>JARHVA010001319.1:220000-1420000 GCA_037957365.1 Torreya grandis
TATATATATATATATATATATATATATATGCCTTACCTGAAAAAACATCATTTATTAACTATATCAAACAAGAAGAAAACAACCTAAAATGTATAAAAATCCTTATTTATGTCAGCTTCATGGTTGGGATACAAATTCTTATAGCACTCTAGGTGAAGGTGAAGGCAGAGGGACAAAGACTTCATTGGGCATCAATTCTTTCAATTCCTCCCATGTAACGTTAAATTCCTTGGACAATAGGATAGGATTGGGTCTGAAGGGAGTAGATGTAATTATTTGAATCCTTGATTTCTCACTATTACTAGCAACAATTGTGGTCATTTTATATGCTCTGACAGTGTACTAAAAATGCCATAATCCCCTTCAAATCATAAACACCTCACCCTTCTCCAGCGTTTGAGAGAATAAAGCATTGTTGTAATAAAAACAACGAAAAGAGTTTCTTCCATTATATATATGATCTCAACTCCATGAGGGTGAATATGAGGAAGATTCATACCTCTAAGGATAAATTTGTTAGATATGTGATAATAAAGTTAAATGTTGGATCCATTTGTGGTGCAGTTTGTAGCCCATTCCTTGACAAAGCGGGTGGGGCGTCAAGGAGTCAAACCCCTATTTCTAAGAAGATGAATTACACTGAATTGTATTTTTAGGAAGGAAGTCCTAATGGCATTTTTCCACTCTCTTTTTAGGAGGAAGAATCCAAATGGTGCTTTGCTAATTAACAGTATTTAAATCTTTGTGGAGTTAATTATTTAAATATTTATGGAGTTTACATATAATCTATAGTGAATTCACATGTAATCTGTTCATCTTGAGTTAATAAAACCTGATATATTCCACTATGGATATTTCCTTAAATTTTGCTAAGATTTTACTACATAATTCTGGTGTTTTTTTTTTCATACATATTTAATTGACTTATCTCTGTTATTATAAATTTGTAGTCTGTTTACTGATTATTTGTTGCCTAACAAAATTGCCCATGGTTATCCGATATTCCGAGGGTATTTACCCCTGTAAAATTGAACACATTCCCTGCAGTGACGTTTAGCCCCAATGCATTGTTTGTAGACAATGGGGCAGTCAGCCCCCTAAACAAGAAATTCGAGGCCACCACTTTCTTTGGGTCCTTAGAAGGAAACCCATTCACCTTAACAATCCCTGTAATCATACAGATTTTCATTTATTCATATGCATTAAGAGACTTCAATACCATGAAAGTTAATGACTATTGTTAAATAAAAGTTAGGCAGGTTTATATCTGACACACAGAAATCTTGTAGACCATCAAGGTCTCATGCAATGATGACTATGATTATACATATCCATAATACATAGCTCAAATCATTTTTCTTCATGGTTGTTGAACACCTTATGTTCAAAGTAGTGAACATCTTTTAGAATTTCATCTATTAATATGTTCATATAAGTGAATCATTGGACTTGTAAAATTATAATTACTCAACATTGTGATGTATTTTCTTCTTTCATGTGATTAATTTGTTTGATAGTATAGAATTTTCTAACGCCATCTATACAGTATTCCAGTTGCATAGATTAGGAACCTGGAAAACTATCGTTTTTAGTGTTAAAAAAATTATATCTACTTATCCTGGAATGGTGATGTAGCTCTTAGACTGCAATTATTTACAGAAATTCTAGGCAATAAAAAGAATTTGCCTTCATTATTCATTTGTTAGTGTACCTGAAATTCTAGCGCAGTATGTGAACATAATTCATGAATACTTGAGTTTTTAACCTCCGTCGTTCAATTCAACTCAATGGAATATGCAAGAGAAACCTCGAAAATCTAAGGTTCTTCGACTTTGCTAACCAGACTTTCTCTATGCTTATGGACATGAATGAATTAACATTTTAAATTTGTGCCTTTTTAAGTCCCTGTACTGGAAACAATGTTCATGGGTTATGTGTTTCTATCAAATTATATTTATCTTATGAAAACTTTTCTCTAAGAACTATTTTACCTGGTTTTAGTCTATAATATCCGAGGGCTAATTCATAGAAGCAATGGAGTGTTCAGTTACCTGTTTCGTTTAATGCTCTGTATAGTAAAAGTACGCATAGGAAAAATGTGCTCGACAAGTTCCACATCCTATCTATCTTCATTGGACTTGCAAGAAAGAGCATTTTGTGACCCAAGGATCAATCATGAAATATGCACTACTGAGTTATCATATTTGTCACAGACAAGAGACAAAAGTAAATGGGTTTACCATGAAATCTAATTTGTGATTCTTCTTATAATACTATATACATGGTAGGATGTAGCACTATTTGCATTCCAGGGTGTAAATAAATAGTGGGTCCTTTCATTTTTCCTGATTTCCCACGTCTTTGATTTCTTCGATAGTTTATTGAATATGTTATTTATATTTTTGTGAGTCCATCCACCTTAACCTGATGAACTATACCTTTAATTTCACATATTTCCCTTTTATATGATCGGTTATTTGTTGATGATCAACATTCCCCTATTCTTAGAATGGGGACCCTCCTTCCTTCAATTTTCAAAAATGCCTAATATGATAATCATTTGACTGCATGGAGAATTAATTGAATTTACCAATACTTGTGTTTCTGGAATTTTCGTTTAATTATTCATTTTTGTAATAAGGATTGATGCTTTGAAATATTCAAATTATTGTAAGTCTTCTTCAAGTTTTATTCAACAATGAATTATTGACTCTAAATGGTTTAATGATATGCAGATCGGCTTTTACTAAGGAAGCATGATCTGGCTCTCTAACAAAACATAAACACAATAATATTTATTGGATTTTATTAAATTAACATCATTTTGTGTTTAAGGCATTTGATTGCAAAGTTTTACTTTAAACTTGTTTAAATTTGCCTAAGATGGGCAATGACTTATTCAAGAAGCTAACTTAGTTTCTCGCTTGACCTTGTAGGATGTAAAATTAAATTTATGATTTATGATGCCTCATGGGACATCAAATTTTAGACTACAGCCTAAAAGGATATATGTCCACCTCACCGGGCCTTGCAACACCTTAAGGATTCATCGTATCCTGCATACGACACCTAGATCAAATCTACCAAGTTCGTACGTTATATGGTATCATCTAGAGGGCTCGTGAGAGTCTCGCTATTGGAATTCAAATCCTAAGGCTACATGTTAGGATCTTAGCCCCCATGAGCAAGCCCATCCAATCTAAGCTACCTTGCATCCCCCACGTGTCTTGCCATAGTGCAGAATCTCAGGAGATGCCACCACATGCCTCGATGGTAACTAACCAGACTAAAGCTACCTTTTGAGGTGACATGTGTCCCCCTTAGATTCATCTGAGGTCACCATATTTTCATGTTGTATTGAAACCACCCAAATCTTGTAAGAGCTCACAAGGTAGACACGTAGTTGCACCTAAGTTATCCAATCAATGTTTGATAATATATAGCTATCTAAGGCACCTTCTAAGAATGACACTTGGTATAAAAATAAATAATATCCCATAAAAATGACACATGTCCCTTTTGGGCTTACGAAATTATGTCACATGCCATTCCCATCTTGTTTTCATCAAGGAATGTGTGTCTCCAGATGTGTGTCTCCATCTGAGCCATCCTATTAACACCAAGTTGTTGGCTATTATCCAAAATATTCTTGATAATAACACTTGGAAAGGAAAGATATGATTTCCTATGAGAGTGATGTATGGCATTCTTGTGGCCAATCAGAATTGAACAGCACCACCCAAGAGATCACTATGAATTACAAGGCTCCACGTGGTGAGATACAAATGGATCATCATACAAAGCTGCATTCTGAGATTTTGTGAGGCAATCAAAAGGTGCATGTGTCTAAATTTTGAGTCAACATGGTAGCTTAGTAATATTCAAGCCATGTGAGTACTTAGCTAGATCTAGGGTGGCAACCACATGTTGAAAGGTGGCAATCTTTAGCTTTAAAGCTAAAATTCATAGAAAATCAAAGACAAATTAAAGATTAATTAAATTTTGGTGTAATTAATTGTTAAAAGCAATAATTTGAAGTTGTTTTAAATATATTCAAGGTTGATAAGCTTTCCATTAATATGACAAGAATCAGGATCACCATCAACATTGCATTAATCAAAGTGGACATTCAAAAGGCTACACAATCAAGGCTATTATTATTTTCATTATGAATTTAAACGCATTTACTTTATCTATTGTCTATGCTCTCACAATTCGATAAATCTCAAACTATTAGTAAATTGCACTCTTGACCACCATTATCGAAGCTTGAAAGTTACAGAAGGATACAAAGACATTGATTTCTACCTAAAGTATCATAAAAGCTAGCACAAATAGGTCATTCGACTCCAAGTAAGAGTAGTTCATTTGGGAATATGAATTTTTATTTTAGAATGATTTTTCAATCATCTTTAAAGATACTAAATTCATTCTTGAGGCCATAGCATCTAGTGACTTGCATTAGAGTAGCATATATTTTAATGTAGAAGCAGTGAGGGTTGTTAATGAGAATGAAATCATGCCTCATGTGATGCATCTAGCTTCTGATATCCCTACCATTAATGTATTTGATCTTCACAAGGTCGTAGCTAAGCCAAAGGTTATGCCATGCACTGACCTAGTTTATGGTATTTTTGGGAGGTCAAAGTGTGAAGATGGGCTGATTAAATCAATGTCTTGAGGGATCCCTATTGCTTTCATAATAGGACCAAGCTTCGATAAATATTATGACCTTCCCTCACCATAGATAGAATATAACTAGGTCATCATGATAATTCATATGAAGTGCACTCCCTGATGAAGGTCTTGGATTCATGGGTGACTGACCCAATGGGAACTATTTCCATGGATGATCAAGGAAACTTGCCCATCCAATAATTTAGACAAGGATTCAAAATTGGCCTAGCCCTCCTAATTAAAATATTTGGTAGTCCACACATTACTTATGTGGACATAAGGATTATTCTATTGGTTCAAATAATCCTAGAAGACCAGTAGATTCCCCCACTTGGAGAAATTATCAGCAATAACTTAGTGTATGTAATACATGACATTTGCATGAATTGTACCCCCTTATTTATGATGAGATACTTATTAGATGCAATATGTGCAACTGCTCAACTAGGTTAAAATTCATGGTCCCCTGAGTGTTAATAAGTTGTGATTTAACTCTTTTCTGCAATGCATATTCATAAATTTAGATGCAATATAAGAGTGATTGTTGAAGATTTCTACCCAGTGGTTTTTTGGTCAATCAATGAATGCAAGATTCAAAGGTTCTCCTCTCAAATCAGGAAAACCTTGAAAGACATGGGTGACTGCTAGTTATACCTGGACTTCATGATTGTCAAAATAAAAAAAGTGATGGTGGCCCCTCTTAGACTGCCAAGGTTTATGCCAATGAAGCTAGATGAATAAAAATGGTCTATCAACTTCTATATGGAGTTGATGGAATCTTCAAGGATAAGAATAAAATGGCCCCCCATAAGGTTCATACAAACTGGGGAGGACCAGGATTACCAAGTGGTATGATATTATTGTATTTGCTAAGCATAGGGATTCATATATGTTGCCTAAAGATGACTTCAAACCTTGGGATCCCAATAATGTCATTGCCAAGCATCTATTCAGATTCAATAAAAATGTAGCAATGGAATATGAGAATCAATAAGAAGTCCACAAGTGGATATATAGAGATGATCTAAATGATGAGGTGGTACTCCAAAATGCATCAATAAAGAACATTGAACTAGAGATGAAACTATATATGGAGAAGAAAAAGTAGGGTATTGCTAAGTCTCAGCCACCACCAGCACATGGAAACATGTTTGATGCTTACTACGAGGAAGGGTAAGATGAAGAAGATGAAGATAATGTTTCTCTTATTAGGAACATGCCAAATAGACCTCCACAACTTGTCACTTCAAGCATTTAGGACTTACCTCCATGCTTTGAGCAAGGAGGATCTAACATTCAACTTGACCCCTCTTGAGGGCCTGCAATAATATTTGCATCTATTATGGGATCCATTCCAAAAAGTTTAGATTAACCTAACCCTGTTGCTCTTGACCTCAAAAAATTAGAACAAGGCATTGAGCTCTCCATGGAATAAGTGTAGGCATTGGTTGGTAGAAACATTGAGAAAGTCTACAAGAGGAAAAGGGAGTCTAAGACCACTATGAGAGGAGAAATAACCCCTCCACTAGCTTCTCAAGTGACTACAAAGCTTGCAATGCAAGCAACTTCTTCCTCTCTAAGAGTTGATCCATCTACAACTATTGTGTCTATTAGTACACCTCAAACTACCCTTGAAACATAGGCTCCCATTGTAAGTACCTCGCCACTACATTGTTTTCAATTGCGAGTACATATCAAACTTCTTCTTCTTCTGTATTTTCTCCTCCTACCACTATTCCCCCATTGGCTTTAATATCATCAATAATTGTAATTACTACTACTCAACATTTAATTGATACTAGCCTGGGCCAAGATAGTGGTTCCTTGGGATTTACCATCCCCCATTTCATTTATCATTCCACTACAAACATTACATCCTCATCAGGATACCCCTAGATCACAAGCTCCTAATACACTAATGCTAGTCAGATTGTTAGTTTCACTTCTTCTTAGGCAGCAACAACTAGTATAGCACTTTCTATTAGTTCCCCTACATCGTCAATGTCATTAAGGCCCATTTCAAAACTTTTCACCTTTCCAAATCCATCTTTATCTACATTCCCATTCAATGTTAATATTATTTTAAAGGTGAGTGTACCCCCAAAATTACCTTCATTTATTCTAAATATGGACCTTGCAAGAACTCCATTTGGCACACTTGGAAAAATAAACCCAATAAACTTGCCACACATTCATGCTATAGCTCTAGCCTTTACCTTGGATCAAGCACCTCAAGTGCAAAATGCCCTAACTACACCACCTCCAAAAAATCCAATGCAACTATTGTCCTAAATTGGGTCATAGATATCATACTAGTAGGAAGATAAGAGAGACCTCAATTAGTCCTCTCTACACCATAGATTGGCATGAAATTTGATGTTGCTACACGTACCATGAAAAGATTGGTGAGGAGGCAAGTTGAATAGCCCCAATCTATCTTAGTTGTGGTTCATGAAAGTGAAGAGTCCCTCTTCACTTTAACAAAGAAGAGGAAGTCTGGCCCAGGTGAATTGGATGAGTATTCATAGGACCATATGTCCATGGTCCAAGCTAATTCAAAATCCTCAGTGGCCTTAATGAAATGTATGTAGTAAGAGATGAAGAGATTGATGGAGCAAACATTACCTAAAGTGTTAGAGAGTACTACAGTCCAAATAATAAATGCAGTCATCAATATCTTCAGTTTATATAAGGTCATAAATAGAAGGCAAGAGGATGGGACTTTGTAGTTTGATGTGCTCATTAAATATGACCAAAGACTTGCACTCTATGATGCCAAGTTGGAAAAAATGGCTAGAGTTGCAAGGAATAACAGGTTCCCATATTTTAAGACATTTCTACTTTAAGACATCATCCTGACACAAACTATAATGATAAATAGAAAGAGAATATTGAAAAGGTGGCTAGAATAAGTTAAGGATGTAATGACATCCTTAAGAAAAATAGAGTTCAAGATTTTCCTATTGCTAAAGGATGTTATGGTCACTAGGGTGACCAAACCTGATGGCAGCTTTATGGATAACCAGGATTTTAGGGTTCAAATGAAAATATTTTTTGAAAAATTCCAACAAGACATAGCCAATTCCAAGACTACCACTGAAGTGATAAACATTGTGTATTTTGATAACCAAAGGCTAGAAAGAGCTGAGGCTATTGAAGAAGTGCTTAGACCCATACTTGCAGAGCATGGTAGGCTTATTCAAGAAACACCTGACCTAATTCAGCCTGATTTTGGATATAGATCAAATTAAATGGGACTACTTATCAATCTCTAAATTTTGGACAATGGAGGAGGTAGAGAAATAAAGGTTGCAACAACAAGTTGGTCAGCAAAAAACTAGCACCAAAATAACCTCCTCTAGGGTGTTGAAGAATATTTTATTTTGCTTTGTAAATTCAAATTTGGCATATTCCCTTGTAATACATGGCATTTTTAGTTATTGTTAATATAAGAGCCACATGACTATATTTGGACATATTCTAATGGGCCTACTTGAAATTGCATAGGCATTTTGAGGCCTATATATAGGGGTATTTCCCCTCATTGTAAAGAAAATAGGAACAATTATTAGAGAATTAATGTAAAAGAGCTAAGAATTCATGAGATTGTTTGAATATTCTATTATGTGTTCTGTAGTTTCTATTTCTCATTCTTTTAGAGGATTAATGATTTCTTTTTTGTTGAATAATCTAGCAATAATATCAATGTATGCATCTATTATTTTTAGTTTAACACTAGGCTAACAAATCTATTGGTTTATGTCCTCTATTTCATCTTATTTGAAGTTGAATGTGCTTATGCAATTTGATTTGAATAATTAAATTTCATGCAACATATGATTTTATATATATGCATCTCCTTTCCTTTGAAGTCTCAATTGCATTCATTTGGGTTTGAGTAACACACTAGGGTTGGTGAATGCTAGTTTTACATTTTATTGTCACAAAAGTTACAAGAATTGACACCTCTAACCATCTAAAGCAATCTTTCTTTTTTACCCTACCCTGCTTACCTTTGGATCTACCCCATGAGTCACTTTAGTTTAGTTCTTTCTGTAAATATTCATGGTTTTTTATGTTTGGGCAATAATTTGAAAAATTTAGATCACTTTAACATATATTAGCAAGAAATAAAATATCATTGTGTATAATCTAATGTCTCTACAGTAGGGTCTGCTTTCAGACTTATAAATGATGGCCATATTTCTATTATATTGATATTTTCAATATTAGTTGTTTAAACAACTCAAGGCCCAAGTCTTCTACGACTTAAAAGTGAGTTTTTTACTTTCCTCCCGTTCCCTAGTGACACAAGGAACACATTAAGTGCACTAATAGGAAGGGGAAAAGTTGGCACTAGAAGCAGGGGCCCTATACAATTAATTTGATGCATCTCAGTGAAATATTAGTGTACTTCATTAAATATATGCATAATTATTTAAAAGTACACAAATATTATTAAATAACACTAAAGATCTACATTCTTTGTATGAATCTTTACATTCTTTGAAGGATTCCATCAAAGTTAGTGTTCATTCATATAAATTTAGAAGTTCTACTATCTAAATTTATGCAGAACCTTAAAGATATGTGAAATACCCCATTTTTTAGGCATATTGAAGATTTTTTTTATCATATTTTCAAAGGTTGGTATAAATTTGGTAAATAATATGGATATTTGTGAGAATTTATGCAAAGGTCAATCATTGAGACCTCGCTTGTATTGAATCTAGACATTTAATATCGTAAGTGTTGTTATTCACTTGGGATTGAGTAGACCTTTGTGTAGCTTTGTGATGAAAGATATTTTGAAATTCTCAAATGCTCTTAAATTGTTAAATTGGCCATATAAATACTTTGGAATGCTGGTCTAATAGTGATCTGTGTAGGTTAACATGTGGAACTAATAGTATTTGTGTAGGTATTGAAAACTCTAAGGTTTCAAAGCTTGGATCCTCAAAGATCAAGGTAAAACTATTTGATCTAGTTTATAAAGGCTTTTATATAAGAGGTTGACTGATCTTTGAAATATTTTACACCTGTGAGGCTACCTTTGAAGTTAGTTTACTCTGGTTATTAATACCTATTATGTATCTTAGAGTTGCCTAAGATTAGAACCAGATCTTGATCTAAATCCAAGGTCCCTTGAGCACCCCTATAAATCCATAGAAAGGCAAGAGTATACAAAGTTAAACATAGAAATTTCAGGACCCAACCAAATTCCCCATCTAACCAAAAAATTTCACCCCTCTTGCCAATCATGGCATGGTTAGCTGGCTCATCCATCAGTGTCCCTAGAGTTGTGCACAATCTACCAAGGAACCCAAAAAACTATGTCTCTCTTCACACCCACTAGTAGAGTAACTAATTAAGATCATATAAAGTCATTTAAAGCATCTTTGAGGATGCTTAATGTAACACATGAGGACACAACTTGCTACCTCTTTCCCTTTACATTCCAAGATACAGCTTATGATTGGTTCCATCACGAGATGGGATTAGTTCAATAATACTTTTATTGCCCAATTTGGTAGGGTAGTAAGCATGGGAGTTGTGTACCAATAGTTCACCACCCTTAAAATGGACATAAAAGAACTAATTAGAACATTAAATACAATGTTTCAAAATATGTATAGCCTAACATCCCCACCCTATAGGCCGACAGACAATTTGGATTTAGAAATATACAAAAATGCCTTAGACTTGAGGATAGTTGTCTTCTTGAAAAGAGCCTTGAATGTTAACACATTGACTTTGGCATATGCTGAAGCCATTTATATTGATGAGCAAATGCACCCATAGGGGCATCTCACCTTTTTAATACCACATAATGACCCAATGCTACCTGCTCTAAATGTCCTACCCAACATGAATCAAAATTTTCTAGCATAAACCTAGTGTTAGTAATTACCCAGTTGTTATTAATCCATGTTGCACTCAACGAGTGGTTAGAATTGTTCAACCAAGTGAATGTTGGATCATATCCCTAGAATCATATAAGTCAAGTATTGGTGCCTATAATTAACACCAACATTCAAACTAAAAACCAAAATAATAACTCAAAACCTCCAAAGGGAGAATTAGATTCAATACAGATAACCATTCAAAAACTTGCTAATGATTTCTTGGATCTCAAGAAACAAATTGGAAATATTGGTGAAGTTTGTAACAGAAATTATAACTTTCATATATATAATATACCATTCAATAGGTCTAACAATAATAACAATCCCCCATTGACCAAGTTGCCATAGATCAACATTTGTGAGTTAGCCTTGCCCAACTAGGGTTGAGTGAAAAATACCATCAAACATGAAGAACTAGACTACATTGAAATATGTCATGCATTCAAAACCATTCAGAGTCAAATGGAGGGGTTCAAGATGAATCCCATAGATAAAAGTAATGATAAAGGCTATGACAATACAAATGATGCTTCTAGCACTCCAGAAATAGTCTTCATGATTGAGACCTATGATTTTCCTAGTCAAGATGAAAATGAGACTGAAGATAATGTTGAGAAATTACATGATTTCCAAAAATACCAAAGTTACAACTATGCTTTGAGAAGTAAAGGTCAAAACCCACCTCTAATGACTTCCACCCTACCTAGTAAAATAGATATACCTCCTAATGGAAGGACAAATAATAATCCTCCACCCCCTAAAGGTAAGGAGAGTCGGCCAAATAATAGAATGTTCATGTGCATCCTCAAAAGGTGGATATAGCATAGTGGAAGATATGAAAAAGATCAAATAAATATAACATTTCATAAACTCACTCAAATCACTGAACAACATGATTTGCTATTGAAATCACTGAATGAAAATCCTAGCTCTAGAAAAGCTAAACTAGATCATGCAAATGTGGTAATGTATAAGAGTAAGCATGAAGTTCCACCATTTTTATTGATTGTAAGGATTATTAATAAAAATATTCATAAATGCTTACCATATTATGGTGCTTCAACATTATTCCACTAGGAATATATGAAAATTTGGGATTAAACCCAATCAGATCAGATAAGGTAGTGGTGCAATTAAACAATTCAAGAATGAAAGTGGTGGGTGTATTGTTAAATATTCACATGTTGTTCAATCATGAACCCCAAATCCAATAGTTCATCAACATTCAATTCATTGACATACCTAAGGCTTATGGATTATTATTGAGTCATGATTAAACTAAATCCCTGATCGGATATGTGTCCACTGATTGATCCCACATGTGGCTACCTTAGCATGTGATTTCCAATCATATTAGGATTGATCGAGAACCCAAAATGAAATACACGATGACTAAATATAATGCCAAGAATGAAAAGCCAAATTACCAATCCTCTGACTTAGGTGTTTAAAATTTAGAAACCACTTTTGTTGTTGCAAATGACAAGGTAAAAGAAGAAAACAAAGGTATCTAGACATTGCACCTTGATGGTGTGCAAGCTAATCAAAGTTCTAGAATTAGAATTGTTCTAAAAAATCCCAAAGTAAAATAGTATCTAGCTTCTTATAGATTATAGTTTGCTTGTACTAATAATTTAGTAGAATATGAAGATCTTATTTTAGGACTTCAATTTACAATCAAACATAAGGTTAAATAACTATTGGTCTATGGTGATTTAGAATTAGTTATTAATCAAGTTAGGAGTAGATATGAATGTAAGCTTTCCAATTTAAGAATGATGAATTCAGAGCTTGGGATTTGATTGAGTCTTTTGAATCATTTAATATTGTTTCCCTACCCAAGGAGCAAAACCAATTAGTAGATGTGCTAGCTTAAATAGTATCAAACTTAGTGCCTCCATAGCCTTTGAACTTGTAGGAGTTTATTGTGGAAATAATTTCATGCCCCTCTATGCCAGACAATATCAATCACTTCCAAGTTTTTGATGATGATAAGTAGATAATTGACTTCATGTGTAATTTTGGCATATTTAAATCCAACATTATTTATGGATAAAATGAAAGTTCTGTGAAAAATTCAAAGGATAATGAAGATGGAGTAATCCAACTCAAAGATAACCAAATCCCCAAGGGTATGATCTCCTTAAAAAGAATGTTTGACCTGGATAAATAAAGAACTAAAGCTAAACAACCCAAGGTGAGTGGAAAATATTATAATCAAGTCAACTTGGAAAATCTTGGGAATGAGAAAAGTGTTAAAATTGGTTTAGTTTTCATTGATGAAGATTTAAAAGAAGCCACTTCCATTTTAACCAAGTTTAAAGTTATCATTTCTTGGTCATATGATGATCTTAAGATATTTGACACTATTGTGATTACTCATACCATCCCCTTAAAAGAAGCTTGTATACCCTTCAATCAAAGATAGAGGCTAGTGAATCCAATGCTACAACCATTGATTTATAAATAAGTGAAGAAATTTCTATACTCAAGGATAATCTTTCTCATATGGCACTGAACATGGGTTGCAAATATTGTGTCAGTCCGAAAGAAGAATGGAGAACTCAAAATTTATGTCAGTTTTATAAATTTGAGTATATCCTTAGAGAAAGAAAATCATCTCTTTCCATCCTTGGATCAGGTCATTTAATTGGTGAGT
Organism: Torreya grandis; assembly: GCA_037957365.1. Lineage (NCBI taxonomy): Eukaryota > Viridiplantae > Streptophyta > Pinopsida > Cupressales > Taxaceae > Torreya > Torreya grandis. The sequence continues at coordinate 233,243 of JARHVA010001319.1, forward strand.
GGGTCTAGAATGATGTCATTCCTTAACATATTTTTAGGCTACAACCAAGTCCTAGTGAATGAGAATGATAGAATGAAAACTGCCTTCACCACCAAGTGGGGAGCATTTATATACAAATGAATGCCATTTGGATTATTAAATGCAAGAAAAAAAATTAACAAGAAATGGACTATGCATTCCAAGGATTAATAGGTAAGTGCATCATTATTTACATGGATGATCTAACATTTTTTTCCAAAAATAGAGATGATCACATGATGCATTTAAAACAAGTGCTCAAGAAGTACATGAGGTATGAAATTTATTTAAACCCAATAAAATTATATTTTGTTTAACTAAAGGCAAACCTCTATGATATGTAATCACATAGGATGGTATGCCTATTGACCCTAATAGAATAAACACAATTTCAAAGGTATAAATCTCTAATATTAAAAAAGAGTTGAAATATTTCTTTGGTGAGATTAATTTGTAAGAAAATTTATCTCTAGTTTTGGATAGATCATAAGACCACTCAACATGATGCTGAAGAAAGATGTGAAGATATAATGGACTGTTGAAGAAAAGAAGGCATTTCAAGACATTAAGGATGTTACTGTTCAAACTCTTATTCTGATAAGTCCTAATTTTAGCAAAGATTTTTATCTATACTTTTTTGCTTCTGATCACACTATTGCCATTATCTTGACATATAAATAATATGACAAAGATCACCTTATAGCATTCATGATCATGAACTTGAAAAACATATAACTTAACTATCCTATTCTAGATAAGTAGCCTACGATTTGATAAATGTCATCAAGAAGTTCAAACACTACATCTTGAGGAACAAGATGTATGCCATAGTGTCTATTCTAGCTATCAAGTTGATTTTGGGACAAAATGAACTTGGATAATGAAGAGGTAAGTGGATGAACAAACTCCAAGAATATGATATAGAAATAAAATATTTTAAGTTAGATAGAGGCCAGGGTCTAATCTAGATTATTGCAAATATTGATCCATACATTGATGTTTCGTAAGTTGAAGTAGGTCAAGTGTCTAATGGTGATTAGTAAAAGGATAGTATTCACTATTTTTTGCATGGAGTGTGTCCCCCACACCTTAAAAGGGAGAAGAAAAGGGCCCTTAGGATGAGATGATCTCATTTTATGGTTAAAAGGGGAGTCCTCTATAGGAAAAATTATGCAAGGATTTATCTAAGATGTGTTTTTAGAGTTGAATCCATAGTAATCATGAATAATTTACATGACAAACTAGGAAGTGGTCACCCTTTAGGTCATACCGTAATGCACAAGATATTGAGAGTAGGCTACTATTATCCAACAATATTCAAAGGCACCCATGCTCATATGCGAACATGTCATCAATGTCAATTATTTGATCAATGAGATACAAAGGCAACCATGCCTTTACAACCAATGATTGAAATAAAACCATTTACACAATGGGGCCTCAACTTCATAGGAGTGATCAATCCTACCTCCTCAGTAGGGCATAAATTTGTACTCATGGCCATGGATTATTGTACTAGGAGGATTGAAGTAGTGGCCACAAGAATAGTAGAACAATTGATGTCATCAAATTTCTAGAAGAAAATATCATCACTTGGTTTGGAACACCTATGTCTCTAATATGTGACAATGGTTTAGCCTTTGTGTCAATCAAATTCACCAAGCGGGCATATGACAAGAAAATCATCATCAAGTCTACTTCAAACTATAATTCTTAGGGTAATGGAGTTGCATTATCTACCAACAAAAACTTGATGAGTGCCATCAAGAAATCTATAGAGAAAAAACCTAGAGAATGGTAGTCCCTATTAAAGTATGCTTTATGGGTAGATAGAATGAGATACAAATAGGCTCTCAAGGCATCCCCATTCCTACTGGTCTATGGGTAGCAACATATTTTTCCTATCATATTTAATTTTCTTGGCTATGAGTTTATGGCCAAATATATGGAAGATGATGAAAGAGTACAATCCCGAATACTAAACATCATCCAAATGGAAGATGCTAAAGACAAAGCATTGAATGATTTCAGCAAGCATCAAGATGTTGTAAAGAGATGTTTTGATAAATGAGCTAAAGTTAAAGCATTCTTCATATCAAACATGGTCCTGCTATGGGACAATGCCCATGATAAAAAGGGACAACATGACAAGTTCACTCCTCTCTAGATTGGACCATATAAAGTGGTAAAAATACTGGGTGAAAATGCATTTAGGATCAAAGACTACAAGGTAATGATTTAACATTTCTAGTCAACGAGCAGTACATGAAAAATTATTTTTATCCCATTTTATCACAAACTTTATAAGGACACTAATCTTGTTTAGGGTTAGAGTAGGTAGGAGTAGAGTATTTTCCTTTCTTATTTTGCTTTCTTGTTGTGTTCTTTCTCACTTTTCACTTGTTAATTTTATGTTGTGTGTTGTAGCTTAGTAATAAGTCCATTAGACAAGAATTCAAGGGCTCAATCTATGTTAGTCCGGTCCTAAAAATGGGAATAAGGTATTACTAATTTTAAAGATTGGTCGTCCAAAGTTTGGAAACCTCTAGCAGTGTTTTAATTTAGAAAAGTTGGAAAGGGTTAATTATAAGTTAGTTTTTTCATGAAAATCTTAAGTCATTTTAATACTATATTATAGTTCAGATGAATTAACATTTTCTTGAATGAAAGTTTGAATCTATGTGGACCATCATAGTGTCACTTAAATTCACTAAGTAAATTATTAGGGTAAGACTTGATATCTGAAAGTGAATTACATCTAGACATGTCTTGACGAAACATTACACCTAGCTAATTCTAGTTCCCAACCATTATGTTTTATGAATGTATGTATAATAAAAAAAAATGATACACCATGAAGTGAAATTATAAACTACTTTCAAATTCTATGAATGGTGATTTAGGCAATCTCTATTGGGGTTATGGATGCCTAGCTAGCAATAGAGTAAGGCCCAGAGTGGATCCAAAGGTATCTCTATCCAGGTTATGGATGCTTGGTTGATAGCAGAGCAATGCCCAAGTCATCCTCAACTAAGCAAATTATATTTATATAAAATCTAAGTAATGCTGAAGTGATTTCATGTTTTATGTCTTTAATCTTGAAAGTTGTCATTTTTTAACCTAGTGGTAATGATTACTGAACCTCAAAGCACATACATAATATGATTCTCCACAAGGTTTAAACATTATTTCAAACCTGTAGGCTTTCATTAGTTATGGAAAAATAGTTTTGGTACTAACTAAAGATCATAATGAGATAACTATTTTTTTATTCATTTTTGAATAAAATATCTAGATTCTAATATTTTTCAATGTTTCCCCATAGAGGTCACCATTTTTTTATGATTAACATTCCCCTATTCTCAAAATGGGGACCCTTCTTTCTTTAATTTTCAAAAATACCCAAGTTGTTAAGCATATTAAATTGTTTGACTACATGGAAAATCTAATTGAATTTACCAATACTTATGTTTTTGGAATTTTTGGTTAATCATTCATTTTGTAATAAGGATTGATGCTTTAAAATATTCAAATTATTGCAAGTCTTCTTCAAGTTTTATTCAATAATGAATTATTGGCCATGGATGGTTCAATGATATGCAAATAGGCTTTTGCTAAGGAAGCATGACCTGGATCTCTAATAAACATAAACACAACAAGCTTTGTTGGGATTTATTAAATTAACATCATGTTATGTTAAAGGTATTAATTTGCAAAGTTTTTCTTTAAACTTGTTTAAATTTACCTAAGACAAGCAATGATGTTTTCAAGAAGTTAACTTATTTTATCACTTGATCTTATAGGACATCAAATTAAATTTATGGTTTATGACACCTTATTGGATGTCAAATTTTATACTATGGTCTAAAAGGAAAGATGTCCACCTCATTGGGCCTTGTAACACCTTACGAATTCATCATATCCCACACAAGACACCTAGAAAAATCTACCAAGTCTGTGAGCTATGTCACATCATCTAGAGGGCTCGCAAGAATCTAGCCATTAGAATTCAAATCGCAAGGCTATGTGTCAAGATCTTAGCCCCCGTGATTGATCCCATCCAATCCAAGCCACCACGCATCCCCCATGCATCCTACCTTAATGTATAATCCCATGATATGTCAATGCATGTCTCAATGGAAACCATCCATACCCAAGTGGCATTTTGAGGAGACATGTCTCCCCCTTAGATTTATCTAAGCTTACCATGTGTCTAAATCATGTTGTAACAATCTAAATATTGTGAGAACTCAAAACGTAGACATGTAGTTACACCTGAGCCATCTGATCAATATTTTATAATATACAGTTGTATGAGGTGCCTTTAGAGAATGACACTTGGAATAAAAACATGTAATGGCCTAAAAAATGACACGTGTCCCTATTGGGTCCATGCAATGATACCATATTTCATTCTTATGCTATTTCTATCTAAGATAAATGAGATCACCTCTAAGAGGGACTCATGTCTCCACCCAATCCATCTAATTATTGCCAAATTGTTGATAGTTTTCTAAAATCCTTATGATAATGACACTTGGTAAGGAAAGCTATGATTTCTCGTGAGAGTGATGCATGGTATTCCTATGGCCAATTAGAATTGAACAACACTACTCGAGAGCTCACTATGAATTGAAAGATGCCACATGGTGAGATACAGATGGGTCATCATGCAAAGCTACATTTCAAGAGTCTATGAGGCAATTAAAAGGTTTCACATGTCTAGATTTTGAGCCAAAAAGGTAGCTTAGTCATATTTAGGCCATGCGAGTACTTAACTAGATCCGAGTCGGTAGCCATGTGTCAAAAGTTTATAATATTTAGATTTAAATTTAAAATTGATGGCAAATCAAAGACAAATTAAAGCTAAATTAAATTCTAGTGTAATTAATTTCTAAAAGCAATAGTTTGAAGTTGTTTCAAATATATACAAGGTTGACAAATTTGGCATTAATACGGTATGAACTAGGATAGCCATCAACATTGTATTAATAAAAATGGTCATTTAAAAGGATACACAATCAAGGCTATTATTATTTGTATTTCAAATAAATATACATTTACTTTCTCTGTTGTCTATGCTCTCACAATTTGATAAAGCTCAAGTCATTATCAAATTGCACTCCTAACCGCCATTATCAAAGCTTGAAATTTGTAAAAGGATACAAAGAGACATTGATTTATATTTAAATTATTTCAAAATATGGCATAAGCATGTCCTTCTACTCTAGGTAATAGCAATTCCTTTGAGAATGATGACTTTGTATTTTAGAATAGTTTTGTAGTCATCTTTAAAGATACTAAATTTATTTTTGAGGCCATAACATCTAGTAACTTGCATTATAGTAGCATATATTTTAATGTATAAATAGTTAGGGATATTAATGAGAATGAAACCATGCCTTATGTGATACAACTAGCTTCTGATACCCTTAGCATTAACATAGCCAGTCTCCACAAGGTCATAGCTAAGCCAAAGATCATGCCATCCACTAACCTAGTTTATAGTATTTTTGGGAGGTCAAAGTGTGAAGATGGGATAATTAAATCAATGTCCTAAGGGATCCTAGATTCTTTAATAGTAGTATCAATCTTTGAGAAACACTAGACCTTCCCTCACTACAGATATAATATAACTATATCCTCATCGATAACTGGTATGAAGTGCACTCCCTAGAGAAGGTCTTGGATTCATGGGTGACTGACTCAATGGAAACTATTTTCATGGATGATCAAGTAAACTTGCCCATCCAATAATTCAAACAAGGAGTCATAATTTTCCTAGCCTTCCTAAATAGAATATTTGGTAATCTACACATTGCTTATGTGGACATAAGGACTATTCCATTGATGCAAATAATCATAGAAGACCAATAGATTTCCCCACTTATGAAAATTATTAGCAATAGAATAGTGTATACAATACCTGACACCTATAGGAATGGTACCTTCTTCTTTATGGTGAGCTACTTATTAGATGCAATATGTGCAACTGCTCAACTAGGTCAAAATTCATTATCTCTTGAGTGTTTAGAAGTTATGCCTCAACTCTATTCTACAATGCATATTCATATATTGAAATGCAATATAAGAGTGATTATGAAAGAGTTCTACCTAGTGGTTTACCAATCGATCAATGAATGTGAGATGCAGAGGGTTCCCCTAAAATCAAGAAAACCTTGAAATAAATGGGTAGCTACTAGTTATACCCAAACTATATGATTATCAAAATAGAAGGAGTGATGGTGGCCCTTCTTAGACTGCCAAGGTTTGTGACAATGAAGCTAGTTGAATAAGAAATGGCCTATCAAATTCTACATGGAGTTAATGGAATCTTCAAAGATAAGAATAAAATGGTCCCTCATAAGGTTCCTTATAAATTAGGGAGGACCAAGATTACCAAGTGGCATGATATTTTGTAGCTACTAGGCATAAATATTCATACCTATTGCCTAAAGATGACTTTAGACCTTGGGATCCCAATAATGTTATTTCCAAACATATATTCAGATTCAAGAAAGATGTAGCAATGGAATATGAGCATCAAGAATAAGTTCATGAGTGGATATATATAAATGCTTTGAATGATGAGGTGGTACTCAAAAATGCAGCAATGAAAAACCTTGAACTGTAGATGAGACTGAATAAGGAAAAGAAAAATCAGGATATTGTTAAGTCTTGGCCACCACTAGCACATGAAAATATGTTTGATGTTGACTAAAAGGAAGGTCAAAATAAAGAAGATGAATACAACATTCCTCTTTTTAAGAATAGGCCAAATAAACCTTTACAACTTACCACTTCAAACATTTAGGACTTACCTCCACACTTTGAGCAAAGAGGATCTAGTAATTAGCCTGACCCCTCCCAAGGGCCCACAATAATCTCTACATCTACTATGGGATCTTTATAAATCCTAGATCAACCTCTCCTGGTTGTTATTAACCTTGAGGAATTAGAACAAGGCATTGAGATCTACATGGAAGAAGTATAGGAGCTGGCTAGTAGAAATATTAAGAAAGTCTAAAAGAGGAAAAGGGATCCTGAGACCACTATGAGAGGAGTAATATCCCCTCCACCAGCTTCTTAAGTGACTACAAGGCCTCCAATGCAAGCAAATTTTCCTATCCAAGAGTTGATCCATCTATTATTATTGTTTCCACTAGCACACCACATACTACCCTTGGAGCATAGACTCCCAATGTAAGTACCTCACCACTACATTCTTTTCCAATTTCAAGTACATCTCAAATTACTTCTCCTTTCGTATTTAGTCCTCCTACCATTGTTCCACCATTACCTTTGGTATCATTAGTAACTTCAACTACCACTGCTCAATCTTCAATTGATACTAGCTTATGCCAAGTTAGTGGTTCCTTGGGATTTACCATCCCCCATTTCATTTCTCATTCCACTAAAAACATTGCATCCTCATCAAGCTACCTTTGGATCACAATCTCCCAATACACTAGTGCTAGTTAGATTGTTAGTTCCACTTCTTCCTAGGGAGTAACAATTAGTGCATCATTTGTTATTGGCTCCCCTGCACTGACAAGGCCACTAAAGTCCATTTCAAAAAAAAATAACTTTCCAAATCCACCTTTGTCTGTATCCCCATTCAATGTTGTTATGGTTGTAAATGTGAGTGTACCCCTAAAATTGTCTTCATTTATTATAAATATGAGCCCTATAAGAACTCCATTTGACACAATTGGGTACATAGACCCAGTAAACTTGCCACATATTCCTACTATAACTCTATCCTCTGCCTCATCTCAAGCACCTCTAGTGAAAATTGCCTCGAATACACCACCTCTAGTAAATCTAATGAATATTGTTGTCCTAAGTTGGGTCATAGATATCATACTAGCAATAAGAAAAGAGAGACCTAAGGTAGTCCTCTCTACACCATAGATTGTCATGAAATTTGATGCTACTATAGGTAACATGAAAATAATGGTGAGGAAGTAGGTTGAATATCCCAAATACTTTCACTCTTTGATGCCAAGTTGGAAAACTTGGCAAGAGTTGCAAGGAACAAAAAGTTCTCGAACCTTAAAACATTACCACTTGAATACATCATCTCGACCTAGACTATAATGATGAATATAATGAGGATACTAAAATGTGGCTAAAACAAGTTAAGGATGTAATTGCATCCTTAGCAAAAATAGAGTTCAATATTGCCCTATTGCTAAAGGATGCTATAGGCACTAAGGTGACTAACCCTGATGGTAGCTTTATGGATGAGCAAGAGTTTAGGGCTCAAATGAAAATATTTGTTGTAAAATTGCAACAAGACATATCCAATGCCAAGGCTACCACTCAAATGATGAACATGATGTCTTTTGCTAACCAAAGGCTAGAGAGAGCTAAGTCTATTGAAGAAGCATTGAGGCCCATACTTGTAGAGCATGGCAAGCTTATTCAAGAAATGTTTGACCTATTGTAGCCTATGATCCTAGATTTTAGTCAAATTGACCAGGACTACTTAGTAATCTCTAAATTTTGGACAAAAGAGGAGGTAAGAAAACAAAGTTTGCAACAACAAATTGGTCAGCAACAACTAACACCTTAGCAACCTCCTCCAGGGCATTGAATAATATTCTATTTTTCTTTGTAAATTCAAATTTGTCATATTCCCTTGCAATACATGGCATATTTAATTATTTTTAATCTAAGATCCACTTGGCTATATTTGGGCATCTTTTAATGGGACCACTTGAATTTGTATAGGCATTTTGAGGCCTATATATATGGTTATTCCCCCTCATTTTAAAGATTACAATAATATTTGTTATAGAATTAATGCAAAAGAGCTAAGAATTCATGAGATTATCTAAATGCTCTATTGTGTGTTCTATATTTTTTTTATTCTCATGCTTTTAAAGAATTAATGGTTTATTTTCTACTGACTAATCTAGAAATAATATCAATATATGCATATGTTGGTTTGAGTTTAACACTAGGCTAACAAATCTATTGGTTTATGTGCTCTATTTCATCTTATTTGTAGTTGAATGTGATTATGCAATTTGATGTGATTAATTAAATTTCATGCAACATATGCTTTTATATATATGCATTTCCTTTCCTTTGAATTCTCAATTGCATTCATTTGTCTTTGAATAATACACTAGGGTTGGTGAATTCTAGTTTTGCATGTTATTGTCATAGGAGTTAGAAGAATTGGCACCTCTAGCCATCTGAAACAAACTTTATTTTCTACCTTACCCTACTTACCTTTGGATCTACCCCATGATTCACTTTATTTTAGGTCATTCTATAAATAATCATGGTTTGTTTATAATTGGGCAATAATTAGCAAAGTTTAGAACAATTTCATAAAGACTAGCAAGAAATAAAGTGTCATTGTGTATAATAATCGTCCCTACATCATGGTTTGCTTGCATACTTATAAGTGGTATCCATATCTCTATTGTTTTTCTATTTTCAATAGTAATTGTGTAAACAACTCAAGCCCTGAGTCTTCCAAGACTTAAAATTGAGTTTATTACTTTCCTCTCGTTCCCTAGTGACACATGTAGCACATTAAGTGCATCAACACTATTGTCCATGTCATGTCCTAAAAAATCTCTCTCACACACCCACACACACACACACATTCATTTACTAAGAATACCCTCTAAGTATAGCCCAAGTATTATTCAAATTTGATATAAATAGTCCCACTCTTTTAAAGTTTGAGTTTCATTGTCATATTTATTGTTAAACTTGTGGTACAGTCTTCCACCTTGATACCTCAATTTTATTAATCATGTTATTGTGACATTATTAGCTTATACTTAAAAAAGGTTCAAGTAAATGTTCATGCAATTGCATCTCAACATATCTAGAGAATAGAAGATATAATCCTTTATTTAATATTTCATTTCCAGTACATTAAAATTGCATGGGGTATGATACCAATGTGCTAGAATTCCCTTGAGGTTGTCTAGCCTAACCACTTCTTTTCCTTCTCTTTTAAATGTGTTTTAAAGAATTAGGTTAGGAGAACAAGAAGAAATCAATTCAAATATTTTTTTACAAATTTAGGGAAGTATAGGTAAAATATTGTACAATATTAGAAGACAAACGTACTCAAGAACAATCAAAATCTAGGATTGAGAGTAGTATAGATTTTGTATAGTAGAACATATTCAACATCATAGTTTTAGATCATAATCAATCACTGAATCTTCCCTATGCGTATTCAGTAGAATCAGAATAAACATTAAATCTATTCAATTCATAATCAATGCTACCAATTTCACATAAAGTTTCACAACTATTTTATTTTCATATTGTTCATTACTTGTCCAATTGTTTTATTTACACTTATATACTATTTCTATCTTTTAAGAAAAATGTAATTTAATATTTAAAAATAATATATTATAAATTTCTCTTATAAAATGTTTTAATTTATTATGATTAACATAATTTATCTTAATTAATAAATAATTAAAATAAACTGTTGAACCTTCCTATTTTTTGAATGCTATATATATTTTTTAAGATTCTGCTTAAGATTTCACAACTCATTTTTTTATTTTTCATAACTACATCTTAATTTCATATATTTTGATAAATTTTATCTTACTTTTCACCAATTTTTACTTTCATATATCTTTTAAAATTTGGTGTTTACATTTTTTCTTTTTTATCATATATATATATCTTTCAAAAAAATTATAGATTTAATACTTTTCATTTTCAAATCTGAGTTTTATATGCTTAATACTAAATACATTGAATTTGTTCTCTTTTATCTTGTGTCTAAAAATAATAGACATACTGCTGAATTGAGTGGTGCTGCTTTTCTATTTGACACATTTACTCGTGTTTTTATTTTTATTTTAAAAATAAAACTAAATAAATAACTAACAAACATACATAACTTATTGAGAAGTATTTTAATGAATGTCCCTCCCATCGATATTGAAAATTGTCAATTCAAATACTACTTCCACCGATGATTATGTTAGTACACACGTCTTTTTGAATTTTGAGGGCATGAACGAAAAAGTATTTTATTATTTTATTTTAAATTTTTTCTATTATTTCTTTTTTTTTATTATTATTTTATATTTATGTTTACTATTATTTTATATTTATTTTTATTTTATTTGTTATTTTTGATTTATTTCTTTAGTTGTGTGCAATTTCTATCTTTTGTATTCTTTTATATTATAGGTTGAATTTCTTCAATTTGACATTCCGCATCTTAAGTCTCATGTTTCCTTTCATTTGCATAACCAATTTATCGTTTACATTTTTTGAGGCTTCTCCATTTCTTCCAAATGAACTTTAAATTAAACTATGTTGTATTTCATTCTTTTAATTTCTTATTTATGTCATGATTTTATTATTTTATTTTATTTTATTTATTATTTTTTCTACACCTTAGCTTTATATTTTCATAAAAATTTATAATTATTTTTAATAATAAAAATATATTTGAAGAATTATAATTATAATTAAAATATTTTAATAAAAATAGTAGTTAAATAAAAAAAATTATATGTTATTTTATTTATTAAATTATTTTTGTAATAACATCTTTGATATATTTATTATGTTTGATAAGTTACTATTTTTATTGTTTTTCATATATTAGAAGTTTTTTTTATTCTCATATTTTTTATGTTATAAAACATGAAATGAAATTTTTTGTTGTCAATGTTCGAGAAGTACGTAGAGTTTGTTTACTCGTCCTCGACAGCCATCTCTTCCTCATAAAAGTGAAGTCTTTAACCAACATAGACATAGTGGTGGCAGTGGTTGGGAAGCTTCACCCCAACTCAAATTTTATCACCTTCCTATACATATATCCCCCCACTAAATAGGTAGAGTATATTAAATAAAAACAACATACAAATGGGTGGAATCCAATACTTAATATTATAAATCCTCCAAACACCAATGATTAGGAAGGGGAAACTAGATAGCCTCCCTCTTCATCTCCTTCAATTTCCATATTTACTATTGACACCTAATCGTCTATTTTTCCACTATAATTTATATATTTTTTCAATTAATCGACATTTGTGATACTTACAATACAACTGATTTTTTGATGCTATAATTTAACTATTATCTCAAAACTTACCTCAATTTATTGTTCGCATTTTAAAATGTAATATTTTTATCCTTTTTATATAGCCAAAATTATTTGTTATATTATTATATCAATAAAATTAAATTTATCAATAAAAAAATATTATAGCTTACTTTAAATTTCATTTATTTAATACTTTTCTACTTTGACAAAAATATTCTCCAAATTAGGATTGTATTAGATTAGAACACATGTTTTCATAAGAAAATCCACACACAAAGAAATATAAAAAGAGAAATAATTGATAAATGCTATAAGGTAAGTTGGCCTACACAAGTCATGTCTCGGATGTGAAGAAATCGAAGCCTTTCTTATCCTCTCCAGATTATAGGTTAAGAGAGCATGTGAACATAAGATTTCATGTATTTTTATGTTTCATAACACTAGACCTATATTTTGAGGTAAGTAGAACTTAATATTTCAATACCTTAGTTCTTTCTTCCACATATATCTTATGGATCTCTTTCTGGGTTCCATAAAAAAGATAGAGGCATCCTCGTGTCATCCCAGTTTCTCTCTCTTTTTTGATTAGTGTAGGATAAAGCTAACGTATGTTTTTGAGAGCTTATAATTAAATAGGGGGAGTGCATCCACATTTTGAAGTGATCCATACAAAGAATATATATAATATATTTTGGTATATCTCGAGTTCATTTTTTCATTATAATAAATATGGTAAGTTCTGAACCCTCATCCATTTAATATTATGAAAATTAAAAAACATTCATAAAATGTAATAAAAATATTAATTATATAATAAAAATTATATATTTTAATATTTTAACTAAATCTTTCTACCACTGCTCGTGGTGTTATGTATTTTTTATTGTTAAAAAGCATAAGATGATCTTCTTCTAACCCTTTCTTTAGTTTCATCTGAGCCATTTTTTCTCATATCTCCAAAGTCCTCCATGTCAAACCTTTAATCCCTATCAAAATCATATAATTCCTTCAAATCCTATGGGGGGAATAATCATTCTAAGATTGGCTCAACTACCAAGCTCTCCATACATTTTTTGTCCCATCCTAATTGACCCATGACTATGAATGCCTCTCATCATTTATTGATGCATGATCTTAAATAAATGGTTATATAAATCTATCTTCCTCCCTACATGGGCATATTCATGACCTATGTCATATAAAAATAGTTTTGTAAATATCATGTGTCAAACTAAATTGTTTTAATATTACTACAGATGATATCAATAGTCATATTGGTATCACCTAGTCTACCTAATCCATTACATGTGAATTACATCTTCATCCTACCCTTTGTGGACCTTATATGACTAACAATTGATATTTCTCTCCTAATTGAATGTGTCTATCACCCTAGTCTCTATGACATGATGGTCTATCCACCTCTTCTTCATTTCCATGTGCCACATATAAGATAATGGTCATTTGTATCATCTAAATGGATGGGTATAATTATCATTTTAGTCAACAATAGGTAGACATAGGCATAATAGTATATTAGTATCCATTTAAATATGTCCCTCCCATATAACTCATACTTCAATTTTTGTAGATATTCATACAATAAAGTGTTTGTGATGTGACCCCACAATTATACGACTAGTGTTGCCTCTATCACCCATCCATGCTATGTAACCCATATGAGAATAATATACCCATATGTCTAAACTCTGAATGAAAATCATTAATATTAATATGTATCTACTAGAAAGGATGTATCTCCCTATAAGACCACCTAACTTGTCAATTACTCTTCTTATTAATTGTTTAACCCTCTCTACATAATATTTAAGACATAGTCACCTCTATCCCTTTAGTTGTCTCAATTTTTATGTGCTCTCACATAATTTGATTTTTGACAATGTATAAGTAACCTAAAGGTATAAGTATTATTGTTCACATATTTAACAAAAACAATAATCACAATAAAATGAAATTGTACTTTAGGATTAACTACTACATTTCCAAGGCTAATCACATCCAATCATTCCCAATATTCCTCCCTTTATCCAAGTAATTTTATTGCCTTTGAACACAATAACTTAAAATAACTCTCACAAATGTGTGGTAACTACATCAAACTAAGACAAGATAAAATTAATGTTTTTATTAATATTATATATTTTTAAAATTAAATTTTACAATAAAAAAATGAAAAAATAAGTTTTTTAAAATTTGATGATCATAATTATTTACCAATATCTTGAATTCTTTTTTTTTTTTTTAAACATAAATAGTTAGACAAAATATTACATATTCAAATTTGGAAAAAAATATCCTTTTATTATATTTATTTGAATTTTTTTTTCTAAATGTAAAAAATTAAAAATAGTAGAGTCAAAATATCTTACAAGATGTGGCTTCTATATTGATAAGAGAACATCTCTCTTCAATCAGCGATGGTATCTTATATATATATATATATATATATATATATATATATATATATATATATATATATATATTTCTAATTTCACTTTTATTTAATATATTAAGTCTTAAGTCATATAACTTCATTTCGATTGACTAATTATAAGTCATATATAAAACAATCAAATAATTAAAACATTTGTGTGACATAATTATATGCATAAAAGTCTTAAATTAAAAATAGATTAAATATATAGCAGTGCCGTTACGCTCCAAAAATAATAATAACAATGTATTAGCCATATTATTATGTTCACTAGAATAAAAAATAATCACAATTTTGATTTTTTTTCATGTTCATCATCTTCCAAAACCCATATAATCAAAGATTCCACCAATTGAAACTCTTTAAACTGTCAATACTAAGCTTTTCACAAATTACATCCAACTACTACCATTTTGTAACTTCAATTAGTGTCCAAATTGTATCAAGCCTATTCTCCAAATAGAACACCAAATAACTAGTGAATCACATGAGAGTTGTTAGCACTGTATCAAACTATCTACACACTAATAAGTTCAACCAAGTGTTGAGCCTCAGCAGTGACTACTTAAGGTCTCTCATTTCCTACAAGATTATATGAATAGAGAATCCTTACCCCATTTTGGGAACGATCTATGCCTAAAATAAATTAGTGGCCATCCACCTAAAACGTTTTTAATATTTGACTACTTCAAACAAGATACATTTTTGAAAATCCAAAGTTTCCTCATCAATTATTATGGTTTTTAATCAATCAAGACCCCAGCCTTTAAAATATGTCTTAGTTTGAGGTCATTTATCAAGCCATGAAAAGATTTATGGACGTTTTCTATGGAATATGTTATTTATCATATCTACTTTCATTTTTTAAACTGTATTGACTGTCATTTATTTACCCTTGTTTTTCTTGGTGAACCTGGAAGATACAGCTCCAGCCATGCCTATATTTTTTTTTTAAAATTGTAGAGAGACAAATATCCAAAACATTTAATAATGTGTCATAGTCATAATGAATGGTGGAAAAAAATATTATTTTCATACTGCAAATCTTCCAATCAATCTTTCTGAGGGAGAAGGCATCTAACTGGAAAGAAGGAAATGTAAATCTCTTGAAATTCATTTAATCTCTAGAAATTAAAAGAGAGAATTGGTTAAGATATCCAATAAGTCAGGGAATTGAGTCTCTTTCCAAATCAACTAACCCCACATACAAAATCCATCCCAACAAACAATAAAAAATAAAAAATACAAACAACAATATCCTAACATACTATAGTCCAAATTGAGAGGCTTTCAAAATGGCTTTACTTTCTATGAAAATATGTAGAGATGCCAATCGAGAGAGCATATTCACTAAACATGAACGCATTTCATTAATATTTTGAACACTATCAATCCTTTGAACACACTGAACAAAGTGCATGCAAACTAGAAAGTAGAGTATAAGGCACTTTAAGAGTGAGCCTTGAGTTCACCACATCATCCGTTGCTTTCAAATAATGAAAAGAGAGGAGTAGGTGGTAAGCCTTAAATCTTCCCACATGTGCCACCTACCATGTCCTAAATGTGCAGACATCCCCCTTGATATATGGGCAACTTCATCTTTGAGATAATAAATTGGAAATCCAGCTCGTTATAACATAATATAATTAACAATATGATTACCAATTGAGGGGTGCATATTTTACTTCTTCAAATAAAGGAATTGAGAGTTAAGCTCCATTCCTAAATTATCAAGAAGGTGTATAATTATTTTCATGGTGGATGTGTAAAAGAGTGAAGCTATTGAAGTTAGTTATAAAGATCATGCAATTTTTAATTACATTTGAAATATGCGAGTTTTCAATATTTCTCTTTTAAGATTCTAAGATCAAGTGAAAACCTCCTTTTATAATTAGATTATTTTAATTATTGTTTTGATTAATAATTAAACTTTTTCAAGATCTTTTATTTTAGAAAAAATATATGTACCTTTTTCTAAGGATCCACTCAAACCAAAAATGAGTGCACCTTTGTCATCATAAAATATTTCATCAAATCCAACTCAATTAAAGTTTCATTTAATATTCATATTAAAATTTAACTTGTAAGCAATATTTGGAAAAGGTGTCGAACCAACATGTAAACTTCCTCTTTTTCTAACTATATCAATCCTTTTATTATGGATCCCAATAAAAATGTTTTTCTAATAGTTAAAAACTCTTTAATTAAATTTAAAATAGAGGCCAAGATTTCTTATACATCCTCTGAATCTCCTCTAAAGATTCTTTTGTTTCTTTAAATCTAAAAATTCCAAAATAATAATTTTGGAATGCAATTCCAAATATGCAAAAGTGAAGGAGACTTGACCTTCATAAACTAGCTAAAGACCAAGTCCTTAACCTTGAAAGGAAGAGTAGTTGAAAGATTGAATTTAAGAAATAAGGCATTCCAAATTTGAAGTGATACTTGACAATGGAGAAGGAGATGATTAGTATATTCTTCATTATGTTTGTACAAAGCGCTAAGAAGGACCTTAAAATCTTCTTTTCCAAAGATTGGATTGAGTAAGAATCTTATTCTAGCAAGCTATCTAATGAAAGGCATCTTCTTTTGGAAGATTGTAGTTGTACTCAATTTGTTTTGAGGGAAAAGGATCAGTAAGTTACCATGTCCATAGAAATAAGAGCTTTGTAACCATCCTTCACATTATAGCTCCCATTTGTAGACCCCATCCATAATAAATTGTCTTCACAATTTAAAAAATGAAAAGATCTAAGAATATTTCAGAGATTTTATTTTTCATCTAAGAGATGACCAAGGGTTTTAAGTTCTAGCCACCCATTTTTATTCCTATAGAAGTAATCCTTGACATAAGTACCAATCTCATCAATACACCAATTTTTCAAATTACTCAACTAATTTATATTTTTTAGTGGTGATAAGATGAACCATGCTCCAATCCAGAACTTAGCTTTGTTAACTTTTCCAATGTTATATCTTATAATGTCCTTTTAGGGTCCATGTTGTCTAAGTACTTATTTATAATAATTATACTCCAAATGGATTAGTGCTTAGAGTATAGTCTCCAACCTAACTTTGCTTCAAGTGCATAATTTATTTTTATGTTGATCTGAGTCTCAATTCCTATATAATCTTGAGGTAAAATAATTTTATCCCACTTAACTAGAGGAATTTTATTTTATCTCGTTTATTCCACCCTAGAAGAACCTAATTTGAATAGATTTAATGCAATTTTAGACATTATTAGGGATTGAAAAAATAGACATCCTGTAAATGGGCATAGATTAAAGACATGATTTTAGAAGTTGGATCCTGCCAAAAAAGAAAATCTACTTACCCTTCCAACCCTACATATTTTTAAGGATCATTTCCACCTTGTGCTTCCACAAACCACAATATTTTATTCTTTTGAAAAGCGAGATACCTAGATATGTGAAGGGAATATTTCGAGGGTTAATATCTAAAATTATACAAATAATTGTTTGTGTACATTATGATACTAAAGAACAAAAATCTTAGATCTATCATTGTTAACTTGTTGTCTAGAATCTTATTCATATATGTTGAAGTCAATTTTAAGAGAGTGAGATTCAACAATGATGCAAAGT
This sequence comes from Torreya grandis, assembly GCA_037957365.1. Lineage (NCBI taxonomy): Eukaryota > Viridiplantae > Streptophyta > Pinopsida > Cupressales > Taxaceae > Torreya > Torreya grandis. The sequence goes on from JARHVA010001319.1 coordinate 251,388, forward strand.
TCAATGAGATCAATGTCATAAGCAAACTAAAGGTAGTAAATCCTAGGATATTTGGTTGCTTCCAAAACTCCACTCAAATTTCATGTAAATTTAAGATGAGAAAACCATCTACCAAAAGCTTCAACTATAATGATTAAAAGATAAGAAAATAATGGAACTCCTTTCTTAAAAGCCCTAGAATCTCTAAAGAATCTAACTAGTTCACAATGTTTCATAACAAAGAACTTTGATGTGATTATACAACTAAAGACCCAATCTCTCCAATTTTTATCAAAGCTGAATCTTTCCAGTATACTAATAAATAAGTCACCATTTACCCTATCAAAATATTTTTTCATGTCTAATTTTATAAATATGCTACTTTCATTTTGAGAAACAACAAAAATGATCAACTCTAAGTAGTGATTATGGCATCTAGAGTTTTTTTCTTTTTTAACAATGAAGCCATCTTTTTCTAAGGAGATGATTTTAGGCAAGATTTTATTCACCCCATTAACCATAACTTTGAATATGATATTGTAATTTAAATTTCAAAGAGAGATAGGGCCATAAGAATCATAATAGTTAACATTTGTTTTCTTGAAGATTAAGAAAATAAATGTGAATTTTAATTTTCAAAATGTCATTTATCTGATGAGACACTTAAATAGTAGTCATTACTTCCTTTTCACCAATATCCCAACATAACTAATAGAATCTAAGTGGTAATCCTTCTAGAGTATGTACCTTGTCAGTCTTGAAAGAGAAAGTAGTCATCTTTAATTCATCATTGGAGATAAGAGTAACTAGGTAAAAATTATTACTTTCCAAAATTAGGGATGGAACATGGCTAAGAATCTCATGTCTAGTTGTTGATCTATCTTAAGGAGACTTAGAGAGGAAATCCTTGTAGAACCTTTTAGTTTTTATATTTATCTTGCTAGCTTCCAACATAGTTTCCCCCATAGGGCTAGTAATTTTAAAAATCATATTATAATTTCTTATCATTATAGTTGTCTTATGAAAAAAACTCGTCATTCTATCTCCCTCTTTCATCCATCTCACTTAGGATTGTTGTTTCCAATGTATTTCTTTTTGTAAAATAAGCTTGTTCAAATCTATCATAAGTTTTTCTTTGTCTATTTTCAAATATTCAGCATACCATTTATTTGGATAAGATTTTCAACCATATATAATTTAGTTTAAAGATCCTCAAAAAAAAAATCTGATAGTTACTCCCAATTCTATTTAATTTTAATATTTTCACTAGTTTTAATATTTTACGTAATTTTTAAATATCTTCAATTTTTGTGCTATCATTCATATATATATATATATATATATATATATATATATATATATATATATATCAAAAACAATAGTGTTCCACCATTCTTTGATTTTATCTTTTAGAGAGTCTTCTTGTATCCACATTAGTTCAAACTTAAAAGAGTATTCTTTTGGGAGAAATAGAAGTGAAGAAGGGGAGACTAGTGGGCCAATGATCAAAACCATCCACTAATAGAATTTCAGATTCAAAATTAAAATTATGTTGAATCTAATATAAACTTAGAATAAATCTATCTAGTCTTTTAATGATAAAAGCATTCCCTAATCTTATTTTTAACCAAGTATACATACCATCTTTAAATTTTGTGTCAAAAATGATGTATCTTCTATGAATTGACCAATTTTGAATAAAATTGAGAGAGAATACCATAGCCTCCAGACTTTTCCAAAGGTGAGATGATGGTGTTGTAGTACCCACCAAGATCCATTTATCATTGGATGAACATTTTTGAGACTTTTAAGAGACATCTAACAAAGAGTTAGGCCATGATTTGTATTTGGGCCATGTATGTTGATACATATGAAACTTTGAGAGTGCCCATTCTCATCAAATCCGATTGCTTGCCAATTAACACAAAATCAAGTAAGAATCCAGTGTTAGAAACTGAAGATTAACAGGAGATAATTTCTCCACTTGACACTTAACTGCCTGTTCCACCTCCCTCCTCATGCATGCACAGCAGTTAACAAATAGTTAGAGATTAGTTAGTTCAAACAGTTAAACAAGTAGTCTTACTCCTTGCTCAGCTTGCATGCAGTAGCAGTTGAAGTTTGTTTTAGATTAGTTAAGGATTAGTCTATTTTTAGTTTAATTTGCCAAGAAAATCTATTTAAAGATCTCTTGGGTGTAGCTTTGTAATGCAAGAAAAAGAAGATTAATAAAATTCTTTTTTTTTCAATTGATGTAGCAATCTAAGTCTCTCTGTTCTTATTTTCTTTATTTTTATGCTTTATTTTATGCTAACAAATTGGTATCAGAGCCAAAGGAGATAGGTCATGTGAAGGAAGAGCTAGTAATTTGGAGTGCAGTAAAAGAAAATGCAGTAGAGCGAAAGGTGAGCACATGCAATCAAGTGGTATAAGCACCCAGGCAGAATGCAAAGTCTGAGGTGCAGTCAACTATGGTCGATGCCCATGTCAAAGTGTGATCTATTTCTTTTTTTCTGGCAAAGTCACAGTTTGGCGTGAGGAAGTGTGTCGATCTGCAAATGGAGAGGTCACTGTGAGAGGTGGCTACAAATGGAGAGCTCTCTACTTACTACAGGTTTACTGGTTGAAGAGCTTCATATCTCAGTGGATGTTCTTTGAGCTGTGAAGATAAAATGTATAGTGGACTGTGGTAGGCCATTAGGCAAAGCTAAGGGCGAGTTGGGTTAAAAGTCATGGGGTTCTTCTTGTTCGGGGCAACCGTTGGGAGAAGCGCTGCCAAAGAATTGGTAGCCAAGCCCAAGTCAAGGTCTCAAATAGGCTGACGTGCCCTGATCGAATCCCCTAGTAAAAAAAAGGGGGGGTCTGAAACACATTGGAGGACAGAGTATATACACAACTTGCAGTGGCTATTCATTATCGTCTTTCAACATGAGACATGGCAAAGAATAATAGTATATCTCAGCCTCAAATTCTTGTTTTCAATGGTAAGAATTACGATTTTTGGGAAATTAAAATGAGAACTTTGTTTTGCTCACAAGATGTTTGGGATTTGGTAGAGAATGGTTTTGTAGAACTGCAGAATGAGGTTGCCCATAGGCATTAACTCAAGCACAAAAGGATGAGCTTAAAGAGAACAGGAAAAAAGATGCAAAAGCTTTATTTCTAATCAAACAGGGACTAGATGAATCTATTTTTTCTAGAGTTGCAGCAACAATGAGATCCAAATCGGCATGAAAAATCTTGGAGACTACCTATAAAGGTAATACAAAGGTAAAAATTGCTAAATTGCAATCTCTTAGGAGAAGTTTAAAAAAATTCAAATGAATGATTCAGATTCAATAGCCCAGTTTATGGGTCAAGTGTTGAATATAGTGAATCAAATTAGATCTAATGGAGAAACTATCACGGATCAGAAGATCATAGAAAAAATACTCAGGAGTTTACCTAGTAAATTTGATGCAATAGTTGTAGCTATTGAGGAAACCAAGGATTTAGAACAGTTATCTGTAGATGAATTAATGGGTTCTTTGTTAACACATGAATCCAGAATGAATAGGAATAACAATACTTCTCTTGAGAATGCTTTCAAGTCACAGGTATCATTTGGCAGAGGAAGAGGAAGAGGAAGGTCAAACTTCAGAGGAAGAGGCAGAGGCAAAAATGGAAGGAACAATCCAGATCAAGGTGAAAATAGTAATCAAAACTATAGCAATAGAGGACGTGGCAATAATCACTTCCATCAAAGTTCACAGAGGTTTGATAAATCTAATATTCAATGTTATTACTACAAAAAATATAGATATTGTGCAAGTGACTACAGAAAGAAACAAGGATATGTGGACAAGCAGGATGCTAATTACACAAATGAATCTAGTTCTAATCTAGGTGAATCTAGTTCTAATCCTGGAAGCTTATTTCTCACTTGTCATGTTACTCAAGAAAAAGCTAGAGATATTTGGTTCTTAGATAGTGGATGCAGTAATCATATGACAGGGAATAGAGAATTTTTTGCTAGTCTTGATGATTCTATAAAATCCGAAGTGAAATTAGGAAATGATATCAAAGTGGATGTAATGGGTAAAGGAGTAATAAATGTTTTGGCAAAAAATGGTGAAAGAAGGTTTATACCTGATGTTTATTTTGTACCTAGACTAAAGCATAATCTTATGAGTATTAGACAGTTAGTACAGAAAGGTTACAGAGTATCTTTTATGGATAATGTTTACACAATACTAGACAAGTTTCCAAGTGACAAGTTGATAGGAAAAGTGGAGATGACCAAGAATCGGATGTTCTCTCTTTGAATTCAGTGCATTCAAGGAGAAGAGGAAGCCCACTTCAAAACCATGCATCTAGACCAATCATGGCTATGGCACTTAAGGTATGGGCATTTACATTTTGGAGGTTTGAATTTGTTATAGAAGAAAAATATGGTGAAGGGATTACCACCAATAGAACAGCCAGGAAGTTCATGTGACAGTTGTATTCTGGCAAAACAGCATAGAGAGAGCTTTCCAGTAGGAGCCTCATATAGAGCAAAGGTAATATTGGAGCTAGTCCATAGTGATTTATGTGGACCAATGCAAATTTCATCATTTGGAGGTAGTACTTATTTTCTAACCTTCATTGATGACTTTAGCAGAAAGACATGGATATATTTTCTCAAAAATAAGTCTGAAGCCTTTGGAAAATTTAAAAAATTCAAGGCTATGGCTGAAAAATAGAGTGGCCATTACATCAAGGTACTTAGATCAGATAGAGGAGGTGAATATATGTCTAATGAATTTTAATATTTTTGCAGATATCATGGCATCAAAAGGCAACTGACTACAAGGTACACACCACAGCAGAATGGTGTAGCAAAAAGGAAGAATAGAACAATCATGGAGATGGCTAGAAGCATGTTGAAGGCCAAACACTTGTCAAATGAATATTGGGTAGAAGCAGTAGCATGTGCAGTATATATTCTAAATAGAAGCCCAAAAAAGAGTGTCAGAGATCGAATTCCACAAGAAGCTTGGAGTGGTAAGAAGCATAGTGTACATCATTTCAGAATTTTTGGTTGTATAACATATTCTCTTATACCATCTAAATTGAGAAGAAAACTTGATGATAGAGGTGAGAAATGCATTTTTATTGGCTATAGTGAAGAATCAAAGGCTTATAAGTTGTATAACCCCATTTCAAAGCAAGTAATTATTAGCAGAGATGTTGAATTTAAGGAAGAAGCATGGGATGGTAGCACCATCAAAATTGGAGCACCAATTCTCCAAAATGAAGAAGAATCTGAAGAAAAAAATTTGTAAGGTGATCAATCCTCTCCACAAGCACTCCAATAAGAACACCTAGGAGCTTAGTACAAGGTGAATCATCTAGTCACGCATGTCATCCTACTCTAAATTCACAAGTAAGTGATGAATCAGATCCAACTCTTGCTACTTTCAAATCAAGATTTAAAGGTAAAAAAATGAGAAATTTGAATGAGATTTATAATCAAGAAGAAGAGAAATTAGATTTATATTCAAATTTTGCTCTTTTCACTTATGATCCTATGTATTATGAAGAAGCAGTTAATGAGGAACACTGGATAAAAGCAATGGATGAAGAGATGAATGCTATTGAAAGAAATCAAACATGGGATCTAACTAATCTACCTAAAGGTAAGGATTGCATACAAGTCAAATGGGTTTATAAGACCAAATTTGATGCAGATGGAAATGTTGAAAAACACAAGGCAAGGTTAGTAGCAAAAGGTTTTGCACAAGAACATGGAATTGATTATAATGAAACATTTGCTCCAGTTGCTAGACTTGATACTGTTAGAATGGTTTTAGCAATAGCTACTCAAAATAATTGGTATGTATGTCAAATGGATGTCAAATCAGCTTTCTTGAATGGTTTCCTAGATGAAGAAGTGTATGTAAAACAGCCACCAGGTTATGAAGTGCAAGGACATGAAGAAAAAGTCTACAGATTGAAGAAGGCCCTTTGTGGTCTCAAGCAAGCACCAAGAGCATGGTATAGCAGGATTGATTCATACATGACAAACAATGGATTCAGCAGAAGCAATAGTGAGCCTACTTTGTACACAAAAATCAACAAAGAAGGTCAAATTTTGATTGTGTGTTTATATGTTGATGATTTGATTTTCACTAGAAATTTGTTTGTAGACACATTTAAATCATCAATGAAAAAAGAATTTGAAATGATAGATTTGGGACTAATGAAGTACTTTTTGGGCATAGAAGGTGTACAATCAGATAAGAGAATTTTTATTTGTCAAACTAAATATGCAAAGGATGTGTTAAGGATGTTTAAGATGCTGAATTGTAAACCATCACCTACACCAGTTGCTACAAGAACCAAAATTAGCAAAGAAGACAAAGGGTCTAATGTTGATTCTACAACATTCAAAAGACTAGTTGGCAATTTGATGTATCTTACAGCTACAAGACCAGATATCATGTATGGGGTCAGTTTAATCTCTAGATTCATGGAGTCACCAAAAGACTCACATTGGCAAGTTGGAAAGAGGATATTGATATATGTGGCAGGAACAACAGAATATGAAATTTTATATTCCACAACTAACGATTTTAGTTTGATTGGTTATACTAATAGTGATTTTGCAGGTAGCATTGATGACAGGAAGAGTACTTCTGGACATAACTTTCTTTTAGGAATAGGTGCGGTCACATGGGCATCCAAAAAGCAACCTATAGTGACACTTTCATCAATTGAAGCAGAGTATGTAGTAGCGACCTCAGCAACATGTCAAGTAACTTGGATGAGGAGAATATTGAAAGATTTATTACAAGCATAGAAGGAGTCAACACCAATCTTTTGTGACAACAAATCAGCAATCGCATTATCAAAAAATCATGTTTGTCATAAGAGGAGCAAGCACATTGATACAAGATTTCATTTTATCAGAGAGTTAGTAAACAATGGAGAAATCCATCTGGACTTCTACAGATCTGAAGACCAATTCGCAGATATATTCACAAAGGCATTAGCAAATGAGACCTTTGATTATCTAAGACAAAATTTAGGCATTGTAAATGTTGAAGTTGTTAGTGGTAGAAATTAAGGGGGAGTGTTAGAAACTGAAGATTAACAGAAAACAATTTCTCCACTTGACACTTAACTGCCTATTCCACCTCCCTCCTTCTCATGCATGCACAGCAGTTAACAAATAGTTAGAGATTAGTTAGTTCAAACAATTAAACAAGCAGTCTTACTCCTTGCTCAGCTTGCATGCAGTAGCAGTTGAAGTTAGTTTTAGATTAGTTAAGGATTAGTCTATTTTCAATTTAATTTGCCAAGAAAATCTATTTAAATATCTCTTGGGCGCATCTTTGTAATGCAAGAAAAAGAAGATTAATAAAATTCTTGTTTTTTCAATTGCTGTAGCAATCTAAGTCTCTCTGTTCTTATTTTCTTTGTTTTTATGCTCTGTTTTATGCTAACATCCAGAAGCAGTGAGAGGATTCCAAACAGCAGCTAATTTGTGTGATGAGCCTAAAGCACTTGTTGTATAAAAATTACTAACTCTTAAAACTTCATTTATACTTCTACTAAAAGTAGAAGCCTACATATTTGTTTCATAAAGACGGGTATCTGATTTTTTATCTAAAATAAGTTTTTTTTATCATCCTACGCTTGTGTGAGGCATTAAACCGACATAGATTTCATGAGAGTATCAACATGAAGGGGGTTTAGACCAGTTTTTGACATGAGTAAACAGTTTATTCCCCTAAGAGTTCCAATTTACTTTCTCCTTGATTTTGAAGTCTGTTAGTTTCTATCCTTCCCTTTTCCGGCTTCCTTTTCCCCAAATAAAATATATATACAGCAATGAATTAGAGGATGCGTAACACCAAAAGTCCAATAGGATCCTAATTTTCTTTATTATTTGCCTCCTGTGACTTGGTTAACATTTCAGATATATGCTTCTGATTACCATTCCCAATGTTAATTTTTGCTTCCATATTTCTAGTATTTGAGAGGAGTCGTCTTTCGGGCTTTCTCTTCCCTCATTATGAGGATTTTATGGCTAAATTTGACATTCCTATCTTTTTAAAGCCTGTTTCGTTTAAAATAATTTTTAATTATGAATGAGACCAATATTCCAATTCAAGGTCTTTTTTTAACTAATATTCTTCCGCATGCTCATCTTCTACTTTCAGAACATCCTCTATATCTGAATCATTATGTTGCTCCTTAGGTGATATGCGGAAACTATTTAGTATTGTCTTTCTTCATGTGTCTAACTTAGGTTTAGAGTGTTAGGATGATCAATCATTGTTTACTTGAACAAAGAGACAATGTACTCTTCATAAATAAATTCCTCCTCAAGGGGAGAGTGAAGCATGCCTAACTTGTTAGTCATGTCTGTTGCTTTTGGTTTCCAAATCTTATTTTGATTGTTCCCCAACTTTTTCCTTTTTGGTTCACAAAATCCTTTGTTGTCCTGATTCTGTATCTGTAATAGAGATGTGCATTTTCTTAAAAACTACCTATAGGAATAGCAGTTTCTACACTGAAAGGGAATATTTTCATAATCCATTTTCTAAATTCATATTTAAATCTCATAGCCAAGGGTAATGAATTTGACAAATTTATGTTAAAAGACAAAATTATTGCATAGGTTGCCAAAAGCCCTGCTTATGTGGATTTTGATGTACAAATATAATCTCCCATTTCCCACCTATTTGAAGATTTCCCCTTTCCATAATTCAGATGGGAGGCCATACAAACAGGTCTAAATCGGAATAGTGGTTAAGGCTTCAGTCTTTGGGTTAAAAGCCTCCTCCCAAGGCTTCAAAACAATCCAGCCCTCCCCATGAACCCTGTGCCAGATCTGAAGATATCATCTCTTTGTTTCGCAGATTTATATATAACTTTAAAAAACCTTGAGGGAGAAGGTTTTCCTGATTTGCACCCCTAATAATCCAGTTCTTCCCCAACCACTTTCGGAGATTCATTGCGTTAGGTCAGTAACCCATAAATTTATAGAATAGTACTAAGCAATTATTTGTTGATTCTGCAATCGTTAATGTTATTTTTATATCAACATATTAGTTTTTTCTACAACTATTGCGCTCCCATCTCTCCCACGACATTATATCGTTAAACATATGGACTAATTTATGTCTTCAATTCAGCACCTTTATGAACTAGGCCCTCGTATATGTAGGTTTGAACACTCATTCACTGTCATTAAACACTCATAAGTTTGTTCAAAAGAGTGATGTTACAATCGAGACTGCCCACCTCGTAATATAATCGTGAATTCACACAGACATATTCTTTCCCTTACGCAAAAGAAACATCATTCATTCACCGTATAAAACAAGAAGAAAACAACCTAAAATGTTTTAAGACGTTTATTTATGTCAGCTCCATCGCTGGGATACAAATTCTTAATGCACTCCAGGTGAAGGTGAAGGTGCAGGTGCAGAGACTTGATTGGGCATCAATTCTTTCAATTGCTCACGCGTAATGTTAAATGCCTTGGCCAATACATCCTCAGGGAGGAGAGGATTGGATCTGAAGAGAGAGGATGCAATTATTTGAACACCTGGATTCTCGCTGTTACTGGCAACAATTGTGGTAGCTTTTGATGCTCCCACATTGTACTGAAAATGCACTAAGCCCCTTGGAATCACAAACACATCTCCCTTCTCCATTTTTTGAGAGAATAAAACATTCTCTGTTGTAATAAAACCAACCAAAAGAGTGCCTTCCATTAAATATATGATCTCAGCTCCACGAGGATGAATATGAGGAGGATTCATACCTCCAGGGGCAAATTCCCCATGGTTCATCGATATTCCGAGGGTGTTTACCCCTGGAAAATTGAACACATTCCCTGCAGTGATGTTTATCCCCAGTGCATTGTTTGTAGACAATGGGGTAGCCAGCCCCCTAAACAAGAAATCCGAGGCCTCCACTTTCTTTGGGTCCTTGCAAGTAAAACCATTCACTTTAACAATCCCTGTAATCATACAGATTTTCATTTATTCATATGCATTAAGAGACTTCAATACCATGGAAGTTCATGACTAATGTTAAATCAAAAGTCATGCAGATTGATTTTTTATTTTTTTTTACCTTGGTTTATATCTGCCACACAGAAATCCTGCAGACCATCAGGGTCTGATGCACTGATGGCAATGATTATGGATAGCCATAATACACAGCTCAAGGCAGTTTTCTTCATGGTTGTTGAACACCTTATGTTCAGCAATATTGAATGTTGTAAGGTACCTAGAAATTAGAAACAGAGTTTAATTTGATTCGAGTATTCTTAGAGAGCAATGTTGGGAGGTATTTATACTGAAAAGTTAAAGAATTAATGGAATATAACAAAGTTAATTCAATCGTCAAATTAAATTTTCTTATTTAGATATTTTTGTCAGGTTTTCATAATAAACTCATTAAAATTTAAATATTAAATGTTAAAATTGTTTATATTAACATATTTAATTTTAATTGTTTAGATTATTGAATGAGTTGTAATAAGATGATGGTAAAAGTATGGTTTCATATCATTCATCAAAATATAAATTTTAATAAATATTTAAAAAATTGATATCTTTACATTTACACAATCAATTGAATAGGGAAAAATTTGCCCAAATAAAATTTAAAAACCTATAAATTGTTAAGATATACCTCAATCCCCGTTTATTCTTATTAAATTTTTTTTAAAAAAACAAAAAACATTTCATCCAATACTATTAAAAATATTACTAGATCACCTAAAAACAAATTTAAATTAGGTTTTTTCAATGCAATCAGATTTTGGGATTGCGTATGGATTGATAATTGCAGACGTTCTATCTATTAATTATACTCTAATGTTTGCTGGCACTTACAAAGTCAATGTTCATTCATAGAAATGAATCATGTATGACGTCCTCTGCACTAAAATACAAATTAATGGCATATAAAATACTCAATTTCGGCTGTCTGTGTCCTCACAGCTTTGGATATAGAAGCTTCTGTGATTTTTTTCTCCTGAGATGAACGTTTAACCTCCATTTTTTTTCCATTAAATCACATCTTTTCTTTCACTACAGTTACATAGTCAATATTTTAATTGTTTGAAAAAAAAACTTTTGAAAATCCGAAAGGAAATATTTTGTTGAAAGTGACATGATTGAACGCGTCTGTCTACATGTATGGTCAGTCAATACTAACTACTTTTTTTTTGGTTTTTAAATTATTATAAGTAAAAGTCAATTCATATATTTTAGGGCTTTCCAATTAAAAATAATAGTTCTTTTAAATTTTAAGATGTATGGTAAGTGATTTTGATAGAATACATACTTTATCATGAATTCTAATTTTTGGGGTCAATAAATAAATAATTTATTGAGTCATTTTTTTTAAATATTATTTTTTTAAATCAATTTTAAAATCTATTCTAGAAGAAATGAGGATTGAAATAAAATGAAAAGAAATGAAATGAAATGGGTTTAATTACATCTACAAGATCGAATAGTCTACGGAACTATGATTATATTGATTGTTCTAACCGTTCATAGATTCGTGTGATCCGTGTTATCTTTTAGAAAACTGCTCCATTTTTTTACTAATTTGAGTTAACATCTCCCCCAACCTTTTTTGTTATTTTTTCCTTAAATATTTCTACAATAGAGATAACTTTTAAAGTTTCCACATACTTGGCTCATATGTCTGAGTATTGAGGATATTAAAGTGGACCTCCTTTTCAATCACCCCTATGGTATAAAAAATACAACCCTCTCTTCTCACTATTCCTTACATGTCGCCCATATCCCTATCTCTTATTGGAGCCTATGAGAGTTGATCTTTAGTGGGGAAGTGAGGATTTTTTCCCTTCACTTAGTTCCAACCCCTATATATGTTTTTTCACTACAGTCATCAGTAAGGTTGAACACTAAAATATATTGTTGTCTTTACTTGTTTGTTTCCATTCTCTACATTACCATTCTAGACTTTTCAATTACATATTTTTTATGTCTCTATTATGGTTTGGGCATTCGATTAATCCACTTGTGGTTTTGCTTCATCCAAGTGTTGTTCCTCCTATGCAACTCTTCATCTCTAATGGCCCTAGGCCACTTGTTAGTCTTCATGTTTTCTATTTTTTTCAAGTAATATAATAGCCTGGTCATAACGGTTGCCTCTAAAGGGAAAGCACCTATTTTTTTAAAGATGATTTCATAGGGAAGTGAATCCTTAATTCTGAAATTATTTGTGATAAGAAGCCCTTAATTCTTTTCTATTTGCCTCCACTTTAAACTTGTCATTCCACTAGCCCACACCTCATAGCTATACAATACTAACGGTGTGATAAGTAACCCAAATAATACCCTAGTGGTGTTTCAATCCCATACCTTAGTGTTCCTGCATCTATATTGAAGCACATAAAAAAACTCTCTAACCACCTTGTATTCTTTTTGTCTTTGAAGTATCCCAGTTGAGCTTGTTGTGAAAGTCAACATCGAGATACTTGTATTCAAACACCACCTTAAGAGACCCTCCTAAAAACTAAAGATGGAGGTGGTTATCCTTCCTTTTCACTAATAAAATCATAATTTTAGTTTTATTGATGTTCAATTGTATCCCTGCTTCTCTAAAAAAGAGCTCTAGACCCTAGAGATGGTCTCTTAAGTCTTGCATTGTCTTTGCCATTAGAATTAGGTTATCAGCATAAAGGAGAAGTTTTGTCACATATTTGGCCAAGTAGAACCCATCCACTGTGAATTTATTTATCCAATCTTGTAGCTTATCAATGTATAACCCGAATAGAGTCAAAGATAGAGGGCAGCCTTGCTTCATGCCTATATCACTCCCGAAACATTCAGACAACCATGAATTCATTTTGAACTCAATCTTTAAGAAATAACATTTTAACTTTGTTTCATAAATAATAAATAGACACATTATACATTAAGATAAGTTGGATTAAGAATAAGAGTGTCGAAATGAAGTCAAATTTAATATTTAATTATTAAATATTAAGTCAAAAAATAAAGAGTTTATAATTATTCAATGGTTTAATTAAATAATTAATTAATTAATTATTTAATTATATCACTAATTAAATTAGTTAAAATGGTTTCATATTAGTCAGTTGGCTAAGGAAGATGAAATAGTTTGAGTTGACTCTTTCAATGGGAACTACAATGTTAACTCAGGTTATGTGATAGCTTTGAAAGATAATCCAAATGGTTCCCCATGGAATAAATTATGGGATAAGGACATTATCCTGAAGATAAATTTATTTTTCTAGCTTGTTATCCCCAAAAAGATCCTCACAATTGATAACTTTGTGATGATAGGACTTATAATCTCAAATAGGTGTGTGTTGTGTGAAAAAAAGTGTTGAATATGTTGTTCATATTCTCTTAGAATGCCCCTTTGCTTACCAAATCCTGGGTCTTTTTCTTTCTAAATTCAAAGTCTATTGGGTGTAGCCTTCCTTTGTTTTGGAAGTGACTTTTTAAATGGTCTTCCCCCTTTAATAATGATTGTTTGAAAAAAATATGGAAACTAACTCTCCCACATGTTTTTGGGGCTCTTTGGTGGGAAAAGAAATCTAAGAATCTTTCAGGGTATTAAGATGAATTTTAAGAGGGTGGATTCGAGAATAGTTGATTCTATTATTGAAAATTTTGTGGATATTAAAGTAAAGAACAAAAACAAGATAAGAGATTGTGAACTCAAGATTATAGCTAACTAAAATCTATCTAATGAGGGGAGAATTGAGATTGATCCAAAGAAAGACGTAAGAAGGCTTGTTAAATGGTTATCCTTTTCTTTAGGATGGGTAAATCAAAACTTCAATGGGGCTTCCAAAGCTAATATAGGTAAGATAGGTATTATACGAAATAACAGAGGGATATTCATAGCAACCTATCCTATAAATTTGGGAGTATAAACAAATCACTTGGCAGAAGCTAAAGTGTCCCTTTGGGAACTTCAAGTGGCTAAAGATTTGGGGTTTTCTCTCTTTGTTGTAGAAGGGGATTCATTGAATATAATTAATTGTCTCACCAAGAAAAAATCCTCAAGCTAAGTGATTAAAAATTTATTGTATGATGCTTTATTTACTATTCAATCCTTTGAAGGGGTCCTTATCAATCATGTTTACAAAGAAGGCAATAAGTAACTGATTAGTTTTCCACAAAGGGATTTTCATTTTAGACTTTGTAAAATGGAATGATGTCCAAGACCTTGAGACCAAAGTTTCTCAACTAATTCATGTTGAATCCTTCAATTAATCTATCAGGTATATCTATGAGTTGCATCGATATGGTTAACAATCTCTCAAGTTTGGGAATTTCATTTCCTAAGAATAACTTTGATTTCATTATAAGACTTTCTGGTAGGATCTCAATCATTACTATTAATAATTTTATAGGTATGGATACTAATTTCAATAATATTAAAACTTTAATGCTTTATTCAAAAAATGATAGGAGGAAGATTCCTAAGAAGGTTTACAATCGTGTCTTATCAATTTTTGTTGTTTCCCCACACCTCCACATTAAATGTGACACCCTTCACATTATTAGCTCTTTTGGTGTGACAATCATTATTCATGATGAGACCAAGTGGATTAGAAGAGATGCCTATTATGGATTGATGAGAGGGTTATTAGCATAACCAAAATAAAGGAGAATACACAATGCAATTTTAGAAGTTGTAGTTTTTTGGGGTATATTTGTCAAAATTGTAGGAGACCAATACAGAGTTGAGTTGTTAAAATTAAATGTTGAGGATGAAATCCAAAATATGGATAATTCTACAACAAGGTGGGCTTACAAACTTTATCGAGATAATTAAAGGGTATAATACTCATATATTTGCAAAATTTTCTAAATATTGGAAAGCACAAAATGTCACTATGAAGGGTATTTATTTCATGATTTTTAAGGATAGTATAACCCAATTTACAAACATGAGCATAGAGGAATAAAATTTTACAAATAAAAACATGACAAGAAAGAGGATATGGAGGATTTCCTAAAAGGAAATGAGAATTTAATTGAACTACAATAAACATAGATAATTGTTCCTTTAGTATCATTGATGGTTATGCCTCAAATGATGCCCATGAAAGGATGACTCTCTAGTGGTGGATTAGAAACAAGATGTTGGATGCACACTAGGCTATTTGTGGTGACTTTAATATGGTGGAACAATCTATTGACAATATTGATCATTTGTCAATGTGGTGTTCAGTTGACAAAAGGGAAGCTTGGATTTTCATATGAAACAAATATGGGTTTTATGACCCCAACACCAATCATGATCATGTTTGAATTATGGTACACCTAGACCAATATTTGAGGTGGATATGATCATGTGGTCAAATGGATTGATTGGGATATGCTCTTCACACAACTATACTTCTCTTTTTATAATGTTTTCATTGCCAATTGAAGCCATGCTAAATTTTGTCCTTTATGACCATTCACCCATCCACGTTTGCATCACTTGGCAATTCAAAAGGCCAAAAATCCAAAAAAAACTCATTTTATTATAAATATTACGTTTTTAGAACATGGTCCCACTTTGGCCCACATTCACCAAGTTTAGAAACTAGTTCCTCAACTAACTCAGTAGCCAAGATGGATTAAGTGGTGTTTTGATGTGATCACTCACACTTCCAAATTTATTTGAATGTATGGTTATTAATTGGACAAGATATGAAAATTCTCTTATTCCACTACCTCCTTGGAATTGAGTCATGTGATGGTGACACTTAAGCACACCCCCTTTATTGATTTTTTACAGCTATAAGGTAGGATTGAGATGATGTATCTAAATTAAAAATAATTAAAATGCTCAATGGGCTCAAATGTGTGCACATCTACACTGGCTTAAAGTGGGTGATAGAGTTTCCAAAGAAATATTTCAAATTCTCAAAGCCAAACACACATCACAACAAATTAAAACCATATAAGATGTTGGTCAATGCCTTATTGAAGTGTCAAACATGATCCAAGACTTTGTGAGGCATTATAATCAAGTGTTCATAGCTTAAGAACCTTCCCTAGAGTGACAAAAAACACTTGACCAATGCCTTTCAATTATCCCCTACAAGCTCATTCCTAATCAACAAGTTATGTGTGATAGGAAACTTTATATTGAGGATTTATATGAGTTAGTTATGCAAATGGATAATAAAAAAGATATTAATTGTGATGGATTCCATTGTGAATTCTACAAAAAAATGTGGGATATTGTTGGGCCATACTTATATAAAGTCTATCTCGAATCCTTCCCCACCCAGTCCTTGTGTTCTAGTATTAATAAAGGACACATCAAATTCATCCCAAAATAAGGAGACCCTAAACTAATCTACAATTAAAATCCTATCACTTTGCTCAATTTCTCTTATAATATCATTTCGAATCATTAGTGCTTTATATTCACCACCTTTTACCCTTGATTGTTCAACATGAGTAGACCGACTTCATTCAAAGTAGGTACATTCTAGTTAATGTCAATATTGTGTAGAGGGTATGGAATGGGATAATTATTCCAATTAAAAGTCTATGTTTATTAAAAATGACTTATAAAAATCCTATGATTACATTCATTGGCCATTCATTCTAGCTATGTTACAAACCTTGGGATTTGGCCTAGTTTTCTTGCAATTGGTTTAAATTCTTTTTATTGGTGCCTTAGCTTTTATTTTCATCGATGGACTTAGCTATAAGAAATTAGTATTTTTGGATCCATTAGGCAAGGTTTCCCATTATCACCTGATCTATATGTTCTCATTGTTGAAGGTTTTGGATATCTAATGGCCAATGCTTAATCTTGAGGGCTTATTCATAGTATTTCCCTGCTTGTTGATTAGACTTTGTAACTCCTCAATGGGAATTTTTGTGGATGAATATTTTCTCACTCTCATTCAAGATGAAGCCAATATTGTTGATGTTATGTACTATCTTAATATTTATTATCTTTTTTCTGACTCTTCCATTTAATGGTGAAAAACCTAGTGTTATAAATAATCCTTCCTCTCTTTCCCTCCTTGGGTGAGCCTATATGACTAGAAATGGTTGTAGTGTGATGAAATTTTATAGTTATTGGTTATTACCTTTTAATTATAGGAATCCCCCTCTATATTATGGTAGTATGTGGTAGACATCCTTATGAAAAAGTTTTCATATTGGTTTGTCAAACCCTGATCATTGGCTCGAAAGTTTCAAATTAACTCCAAAGTGCTTGTGACCACCCATTTATCTTACTCTTCATGTTGGTTTCCATCTAAAAAGTCAGTATAAAATATTTAAAAATTGCTTAGATATTTCATATGGTTTAATCCCTCTAGTGGAAAAGGGTTCCATGGGTGTCTTGGTAATTTTGTTGTCTTCCCCAGTAGGCAGTAGATATGGGTTTGTTAGACACTTCTCATTAAGGCTTAGTACTTTGTGTCAAATGGATTGTCTATGCCATTAAAGGAAATGAAGCCTAGAAAGTTTTAATTCATAATTTCATTTCTAAAGGTACCCCTCATTATCATTTAGCTTAGAAAGTTCTAGGTTTTGTTAACCTTATAACTCTTACAACCCCAATGAAAATTATTGAGTCTTTTGTGATTAAAAGAATTTAGAAAGCTAGGGAAATAGTTAAACCCAAGTTGTTGTCAAATGGTTAGGGGTTTAAATATGGCCTTTATATCAACCACCACTATCTTTGGTGGTCCCTTATTATCAATTTTAATGTCATCCCTCTTACATAGGTGTCATAGATTCATTCTCTTAAGTTATTTTGAAGAGGAATTTGTATCATGCAAGATTTGATTTACAAACACTCTTAGTTTTGAATTTCTTTGGATGAATTTAAAATTAAACTCAAAATTTTGTCTATGAACAAGGAGTCCTATGAGGATATTATTAAGGTAATTCCATCTGATTTGTTCCACAAAATCACAATTACCTCTTCTCACCCTTGGTGGAAAAACTAGAAATGGTATGTTCACACCCCTTTCTAAAATTACACTACTCATAAAGAGTATGAATGGTTTTCATTGCATTTACATATGGTGGATAAGCTCAAACCTAAATGGGATTTTTGTTCACCCCTTTAAGTCTGGGTAGATAATTTCAAACTATTTGGTCTGCTTGTGTTGAACCTAAGCTTGTTCATTTTGCTTAGTGTATATTGTATCAAGGACTTCCTATTGGGATAATACCAGTTTAATTATGGGTGGTGAATCATGTTTGTCCGTTCTATGGGCATTTGGAGACTATTATGCACTTGTTTTGGTTATTTTCTAAGGCCCAAGACACCTAATCTTGGATCCATTCTTTCTTCAAACCCTTTTGCCTTGATTCTTTCAACTGGCATCATATTATCCTTGGTGATAGTCCTAATATGCTTCTACATTACACCCAAATTGGGCATGCTTTCAGAGTGTAAATATTATTTTGGATATGGAAAGAAATGAATTCAGATTTGTTCTCTAATGTTATTGTTGACAATCACTTTTCTATCTATAATAAGTCTATGCTCATCTCTAATGTTCTTTTGAAGATTCAAGTTCAAACTAATAAGATTGAGCACCTATAAAACTTACTTTGTCATTGAGGGGATTCCATGTGTAATTTGTCTCATGTGTTGCCTTCCCCACCCAGTAATATGCCATCGAGAGGTGGAAATGGCCCTCTATGAATGTGTTTCACTTCAATCAATCATGATGATGTTCTTATAATCCCTCCTAGGGTTCTCCTTAGAGGCACCACTCTCCTCCCCTAGCTCCTCATGGATTATGGATTTATCCACCTCTACATTCACCTCACACTTAGGAATGGGGCTCTCAGCCTCTCATGGAGAAGTATAGATGGATTTATCCACCTGATAGTTCTTAGAGTAGCCGACAACCACCATCGAATAAAGTGTTCCCTCAACTTGCTTTGGATACTCACCCCATCATATGGATTAAGATGCATAAGCTCAAAAAGGTGATAAAAATTATGGCTTTGGTTGGGACCTTATTTCTAGCAAGGATGACCTTCCAAGCTCTAGATGGGGTTATCCCCATGATAAAGACCCCCTTTTATCGATATTTTTGTAATGGCAGCTTAGTTCTTGGTGGCTCATTTTTTTGATGTTATAAATCTCTATTAGGCTTGACCTAGTTGGTTTTTTTCTCTTTCCCTTGTCCTAGGTGTGGCCTAGTGTGTGGACTTTATGGTGTGCCCTTTACCGCCTCTTTTTTGTGAATAGTCTTGTATATTTTTATCCTATTTACTAAATATATTAAGATTTATTTCATCAAAATAAAAATTTAACTTCAATTGGGTTATCTAAGAGACTCTATCCCAATGCCATGGAATGAAGTTTTGCATATGGTTATGATGTATGTAACCCTTGAAGGGATATGCAAGTGGCTTTCTCTTATCATTTTGCATTCTTAAACCATTTTAGGTATAAAAATTTGATCAATATTTATTTCTAGATGTTATTATCTCTATAAAAAAAATTGATTGGCATCTGACTTCAAAGGACCTTATATCAAGCTTTGATTTACCTATTTTTCCACTAGGCAAAAGCTTAATCCATTAGGCCTTCCTCTAAGGTTAATGTTTTTGATTATATCCCTATTTTTGGTTCTAAAAAACCTCCCATTATCAAGGGGAGTGAGGAATAAAACCTAAAAAAACTTATGTTTATTACTATCATGATGCCTATTGAATATTGTCCCTCTATTGATAAGTGTAAAAGGTCTAGTTTGGCTAAGGAACATTTGGTTGAGGAATCCCCTATTTCTGACCAGAATGATAGCTCTAGAGATTCCATTACTCTCATTTCTTTTAGTCATAATTTCATACATAAGGTGGATGGTAGTGAAGATTTGGAAGAACAAACACTTTGTGAGAAGATAATGTGTTTTGGTGAGAAAGAATGTGCTCAGGATATTGAAAAGCTAAAGGGTAAGGAGAGAATTATGATATCATAGAAAACAAAAATTAGCAAAATATCAAGTTTGTGAGTAATGATGTTGACCTCCATAAGGGAATTATGAAGTGACTTATGAAGGACATTAATAAATTAAAGAACACAATAAAACAAATTAAAATTCAAATCAGTGGAGTCGTCCTCCAAAGAAGTTATCCAAATAAGCATTTAGGGGAGTCGTCTAAAATAGTGAATATATTGAATAGTAAGGTTTCTTTTTTGGAGGAAATGGTAGATTAGAAAAGGAGAAGCAAAATATTGAGGATAACCTTCAACATCTTATTTAGACGAGTAGATCAACCATTAAGAATTGAGCTACAAATATCAATATGTTGAAGGAGGCTTTTCGGTGTAAGAAAGAGGAACACACAAGTTCACGAAAAAGGAAAGAAGGCTAAGGTGGAAATGGAGGAGTTATACAAGACTAAGAAATTCATCAATATCATAGTTGACGAGTTGGAGGTGGCCAAAGCTCTGATTGGTGACTAGTAATTCTTTTATCTTTTTGCCCCTTTGTTGTAGGAGGTCTATTGGTTGTTGGTTGTTGGTTGTTGGTTGTTGGTTGTTGGTTGTTGGTTGTTGGTTGTTGGTTGTTGTTTGTTGGTTGTTGGTTGTTGGTTGTTGTTTTGTTGTTGATCAACAACATTCTATTTGTTATGGATGTTGTAGATGTTGTTTAGCTTAGGTATTTTTTGGTTTGGTTATGGTTTTATGTTTTCTAGTAACTATTTCTTGTAAAAAGATGGGGTCTCTTTCAAAGTCCTCTTTTCACCTTTTATTTAAAAAATAGTTAAATAAGTAATTAAATTTATTAATCACTTAATTTATTATATAAATTAGTATTTCATTAACTAATTAACTAGTTAGTTTTTTTAATTATCTTTTTGTTAAATATTTTACAAATTTTATTTCCAGTTTAAAATATAGAATGTAAAATTTTGTAAATGAATAAATTATATGGAAAATAATTTTTTAATTGAAATATAGATATAAAGACCCTTATTTAACTTAATGTTCAGTGCTCATTCATGGTAAACATTTTCAATAGTATAATAATATATTATAAGAAAATCAACGAAAATGATAGGCATGAATTATGATAAACCTTTGAAGAAATCCTAATGAGAGGAGCCATTGGAATGAATAAATTTTCAATGTCAATTATTCATGGTAAAATATGGTGTACCGAGCAGCAAATGAGGCCATAGTGCTTATATTGGCATGCAAGACAATTTATGGACAAAGTATGTGGTGGGAGATCTACAGGTTATGGGAAATATTTTAGCTTTTGTGGTCTTACAAATATAAAATATATGTGATTGACACACTCTTAAATGGTGTTGAAACCCTAATAAATGGTGTTAAAACCTTAAAAAATAGCAATAATTTTACCAATGTCCATGTAGTTGATGGAAGCAAAACCTATGAACATCACCCCTCTCCCAAAAAAAAATGAAATAAATAAATTGAACGTGAGATAAGATTCAAAAATAATTAAGGAAGAATATTTAAATTGGGATATAATTAAAATGAAAAATATGATATATATATATATATATATATATATATATATATATATATATATACCTAATTTTTGTAGCATATAATTAGAATAAAAAAGATGATATGTCATTCTAGATACCTATTTTTGTATGAGATTGGTGAATTGTTATGATAATAGTATATTTATGTGTTTATTGACTATTAGTTTATATTAATATATTTTTTTTTCATATTTTTGGTCTTTACTTAATTTTTGACTTGTTTTTTGGGCTTTATATGATCTTTGACAGTTTTGACTAGATACATACTTCTTTTCAATTATTTATGTTTATCATTGTTGTGTTTTTCTTGTATGTTTTTGCTTCCTCTTTTTTATGACTCTTCCTTGTTTTCTCTCTCTTCTCTTATTTTATATTTCTTTTGAGATTTTTTTCAAAAATATATTAGTATAATTTTGGTTAACGAGAATCATACTACTAAGGTTTTGGTTTCCCAAAAGATTATAGTACTACATTTATGATTATCTTCTTTGTGGTTCTCTTTAACCCTTGTTTTGTGTCTCCTTGGATTTTCGATCCTTATTTGTTATGTTTTTTGACATGTGTGTCAAATTAAGCACAAATAGGATCCTAATTTGAATTTAAGGAGTCTAAAAATGCATAAGTGTATTAGTGCATATAGGATCAATAAATTCATGGTAGAGATATCTATTAAAGTTGTAAAAGTAAAGATTAAATGTGTTAGATTAATACCCCTATACCAAAAATAGAAGTTAAGCATTTAGAAAAAGATCATATAACATTCAATACTTCTTATATTCAATGAAAGGATAAGAGTTGGGAAATTTGCATCACACATGATTCCTATTGAACTGCATTATACTCTATTTTTTATTGCCAAAGTGACAAATTTCTAGGTGTCTGATAATAATTTATGGATAACACAAAATCCATCATAATCACCCTTTAGTTTTAACAGTTTTGTCAGGTGTTTTGAATTGAATAGAGTTGTAAGTAAGGAGGTCATTTTCATAGATATTTGTTGGTATAGTTTTTTCCACTGTGGTTTTACCTACATTATGTTATTTAACTTGTTTAGGTTTGTTACAGGTCATTAGTGAAAGATAATCCCACATGCATGAGGATGTTGAGACATGTATATCTGTCACCTATATATGTACCTTTCTTGTTACTTTTTTGGCTAATATTTTAATGCTTAATGAAAGAATACTAAATGTTATTTTTTCACAACTTTCCTTGTGTGATACTTTTTTCTTTCATGTTATGACATTTCACTCTACATGTTCTTCATGCATGCTTCATTGTTTAATGAATCATGGTATAATCTGACATGGTATCATATCCATTCTAACAGTCATTTACTATTTGAATATTTGTGAGATCCTTACAATGCATTCCTATTTTTTTTCTATGATTTCAATTTTTAGGGTTTAGTGCACTTTATCAAAAATTTGTGTAGATATTTATAGTCAGAGTCTCTAGATGCAGAACAAACAACACCATTGGATTCAAAGGCTACCAAAACCCTAGGATTAGCTATAAACATGACCTAGTTTCATGATAACTATTTTCAACCATTTTTTGAGGGTTTCAATTTTTTGTTGGTTTTCATGCATATCTATATTATCAAAGTATTCAATCAAAAAACACTTTCTAGATTTTATATGGTTTTGAAAAACTTAATGGGTTCTTATCACTTTTTGGAGAAGATGAATGGTTTGTTACAAATATGAGGCTTTTTGTATAGTTTTTTCACCCTTCTCTATCATTCTAACAAAAATCTTAACACTTGGCTTTTTTGCAAATCTTCCTACCATCATCCTTCATCTATACCAGCATGTGATCCATGTTTTTGCACCCAAGAAATCCCAACCATTCTAGCTTTTATCATGCACTAGGGTGGTTTCCCAAGCCTTCACACCTTTGTACTTTCATAGGCCAATTAATCAGCCTTGACCAAACATCCTAGCCCATGTGGGTCCACGTGCCTACATCTACATGGGCCTTTTGGTTATCCTAGACTCGTGTGAATACATCAAAATGGATGAATTTTTTAGATTATGTCACTCACCTATCAATCACATCAAACAAAGTGAGAAGAGGGGATCACTCACAAAAGGCCTTAGCCCCCTAATCATATGGAAAATTAGCCCCTAATCACACCCAACCCATGGGGGATTAAATTTTAATTAGAAAATTTCTCACAACTATTTTCACACCCAAATTTTCTCAAATTTTTGCATATTTTTTTTTCCTACCACTATTTATCACCTAAACTTTCATTCAAATAAATCTTAAAACAACTATAATTTTTGATCTGTAACTTCTTTTTTAGTGTCGTCTTCTTTAAAAGTGCCTATTTTTTGTGATCTATGCATTGGTGTAATTTTTAGGCCTTATATTTTTACATATTGTACCTCTTAAATTCATTATCTATAGATATTGATGTCCCTCCAATGCTTTCATATTTATGCATAGATTATTTAAGACACATTATCAGTTGTGTTTGATGTCTATGTGATCATACTTCTATATGAAACATTATGAGAGAGTGAGTGATGATAGTTCTAAGGGAGTATTGTGTGTTTTTATGTATTCTTTTATTTTTCTTCTACACATTCTCATTTTTGACATTGTGTTTATTCTTGTATTTAATTCTTATTTGGATGTATTCTTAGTTATCCCTAATGTCCTCTTTATGAGCATGTATTATTCTTGTAACTAGGGAGTCATTGCAGTTGTTTTGTGTAGTTGTGCACTTCTTTAGTGTCTTCTCTCAATCATGTTTACTTCACTTGAGAGACACTTATGGGGGAAAGTTGATTCTAT
Organism: Torreya grandis; assembly: GCA_037957365.1. NCBI lineage: Eukaryota > Viridiplantae > Streptophyta > Pinopsida > Cupressales > Taxaceae > Torreya > Torreya grandis. Next base: position 275,696 of record JARHVA010001319.1, read on the forward strand.
ACCAGTGGTTATTCTTAGAAAGAACAATTATGCTTTTTAACATGAATAAATAGAACACTTACTCATGAAAAAGAATCATACTAGATTCCTATATGCATAGATTCCTGCCCCTATTTATCATGATCAATTTATTAAGTGGGATAAAAAATTTGATAAGGTTTATGATACTTTTTTATTTCATGTTTCATGGAAACTATATCACCATATACATCTCTTTATGTGTCCCAACACTATTTGGAGCATCTTTTAGTCTCTTTTCAAAGATCCTACTAAAATTTATATCAATCCTCCTCCATTTCCTATCATCTCTTTATAAATTTTTGTACTCTTTCCTCCAACTCTTATTTATTATGATGACACATTCATGGTAGACAATGTTTTTCCTTTTGTCGAATCACCACTATAAGATGATATTCTACTTGACCTAAATTATCCCCTGACAAATTCTAATTTCATTATCATGCATGATGTTTTTCTTTCATAGCCATCACAAATTGGTACTTCAGAGAATTCTATTGTTTCTAGTGAGAGTACACATTTCAAGAACATTGAGGACTCTTATCTTCCCATGGATATTCAGTCTGTGGATCTATGTGATTCATCTGTAGTCTCTTCTTCATCTTTAATAGTTGTTTAGCTTTGTTCTCCACTTCACATAAATATTTTTTTAATGAATGATCCATGTCATTCTTATTCATTGAACTCACATGTACTTGATGATACTTCTGAGCCTAAGTACATATTTGAGATTGATGACTCTTCTTCTAGCATAGATGACTATAGAAGTGATGGGGACACACCTTCACCATCTCCTTGTCACCTTTTAGATATTGATGAGTAATTTCCTGATCAACCTACCTCTAATCCACTTCTGACATTATAGGGTGTAAGTATATTAATTTAGGACTCATCAAACATTGGGTAGTTTATTCAATAGGTACATGTATTTTGTAGTCTATTTTAACCTCTACTTCTATTGCACCATCATTGCATAGAGAATTTGGCCCTCTTATTATACATGAGGAGTATAGTTCTTTGGTTGGAGTTATATCAAGCACTTGGTGGACCCATTCACTATTCCAAGGTGATCCACTCTTCATTTCACCTTTTTTATAGGTTCACTCCAGTGGCATTACATTCACTTCTTGTACATGATCATACCAAACCTATGCCACACTTTCATTTTAGACCCTACTTAGATATCTTTGTATTGTTACCTCCTTCATCTTCCATTGTGGAATGGGTAGACTTCTAGTATACCATTTATGTTCTTCCTTTGGTAAAGGGAAGAAACATTTTTTGATGCAGATGGAGCTTCTTTAGTCTATAGGTAGAGGATCTCATTAGCAACATTAGTCATTCTATGAGCTCTATTGTAGACAAATTCAACATCTTCTATGGGACTTCTTAATTATCCTCTCTATGTGTTATGTTGCTCTCACTTGTGGACGCATTTTTTACTATGCTTGACATACTTAGAGCATGCATGGTTTGTCACTTTTCTCTCTCTTAGATCTAATTTTAGAAAAGAGACAGATTTTCAGAACATCAAAATAAATAAAAAATATCAACAAATTAAATTTATAGAATATTATAGTTTTCATTAAACTATTTTTATACTTATGGTAGTGTTAGTAAAGGAGTGCCATATTTTTTGTTATAAATAAAAAAATTATTTGCTTATTTCATGTTTTTGGGGTTTTGTCACTTTCATCTTTAGACATATTTTTAGATAACTATTTTTTGCAATTGTCTCAAAATTAATAAAAATTCATTCATCTTTAAATGAACTCCTATTTTCTTGTGTTATATCCAAATTGAAAATTAATATGGATATATGCATTGCATGATGATGTAAAAAAAAATTAAGCCCTTGTGTGATATCTTCAAACACTAGTGTTTTGTACTTATATATAATTCAAACCCTGGTATATCTTTGCCAAGGTGTTTTTATCTCATCTTAGATTTATAACTTGTTTTACTCATAGTTAGAACTATTTTACGGTGTGTGATATACCTTGTTAGCTTTCATTATCCCTAACTATTCCCTTTCTTTCTATGGTTTATCTTAATGTCATATTTAATTAGCCCTAACCAGTATTTTTTTACTAAATCTTGTATATCTATGTGTATCTTAGATTTTGTTATGGAGAAAAAAACTATATAAGTTCAATTATGGCACACTCTTTAATGTTTTTAAATCTACATGGCATATTCTTATCTTGTGTGTAGATTTTATTATGTAAAAAAAAAATTATAGAAATTCAATTATGGCACACTATTTAATGTTGTTAAATCTATATTGCATATTCTTATCTTGTGTGTATCATTATGTATAATGATGTTATTAGTATATTAATGTGTATGTTTTTTTAAGTGTTCATTTTCAAAGGTATGTCATAGAAATATAACATATTTTTTGAATACATGGTAGGTTTTTATGTGATGATAATAATGTGTTGTGTTCTTACCCTCAGCAATTATAGAAATTTTTTTAGTGCCTTTCATAGACATGTCTTATATGAATTCATGAATTTTCCATTATATGATTACTTATTATGAGGTAGACTATGCTATGACAAAGAGGGTTATAGAAAAGAAATAAATAGTCCCTCTTAATTCTTATAAACTTCAAGGTGGGGACTAACCAAAACATGATCCCTTGTAATCTTCCTCAAGCTCTAAATATTAAATTATATGTCCATAATAATAATGATATTTTAGATCATTTCAATTATACTCAATAAAAGATATCCATCTTAAAATTACTTCAAATGTGTAAAATTTAAAAATATATTTATTACAAGACTTTAGAAGACACTATTTTTGTAAGTGATACTGAACCTTCTTACTTTACTTATATTTTTATATATTTGATGAATTGTGATAAATTTATTATTTTTGAACATGATGAGTCACCTCAAAAATATATTTTGGATCAACATTTATCATTGCATATTCAATTCATAATCAATAACCTAAGGATCAAAAGAGTATTTTTAGATAATGGTTCATTGTTATAAAAAATAGTGAATCTTTATTTATGTGACTTGTAAATGGAAGTCAAGCCCTTGATAACTATTAATGATAATTAAGGGTTTTTTAAAATCAACCAAGAAATGATCTTAGACAAATAATTTTAGATATATCCCTTAGATTTATTATTGTATCCATTAAATGTTAAGCCATACTTGACTTTTTACTTGGGAGACCATGGATTGATGAGAAGGGGATCGACCCATCCATACTACTATTCTATTTATTTTGTGAATAATGTGATTTGAATAAGTTAAAACTATGAATCTTTAGATTCAAAAAAATATCACAATAATCATATAAATTTAAATTAAAAAGGTAGCTTGATATTACACTTATTATATATAGAATTATAAACAATGGATAAGAGATGTATGTAGTTGATTCCTAATTTATATTTGGGTAAGTGCATGGAATTGGAGGGCCAAAAAGAGGTTACCCATGGACATTTTTTTTTCAAAAATGATAAATCTCAACTTACATAGATTATTTGAGATGGCTACACTCAAAATTTGAAGTCGATATAAGAACATGAATTATATAATTTTAAGTCTAGTTTCTAAAGTAATAATTTGTTTTGAAAATGGTCAAGTATAAATAGATCAAACTTCTAAAATTAAAACAAGAACTTTCATTTTTATAAAAAATATATAGTAGATAGTTAGCCATGCACCCCCTCATTTTTAGCATCGTTTAGTATTATTGAAATCTTTTGGTGGAAAGTTAGGCAAGGTCATATAGTTTGCAACATTTTTTTAATGAATATATTTTTTATTAATTTTACACAAAAATAGACCCTAAAATTTGTAAAATGGATATTCAATGATGTACCCCTCCCAACTACCCAAAAAAAAATGATAATTAGTTTTTTTTCAAGATGTATAGAATTAAGCCTAGTTTGCAACCATATTATTTTTTTTTTTGCATTTGGATGAATGAAAAAAAAGATACATAAACAAATATATACATGTATAGTTGTAGCATATAGTGGCATAAACAAGACATAATTATAAATAAATATAAATGGAAACTTTAGAATAGTCAAAAAAAAAAAAAAAAAATCATATATTTGGAAACAGGAGTGAAATTCATGGCGTTTATGATGGTGGATTTGGATTTTGGTTTTTTATGTTAAAAACATGGATTAAACAGTGTGTTTGCAGGTCTAATCCTTAGTCTTGAGAATCCAAACCATTTTTGAGCATGTAAGCATGTTTTTGAAACTATACATAGTAAAAGTGCATACATGTTATAACACACATGTGTTTTAGATTAAGGTAAAAACAGGTTTTGAAGGGACCCCAAAACCCTTTGACAGAAATAAAGAGGTAGATCAATTACAAGCACCAGGATAAGCAATCCTTAAGCCTACTAAAAACTAGCAGCAAAATCAAGAAAAATAGGGGCAACATCAATAACCATTTTATGTTCTGCCCCCTAAAATTCCAAATAAAGATTTTCTATCTATTTTTGAGAGGTAAAATCCAAAATAGTTGCCTGCCTACCATCAGCAATATTCTGCTTACTTTCTAATTCTCTGTTTTTCTTTGCGGATCTTCTTCCCGATCGGTCTGGAGAGCCAACATCCAGTTTCATTTTTAAAAACTGTTCATCTCCTTTTCCAGATTTATCCATAGTAGAAACCAGGTGTTTAGCCTTCATTTTTTGGTCTTTTTTGCTGCTTCTTGTTTCAACCCCCTTTGTAATGGTCTTTTTTCAGCTCTTTTCTTTGGTTTGAAAAGTGCTTTATGATTTCTCCATTATCTTTTACTTTTAGCACCTTCAGAGGGTAAACATTCTTAGCCTGAATCACCTTGGTCTTAGAAAAAAGATGATCATCCTCTTCTAATTTATTTTTAGCTCCATCCAATAATTTTCCTTCCTCCAGTTCAGTTTTGTCTTCTACATCTCCCCAGCTGTCTTTTATCTTTTGATAGCCAACGATTTGTTTTGTTAAATCTATCAACTCATCTTTTCTTTGTTCAGGATTTATGGTTTCAGATTGCAGCCCATAGCCTTCTTGCTCAGAATTGTCTTTGTCAACCACAAACTCTTCATCCGCATCTGATTGTGGAACTTTGGGTTCTTCAATAGAGATCTCTTTCTCCTCCTCAGCATGCTGAACTTTATTATCTTCATTCTTCTTTAGTTCTTGTTGATTTTTTTCTTTCGGTATCCATACTTTCTTGTGCTGAACCGTGGTCTTTGTTTCATCCAAAACACTGCTTGAATAATTTTTCCTTTTGTAAGGATAGTTTCTGGCCCAATGCCCCTATTTTTTACAAGCATAGCAAGAATTAGGCAAATCTTCAAAAAAAAACCTTTGAGTTTTTTTGCCATGCTTAGAAATTAAATCCACTTTTTCTGGGAGATTATTCAAATCTGCAACTTTAACATAAAGTCTGGCATGTTGAAGTTTGGATCTGGTAACCATTGCATTATCTAATGCCACTAGTTCACCAAAAGAGCTAGCTATACCTTTAAAAATGTCCTCATGCCAAAACTCTAAGGGAAGTCCAGGAAGTCTTACCCAAATGGGAGTGTTTAAGAAGAAAGAATCTGATAGGTCCATGTTGGGCTCCCATTTTTTAATGGTTAAAGAACATTTGCCAAAAGACCACGGTCCTCCACATAGAACCATATTCATGTCCTCTTTACAGTTGAAATTGAACAAAAAGAAACCATTCAACATAGGAGCCATTTCAACATCTCCTCGAATAACCCATTTCCTTACAACCATCTTGGTAAGGGATTCTATATCTGGTCTTGCCCTTAAAAATTTACCCACTAGGGTGAATTCCAAAGAAGACACAAAAAAATCAATTAAAGGATCTGGGATAAATACTTGGAACTCACCTTTCTCCCAGCATGATTTAGTAATAACCGGCAAGAAGAGAAGTTTTTCATTGGGTTTCTTGCCAAACAGAGAGGACCACTTCTTTTGTTCTGAGTACTCTGCGTTCTGCACTTTTGAGAATTTTTCCTTGTTTAAATGCCCATTCTCTTTCTCCTTTTCAGTCATCTACCCCAACATAGCAAGAGAATAATCCTGTTGGGAAGTACTGGTACCACAGAAAGGATCCAATCCATTCAAAGGTATTCCAGTCTTTTTATCAGCAAAAAATTTAGATCCTTCATTTTCTTTTTCCTCTGCTGCTGTCCCTCCACATTTAGTACCTCCTTCCTGGTTCTCCACCACCAATTCTCCATTTACTTTCCGTCCTTCATTTCCCCCTTTTGGAAGGGCGTCTTCTATCTGCCTCCCTGCACCTTCGGATTCTGATTCTGGGAGTGCTTCCAGCATGCCCAGCACTCCCATTGTGCCCAGCACGTCCCAGCGCTTCATTCAAATTTTGAAAATGCGTTGCTATATATGCGGACGTATATTTATTTATCTATGTGCATGTATCTATTCTCATTTATCATCAATAGAAACATATAATGAATTTATATTTCTTATCACTAAAAACATGTAGAAAGATACATGCAATGTTTTCATAAATCATATAGCTAACTACCTATTATCCCTAAAGCTAAATTATACGCCACAAGGGATGTAAACGTGAAGAACAGTTATCATTATATATATATATATATATAATAAAAAAATGTGTGTTTCAATATATACATTATCTTACGAAGGAAATAGGCAATACAGTGATGCAATTTGGATCAATTTAAGCCCATGAACCTAATTTTGAATATATATGATATGATTTGGGGTTCAACTGACACCAATTTCATCATAGAATGAATCAAAGAGTCAATTACTTCAATGATGGGGTAATTAGGGTCAATTTGAACCTGTTGAACCCAACTACAACTATAGGATGTGATTTTAGGGTAAGTTCACTCTAATTTCATGATGTATTAAGCTAATTAATGAATTGGTGTAGTCAATGAAGTAATTTAGGTAAAATTGAGCTCTATAAACCTAATTTTGATTATAGGATGAATTTTTGGGCTCGATCGACCCAAATGTCATGAGATAATAAACCAAACTGAGTTGATTAGCTCAATAACAAATGTAATTGATGTCAATTTGAGCCCCTTAAACCTAACTATCACTGTAGGATATGATTTGGGGCTCAATCAACCCCAAATTCATTAGATAATGAACTAAAAAATCATTTGGTTTAATGTAAAAGTGAATTTTGACTGTATAAGATGTGATTTAGGATGTAGTCAACTTTCATGTCATCACATCATAAGTGAAATAGTAAATTAGTCCAATCATGGAGGCAATTATGGTCAATATTATCCCTGTGAACCTAAATACGACTATACAATATGATTTGAGGCTAAACTAGCTCTAATTTCATCATAAATTAAGCTAATTAATGAATTGGTGCAATCACTTATGAGAATTTGGAAAATTTGAGCCATGTTCAAACCTAATTTAAATTCATTCAATTAGGGAGGTAATTAAGGCAAATTTTATCCCCTTGAACCTAAGTGCAAGAGTAAAATATGATTTGGGGATAAATTAACTTGAATTCCATCATGAATTGATCCAATTAATCAATTGGCTTGAAAATAGAGACATGGTTTGGTATAATTTAAGCCCTATAAACCTAATTTATGTCTTAATCAATTTTATAGGATGTAATTTTTGGCTTATTCAACCTCAATTTTATCACAAATGTAATTATGGAGACAATTGTTGACCAAATTTTGCCCCCCTGGCAAAATTTTGGTCACCTTCTTCACCAATTGTTTTGTGCCAGTCTCCTCGGGTTCAGCGAGTTCAAAAAGTTTAGATTATGGCCTGGTTTGAATGGTTCATCTTTTGGTTCAGTTCCTGGTTCAATATAGTTGAACCAAACCATTGGAACCAATGCTCAATATTGGTTCAATGAGTTTGGTTTGAGTTCAGGAGTTCATTGTTTGAATGCTTCAAATTTAGATACGTTGAACCTCCGTACCGTTGAACCATTGAACCAAATTTCTTGGTTCAACGGACTTGGTTCAGCATACCTGGTTCAACATTTTCAAGTTCAAAAGTGGCAAGTTTAATGCCTTTGGTTCAAAGGCTAAAGTTTGACACTTTGAGTTCAACGGTTCAGTTCAGTGCTTTGGTTCAAAGCCTAAGGTTTGAGTCAAAGTTCAACGGCAAAGTCCAAGAGGTTCAAAGGCTTCCATGGTTCATCAATGCGCTCCTTTAAACCTTGAACCGTTGAACCAAAATTGGTTTGATAGATTTTGGTTCAAAGGGGTGCCTTTTGTCTAGGAGGCAGTCGGCAGCAAAAAAGTGCCCTAGCGGAGGGCAGGTGGACTTTTCCAAATTCGCGGCCCAATCTTTGAAATTAGGCTAAGTAAAAAAGCCCTTTCAGAGGTTAGGCTTAACAAAGGCAGCAAAAAGGAATTTTTATAGACTTTTTATCCGCGGGCAATGTCTACAGACAAAAGTTCACGGGTTATACACAGGCCAAGCGGTGAAATTTCCCACAGACAATTTGTCTGCGGAAATTCATAGTCCATGGAAATTCAAAAGCCCGACAAAACACAAAGCCTGCCAATAGTCCACAGACTGCCAAGGGATATCAAGCAAGCCTAGGAAGTAGTCTACGTAAGTAGATAAGGGACCCGTTGGCAATCAACAGTCAGCATGGAAGCCGTCCGTGAAGGCCAATGAAGAACGGGCCGCAAAGGAGTCAGACAAAGTCCACAGGACTTTCAAAAGCCTGACTAGTTGGTAGAAGAGCAGGGCACAAAGAAGGAAAAGAAGTGACCAGGAGCTAGCAAAGCATGAAGACATCCTACGTGGACATCAAATTAAACAAAAGGAGATAGCCATTGTTTTTAAAGGCAAAACATGAAATGTTAACCCGAACAAGAGATAGAATTGTAGCGACCTACCAGGAAGTTAGCAAAAGGGACCAAGTAAGCAAATGAGACAAAACAAGAAAAAAGTCAAGTGATAGGAATGGTTCCAGCAAGTAGATGACACATTAATAGTGTTTTTCTTCTTCCCATTGAATATGCGACATGCCCACTTGCAAGCAAAGAGCGCCAAAATGAGTCTCCTTGTCTTTTTCCATATAAGTTGCGGACTTGGTCATTTTTGTAAGGATCTTTTCACAGTTTTAGCCAGGCGCAGCCTTGCTAAAATTTATGCCTAGATTGAATAAAATGTAGTTTTTACCTCTATTTGGATAGATTGTGTAGAGTATGCCTTGAATGTTGGTCTCTGTCCAGTCATTGTCTCTTGATGCTCTCATAGGTTCAACACCAGCAAACCTGTGATCTACAAAGCACCACTGTCTGTTGCTTCCAGGAGTAGAGTTCTATTTTGGAGGTATAGAATAGGAGAGGTCACTTACAGTGTGTATTTCCCAGCACCTTGGTGAGTCCCTATTTCCTGTGTTTTCCATAAGAACCTCCCTGTCATTTCCAGCGACCTGGTCTTTTCTGCCAATCTGAGTGTATGTATGTTTTGTTTGATCTTGAGTGTGGAGGTGGGAAGTCCATTTCATTTTTGGTGTATCACCTCTTTAGAGTAGGCTGTTTGTTTTCATGCACTTTCTTCCCTTTTCATCCCCCCCAGTTTATATATATATATATATATATATATATATATATATATATATATATATATATATATATATATATATATATATATATGCCTGTATGTATTTTTTGCACTGTCTGAAATAAACAAGATACATCAGAGGGAACTAGCCCATACCTAGAGACTCTCCTCTCCTGCTTCACCATCCCATAGGTGAGAGAGGAGTTTTCATGTTGCGGGGAGAAGGCAGGAACCCATTTTCCTACCACCAGGTGCAATCTCCAGCATCAACAGTTTTGGCACACCCTGTGGGACCACAAGTTTTTAATCAAAAAAGTTACAGGGTTAGTCGTTGATCCTGTTATAGTAGAGGAACCACCAATACAGCACCGTGTGCGTCAATAGTTTTGGCACGCCCGGTGGGACCCAAGTTTTCAACAAAGTCAAGTTTCAGAATTGATGTTGGCCTTGTTATGATAAATTGAGTTTCTTTAGCATCTGGTGACTCCGAGTTATATCCACTGGTTAAGCAGCCTGGTACCTCAAGAAGTGCATTTTTTTGGTATGTGTAATTTCCATCATTTTAAGTCATGGACTCTATTTTCTTTGGCCAACATAGCTATAATCCTTACCAGCCTTATGGCAATCCTTATCACACCTAATATGGCCAGTCTCAACCCTGTTATGAGTAATATCAACCTTGCGCTAAATCTTCTCAGTATGTCGCTTCTTCCACTCAGCCCAATCTCTTTGCTAATCAACCCGTTTCCACTTTCAAGCAAGCGCTGCTAGGATACAACAAATATGTAATTGATCTTAACACCAGAAAGGGGTATAGCTAAGAAATTCCTGATCATATCATCCATCAAGTGAGGAATGCGCTAGATCAGGTTAAGAAAGAATGGGCTCCTATTGAAAGAGCGAATTGGCACATGCTTTCAAATGAGATGTTGGATGTGAGCGGTTTAATTGCATCTGTGGAGGAAAAGCTGAGTGTGCATGAGAGGCAGCCTTACCAAGTCTATCAACCTGCATACTCACTGCCCAAAGCATCATATCAGTCATATACAGCCCCTGCTCTTAAGCCAAGTCGACCTTGTCAAAGTCAGTTCCTTAATCATGTTGAGGAAAATTCCAAAAAAGCAAATCTTATGTTTAAGGCTAATCTTGATAGACAGATCAAAATGGCAAATCTTCAGATGTAGCAGTCCATTCTGGTAGCAAGGGAAGTGGAATCAAAATCTTTGTTGTCCTCTCACATTGAGGCCCCATCAGCCCCAAAGGAAATGCCCAGCCCAAATTGCTTGAGCTGAAACAAAGCGGTCGAGTCATGGGATAGCAAAGAGAAGAAAGACGTCATCCAAAATGAAGAAATGCAAAGTGAGGATGCTCTAACTAAGTGGATTGAGGAACTAGAGAAGAAGATGACACTATTGAAAGAGAAAGAGGTGGAGCTTTCAAATGCTGCAGACCAGCCAACGCTAAAAGGTATTCCTTTCACTGATCCACAAGCTAATTTCAATATTGATGAAGCATTGGTGAAGTGGAGGGACAAAAATCAAGAAGTTTTGGCCCAAGGTCTTCCCCCTCCTACTTTAGAAAAATCTCCCCTTTGTGTGCCAAATCCTTTCTATGAGATGGCACTTGCTCATTCTGGCTCATCCAATGCACCAATCAGTTATGCCCTCAATCCCATGCACCTAGCTTTCCAGCACGCCTCTCTTCAGGTAGATTTCCCTATGCATGAGCAGACCCTCCCAATTATTTCCCAGCCTCCTCAAGTCTTTCAACATGATCTCCAAATTCTAAGCTAGAAAGAGGAGCATCATGAGTCAGCCCAGGAACTTGAAAATGATAAAATTGTTGCCTGCTCACAAAAGTAAGAGTCCAATCCTAAGATCATGAGCTGGGCACAAATAGTTGAATCTTGTGTTAGGTTGTGGAGCTAAAAGCTTCACTGATGCAAATAGAGGAGGAGGTTTTAGGAAGGTTGTTTAGTGTTACTATCACCGGCGTCAGTCAGGCCAACCGATGTCGGTAGGGAAGAGACAGAAGGCAATCGACGTCGGTCAGAAGTCAGCTGGCGTCAGCCCCCCAGGCAGACAGGGACCGATGTCGGTCACTTGTGTGGTTTGAGATGCGAATGTTATGGGCAGTTAGCTAACGAACCAAGTGTTTGCATGTCAAGAGCCAAATTTAGACTAGAAGCTGTGGATCTAATTATTGTAATTAGGTGTCTAATTATTGTTTACATGAATCTATTTAAGAGACTCATTGGTTGTATTGTAAACTTGTGCTAGAGAGTAAAAGAGCTAATATAAGCTCCTTTAGAGAGAAAAGAGCATGGTGTGTTCCTCCTAGTGCCACAGTACCAAGTGTGGGTGTTGGATTGGAGAATCAGTAGGGTTCTTCATGTATGTATGACCTTGGTCATCAAGTGAGCATGGCTACTTTAGGAGATCTACATGGTAAGTAAGATCATTGATCTATAGGTGTATGTGTGTGTAAGGTCAATGTTCACAGGTGTGCAGAACCAGATTGATTTACAAGTGTGCAAGATCAGATAGGACAGTAACACAACAGGGAGCAAAATCAGGCAGGATCTACTTGGAGTACAGTGTGTACTCAAATAGAGAGCAAAGAGGAAGGCAAGGAAGATCCTTCCATAAGTAAGATTAGATTGAGTTGCAGGTTGTTGTAGGTTCAGGGGAGATCTACTTGAAGTATGATTGTGTACTTGTGGAGTGCATGGAGCACTTGTGGAGTGCATGGAGCACAGTTGTACTGGCTGGAGTAGATGCTAGCTGGTTGGAGGTGAACACCAACTCTGTATTTGAGTTGTGTGGTGGGACCTAAGGGAGAGAGCTTTAAGGGAAGATTTACTGTTTATGCCCTAGATGTGTGGGAGCCCTAGAGGTGTGTAAGGAAGAAGAATTGTGGCAGCCTTCTTTGTTGTATTTCCTTTTGAAAGAGTTTTAATACAAGTTGTGTATTGTCTCTCATATTCTATGTTATGTCTGAATTCTAGTTACTTGTTGATTCTGGTTATTTCTGCATGTTAAGTTTCTTGGTAATCATTTGTGTGCTTCCATTATTTTTCCCAACACGTGGTATCAGAGCTAAGGTTGCAAGGAGCAGGTTTTATGTTTGGTTACAGGTCACTCTCAGGGGTTTCTAATTGAGTGGGAGTAGAGCAATGGTAGAAGAAAGTAAGCTAAGAATGGAGGAGTTGAAAAGCACAGATGGTTACTTACGATCCTATGGAAAGAAAGAGCAGGGAAAAGAATATTGTTGGTTGGTAGCAAATCAGCATGAAAGAACTGAAGATGCAGATGTTGCAGGTGTTGTTGCACAAGATGCTTTGGGAGGTTTATTGGATAAAGTTGAATCTTGGATAATAGATTCTATTGCCTCTTTCCATGCAGCCCCAGGTAGAGGAGTTGGTGAGCCTTGCCAAAGAATTGGCAAAGGGGAAGTGAAGCTGAAATTGCAGGCGGCCAACACATGGGTGTTAAAGGAGGTCATGCAGGTCCTAGGTTTGGAGATGTGGCTAATTTCTTCAAAAAAATTGGGTGATGAGAGATGCACAAAAACTCTCACAGCAGATGCACTTGAATTAGCTGGTGGTAAGAAAGCAGGTACTCTTTATCTACTTGTTTATATTACTGATTCTTCTTTTGTTGTAGAGACGTGGCTTTGTAGGCTTGGTCACATGAGCAAGAAGGAGATGCATGTTCTTAAGTAGAAGACAGATATTTTTGACAGGCTTAAGAATTGGAAAGCCTTGGTGTTTATGGATGAGATGGCAGACAGAGACCAGTGGATGGGGATGGATACTTCTAAGCAGGGCAGTTTAGACATGGGTTTTGATTCAAAGGAGCTCACGGGTAAAAAGTCATCACTCATAGGTGAACACAGGTACCGGCATCGGTTAGGAAAACTGACGTCGGCAATATGTAAGACCGATGTCGGTCAGAAGGACCGACATCGGTAGCAGCAGGACACTGACATCAGTAGGGTTGGTAGTCAGGACAGGCACATGGGAACCGATGTCGGTCGGATGCAGACTGTGTGGTGACCGAGGTTGGTCACTATAACAGATTTTGGATGGACAGCAAGCTATCAAGGAGTCTTAAATGCCCATATGGAAGACTGAAGATGGTAAGCCTCAAATTCATTGTTCCTCTTCTTTATACTAGTTGTTGATTGCAGAGCAGGAAGGATCCAGGAAACAGTGGGAGCATGGCAGGAATATGATGTAGAACCAAGCGGGAGATTTGGTAGGGATGCCAACCGGTATGAAAGCACAGAGATGAATGGATACCTTAGTTGAAGAATAGAGTGAACGGACACGTGAGATGGAAGACCAGGTCATATGGTCTTGAGGAAGCTATAGGATAGTGGTACAGGTTTTGACAGGTGGATGACAAAGCATGGCTTTAGTCAATGTCAGGGTAACTACTATGGTTTGTCTTACCAGGTGGATGATGGTCGCAACATTATCCAGCTACTGTATGTGGATGGTTTGCTACTAGGGTTGTACATACAGGGTTTTGCTGAGCTAAGGTTAAGATTAGTTCAGTGGTTTGCTATGAGGAATTTGGAGCAGCAAAATTCTTTGGCATGAGAGACATGGAAGATCACAGGGTGATTTTGTCTCCAATGGGAGCTGATGTGAATCAGGTGTTGGCAAGATTTAGGATGCAAAATTAGAGCACACTAAGGGCTAGACAGTTCAGTGTTTGAAATCACATGAGGTCTGGTATAGACCTAAGTTTGCCCAAGCAGTGGGTGTTGTCAGAGAGTTAGGAGCCAATTCGGGGAAGTGGGTTCTCAAGGATGTGAGAGGGACCAACAGCAGGTATTCATGCTATGTAGGGTCATGACTTCACTACATGGGTTTGTAGGTTCGGATGTGGCAGGGTACTCGAATGACAGGAGGTGCACCACAGGTTGTGTGGTGAGTTGTCTTCAGGATTGATCTTGAAGAGGGATACAAGCTAGGAAATAGATTAGACGAGGTACAGGTATAGGTACAGTGCAGTTATTTATCTCCAAATGGGGGATTGTTAGGTTGTGGAGCTAAAAGCTTCACTGATGTAAATAGAGGAGGAGGTTTCAAGAAGGTTGCTGAGTGTTACTATCATTGGCGTTGGTCAGGCCAACCGACGTCAGTAGGGAAGAGACAGAAGGCAATCGATGTCGATTAAAAGTCAGCCAGCATCGGCCCCCCCAGGCAGACAGGGACCGATGTCGGTCACCTATGTGGTTTGAGCTATGAATGTTATGGGCAGTTAGCTAATGAACCAAGTGTTTGCATGTTAAGAGCCAAATTTAGACTAGAACCTGTGGATCTAATTATTGTAATTAGGTGTCTAATTATTGTTTTCATGAGATCTATTTAAGAGACTTATTGGTTGTATTGTAAACTTGTGCTAGAGAGTAAGAGAACTAATATAAGCTCCTTCAGAGAGAAGAGAGCATGGTGTGTTCCTCCTAGTGCCACAGTACCAAGTGTGGGTGCTGGATTGGAGAATCAGCAGGGTTCTTCATGTATGTATGATCTTGGTCATCAGGTAAGCATGGCTACTTTAGGAGATATACATGGTAAGTAAGATCATTGATCTGTAGGTGTATGTGTGTGCAAGGTCAAGGTTCACAGGTGTGCAGAACTAGATTGATTTGCAGGTGTGCAAGATCAGATAGGACAACACAACAAAGAGCAGAATCAGGCAGGATCTACTTGGAGTACAGTGTGTACTTAGATAGAGAGCAAAGAGGAAGGCAAGGAAGATCCTTCCATAAGTAAGATCAGATTGAGTTATAGGTTGTTTTAGGTTTAGGGGAGATCTACTTGAAGTATGATTGTGTACTTTTGGAGTGTGTGGAGCACTTGTGGAGTGCGTGGAGCATAGGTGTACTGGCAGTAGTGGATACTGGCTGGTTGGAGGTGAACACCAACTCTGTCTTTGAGTTGTGTGTTGGAACCTAAGGGAGAGAGCTTTGAGGGAAGATTTACTATTTATGCCCTAGAGGTGTGGGAGCCCTAGAGGTGTGTAAGGAAGAAGAACTGTGGCAGCCTTCTTTGTTGTATTTCCTTCTGAAAGAGTTTTAATACAAGTTGTGTATTGTCTCTCATATTCTATGTTATGTCTGAATTCTAGTTACTTGTTGATTCTGGTTATTTCTGCATGTTAAGTTACTTGGTAATCATTTTTGTGCTTCCGTTATTTTTCCCAACATCTTGGAACAACAAGGAGGAAGAGGAGGAAGATTTCAATCTAATTCTTGAAGAAGAAGAAGAGGCTGCTCCTACGCCTGATAATGATTATGACTTCCGGGAAAGGCTTTTCCAGGAAGATTTGGATAGGTGAATTACAGAATTGGAGTCCAAAGAGAAAATCCTCAATGAATGTGTGATGGATGGTTTAGACCAAACAGCACATTCTATGTCTGAACACACCCCACCTACACATTTCAAAGAAAGCTATCAGGCCTTGCCTGATATGGATTATGCTTAGTTTGTGACTGATGTGGGAGACTTCATGATCGTAAACGAGGATGAAATCAAATAGAGTGATATGGAAGAGCATGGACAACCTTTTTTTCATGATTTGAATGATTTTTTTGAAGTCTTCAGAGAAGGCTATATTATTCTCCAAACAGGGTGTGAGCTGATAAAAAATGATGAGGACAGCGTTGGGTTTCCAACAAGCATGCAAAGAGGCTATAGTTTTTTAGATTTGCCCCTTCAGGAGGTTGGTGAATATTAATATTTCTTCTTTGAAGTCATCAAGGAAGATGGCCATACCATGGAACCCGAGCATGAGGCAGAGGAGAACGAGCTAGTCCATAATGCATATCAAGAAGCTTCTGGTGATGAGCCGGTAGCATTTGACTTATTGATGGGGTGTACCAATCTAAAGGATCAGCATTCATTAAGCTTCTAAGAACAATTAGAATACATATATTTCAGAGGCATGTTTGATTTTGATCCACTTGATTTCTAGCCAACTCAGGTGACAGGCAAGAAGAGCAAGTCACCAACTCTCTTCTTCATTCAGCTACTTGCCTGGTGCCATAAGACTTCTTACCAGGAAGGGGACTTAAGAAGTTTTCCATTTTATCCATGTGGGAATCAAAAATGTTTGGTTAGCTATACATAATAGTTTGTTTTAGTTTCTTCTCTTGCTTTCCCTAAGTGCAGTTGCACAGGTAGTGTTTTTAGTCTTGTGTGTTTCCCTTTGCATGTGGGGTTAAATTCTGTGTATTTGATCCTGGGATCTTTCAGGCTGTTATTAATTATTTTCAAGCTACATCTGACTCTACACCCAATGGATATTTAGAGGCAACTGGATTCTAAGCATAGCAGGCATTCTTCCCCTGGGAGTCGCCAATTTGTTGACCAAATTTTGCCCCCTGGCAAAATTTTGGTCACCTTCTTCACCAGTTGTTTTGTGCCAGTCTCCTCGGGTTCAATGAGTTTAGAAAGTTTAGATTATGGCCTAGTTCAAATGGTTCATCTTTTGGTTTAGTTCTTGGTTTAATATAGTTGAACCAAACTGTTGGAACCAATGCTCAAGATTGGTTCAACGAGTTTGGTTCGAGTTCAGGAGTTCATTGTTTGAACACTTAAAATTTAGATACGTTGAACCTCCGTACCGTTGAACCATTGAACCAAATTTCTTGGTTCAATGGACTTGGTTCAACATAATCGATTCAACATTTTCAAGTTCAAAAGTGGCAAGTTCAACGCCTTTGGTTCAAAGGCTAAATTTCGATGCTTTGAGTTCAACGGTTCAGTTCAGCGCTTTGGTTCAAAGCCTAAGGTTCGAGTTAAAGTTCAACGGCAAAGTCCAAGAGGTTCAAAGGCTTCCATGGTTCATCAACATGCTCCTTTGAACCTTGAACCGTTGAACCAAAATTGGTTCAATGGATTTTGGTTCAAAGGGGTGCCTTTTGTCTAGGAGGCAGTCGGCAACAAAAAAGTGCCCTAGTGGAGGGCAGGTGGACTTTTCCAAATTCATGGCCCAATCTTTGAAATTCAGCTAAGTAAAAAAGCCCTTTTAGAGGGCAGGCTTAACAAAGGCAGCGAAAAGGAATTTTTGTGGACTTTTTGTTCACAGGAAATGTTCGCAGACAAAAGTCTACGGGTTATACACAGGGCGAGCGGTGGAATTTCCCATGGACAATTTGTCTGTGAAAATTCATAGTCCATGGAAATTCAAAATCTCGACAAAACATAAAGCCCACCAATAGTCTGCAGACCGCCAAGGGATATCAAGCAGGCCCAAGAAGCAGTCTACGTAAGTAGATAATGGACCTGTTGGCAATCAACAGTCAGCATGGAAGCCGTCCGTGAAGGCCAATGAAGAACGGGCCATGAAGGAGTCAGACAAAGTCCACGGGACTTTCAAAAGCCCGACTAGTTGGTAGAAGAGCAGGCTGCGAAGAAGGAAAAGAAGCGGCCAGGAGCTAGCAAAGCATGAAGACGTCCTACGTGGACATCAAATTAAACAAAAGGAGATAGTCATTGTTTTTAAAGGCAAAACATGAAATGTTAACCTGAACAAGAGCCAGAATTGTAGTGACCTGCCAGGAAGTTAGCAAAAGGGGCCAAGTAAGCAAATGAGACAAAACAAGGAAAAAGTCAAGTGAAAGGAATGGTTCCAACAAGTAGATGATGCATTAACAGTGTTTTTCTTCTTCCCAATGAAGATGCAACATGCCCACTTGCAAGCAAAGAGCGCCAAAATGAGTCTCCTTGTCCTTTTCCATATAAGTTGTGGACTTGGTCATTTTTGTAAGGATCTTTTCACAGTTTTAGCCAGGCGCAGCCCTGCTAAAATTTCTGCCTGGATTGAATAAAATGCAGTTTTTACCTCTATTTGGATAGATTGTGCAGAGTATGCCTTGAATGTTGGTCTGTGTCCAGTCATTGTCTCTTGATGCTCTCATAGGTTCAACACCATTAAACTTGTGATCTACAAAGCGCCACTGTCTATTGCTGCCAGGAGTAGAGTTTTATTTTGGAGGTATAGAATAGGAGAGGTCACTTACAGTGTGTATTTCCCAGCACCTTGGTGAGTCCCTATTTCCTGTGTTTTCCATAAGAACCTCCCTGTCATTTCTAGCGACCTAGTCTTTTCTACCAAATCTGAGTGTATGTATGTTTTGTTTGATCCTGAGTGTGGAGGTGGGAAGGTCATTTAATTTTTGGTGTATCACCTCTTTAGAGTAGGCTGTTTGTTTTCATGCACTTTCTTACCTTTTCATCCCCCCCAGTTTATATAGTTATATATTTATATATATATATATATATATATATATATATATATATATATATATATATATATATATATATGCCTGTATGTATTTTTTGCACTGTCTGAAACAAACAAGATACATCAGAGAGAACTAGCCCATACCTCGAGACTCTCCTCTCCTACTTCGCCATCCCACAGGTGAGAGAGGAGTTTCCATGTTGCGGGGAGAAGGCAGGAACCCGTTTTCCTACCACTGGGTGCAATCTCCAGCGTCAACAACAATACAGGCAAATCTAAGCCCTATGAACCTAACTATGAATATAGGATGTGATTTGAGACAAATTGAGCCATTTGAACCAAATTTTGATTGTATAAAATGCGATTTGGGAATCAATCAACCCAAATTACATCACATAATGAAAAAAATGGTCACTTACCTTGATCAGAGAGGTAATTAGGACCAATTTGAGTCCCTTAATTCTAACTGTGATTATAACATTTGATTGGGGGCTCAGTTATCCCTAATTTATGATAGTCTAAGTTGTTTAGTTAATTGGTGCAATAAATGATATGATTTGATCCAAATTGATCCCATTTCAGACCTAATTATGACTATATAATATGTGATATGGGGCTCAATTAGCACCAATTATATAACTACATGAACCAAATAACTAATTAGTTCAATCAAAAATGTAATTAGGGACAATTTGATCCCCTTAAACCTAACTACGAGAGTATGACATGATTTTGGGATAAATTCACTTAAATTCCATTATGAATTGATCCAATTAGTCAATTTGTGAACTTAAAGACATGATTCAAGTGAAATTGAGCCTTGTAAACCTAATTTATGGCTCAATTAATTGTATAATTTATGATTTATCACTTAATCTATTATAATTTTATCACAAATTTAATTACATAAGTAGTTGGGGCCAATTTGAGATCCTTGAACCTAATTGTGACTATAGGATGTGATTTGGGCATTGATCAACCCTAATTACATCACATAATGAATAAAACAGTTGACAACCTCAATCATGGAGCTAATTAGGGCTAATTTGAGTCCCTTCAACCTAATTTTAACTATAATATTTTATTGGGGGCTTAAATATCCATAATTGTATCAAAAATGGAGCCAGTTAGTCAATTGGTGCAATCGGTGATGCAATTTGGGCCAAATTGAGCCTAAATTGATTATATAGGATGTAATTTGGGGTTAGTCAACCCTGGTTTTATTAAAAATTTAAAAAATTATAAATAAATAAAAGATATAAATAATCCCTTGAATAAAAGGTATAAAAATGTGTATGCTTTATAATGCATACACATTCTTTGAAGATTACCTATATAATGCTTTTTATATCATTAATGTTTTATCTCTTTATAGATTCCCTTCCCCCCTATTATTCTCTACATTATTATGGGCCCTGCATAGTGGAAGACAAAAGGTATCAAGTTATTTTTTTGTCCCAACCATCAAAAGATATCAACTTTGTCTAATTATGGGCAACATATTTTATTTTAAAGCTAGGAAAAAGTTAAGTCATAAAATGCTAGAGCAATTACAAGTGTTGAGAGAAAAACAAAGTGTATGAATGTAAACATTTCATTCAATATAAGGTATAAATACTATCCCCAATCAACCCAATTTTATGGATAATGATGAAATTAATAATGATGATGAATGTTTACCTAAAAGTCCAAATTATATTGCAAGTCCATACTCAATTTATGAAGTTTTTTATTTTGTTGATGATGATAATGTGCATGATTATTTACCCTTTAAAAGTGAAGAAACTACATGTAAACACATAATGGTGAAACTAAAAATGAACAAAATTCCATGGAAACACTAAATAGTGAAAGTAAAAATGAAGTAAATGATACGAGAACGTAAAATGAAGAAACTAGTAGTGAAGATAACAATATGAAAACACCAAATCAACAAACTATAGCATTAGTAACACCTCCTAGGAATAATGTATAATACCAATGTACTTAATTGAATTTAATGAAAATATTTTGAAACCAATGCCTAATAAAATTTTTAACTACCATTCAAGAACAAAAGCTTAAATAATTTGGGATAAATACTTTGAAAAATTAAATGATAGTAGAAGATGTCAATTGTTTATTTCACTGATGAAATTGGTTAGGATGATACCTAAAATTATGCCTTAGGGATAAAAACATGTAATATTTATGGTGAAAACAAGATTATTATTGACAATAAACATGATGCATACCATATTATAGGTGTGAAAAGACACACCAAAGATAGTAACTTTTCCTAAGCCATGATTACAACTTGTATAATAAATGGATGAATAGGAATATAATGATTAATTAGAAAAATAATTAGATCATTGAACATAGGCAAAAAAATGCTAATGAAAATAACTAGGATACATTAAAGACTTGATGATTAAAATAATAATGAGTTATGGGTGTTCTTTGGTAAATTTACATCAAAATACAAGGCTATAACTAATTATACCAAATATTTACTTGCACTATTTTGGAAAGACAACATAAAGGTTTCACCCAATACAAGAGATGTATTGAAATAAGAGTTGGTTCTCATAACCATGAACCTCATTTGAAACATTTTTTGGATATGACCCAAACATAATTATACTATAAGTTTTTACATAAATATACAGAGGCAAGATCAGTTGATATCTATGGATAGGTCTATGATCCCTAGATAATGGCACAAGTTAGTTGCATTCATTGAATGTGAACTTTTTTGAGTTTATTGTGATGAAAATGTGACTATCTTCCATATACACCTATGTTTTCTAATAGGGCTAATATATTTCCATTATGTTGTTATTGCATGGAAGTCATTATTTTCCTTATGTTTTCCTTGGAAATCCTGGGGATATTTTTGAAATCTAGAAACCTTCAAAAAGAAAGGTGAGATGTAATGGGTTGACCTGACCCAAATCACCCTATTTGAGGATTTATTATTGCCTATGTATCCAAATACTCTGATGAGGGAATCAAGTCACCCATAGTTATCCCACCTAGAGTGATTGTGAAATTGTGCTCATATGTATGTTGCTAGAAATTTGATTTTGATATTGACAATGTTAACTCTTGACTTGATTTAAAATACTTCAAACTTAATTTTAGACTACTCCTAGTGATTGATATTTAATTTGAGATGAATATGGAAGAATTGCTCAGTGTGTAGTAGTATGAAATATGGATGCCTAATAGAAATCAAGTCCCTTTGAAATTATATTTTGATTCATATTTATAGTGAAACCTTTTGATGATATCCTTTATCCATCCTTATGAAACATGAAGGAAGACCCAATGAATATTTTGAATTTGGAAACTATCCACTAAACGGTGTGGGGAAAAGTCCACTAGAAGTGGATAGGTTCATGATAGTGGACATATCTTCCTAGTGTGAACCTATTTGCTTAGTAAAGACCTATCCTAGAAAAGTAGGGACAATTGTCTTGAGGTTGTGATAGTCAAAGAGATGATATAATATAGTTTTACCATTGGCATGGATATTTTAAGTAGTAGTGATAGAGAACTAAGGGGTCAAGCCCACATATAGATAAATGGTTAGAGGAATGGCAAATAAGAGTCATGTATTTGGGTGTAAGTCAAGGGCCTTAAGATATGTCAAGAATTAACATTTTCAAGTACCAATGACCATTTTAAGGTATCTAGATATATTAATAGATACTATAATTTAATATTATTATTAATAAGATATAATATATATAATAATAAATGGTGGGGAGCTATTAATAGATAATGATATTAGTATATTTATTTCCCTTGCATTATTAATAGTATATATTAGTATTATATGCTCAGAATTATATGTATAACAATATATTATTATAATTTAATATCATATCATATTATATTAATAATACATTAATATGATATATAATTATAATATATTATAATAATATCATTGATGTGATTAAAACCCATCCAATGGATTTGATGGTCTCTCTCTCATTTTACAATCATGGAACATGGTCCAAGGCACAAGTTGAAGATATTTGGTTTTATAATTAACCACACATTGGTATATATTTTGAGCACATTGGTTATTAATACCAAAGATCCTCTTTAACTACTACTCACTGAATCTACCTAAATCCAATACAATCTATCCTAAGGTGCATATTAACAATGTTGCTATAATATAGGATTTTATTTGATCAAAAGAAACATAAAAAACAAAGGTAAGGAAAGGTAGAAAATATTTTTTTCAAAATAAATCAAAAGATGTCTCTTTGATTGATTAATTTTTGAACTATGTTGCATGATATAAATTTATGTTTGTCTATCTTTAGCTATGGCTTAGACATAAACAAACTTAGTGGAGAATCTGGGGAAATTATACTACAAAATAAAATCTCATAGCATTAACTTTAACGGTTATGATTTATAACATTTTTTAATTGACAATTGTAAAAGAGTTGCATCTATGAAAGTAGTTGAACTAGTTAATACTCAATCCAACTAATTTTCAAAATTCACACAAAAGTTTCATATATCAATCAACCAATTCTAATATATCATGTACATTCAAAAATTGAGATAAGAAAACACATTTAGATTTTCTATATAATTATAAGCTTCTATTTCTAAAATATTCCTCTCCTTGAGAGGTGAAAACAAAGTTTTTTTGTAATTGGATGGGCATTACCTCATCCCAATTTATAATACGTAAAAAAAAAATTTAAAAAAATCTAAATATAATTTAAAGCTACAATTTCATGCAAAGAGTACAATGTTTTAAAACAATGAATAAATTTCCAAAATTAGCCTTTTTTTCCACTTTACTATTTCTTCTGTGGAGACTGTGAACCACCATATTGGGAACTACCAATTTGCTGAGTCTATTGGGGATTTTTTCATGCTTAATAATCCTCATCTATTCTTGATATATTGATTATGGTTACTATAAAAATTGACTATGTCTTTTCCAATTATGTTTCATGGCTATCTAAGGGAGTCCTCAATGTTTTCTTCATGGTAACTACTCATTATATTTTCTCCCTTACATAGCTTAAAATATTAATAACTTGTATACTACCTCCCATGTTTGATTCATGGACTTTGTTTTTTAGATCAATCATAAAATTGGACAACTTAACTAAAAATTCAGCAAAATATTACAACTTACCATCTGGTTTAAACAATGAAATAATTCCCACTTCCTCAAATAACTCCAAAATTATATCAGAGGCACTATCAATTGTAATAAGTACTAGGTTCATCTCATCTACCCATTGCTAAAATGAAGTCCTTATATGAACTATCTAATTTTATGAGACCCCAATATCATATAAGGTTATGAGTTTTAAATGTGGAAACATGTTTTTATTCATAACCTTAGTCATGTTTCTTAACTTGGCATCAAAATTAGCAATGTGATCTTGGTAAATTTTTAGGTTCTATTTCTAAGGTGTGGTCCTCTATTTGAATTAACAACTCTTTGTTATAAGCTCAAAAAAAGACTCAATTACCTCCTTTACTTATTCAATAATTCCATCAGGTACTATGGCCTTTGTTTGGGTCTCCAATTTCTACATTTTTTACTTCATACCTTGGAAACCCCTCTTTTCTAATTAACCTATTGCATGCACTACATACTCAAAATCCTATGCATATTCCTCTCATTCTCCTAGCTTGTATTTTTTATTCCTTGTTAGAGAAATATTTCCTCCCCAACCTCATGATATGTTAGAGTCAACCCTTTGGTAATTTTCTTCTAGTTACTTGCTTGAGCTTCCTAGTATGTTGCTCAAACTATAGTTTTACCTTTGTTTCATCAACTATGACCATTTTCTTTCTTTTATGTCTAGCAAATTAGATGTTTTCTACCCATTTTTACTCTTCTTGGGATATGTGAGTGGCAACGGATGAGAGTGGTGTGGATAGATATAGACATAATGAAGGAGGTGTAGGAATGAGACTTATAGGTTCAATCATGACAAAAGTTGTGCATGTGGTGGAAATAAGGGTCTATGTTATAGAGGAAGTAGAATATGGAGGTGGAGTAGATGTTAAACTAAATATGTAGAAGTGAGAACTCTATTAGAAGATATTGTCATTATCATTTAAATAGTAAGGTGATGGGTTGTCAATTGTGTTTGGTTTAATAAAATAGTGGCTATCTTCCCTTTTCCATGAGATATTTTGGATTTGATAAAGAATTGGTAATAACACTTGGAATCCCAACCATGATAGTGACCTTTAAAGTAGAAATAATTGTAATTGGGTCCACTATTGGTATGGTATCTCTTCAATGTTCCACTTGAGGGACTTTTGTATTAAATATAAATGTAGTGAATAAAGTAGAGGAGATTATTTTTATGATAGTTGAGATGGGTGAAACTTATACCTAAATTAAAGGTTGAACTTGACTATTCACATGTAGAGTAGTCACTAGAGGGTATTTGAAATACTCCTTGGTACCAATTGTCTAGTGTAGACTTTGTTCATTAGGACAACTTTCTATGGTCAACTTGGTGTAGCAAATTCCACTTGAGAAATTGGCTAAGGAGTGTCTACTGGAACATCCTCATGCGGGGGAATTAAATGACACATAAGAGGGGTGATTACAACTTGTTCCACTACTTGTGTGGGAGTAAGAAGAGGATTATCTAAAATTTTAATGAAATAATAATGATATTGAGGAAAATCAGGGGAAGATGACTATGTTACCTCATACATGGGGATTGTTTTTTTGGAGAGTGAACATGGAGGTAATCCTTGAAACACTTTTATTCTTAGGAGATCCTTTATGCCTAGATAATCATTCTAAATCTCAGAGGTGTCTAGCCTCTCCTCTACTTCCTTCGGATGTTATTATTGAGGAGATACTAGTGCAATGCTAGTAGTGTGTAGCTTCCTTTTCACATCTTTATCATCCTTTGAATTGATGAAGACCCAATCATGAAGGTGGTGAATATGATTGTATATAGTTTATACCTTCCCTATTAGAGACTTTATGTGTGCCTTCATATTTCCTCTTGTATCCCAATGATGTAGATCATGATCACCCAAATTAAAATATGATATATATGTTATGACTACATGGAATTGTCAAAATTTTGAAAATATTTTTACTAACCTATATAGAAATGGGTGTCATAAGGCATGCTTCTTGTCTTTGTACATAAAAACAACTCCATTGATAAGTTGATAAGCTATCTCTTACTCAGCTAGTTTATCTAGAAAAAAATAGGTGGTCTTAAAGGATATACAAATACTCCCTCTATCATTATAGGTGTGTAGTTTATGTATTACTAGTAGGCCCCTATGTTCATTATTTATTTTTTGATTTCATCTAAGAATTTGGGAAAAATTTCTTCATTTATGGCTTGGTAAACTAGGGGATAGAAACTCTCATGTATTTCCTAAATATATTGGTTGAACCTGTGGGAATATAATGTTTTTAAAGTGATGATGAATTGGTTTCCCTTTAGTATGGGTCCATCTTGTGATTTTTTCAAAAAATATAGAGGCATAATTGGCATCAATTAGATAAAACATCATGTATAAATTTCCACCATTTCTCACCCTTAGCTCATGTTTTTATAGATTAAAAGAGATAATCTCTCCTAATCTAAGGACCTTCTTGTCATTGATAATCATAGAGTAGGGGTACCCAAAACTTGTCAATGTGAGAGATATCAATAGCCACATATACCTTATTCATTGAAAACATACCAATTATGACTATTGTTTTGAATTGGAAGATGGGAATGTTATTCACATCCTCTCAATTGACCCATCTCTCTAGATTTATGGCCCAATCCTTTAATACTTCTCTTAAATTATTATTATTGATCCATTATAATATAATAAACTAATTGTATAAAAATGTGGGTTGGAGCATTTGATAATACTCTTTGATGATGGTATCAGCCATGAATGCAATTTTATTTTATTTTTTAGTGACAAAACTAGGTCATATAAGTATCGCATTCTGACAAATAGATAATAGAACATGTCTAGACAAGAGAATACCTCTCGTTTTGATGACATTTGGTGTATTCCATATTTTTATATTGCTAGTAAGTTGTAAATATAGTCAGAAGCCTTTGATGTAGAGCTTTCTCCTTCTAATATTGGTCTAATTTTTTCAACTTCATCATAGATGACACTGTAATGTTTAGATCTCATCCCCAGGCATCCTTAATGAACTGAGTGTTTGTGAATACATGTTACTTTTGAATGAGAAAAAGTAAGAAGTCATGTCTATGTAATAGTATACTCTATCAAATTTATTTTCAATTCATGTAAATCTATTGGATCTAAAAAATTTATTAGCTCTTATAATTTTTAGTGTTCTCTCTTAGGAAACTCAATTTTTTAATTAGTTTATTTAAATGTAGATAACAAGTAAATGAATGATATTTTTAGTTTATATTTGTCTTGAATATTTGAATGATGGACTAATTTTTTTGGTTCATGTATCTTAAAAGTTAAATGTGTCCTTTTTTCATTTATTTGAAGTTTTTTTCCAATTGTAATTTTTATTTTTCATGGATTTATAGAGTGATTAGTAACCACACATGTGTATTCATTTTTATCATTATGTACACCTTGTTTGAGCTTAGTCAATGTGTGACTCTCTCTAGATTATCCATGTATCCTCCTTTGATTAGTTTGTATTCTCGATCCTTTATTTATTAAATGGTGTATTATCATGAGGTTGAAAAAATTGGACACATTGCATCTACTATTGGTTCGGAGTCTCACAATCCTTGGTTTTTGTGAAGTCATTTTCATGGTTACAAGGCATGTAATCAATAGTATAGAGGGACATGTCCTATATTTATTTATTTATATTCATAAACTATTAAGTCCTTCAGGTTTATTTATATTTATGTGTTACATGAAGTATCAATACTATGAAATGGTGACATGTGGAACATCTGAATTGGGTTGCTAATTTTTTATTCTTGAAACTTGATCCAAGACCTTTAGGTAAATTTAGAAGATGTAATAATTTGAGGATGTGATAAGTGGTATGAAGTGAATAATTCAGACTTATTAGAATTTTAGTCTTTATAATTTTAAACTACAAGCATTACAAAGATGGGAAGGTATAAAATAATGTTATGTATCATTACAAGTAGAATATATGGCATGCTCTTAATGGATCTCAATTTCACAGTTGAAGAGATAAATGGGGGGAGGTGTGATTAATGTATAATACATGTCAAATGAAATCAAAACACTTGACATGTTGTGATAAATTTGGACTCTCATAATCTTGTAATATAGTGCACAAGAGTGTGAAGTCTATGGAATGATGAGAAAATATGTAATGAAACCTATATAAAGATGTGATGAATCATGCACATACAATAAATAAATTAGTGTTCATATAAACATTATTTGACTAATTATATAACAAGTAAAAAATTAGTATCAAAAAGCGTGAAAAATATCATTAAGCTCATTTATAAGCCTCACGAGTCTCATAGTGTGAATTTTCCAAAGTAATGTGAAAAATGAAGTAAATCACAAAAAATCATGGCCAATATTTCATTAATAAACTCATTTAAACCCTTATTTATTTGCATACACTCAACTTGAATTTATTCTGAGATGGCCATTTAGCAAACACTTTAAAATTCAAGGGGGTCATTGGATCAAATACTATTTAAGTAATTATTTAATGAAATCTTGAATTTTTTTTAAATTTAGTCATATGAGATATGTGTTGCCATTCCTAAAATAATGGGGGTGTTTTGGATACAAAAAATGATGACTTCTATGCAAAAACCCTAATAGGTGTTAGATCTCAAATTAATTGGTTAAATCTTGAAAACAAACCAACATGTTATTTGAGAATCTAATGCTACTATCAAAAATTAACTCAAAATTTATCCTTATAAAGTTACACACTAAGATTAAAAATCAATAGAGTCATATAAGTGTGTTTAGTGATTCAACTAATTTTCCATTTGATTTCCATCTTTAATTTGGGATTAACAACTTAGGTAAAAATTTTGAAGGGAATTATATATTTTATTTCATTTTCTTGTGATGTATATGATTTGAATTTAATAAGTTAGAATTTGTTAATTGTTATATTTCCATCTATGTATCCATACCCCGAATAGATATACCTTTGGCTCCATTATAAGCCTCACTATATTATCAACTAAACATATTTAGCCTCGATGGAGATTACTTGAATCACCCTCATTAAAAAAAAAACTTTTATTTTTTTTAATATTAAAATGATTTATTATTATTTTGATATTATTTTAATTCTTTGAGGATTGGGAACCAATATATTTCTATTACAAGATGTATCAAAAAATATTTAGTAAGCAACTTTCCTTTGTCATTGACTTTTTCCAAAGCGGTCTTATTATATTTTAAGTGCAAGCATGAATTTTATTAGTGCAAAACCATTAGTAAACTCACCTCAGAATACTTAAAAAAAGGTTATAATTATAATATGTATATAAATCACTAAAATAAAATACTAATGCGTTCTCAAATTTTAATCAATACAATTAAATTCTTAACACCTTCCCATGTTCCTAGTTTGGGTCAACTAGTTTGTTGATAATAAATTCCTTTTGTTCAAAATTTGAATCAAATTATTTAAACTAGAAGATCTTGGTGAAATTATATGTAAAATTTCCTTTAATGAGACTTACTAACTATCTAACAATACTGAAAGAAAAATCAAAGCTAATAATTGAAAATAAATACTGAAAGCAAACTATCTATGAAAGAAAAACAATGCAAGGAAACAAATTACTCTAAGATACTTATAAATTAGCCTAATCCTAAACTAAGACTCATAGTCATTATGAAGCAAAATATGAATGAGTAGCCAATAATTAATGTGTTAAGTACTATCCATTTACTATTAGTGACAATTTATTACCTTGCAAGTCCTTTAATTTGAATGCATTGTTTCCCCAAATCTTAGAAATCTAGTATGCATTGATCCATAATGGGGAAAATTTGGCATGTTGACCCTAATATTCATGTATTTTGTCCCAAATTTATAATAAATATGAAATTTTTAATGTAATCACTTTATATTTTTTATCAAACCATCATTTGATGATGTCTTAATGTTTATTGAAGTTATACAAATTTTCTTCTCTTGCATCCTTCACTTGGATGATGTCCACTAATCTTGATTATATTATTTCATCTCCTTCATGTACTCTTTCCTAAATTGGTAGTATGGAATCCTTAACATTATTGGAAAAAAAAGTTTCTTGGCCATAAACCAACAAGAAATGTGAAACTTTGAGGGCTATTTTACCCCTTATTTTATCTACCCATAATACAATTTCAATAATAGATATAACTTCATGGGTTTCCTCTTGGTATATTCCTTAACAACATCAATAAAATTATTAGTTTTTAATTTATCCAGACCATTCCGTTGTGATTATTCACTAGATTAAAATATTTTTTATGGCTATATTATCATAAGCCCATTCAATGAACTCTGTTGATTGGAAAGTAGGACCATTGTCACAAACCAAGTAAAATAGTGTTCCAAACCTTGTAAATACATTATCTTATAATAATTTGATAATCCTTTTTGAAGTGTTTTTATTTGTGGTAATCACTTTAGTACACCTCATGTAATAATCTATAGTATTTAAGACAAACTTGTGTCCTTTTGAGGAGTTATGATTTATTACTACAATAAAATCCAACACATATTGAGAGAATGGTCATCCTTCGATAACTAACTAAAATGGCATGGATGCATGTACCCCTCTTTTTTTTTTTAAATGCATTCATGTCATGTCTGTACATGATTAGGTATATCTTTAAAAATTGTATGCCAATAATATCTTGCTCATAATATTTTATTTATTATTTTATTACCTAAAGGATGACCACTGCTTAAATTTTCATGAAAACTACTCACAATTTCATTAGCTTCTTCCTTAGATACACAATGGAGATAGATCCCCTTGTATTTATTTTTATATAAAATGAACTTATTTATCATGAAATGAGATGCTTTGAGCCTCAATTCTCTCCTTTGTTTTATATTCAACCTGGGGGAGACTTCCCATATAGTAAATAATTTAAGATATGATCATACCTATCATTCTCAACAAATTAAGTTTTGTCTACCTGCATCATTGTAATTTTGGGATAAATTTTAGTCATGAGCTATGTGATCCCTTATCCTCATACTAATTTAACTGGTATTATTTCTAAACCATACTCCTAAATTTTTACCTTCCATTTTCCCCTGCTTTCTCCTAGTTTTCTTTGTCCCAACATAAGCTTCATAGAATAATGGAACTAAATTTTTACGTAGTATATAATTCCTAAAACATTTAATAACCTTAATTAGTGTGTATGCTCTTTGATCAAAAACTATATACTTGAATTCAAAATATTTCAAATTCATGCTCATGAATGCAATGGGATGTTCCTCATTATCATTTTTTATGAGCATTGTTGCAATAGTATGGTCAAAAGAATAAGATTATATATATATATATATATATATATGAGCTAACTAGTACTAAAACTAAACTAATGGCATCCTTGATTTCTTTAAATGCTCTCTTGGCTTTAGTTTTCCATTCCAATTTGGCATCCTATTTTAGCATGGCATTTAGAGGTCTTACAATCTCATAAAAACCAGAAATGAATTTTCGTGAAAAAATAATTTTAGTAGAGAATGATTTTAGTTCCATTTTATTGTTGGGATAATGAATTTTAGAAATGGAATAATCTTTTTTTGGGTTGATGGTGATACCTTTATTTCTAATGACTTGACCCAATAACTTACTTTTCGTCACTCCAAAAATGTTTTTCTTCAAATTGAATGAGATACCACACCATCTATGTCTGTCAAAGACACTTTACAAATGGTGAACATGTTCAGACCTATATTTAGAAAACACAATTAGATAATCCATATAAATAATAATACATTTACCCACTAATCCTTGTAAGGAAAAACCTATATCACATTGGAAGGTTTTTCCTACATTCATTAAACTAAAAAGCATCCTTTCGTAGGTAAAATTTTCCCACTTAGTGGTGAAGGTAGTTTTAATTCTATCTTCCTAGTCTACTAAAACTTGATTATATCCTAAAATTACATTTAGGAAACAAATTATTTCTAAGCCACTAAAAATTTAAATCACTTCATGTAAAGAGGGTAATTGGTATTTTTCCTTATCTGTTGCTTTATTTAGAATATGAAAAATGACACAAAGTCTAATCTTTCCACTTTTATTTCAAATAGGTACCAAATTAGAAGCCCATGTTGAATGTCTATTGGGTAAGATGATGTATACTTCAAGTAATTTTTTTACCTCCCTATGTATAGGAATTCTAATATAGGATTCACTTGTCTTTTCCTTTATTTAAAAGGCTTCAATCCTTCCTTTTATGAAATGTTATGTGTAATAACTCTAGGATTAAAGATATTAAATTGTCATAAGACCATGTAGTTACATCTTTGTGTCATTGAAAGAGATATTTAGATTCTTTGTTTTGTCTTAGATTAACTCAAGTAAATGTTAATGTATTGGGGTTATTCTATTGTTCCTAAATTAATAGGAGTAGATTCTTTTTTACTAAGTTCTACTCTTTTAAAGTTTTTAGCATGCATGTCCGAGTTAAACATTATTTTTAATGAAACCATTTCCTTTGGAATATTATCCTACTTTAATTAAATGATCCCATAATCTTCAATTTAATTTTCAATGAGATAGTCTTTGTCCATTTCATCAATTATGTATGACTCAAAAAAACTTGAATTATTCATAAATTGAACAATTTGTTGGCTATCTTAAAATACCTAAAAATCATCAACTTTCTTTGAAATATAAGGATAGGGCACTAATTCAATATAAATATGGTAATTTAGAATCATTGAGAAGGGATATATTGAATATTGAGGCTACTAGAGAATCAAAAATTTGGTTTTATTCTCTAGGAATAAACATAATAATTAAGGCTTTGAATGATTCGATCAAGTCCCAAGTTCTATTTTTATATTTATTCAAGTAAGATAATTTACATTACAACCTCCTTATTTTATTAACCACTAATTATAAGTCTCAAAATGTTTTAAATTTTTTCACATCATGATTTAAATCAAACTTCAATCCAAGAATCAGTTCTTCATACTTGATAAGATTATTAGTACAAGGAAATTGTAAATGATGTGTAGCCAGGTATTGTTTTCCATGTGGGTCTACTAATGAAATTCTTTTATTGGTTCCTTTTTTGGATCGAGCATAATTGAAATGAAGGGCCTATAACCCAG
The DNA here is from genome assembly GCA_037957365.1 of Torreya grandis. Lineage (NCBI taxonomy): Eukaryota > Viridiplantae > Streptophyta > Pinopsida > Cupressales > Taxaceae > Torreya > Torreya grandis. Next base: position 308,811 of record JARHVA010001319.1, read on the forward strand.
ATGGATCATTTGTTTTACACTTTTTAGTTGTAGAATTAGTGATAAGAGTATAAACCAAGTGTAAAAAGAAGTGAAATTTAAATTTTCATTCTAAGGATTATACTCAATAATCATGTACTTAATTTTAGGCTTCCTTTCTACCCTAATTTAATTGGTTACACTTATCTAAGGTAACCACATGTGTGATAAATCATTTTCCATGTACCAGATGAGTGTTTGGGACCAGTCCCTAATTAACAACATTTTGTAAACTTCGAGGATATCTCCACCTATATGTCAAAGAATTTTTGTATCCTATGTTTAGATGTTAATTGCATGTGTACATTTAGAAACTCACCAATCACTTTGAATTCACATTTTTCTATCTGAACCACAATCTTATCATATTTTAATGGGTTAAGACCCAATTTTCTACAAATTCGAACTATCATGACATTATTTGAAGCTTCTAAATCAACCAGACAATTATGAAAGTTCTTTTCAAAAATATTGATGGTAAGGAGAAATGGAGGAAATTCAATCTTGGTATTTTGAACTACCACATTTATATGTGAATTATTTTATCTGTTTAATGCAACATTTTTAATTAAGGATTTCAATAATAGATCACAGTATTCTATAATCTAAGCTAGTTCATAGAACATGATATTTGCCTTAATTTTTTTTGTGTCTTATACTATAGTGTGTCCTCCTTTGTTAAATGTGGGTTGCATGTCATTAGCAATTTTATGATCATTCCCCCTCAAAGGTGGATTGTCATTGTTAGTTTTTGGGTGAGGATGAAGAACTATGTTAATTGGTGGTGTTGAATTAGTGTCAGGTTGTTGTGTCTTACTCCTCAATGCATAGTTTTTACATTGGTATTGTTGAAAATTATGTATTTCTTTAGCATTTTCCTTTGGATCATTGTCATATTAGTTAGGGAAGCTAAATGTTTCCTGCATCAATTTGTATTATGTGTAGTTTTTAAAGAACCAAAAGTGTTCATTTTATTGAAATTACTAGGGATTAATTTGTAACCTTCTATTTCATTTTTAAAAATATCAAAAGCATTGAAAAACTCTACATAATCAAGTTCTCCATGTTGAACTATGATGTGCACTCAAAATTAATTGGGTAACACTAGTTCATAAATATTAATCTTTGGTATCTTATTTTGTGATGGATTAAGATTGTTTGGCTAGTTATTTTCATAATTAAACCTTTGGTGAGATTAGTTGTGTGTGTTATTATCTCTATAGAACCACCTACTTGGATTTGAAGATTCAAAAAATCATTGTTGAGTTTATGAACTAAATGTTGTCTGTTGAATCCTAAGTTGAGGTATATTTATTATTAATATTAGGGGCCAAATCTTGGTTTCTATTTGTATTTATGTTCTAAACATTCAAGAAACTAAGTTGTTGATTTGGTGCTAACTATTTTAAAGGCAACACATTAGTAATTAGAGTAGGATTGATAAAGGGTAAATTCTAATTTGCATTAGAAATTTAATTTAACATTAGAATATTAGGGTTGACGTTAGGAATAATCAATTCATGTGGATTTAGTTATTTTTCAATGTTAATGGACTCAGAATGTGCATGTGCTAATTATTTATTTATGAAACTTACGTAAGTAATACATTTACCATGGGGTCCAATTCATTTATGTAAATTTTCAGGGATAGAAAACAATTTGGCCTATATGATTCACAAATCTTGGTGTACATATTTGTTAATATAGCATTTAAAGATCTAATGGACTCATGGGGTTCTCTTTTCATACTAGTAAATTATTAGTACAAAACACTAGGATCAATTATTCTTGTGAATTGTGCTAATAAATTGGTCTCAAAATGATCCTAATTATGGATATAATGTCTTGTAAAGATAATGGGAAGATTCAAAAAGAAACATCTTCATATTCTACATTCAATATTTTGATATATGTTTTGAATGAAGTAATGTGTTCCTTAGTAGTTTTAGCCTTGCTGAGAGAAAATTAAGGAATATTTTTTTTTTTGTTGCTTGGGAGCTCATGGATATCTCCTAGGACATTGATTATAATTCTAGTCAAACATGTGGCCATTGGTGCAAAACATTCAAATTTAGGAGTGATTTTGGTTGGGTAGTGAAAATCTAGGTCATCCTTTGTCATATATAGGCTTCATATGTACTTCTAAAGATTGAAGCAAAAGTCAACCATAATTAGAACTTAACCTTGTTAACTTTATAGGCACCTCCAATTTTATTTTTTCCTACCTAGATAAAAAATCTTGTGATTGGTCAAATATTGTGGACCCTCTTTCTAACACTAGTTAAAGCCTATTGATGTGAGTAAAATCCACCCAATGTCTTTGACAAGAAAAATCCATCTCATTTTAGGATCAAGAACTTGGTCTAAGGCATTATTTTCATGTATTTAATTTTATAATTATTCACGTTGTGGCATAAATTTTGAGTGAAGTGGTTATTACTACTGAAGATCCTCATAACCTACTCACCAACTATACCTAAAATTAAAAAACTCTATCCTAAGGTGCATATTAACAATGGTGTTATATTTCAAGAGTTTTTTAGAACAAAAGAAACATAAAAAAAAAGGAAAGGGAAGATAGAAAAGAAATTATTGTAAACAAAGCAAAAAATGTCTCTTTGATTGATTAATTTTTGAAATATGTTGTGTTATAAACCAATGATTGCATAAATCTAGTTATAGATCAAACATAAAAAACAAATCAAAGAGTCTAGGTAAATTATACTACAAACTTATTTCTCATAGAATTAACTTAGATAATTATGATTTATAAAAAATTGTAGTAGGATATATAATAATTAATCAATAATTATAAATAAGTTACAACTATGAAAATAGTGGAACTAGATAACACTCAATCTAACTAATTTGTAAATTCACATAGAAATTTCATATATCAATCAACCAATCATAATGTATCATGCACATTTAGAAATTGAGATAAGAAAACATAGCAGGACCCATCTGGACTTTCTATAGAATTATAAGCTTCTATTGCTAGAATTTTCCTCCCTTTGAGAGTTGAATGCATTTTTTCTAATAATTGGATGGGCACCACCTCATCTTAATTAATGATACATGAAAAATATTTAAAACATATTTTCTAAATATAATTTAAAGATACATTTTCATGCAAATAGTATAATGTTTTGAAATAGTGTATGAACTACCAAAATTAGCCTCTTTATCAACTTTATTATGTCTTTAGTGGAGCCTGGGAACCCCCAACTTTGAAACTACTAGCATTTTAAGTCTAGATGGATTTTTAAAATGCTTGATAATCCTCATATATTCTTGATAGATTGATGACAAGTACTCTGAATAGTGATTTTATCTTGGCCAATGCACTACACAACTAGATAAGGGAGTCTTCAATGTGCTCTTCATGGAAACTTCTTGTTATATTATCTCCCTTGCATATCTTACAAGATAAATAATATATATACTGCCTCCCCCATTTTCCTCATGGACTATGTTTTTGAAATCAATCATAAAATTGGCCAACTTAACTAAACATTCACCAAAATATTCTAACTTGGCATCTATTTTAAATAATTAAATAATTCCCACTTCCTAAAATAGCTCTAAAATTATGTTAGAGGCATTATCAATTATATTTAAGACTATCTTAATCTCATATGCCCATCCCTATAGTGAGGCCCTCATATGGATCAACCAATTTTGGGAGACCCTAATATGATACAAGATCATGAGTTTTAAAAGTGGAAACATTTTTTTCTTCACAACCTTGGTCAAGTTTCCTATCCTTGCATCAAATTTAGTAATTTTGTATTAGTAAAATTTAACCTTCTATTACCAAGGTGTGCTCCTTTATTTGGCTTGGAATCTCTCTACTAGAAGCTCATACAAAAACTTAAGTGCCTCATGTACTTATTCAATAATTCCTTTAAGTATTGTGGCCTTTATGTAGGTCTCCAATATCTACATTTTATACTCCATTCCTTGGATAACCCACTTTCCCAGTTCACCTATTATGGCAATTATGGACTCAGGGTCCTTTGCATACTCCTCTCTTTCTTGTGGCTTGGATTTTTTATTTTTTATTAATGAAAAGAGTTCCCCCTTAGTCTCATGAAATGTCAAAATATATCCTTTGGTAATTTTTATTATAAATACTTTCGTGAGTTTCCCTATATGTTGCTCAAACTCTAGATTTACCTTTGGTTCATTGTTTATGACCATTTATTTTCATTTGACTTTATCCAATTGGATGCTCTCTATCCATTTTACATATTATTGGGATATGGGAGTCATAGTGGATGAGGGTGGTGTGGTGTTGATGCACCTAAATGTATCATAGTTTAATATAGTGTTTAAGAAACACTTCTCAATTTTGGATCTGAAGAATCTATTGCATGAGTTATTGGATGTGATATTCTCAAAATATTTGGTGGAGTAGTAGCCAAGCTAAATGACTATTTCACAAAATGAACATGTAAATAGTTGTTGGGATAAACCGTGGCCCTAAATCTTTGTGAAGATGAAATTAATCTGAACTAAGTCAAATGAATGATGTCTAAACCCTAAATTATAACCCTAATCTAGCATGAATATTTATAATGAAAAGCTAAACTACAATGATTTGATAAAAAAGGAGTAAAAGGGAGGGTAGGGTAGAAAGAAGGTGTTTCTGATCTTCAATCTAGACATTATGACAGAGCTTAAATTTCATCAAGACATGTAATAAACCAATATATAGCATAAAATTGCATAGGCATAGATCCTACTGTATATCAGGGAAATGTCTAAGGAAAAGTAATGCAAATAATAAATTAGGTTCACTTTAAAGGTTTACTTCCACAAGAAAATAGCTTCTGCACATCTTCAAGAAAATTAAAATAGAATGAAATGAACTTAAGATCTTTCAAGCAACCTAGCATAAGCATAAATTTACAACTCTACATTAACATGTGCACATCTAGGATATATAAAAATAATTCATATATGAATATAAAACTAGATAACAAAGGAATTAGCCATGATAGCAAACACACAAACAAATATTAGGCAAACTTTGTAGAATTCCTTGCTTGTACTACTTGCTCTAAGTTTACAAAGTAAATTTGTCTCTAAGAACTCCCCCCCTATAATGGGCAATACCTATTTATATAGACCTTTCATGAGGTATGCCAATTATTTATGTCAAAATTTAAGGACAACTATCCTTTTATAATCTTTTAAGAACCCTTTAGACATTTTAAATGACTAACCTATAGGCAATGTGCTTTACAAACGAATATTCTCTTTTCAAAAGTATATAAGCTCAATTACAAAAATAATATTCTTATCATAATTAACTTAGAGACCCTTGTGTTATCAAAGTCTTTTACCTTCCCTATAGGATCCTCATTTTATAATGTTGTTCATTGATCAACTAGATATCAATGATAGGACTCATGAATAATTTTTTTCTTGTTCTTTTAGGCCCTTGAGATCCCTCTCAGCCCTTCCCAAATCTTGTTTTATTCCCTTGGCATCTCCTATCTTTTCTTTTGATGATAAATCAAGCCTATGACCTTCTTATTATCAACACCTATTTTCTCTTGTCCTTGATTCCTTACTTCTTGCATCTGAAGTCAGATAGAGCTCCACATCTTCCCTTGAAACACCTTTTCAATCTACCATAGTTATGAATTTTATTAAGTGCTTGCTAGGGATTTTAGTTCAATTCTAGATCAAATTATCCTTGCACAAATGACAATTCAATCTTCTTTGGCTTGACTATAATGAGCATAGGGTCAAATTAGGATTTTCATACTTGCTAAGGATTTCTTGAAGGTTTTTATAGTGCTTTGATGGTGGCAACTATATAAACTTGTGTGAGCTTCACACTTAGGTCCTGATTGGATTGTGTACTTATACCCTTGTATTTCTTGAGTCTACAAAATCTTCAACTTGGCATATTATACTTATGTGGATCCAATGTAGTATCATTATGTCATCCTACTCATTAATATTTAAAATATGATTATTTTTTCCCATGGACATGTGTCAATATTTTATTAGTTGCAATCCCTTTGAAAAAATTTCCTCACCTCGTACCATTATATCTATTTACTTGGATCAACATGGTTCATTGATCTTGATTTGAGAACTCGAATGTTATTAGTTACTTACTATGTTCCCCATATTTATGACACTTATCATATATACATTTGCTCTGAGATTTTTTAAAATGTTAACATCAATCTCAAATTGTTGATCTCATTTACACGGATCAATCACACTCCATCGATCTTGATCTATTTAATTATGCCTCCTACTCCATAGACTGTTGATCAAAATGTGTACATTCATCCACATATCATTGATCTTTGAAAGATGCTCAATATTTAATTTTTGGCTTGTGTCTATGCAATGTTTCATCTTCATGTTTGTCCTTAGGGATTTTGACTTTTCAACCTTTATCATGTACCATTAGATCTATTTGGCTTGATCAATGTGATTCATCAGATCTTGATCTAGGGGGTGGAATTTTATTGCCTATTCAATATTATTTCACTCATATTATGACACCTATCACCTTCTCACTTGTATCGAGGCTTTGAAACTTTGACTTGGCATGCACCATCAATCAAAGTGTGTACATGAGGTTGCATACCATCAATCCTCAAAAGATGTTCAAACTTTAGCTTAGGGTTGGGGCTTGACTTTTAAAATTTAATCTATCACCATTGGATCATCTGACCCAAGTAAATATGTGTCATTGATTAAGGCTCTTAACTTTATAACTTTATACACATCACTAGATCTCAATTTCCCAAGCAAATGCAGACTATTGATCCTATGGATAATAAAAGAATTAAGTCAAAACTCATGTAATATAAAGAACTTAGGGTAAAGTCTTAAGCATAAGTTTTTTATCTATGTTAATAAATATGAATTAAAACCTTAGGATTAAATCTTAATATAAGTTTAGAACATAGTGAAAGGGGACCCTGTGATTAGCTAGACCATGCTAATAATAAAATTTACCAAGGGGTCACAAGATATTATGGGACCAAGCATAATATTTTTAGACTAAGGTCTAGTCAAGTTAAAAAACATGGCTAAGCCTTAGGATAAAAATTAAGCTAAGTCCATGGCACGAATAATTGTTCTCATGCAAATTGTTCTCACATAATTTTGAATTTAATTCAAAAGGGGATCTAGGTTAAAACATTAGACTAGGGTTTTATTGTTGACCAAATTTGACCCTACAAGTCAAATTGGGACCCTATAGGTAAAAAATTGATTTTTAGATCTTCATAAGGGTCTAATATTTTATCTTAGGGTGTGTGTAAGTATTTTGATGTCATTTCATGTCATATTAGCCTTGGTCTTGGTCATTTTAATCCTTATCGTTTTGAGCCATTTAAAGGTCATAAAAGGAGCATTTAATGACTTGTGCAGCCTCCTTCGGTAAATTTAAGGTTTAAAAAGGTTATATCATGTGCCATATGTCATATTATGCCTTAATCAACTATTTCTAATTGAAAATTGGTAGGTTATTTAAAAGAAAGACCAATTTTATTGGAAAAAGGAGGAGTTTGGCACTTGTACAACCCATGAGAGAGTGTGGCATGTTGGATAAGGTTGTGAGATGACTCTTAATCTTCATAAAACTCAATTACACATTTTAAATGCTTTGAAAGTGCAATAAAAGGTCAAAAACCATTCTACTCTCCTATCACTCCACCATGCACACAGAACCAGTTAGCAGGTTTATGCTTAGTATGGCAAATAGGAGAGGTTTCAAGAAAAATGATCTTGAGGGTGTCTTATATACTCAATAAGACCCCATTTTATTTTTGGTTATATAATAATGGTTTCATGTGCTTTATGAACCATTCTCATGAAGTTGGCTTATCTAATTTTCTTGTCAATCTATTCACCCTATAGGTTTTTCTTTGGTTTGGTGAAGTCCATACAATCCATATATTGATTTTGATTATAGATTATTATTTTTCTCTCCTATAATTCTCCCCATTCTTGGTTTCATGTTTCAAGGTGTTTCGATAAGACAAGTATCTTAGGTTACAGGTGAAGGCAATTTTCTATGTTGTAAGCAAGTTTCCACTATCTATAGAATATTCATGCTTTGGTAGTGACTTTAGAGGTTTGTTATAATTTAATTAACATTTTTCCAATTACCTCTTTGTCCCCTCACCTTTCAATCCCTTTTCCTAAAGTAATCTTCCTGAAATTGCAGTCACAAGCTCCATGTAGTCAATTGGCTCCATGACTATCATACATAGTCAACTGAATGAGTTAGGTTAAGGATTTTAACACATCCATAGAGTTATGACTATGGTCTTGAAATTTTTAATACATTATCATGGTAGGAACAATAAATTAAATCCCTTCACTCACCTAGTATTCTACCATTAACTATTGGAATAATGAATATTTAAGCTTACCTAGGGATAATAGGGTAAGTTATTTATTACCTAGGGTTAATTTTATTTACCTAGGATAATTTGTTTTATTGTTGAGATTCTCTCAAAAATATTTTTGTTCGTAGTATTTGAAAATAAATAGTTTGTTTTCTCTATTTTGTAATCACAACAAATAGTTTATTGTCATAAAACAAACTATTTATATTATATATACTTTATAATCTAATAGATTGTATGAGAGAATATAGAGAATTTTTAGGATTATCACCTATTTTATTCTCTGGTATTATTTTTGCAGGTTTCTTGTTGTAGCTTCTTTCTCCTGGATTGATCCTATGGATCCTGTGTATCTCTTGCTCATTCTTTCATGGTATCAAAGCTGGAGTTCTAGTTGAAGATCCTCTTCCCTATAATTTTTCATCATATTTCATCTATTAACACAGTCAAAAACATTATTTTATTGATGTGTTCCAAATATTTGTTATTTTCTCACAAAACTCTCAAGCCAGAGTTATAATATTCAATTATTGAGAGACAAAGCATTCTTGTAGTGTTATAATGCAAAAACATTGCCAAGGTGACAAGGAAAAATGAATGCAAGGAACACCATTGTCAAAAACTCCTTAAGCACATGATTGAGCACATTCCTCCATGGACAACATGCAACTCTTACTCTCAAGGAAAGTAAATAACACTTATTTTGTCTTCCATTATTAGTTACTTATATTTTTATCTTGTTTCTTGAGTGTCTAGACTTGAGGTGATAGATTCTTAGTGTGTTTTTATTTGGTTTTTTCCATACTAACACTTGACTAACTTTATTGATAAATTTTATGACACAAATGAAAGGAAATCAACTTAATATATTCCATAAATTTTTGTACTTTATGATCATTTATGACAGTACAGATTTCCAAAACCATAATTTTTTGGTACAGGGGCATAGAAAATTCAATCAAGAATCCTGTATAACTTGATTTGTTTCATTTCTTCATGGCCGTATAGCTCTTCCAAATAAAAACTGTCTGACTGGTTTTTCTAGCAGATTGTAGTACCTGTACAATTTTTTGTTGTGGCAGATAGTATGGATGTCCTTTCTAAAATTTGACACCTATTCATGAAATTTGATTGTGCTAGCTTTCAATCCATATCAAGCCATATAGTTTATTTGTAGGCCATACAATGTTTTGGGGGATTACAATAGGGATTTCATAATCTATTCTATTATGTAGCATAGATGTACAATTTTCTTCTTTTTGAACACCTTATACTGCATAAAATTAAAATCTAAAAGTTGTATGAGTTAGCAGACATTCCAGGCTTTCATTTCTAGCTGAGAAGTATGGATTTGGATTAGGCCGTACTGTCTTTTGAGTAGATCTTGTGGAACTAATTCTGAAATTGCTTGGAGGTTTTTTCCTTAGCAAATGTTTATAAAATTCTCATCAGAATTCTTCCTGATCACCACGGTTTGCTAGAACAAGAAATTAGTTTTGATAAAGCCAAACATTATTTAGCATCCATCTCACATGTGTGAGTTATTTTTGGCTTTTTTTTATTATTAATTTCTTAATTTTTAGTGGTTTAAAAGCAAGTCTCTAGCTTTAAATGAACAAAGTTGACTTTGCTAAAGTGGCTAGATTTCTTTTGTTAAAGAATTGGTAGGGAGGAAGTCTTGGGGTCAAATCCCCCTACATATTTTTTTTGCATAAAGCCATTTTTTTGTACCTTTGTATAAACTAAGGCTAATAAATTTTTTTTGGAGACATTAAATTGTAACGAGAGGGGTTTTTTGAGGAAAAAGAATGTCTAGATTGTTCCTATCAATGTCATTGTCTTCTTCAGGAATGGAATCCCGATTGTTTGAACCTCTAAACTCCACAAATTACCATGTTTGGAAGCCAAAAATGAAACAACTCCTTCAATCAAAGGGATTATGGATAATTTTTAATGAAACAACACCTGCGGCATTCACCACTAAAAAGGACAAATATGCATATGGTTGTAAGCAAGATGAGGCTCTTGGATTGATTTGCCTCAACGTCTCAGATAATCTTCAATTTCACATTGCAAATGCTACAACACCAAAAGAGGTATGGGAAAAATTTAAAAACCTATTTGGCAAAGTTAATGAGTTTAAAATTTTGCAATTAGATGTAGAATTGAGTACTCTCTCTCCATTAGATTTTCCTTTCAATAGATGAATTCTTGGCAAAATTCAAATTTATTAGGTCACAGTTGAAAGCTGGTGACAAGGATAAAAGTGATAAGGAGTGAATTTTCATGATTTTGTCAAAGTTGAAAGGACCATATAGTGTTTTTTCCTCTACTTTTTATACCATGATGGATACATTAGGTGATGAATTCAAATGGCCTTCCTTTGAAGTTTTTTGTGAAAGATTGACTAGGGAGCAAACAAAATTAATGGCCCTAGATGTTCTACCTGGTCCTAGTCATGCTCTAGTTGCTAATTCTTCCAAAGTAAAACCTTCACCTAAGTCTAAACAAAAGCAAGCACCTTTAAATAACCCTCTAGAGTCCACCACCCAGACACCTCATCATTTTAAATCTACTAAGATCAAAAAGTCCTTTAAGCAAAAGAAGAAAACATTTGGTCCATGTAATTTTTGTGTTGGTACTAATTATGATGAAAGTAAATGTTTTAAGAAGATGGAAGCATTAGAGGCAGTGGTCAGACAACACAAAATTTCCATTTAGTCTCCATCTCCTTCTACTTCTCCTGCAGGAAAAGGGAAAGCACTTTCAGCCAGGGCTACATCTTCATGTCATGATCAGTGGATTTTTGACCCAGGTGCTTCTCATCATCTCACACATTCTAAGGATCTATTGTCTTCTCTTACAGATTGCAGTACATCAGATATTGTTATGGGTAACTCCTCACAGATTGAAGTTTTGGGATCAGGTACTGTTGACAAATAGGATGGATGTTTTAACAATGTATTGCTTGTACCCCAAATATCTTCTAATCTTCTCTCTGTATATCAAATATGTAATTTTGGTACTAGTAAAATTGTGGAGTTTACTCCATGTGATGTTGTAATAAGAGAATGTAATGATCCTAGTGAGATAGTTGCTACAGGTACAATAGACCATACTGCAAGACTCTATACTTTTGATAAGTTTGAGTCTTCTATGTCTTTTGGCTCTTCACTTATAGCACATGATAATAGTCTCAGCAAATTGTGGCATGAGAGATTAGGGAATTTGAGTTATGGATATATGCAACAAATGTGTACAAAACATCTTGTAAAAGTCCTTCCTAAGGTCTCATGTATTGATGGGGTGTGTCCTGGTTGTCTAGCTGGTAAATAGCACCAGGATCTATTTCCAGTTGGTAAGGCCACATGTGAAAATGCACACTTAGGGTTGGTTCATAGTGATTTTATGACTTTTCCAACTTGTTCTTTTTTAGGAGCCAAATATGCACTCACATTCATTGATGATTTCACTCATAAAACTTGGGTATATTTTCTCAAGTTGAAAAGTGAAGTTTTTGAGACTTTTAAGTCTTTCAAAGCCTTTGTTGAAAGACAATCATCTCTTCCTCTTAAGAAGATACACATTGACAATGGGGGGGAATATGACAGTAATGCTTTCCATGATTTTTGTATTGAGCATGGGATATAGCACTAGTTCACTATACCACACACTCCTCAACAAAATGGTGTAGCAGAGAGGAAGAACCGAACATTGAAAGAGATGGCAAATTGTATGATTCACTCTAAAAATTTGGGTCCACAATATTGGGCTGAAGCAGTAAATTGTGCAAACTACATTCAAAATAGTATGCCTCATAAAGCTATGCAGAATATGACACCTGAAGAAGCTTGGTCTGGGATCAAGCCTGATATTTTAGATTTTTGCATCTTTGGGAGTCAATAATGGGTGTTTGTTCCTGATGACAAACGCAAAGCATTGGAGAAGAAAAACCAACCACTCATTTTTGTTGGCTATTGTGAAGATGTAAAATCCTACTGCATTTTTGATCCTATCATACATGATGTGTTGTTTCGATGGGATGTTCAGGTTGGTGAGCTACCCACTCCATAGAAGTGTACGTCTAGTTCTTCTTCTCCCCCTCCTTCTTCTATAGAGGATAGTGAGGATTTGCTTTCTATTGTTGATGATGATGATGTTGCACTTATTTAGCCACCACATCCATCTTCTTCACTGCCTTTGCCCAAGTGGGCAAAGAGCACTCTACATGGAGCTGGTTCTTTAGTTGGTGATCCATCTAATTCTCATCGCACTCCCTCACAGACATCTGGTGTTTCTCTTTTGGGACAAGCTTGTATAGATGATCCAGTGTTGTTTTCTGAGGCCATTAGTATACCTGAGTGGGATGTTGCAATGTATGATGAGTATTCTTCATTGATGAAGAATGATACTTGGTATCTTATCCCTCTTCCTAAGGGAAGAAAACTTGTAAAATGTAAATGGGTCTATGAGACCAAATATGTTGCAGATGGATTAGTGGATAAGTACAAAGCTAGACTAGTAGCTAAGGGTTTTTCACAGGTTGAAGGGGTTGATTACTCTGAGACCTTTGCCCCTGTAACTAAGATGGATTCTATTCAGCTTGTACTCTCTCTTGTTGCTTCACATTCTTGGTCAGTTTTTCATATGGATGTGAAGAGTGCCTTCTTGCATGGTGATCTCCATGAAGAGATCTATATGGAGCAGCCTCTAAGATTTGTGTAGGACTCATCATTGGTTTGTAGACTCCATCATTCTCTTTATGGCCTCAAACAAGCTCCTAGAGCTTGGTACGAGAAGATTGATAGTTTTCTTTTGAGTTCTAGTTTTATTTGTTGTGAGTTAGATCACAATGTATACATCTTAAAGCAAGGTGAGGAGATTGTCATATTAGTTTTGTATGTTGATGATCTCAACCTCACTAGCAGTTCAGATTCGTTGATACATGACATCAAGGACAAGTTGGCAAATAGGTTTGATATGACAGATCTGGGACTTCTACATTATTTTCTTGGTCTTCAAGTTCTTCAATCTTCTGAGGGCATCTCTATTAGACAGTAAAAGTATGCGACAGACCTTCTTCATTGATTTGGCATGGCTGATTGTAAGCCTAACCCACTCTATATCAATCAGGTGTTGTGTTGTCTGCCACTTGTATGACTCCTCTTGTTGATTCAAATTTGTATAGGTAACTTATAGGTAGTCTTTTATACCTAACTCATACTCGTCCTAACATCACATTTGCTATGAACCTTATCTCTTAGTTCTCACATGAGCCTCATAAGAGTCATTGGCAAGCAGCCAAGCATATTTTGTGTTACATTTAGGGCACCACTCACTTTGGTATACATTACACACCACAAAGTTCTACACAACTTGTTGGATACACTTACTCTGATTGGGCTGGTGATGTTGATACTCAGAAGTCCACTTGCGGATTTGCTTTCACAATTGGTTTAGGTCTAGTTGCTTGGGCATGCAAAAAGCAGACTACTATTGCATTATCCTCTACTGAGGCTGAGTATCGAGGTGTTGTCAACGCTAGTCAGGAGACACTTTGGCTTTGATAGTTACTTGGAGTGTTTGGCTTCACACAGTATGTCCTACTACTCTTTGGTGTGACAACCAAAATGTGATTGTTATTTCACACAATCCTGTTGAGCATTAGTGGACCAAACACATTGACATTCACATGCACTTCATTTGACATCTTATTCAGGATGGAGTTCTTTCTTTGGAGTTTGTGCCTATAGTTGAGTAGATTTTAGACATCTTCACTAAACCTTTGGCTTTTCCTTGTTATCTTTAGTTGTGAGTGATGCTTTGGGTGAAGGAAGTACTTGGGGGGATTTCCCATGAAGTTCTTCCTTCCTTTATTTTTCATATATTTGATTGGTTTGTACATGGGTACCTTATCAGGCCTAGTAGCCAAATCCCATATTTGTTTGTCATTCTCCCTATGTTTCGCTTAAGGGAGGGTGTTGGAATAATGAATATTTAAGCTTACCTAGGGATAATAGGGTAAGTTATTTATACCTAGGGTTAATTTTATTTACATAGGATAATTTTTTTTATTGTTGAGATTCTCTCAACAATATTTTTTTTCATAGTATTTGAAAATAAATAGTTTGTTTTCTCTATTTTGTAATCACAACAAATAGTTTATTGTCGTAAAACAAACTATTTGTATTATATATACTTTACAATCTAATAGATTGTAATAAGAGAATAATGAGAGAATATAGAGAGAATACAGAGAATTTTTAGGATTATCACCTATTTTATTCTCTGGTATTATTTTTGTAGGTTTCTTGTTGTGGGTTCTTTCTCCTGGATTAATCCTGTGGATCCTATGTATCTCCTGCTCATTCTTTCATTAACATACACCTACAAGTATATCATGAGGACCAATCATGTTGAAAAGGAAGCATTGGCACTTGTTTCATATCCTTTAGAGTGTAAAGGATAAATTTGGATATTTTGAGATATACATGGAACCCATTGAAGTTCAAATGTATACACATTTTCCATCCTCATAATTACTACCTACATACATGAAAATGCTCATCTATAGGTGGTGCTCTCAAGGAGGAAATCATGTTAAAAAAGAGTGTCTAAGTTGGGAAAGGTTTTTGATAGAGAGAAAGGTATATTTTTAAATTTTATAAAAAAGTAAAAACATAATTTAATCCCACAAACCATGCATACTACTTGAAGGTTCATCCACTGCCTCTACATGACAATGTCCACCTATAGGTGGTGTTAACAGAGAACTGAGGATGCTTGATGTAGTAAGTTGGATAAGATAGAACCTTATTGAAGTACTACATGTGAATTAAAGATCATGAAAAAGATTTTTGAAGGTACCATATGGGAAAACAGACCTAGAAGTTTGTGTCTTTAAGGTAATGATTGTATTCATGGACCTTTTCCCTAAAAGCATAAAATAGAGCACTTGGCCTTTTCATAGAGATATTATGACCAGGTTATCAAAAAAAATTATGCATAATAATGTGATTTTATTGTATTATTCACATAGGATAAGGACTTTGCAAAATTTCAAGGGAAAATTATCAGTGGAAATTAGTTGTTGGGAGGCCTAAAGTTGCCCTTTGGTCACTAAACTCAAATAGTGAGATCTATAGTTTTGAACATCAAAAGACCTTCATGCCCAAAATTATGAATAAGGAATGTATCTATATAGGATGGAAATATTGAGTTGATGATCATAGTTTTAATCTAGATTCATCAAATATAATTTATAGAGAAGGTTATAATTCTATGTTCTGAGTCCCATCCACACCTACAATTGTCTCTCACCTGAGATGTTGATATACAATGGACTATGAAGTCCTAAAAATGCATAGTAAGAGCTTGAACATGGAAAACTATGAATATGGATATAAATATCATCTAAAAAATTAATTCTTAATAATTCATATGGTTTCTATGGATTACATTACATAGGTTTCAAGAGTAAAATCCACCTACATGACCCCACACAATCAACTATAGCTGGATGTGAGGGGTAGAGAGCAAGGGGTTTGGGGTCTTGATATGGATATGACCTAAGTATGGAATTAATATGTATAAATAATGTTAAAATTATATTTTAAGGTCTCAAAAGGGTTGTTTCAATGTTTCAAAAGTCTAATTCATGTAAAGTGCACCTAAAGGTGCCTCACCCAAACATGAAATACAATCAAGTATCTTGACTAGTAAAGTGAAGGACATGACTTGAAGGGTTTTAAAAAGGTTTTTAATGATCAAGTGATTTTAATGGGTTGGTAAATGTAATTTAAATATAATTACACCCCCATTAAAATAATCATATCACAAAAAACCCTTTTCAAGTGCATCACATAGTCCACATGGTAGAATCATGCATATAGTATTTTTCCTCACATTTTGTCTTAGGTTTTAGTGCTTTTGGAGGGTAAAATGATATGACCAAGGGATAAAGTTTTTTATAAAATTTACTCACAACATGGATATTCCACTCCAATATTTATTTTGTCCAATAAAATATGGGAAGTGCCCTTTATTTTG
Organism: Torreya grandis; assembly: GCA_037957365.1. NCBI lineage: Eukaryota > Viridiplantae > Streptophyta > Pinopsida > Cupressales > Taxaceae > Torreya > Torreya grandis. The sequence continues at coordinate 325,274 of JARHVA010001319.1, forward strand.
TCTTAGACAGAGGGCCCTCCCCTTATGCACAAATTCTTTAGTATTTGAAAATGTGAATGATCAGGTGAGATAAGGGATGTTTAAACCTTTAAAGGAGGTGTGATAAGTTATATAAAACTTTTAAAAACATGATATACCTTACACAAAATTATTTAACTCAAGAGGATGGTCTAGATTGCCAAGTATGTAGATAGATTTGATTTAGGCCTAAAGCCAAATGGGGGTCCAACTTCACTTCCAGATCTTAGTGAGATTTATAAATGGTTGAGAAATGTTTATAGGATTAATTTATACACTTATAAGCTATTTTTATGCAATTTAATCCATGAAAAATTCATTTTTGGACTTTAGGATAACTCTAGCTTGTGCAAATGAGAAAACAAGCTCGATAAGGCAACTTGAGATGCTCACACCTCCCTTGACACTTTACATGGACATTAAAGAAGTTTATCTGGGTTGATAGGTGTCTTGGACATCACATTTCTGGAATTATTTTTCAGTTCCAACATCCCATCTTTATGAACAAAGCTTAAGAGGGTTAAACAGGCTTAAACTAACCAAAACCCTTGCTAGTGACCAGTTTGAAAAGATAGAGTAGTTAGTGCATATAAATGGAATAGTTTTCCAAAAATTATGATTGAATGTTTTATTTTTATATTAATTGTGCATATAAATGTAAAAATATCTCAGTATACTCCACATCCTTTTATATTTTATGAAATTGTATGGATGGAGTACAAAATAGGGTATTTTTGATAGTTTTATAGGTTCTAGGAAGAGTCTAAAGATGAAAATAAAATAGGAGTAAAGATTGAGACTTAATATAACTCACCATGTTAGTTAAATTCTTAATAAAAACTCTTAGGTTCCTTAACAATAGCTCTCATCTCAACCAATTAGAACTAGCATAGTGAACATGATGGTGAGAAGTGTGGAAACTTCAAGTAGATGGTTTTTTATGGTGAACCTAAAGAATATAAGGCCATAGAGGGCATTTAAAAATATCCTATACCCCATTTTATGTATTTTAATGATAAAATTAATCCATTTTAGAATCCAAGTGTGCAATGTGTGTCGAAAAGGGAGTTTCTTTGACTACAAGCAATGATGACTCCTTCTCAGAGGAATCCAAATGATTAGGAATGTAGTTAATGCATGGAGAAACATGTCTAAAACCCTTCCCTCTCAATCAAATCATTAGACTTGTCCCTATTCAATTTTTGGATGTTATAAAAGGGATGGTTGATGAAGATAATTTTTCTGAGCCAGCAAAAGGAATTTCCTGCCACTTTTCAAGAATTTCATGCCTTGGATTACCACTTGCCTCTTCTAACATTGCATGATAAGTTTCACATTCTCTTCTCATGAACATGTAACCCTTTTTATCATATTTTCATGTGTCTTTATGACCTTTGGACTTATTCCTTCTATTCTCTCTCTCAAGTTTTATAAGAACTAGCTATTTTGGCCTTTGTAAAATATGCTCCACTTGAGTATGGTAAAGTCCTACTCATTTGCATACCAAAAATAAATAAATACTATTGATTTTACCTCTTATATGAATGTTCATAGTGTGTTCACTTGAATTATGGATCTTGCTTAGTGATGATTGTTGTTTCTTTAGCATTGGTGTCTCATTCTCTCACCTATTTTCAGTTTGAAAGCTTCTTCTTGTAGGTCATGTGAAGTTTTCTATGAAGTGTCAAGGTTAAGTGAGTTAGTATATTCAAATAGTCATTATAGGCCTCTTGTATAGTCCTCATATCCTAAACATTCATCACAACCTCATAATGAAATATTGATGTGAGAATATTTAGATTAGAGAAGTGTATGCCTAGTTAGCCTTTTTATCTCACGTGTGATATACAGTTGGTTGGTAATCATCAATCAAATTGGTGTATCACCACCTTTAGGATAGTTTACTTTCAATTTTCTCTCATTTTTCCTTGCAATTATAGGTGTAGTAGTGATCTAAAAGTGGTACATCAAGGGAACTAGCTATATCTAGACATTCACCTCATTCTTAGGCTACCCACAATCTAGAGGTGTTTAAATTATGCCATTTGGATAAGGAGAGTTGATACATCTCCTCAAAGGGTGAACATCCAAGTGATAAAGTTTTTTGACATGCTCGATGGGACTCATTGTTCAAGAAGTTAAAAGATTTTTGGTGTTTTCTTTCAATACATCAACCTTTGGAGGCATCTATCCAAGCATCAATGGCAATTCTAAAGTTACATCAACTGGTTAAGCAGCCCAGGTTTTCCTTTTAAATATTTTTGGTAATTTTTATTTGTGTTCTTACTTCCAAATTAAATTCCATGGCTAGTTTTGGTGTTGAGTATTATTGTACACAAGTTGATGAGATATCTCAAGCTTATATCATTCTTTATCAGTGTTTGTATGATTCTTATCATCTTTATCATGATCCTTACCAGCTCCAATATGAATCTTATCAACCTTTTCATGATCTTTATCTATCTTATAACTAGCCTTCTCAATATCTTGCTCCTCCTAGTTAACCTAGTCACTTCTCAAATCATCCCATTTCAACTTTCAATAAAACTCTCTTGGGCTATGAGAGGTACAGGATAGATCTTGAAACATAAAGGGAACATGGTTAAGATGTTCCTAGTCATATCATTCATAATGTGAGATATGAATTATATATGGTTAAAAGAGAGTGGGAACCTATTGAGAGAGAAAACTAGCAAAGGTTCACAAGTGAGATGTTATATATGAGTGGCCTAGTTTGATCCTTAGAAGATAAGATACAAATTCATGAGGCATAGACTTACTAAATATATTAGCTCTCATATCCACCTCCCCAAGATTGATATTAGTTATAATTTACCCCTACTCATGGACCCAATCAAGCTTATCAAGGTCATCTTTTTCCCAATCAACTGGCAGAGAGAGTCAGAAAGACAAAGTTTGTTTTTAAAGAAAACCTTGATAGGCAAATTGAGTTAGACATTAAGCAAATGCATCAATCCATATCATTATAAAATTAAGTGGAATCTAATCCCTCATTTCCCTCTACCATTACATCCCCACCTCAAGAGGAGACTTCTAGATATGAAATCCCAAGTTGGAGACAAGGTGGAGAATCCAAGCCTAAAAAGATCCTAAGTTTCTTGAACACTTAATCCACTCCTCAAATTACATCACTACCTCAAAAAGAAACTCCTAATATTAACATCATATCTAGAATAAGGTACTGGAATAATGGGAAAATAAAGGGGATGAAAGCCTTGATAAAGAGTGTGAAGTTGAGAAAGATATTGGTCCTATGCAAGACCCTACTACCCTTCCTCAAGAGACCTCTTATTTTACATATTAGCCCTCTTATACTCCTCATCCTCATGATTATGTCTATCAACTTCAAGAGAGGATTTTCCAAGAGAACCTAGCCAATAAAATTTAAGATTTAGAGTCAAGGTGTGATGGAAGGTTTAGATCCAAAGGAAGATCATATGCCTAAACACACCCAATCTAACCTTACTCAAGAGAGTGTTAAAGCTGAATCATATTTCAATGAAGTGATTTTCAAATGAAAGGAAGAAAACCAAGCTAATTTATCCCAAGGTTTTCCTACCCTTCCTCAAGAACTCCCAAAAGGATCCCCTACAATTCATTCTCAATATGATGTTGAATTTTATGTTCTACCTCCACCAACTAGTTCATCTTGTCCTCACCCTATCACACTTTGCCTTGATGGACCTATGGTATGGTAACCTAAAGAGGATAATTTGGTTGATAATAATTTATAGCTTTTTCTTGAATAAAATATAACTCCTTGGCAGCCTCATTGGACTAGGTCACCTAATTACAAAATGCCTAACATTGGCATCACCAAGAAGGAGAAAGAAATTGAGGATCTTGCAGTCCTTGAGAAGCAAATTTAGGTTATAAAAATTTAGATATAACTTGAAAGACATAAATAGATTATAAATGTTGAATAAGATGTGATTTCTTATGTTGAATATTATCTTCCTTGTGTCAAAGACGAGGAAATCATCATTGGTTCTTCCATCACTATCCAAGATATCATATATGGGAAAGAAAAAGTCTCTAATCAGACTTGGGATTAATTTTTTGCAATCATTGGATAAAATTATAATCCTCTTCAAGGAAGCTATGATCTAGTCAAAAATAGAGAAGGCAGACTTGACTCTCAAGTGGGTATGCAAAGAAAAATCAACTTTTCAAATTTGTCCTTTCAAGAGGCATATGCATCCCATGATGATATGTTTAAAATAATAAAAATGGGTTATCATCCTCTCAATAATTTGGGACAAAGACATCAGATTTTGAAGGATATAAAAATATTCTATTGGCCTCAATCTTTCAAAGAATAAGAAACTACTCCTCTTAAAGCCATGCCTACCAAGAAGATACAAGTTGATCATGAGATGAAGAGTGGGAAGTAGTATGAGGTATGTTTATATATTCAATAGGAATAAATTTACATTGGATACCTATTGAAGGATGATCTACTTGAGGGTAGATCAAGTGAAGTGCCAAGGAATAGGTTTGATCTACAATGTATCTAATCTAAGGAGAAACATGCTTAGCACTATGATTCATATCATGAAAAAGAAGATTCAAGGAACTTTCCTTTTGACCTTGGAAATGAATTATGATTACTTTATAGTTGTGTATAGTTTTTTGTTTTCTATTTTCCATAAGTGATTTAAACACACATGTGTGTCTTGTTAGTGTGTTTGACTTGCTTTGTATGTGTCCTTAGTTTTAAGGTAATTAGTTATCTTGTCTTGGTCAAAGCCTTATTTTCAAGTGTCAATGTTTCTTATTTTGTTTCAAACTTCATATGACTCCCTAATCCCATGGATAGGATAAGGTTACTGATCTTTAGTATAGCAGGCATACTACCCCTATGAGTCACCAATTTGTTGACAAAATTTGACCATAAAGGTCAAATTGGGACCCTATAGGTAAAAAATTGATTTTTAGATGTTCATAAGGGTATAATATTTTTTCATAGGGTTTGTGTAAGTCTTTTTATGTCATTTCATGTCATATTAGCCTTGGTCTTGGTCATTTTAATCTTTATGTCATTTTTAGCCATTTAAAGGTCATAAAAGGAGTATTTAATGACTTGTATGACCTCCTTGGGTAAAGTGAAGGTGTAAAAATGTGATGTCACATGTCATGTGTCCTATTATGCCTTAATAAATTGTTTTTAACTAAAAAGGGACATGTTGTTTAGAAGAAAGAGCAATTTCCTTGGAAAAAGGAGGAGTTTGGCACTTGTACGTCCCATGAGAGAGTGTGGCACATGGGAGAAGGTTTTGAGATGAATCATAAAATTCCTTATACTCAATTCCATGTTTTAAATCTCTAAAATTAAAATAAAAGTTCAAAACTTGTTCTACTCTCCTATCACTCCACCATGCACATAGAACCAATCAACAAGTTTGTGCTTAGTACAGTTAGTAGGAGAGGTTTCAAGAAAAATTATCTTGGGAGTGTTTTATATACTCAATCAGATTGAATTTTATGTTTTTATGTATAATAATGGTGTCCTGTGATTTATGAACCATTCTCATCAAGTTGGCCTATCTAATTTACTTACCAATGTATGTACCCTATAGGTTTGGCTTTAGTTTGGAGAATTTTATACAATATAGATACTAAGTTTGATTTTAAATTATTTTTTATCTCTCCTCTAATTATTCCCATTTGGTTTCATTTTTCAAGGTGTTTGGATAAGCCAAATATCTCAGGTTGTAAGTGAAGACACTTTTCTATGTTGTAGTAAAGTTTCCACTATCTACAAAATTTTCATGCTTTGGTAGTGAATTAAGAGGGTTATGATAATTTTGTTTCAAATTCCATATTTGTCCCCTCACCTCTTAATCTATTTCCCCAATTCAAACTTCATGTAATTTCAGTCATAAACACCATGCAGTTAGTTGGCTCCATGACTGTCATGCATAGTCAACTAAGTGAGTTGGGTTAAGTATGTTAAAATGTCCATAGATTTATGAATATGTTATTTAAATTTTTAATACATTTTAATGGTATTAAAAATCAATTAAATCCTTTCACTTTTTATAAGAGGCACTGTGACAGTCAATACAGTCACTCACACAATCTTCTCCCATTAACATACACCTATAGGTATATCATGAGGACCAATCATGTTGAAAAGGAAGCATTGACACTTGTTTCAGATCATTTAAAGTTTGAAAGATACATTTGGATATTTTTAGATAAACATGAAACCCATTTAAGGTCAAATGTATACACATTTTCCATCCTCATACTTATTGATTGCATACATGAAAATGCCCATCTACAGGGGGTGCTCTTAAGGAGAAAACATGTTGAAAAGGAGTGTGTGAGATTGGAAAGGTTTTTGATAGTGATAAATGTCTATTTTTAACTTTTATAAAATGTCCAAACATCATTGAGACCACAAACCATGCATACTTATTGAAGGTTCATCCACTACCTCTACATGACAATGTCCACCTACATGTGTTGTTAACAGAGAGTTGATGATACTTGATGGAGTAATTTGGATAAGATAGAAACTTCTTGAAGTCCTAAGTGTTAAGTAAAGATAATTTTAGAGATGTTTAAAGGTATGATATGGGAAAACATACCTAAAAAATTTGTGTCCTTAAGGCAATGACTGTATTTAGGGATATTTTCCCTAAAACCATAAAATAGATCACCTGGCCTTTTCATAGAGATATTATGACCAGGTTATCAAAAAAATTAGTACATCATAATGTGTTTGTCTTGTATTATCCACATAGGATAAGGACTCTAAAAAATTTTAAGGGAAAATGATCAATGGAAACTAGTTTTTGGGAGGCCCAAAGTTGCCCTTTGGCCACTAAACTTAAACAATGAGATCTACAGTTTTGAACATGAAAAGCCCTTCATACCCAAAATTATGAACAAGAAATGTATCCATCTAGGATGGAAAAATTGAGTTGATGATCATAATATTAATCTAGATTCATCAAATAATGTTTGGAGAGAAGGTTATAATTTTTTGTTCTAAGTCCCATCCATATCGACAATTGTCTCTCACCTAAGATGTTTATATACAGTGGACTGTGAAGTCCTAAAAATGCATAGTAAGAGATTGAACATGGAAAAATATGAATATAGAGATACATATCAACTAAAAAATTTATTCATAATACTTCATATGGTTCTTATGTATTACATGACACAAGTTTCAAGAGTAAAATCCACCTATAGGAACCCACACAATCAACTATAGTTGGTTGTGAGGGGTAGAGAGCAAGGGGTTTGGGTTCTTGATATGGATATGGCCAAGGTATGGAATTAATGGGTCCAAATACTTTTCAAATGATATTTTAATATCTCAAAAGGATTATTTCAATGTTTTAAAAGTCTAATTCATGTAAAGTGAACCTACAGGTGACTCACCCAAACTGGAAATATAGTCAAGTGAAGGACATGATTTGAGGGGTTTTAATAAGGGTTGTGATGAATAAGTGCTTAGAATGGGTTGGAAAATACCATTAAAATATCATTACAATTCCATTCAAATAATTAGAGCATAAAAAACCCTTTTCAAGATCATCACATAGTCCACATGGTATAAGCATGCATACAGTCTTTTTCCTCACAATATGTCTTAGATTTTAATGTTTTTAGAGGTCAAATGATATGAACAAGGGATATTTTTTTCTTTTTACAGGTAATAAAAATTTGGAGAGGCCACTCTAATATTTCCCAATGTTTTATCTCAAATAGAGGGCACCCATTGTATGCACTAATTCTATATTTTTTGAAAATGGGAATGATTAGGTGAGATAAGGGATGGTTAAACCTTGAAATGAGGTGTGGGAAGTTGGAAAAAACCTGGAAAAACATGATATACCTTACATATAATGAGGGAACTCAAGAGGATGGTCTGGATTGCTAAGTATGCATACAAATTTGATTTAGGCCTAAAGCCAAATGGGGGTCCAACTTCACTTCCAACTCTTAGTGAGCTTTATAACTAGCTGGGACATGTTTATAGGATAAAATTAGACATTTATAATATATTGGGATCCAAGGGAAGCCATGAAAAATTCATTTTTGGAATTTAGGACAACTCAAGCCTATACAAATGAGAAAACAAGCTCGATTAGGCAACTCGAGATGCTCACATCTCCCTTGACACTTTACATGGAAATCCAAAAAGTTTGGAGGGTTTGAAAAGGGTCTTAAATATCACATTTTTGGAATTTTTTTGAAGTTCCAACCTCCCATCTTTATGAACAAAGCTTAATAAGGGAAAATAGGACTAAACTCACCAAAACCCTTACTACTAACCACTTTGAGAAGATGGAGTAGTTAGTGAATCTAAATAGAATATTTTACCCAAAAGGATGATTGGATGTTGTAGGTGACTCTCTCAAGATACTCCACATCCTTTTAAACTATATATAATTATAAAGATGGAGTACAAAATGGGGTAGTTTTGACAATTTTGTGTGTTTTACAGGTTCTAGGAAAAGTCCAAAGATGCCAATCACATGGGAGGAAATATTGAGACTTAATATAAATCCCCATGTCCATTTCATGATTTATAATAGACCCTAGGAACCTCAACAAAATCTATCATCTTAGCTAGTCAGAACTGGCATAGTGAACATGATGGTGAGAAGTGTGGAAACTTCAAGTGGATGGTCTTTTAAGTTGTACCTAAAGAATATAAGGCCATGGAGGTCATTTACAAGTGTCATTAAGCCCATTTTATGTATTTTCATGAGAAAATAAAGCCATATTAGAAGCCAAGTGTGCAAGGTGTGTTGAAAATGGATTTGTTTTTAACTATAAGAAGTGATGGTTCATTCTTAGAGGAATCCAAATGATTAAGAATGTAGACAATGCATGGATAAGAATGTATGAAAACCTTCTCTCATATTCCAATAGTTAGACATGTCCCTAGTTAGTTTTAGGACGTTTCAAAAGGGGTGATTGATGGAGATAGTTTTTTTGAGCTAGCAAAAAGAATTTCATGCCACTTTTCAAGAATTTCATGCCTTGGATTGCCATTTTCCTCTTCTAAATTTGCATGATCAGTTTTAAATTCTCTTCTCATGCATATGTAACCCCTTTTCTCAAATTTATGCTTGTCCTTATGAACTTTTGAATTTTTTATTATATTCTCTCTCTTAAGTTTTATAAGAACTAGCCATTTTGGCCTTTGTAAAATATGTTCCACATAAGTATGACAAAGCCCTGCTCATTTTCATACCATGGATCATTAAAAAATATTGATTTTACCTCTTCTATGAATGTTCATAGTGTGTTCACTTGAATGATGGATATTTCCTAGTGATGGATATCGTTTCCTTAGCATTATTATCTCATTATCTCACCTATTTATAGTTTGAAAGATTTTTCTTGTAGGTCATGTGAATTTTTCTATAAATTTTAAAGGTTGAGTGAGTTATTGTATTCAAATAGTGTCGTTCTAGGCCTCTTTTTAGTCCTCCTAGCCTAAACATTCATAACAAAATATTAATGTGAGAAGATTTAGATTAGAGAAGTGTATGCCTAGTTAGTCTCTTAGTCTCATGTGTGATATGTAGTTGGTTGGTAGTCATTAATCAATTTGGTGTATCACCACCTTTAGGATAGTTTACTTTCAGTTTTCTCTCCATTATCCTTACAATCATAGGTGTCATAGTGATGTAAAAGTGGTACATCAATGGAGCTAGCCCTATCTATAGATTCACCTCATTATTAGGCTACCCACAACCTAGAGGTGTTTTAATTATGCCACTTGGATGAGGAGAGATGAGACATATCCTCAAAGGGTGTAAATCTAAGTGACAACATTTATCATGGCTTGAAATAAATTCAATTAATCTTTGATAGATGAAAGGCAAGTAAAATATCTATTTAACATTGAAGCATAAAACCCTAAGCATGTTTATTACCAAATGAGATTCCATTAATCTATAATACAAAAACACATTCAACAATCATTATCAACCTTAGAAGGGTTAAAACCATGATCATCTAAAAACATGTCAATTAATCCAAATGAGAATCAGGTGTGGATAATCTTCAAATAAAGGATATGTGCAAACATGTTAGTGGTACTCTAATCAATTGAATTTTCAATTTTAAGGTAAAAATTTGCACAATTTAAAACAAGGGTCCCTATTTTTTATAAATGGGGGTATGTTAACCTCAACAAATGGCAACTTCTATGGAAACATAGCATTATGTTATAATTTAGAGAATATGGTTTAGACTAATAACTAGGCTACTTATTCCACTTGATCAGGCACCATTAGTAACATCAGTTGATGGTTAGAATAATTCTTTCACATGTAGAATTAAGATCAAGCATCAATACATATCCATGTTGTGTGTGTGTGATTTGATTCTACTTACTGATTGCCATAAGATTTAGAGAGCAACTTCTATATTCATGACATTAACCATTAGCATTAACTTATATCATATTTAGATGTTCATTAATAATTATGATTAGCTTAGGGAAGGCTTGGGTAATTATTTACTACCATCTAGGCACTTATATCCTCGATAGAGATACCTTTGGCTCTACTCAAGGCCTTGCTCTACTGCTAGTGAGGCATTCATAGCCCTAGTGGAGATTACCAGAATCACCTCTACTCAGAAAGCCTTTTTAATTTTGTAATAATCTCTTATTTTTTTGTATTTTTTATATATTTTGAATTTTTAACAAAGGTTGGGAACTCGATTAGCTAGGTTTTAGGATTTGGTCAAATGTTTGATCTTTAGACAATCATCTTTGGCTGTAAACTTTATCCCTAGTAATTAATGTTTTTAAAGTGAAAAAATGGCTTTGTCCTAATAATTCAATCTTTCACCATAGATGTGCAATCCTTATTATAACCAAAATTAGATCATAACAAGGTTTATAATTTCAAGGAATAATTAACCTATTTGTTAGTCTTTACTAGATTCTCTAAACTACAAATTCAAGCTCATATTTCAACAATCCATGATCAACCAATGTTGAGGTTCCATACCTACATTCCTAAACTATGAGGTTCCTCTTAAGCATCTGAATGTATTTTAAGCTAAGGAAACACACCAAACACAAATAAAAACACAATAGCAAGTAACCAAATATTTACAAACACTACTTACAAGCAAGGGACATGAAAAGAAACTAATCTAAAACCTACCTAAACTAACTCCACAAAGAACTTACCTCTAGGATCAAATGAAAAGTTATTTAAACTACTACAGAACCTTGAAACATGATTTCTTCCATTCAATGGCCTCTTATTTTGGATAAGATAACATGTATTTCATGTCTTCTGTGTGATGTATCTTGATTCCTCATTTACATTCTCCAATACCTAGATTAAAGATATGGATCTAAAAATCAATCATCTTCTTCCCAAATCCTTATGTCTTGCATCAAGAGTGTTAATTCTCCTTCATTCATAGACTGATAGTGACTTATATCATCCTCATTAAATGATGATATCTTAGCTAGCATTCTTATACTGATGTCTTTATTAATTTTGGATTGAGGTGGAGATGGACTACCAATCTTTACATCAAAAATTTTTAAGTCATCCTAAAAGGATACTTCATCATGATCAACTGAAAGGGCATGAAATTCATTTGTAACCTTACCATTTTAATCAGGTTAATCACATACTTCCAACCTTTTGATGGGGTTATATGGAAATCCTTGATCTACAACACTTGCTTCATCTTCATCTTGTGTGCATAATGGCATCAAATCTATCCAATCGATTCCCACCTCATCTTGCTTTGGGATATCCAAAATGACATTTTTGTCTTAGAATACCTCAATTTATTGCAAAAAATCCTGGTGTAAATTTTTCCACTGGTTAACTTCTTTAGGTATATCCTCAATTTTAGCAATGACTTCATATGAGTTGTCCTCATAACTATCTTTTGAAGAGAGGTCTGCTTGTATATAATCTTGTTCATGGGGTTGCTCATCTTGAAAGGTTTTTATTCTTCTAGAGCATCTTTAGGTTCATTTTCTTCTTCAAATGGAAAATCAAAATCCTATACCATGAAGGATTTAGATGTCCTTGCAAATCCAGATGTCCCTATAACATTATCTTGATTAAACACAGGTTCAGATGTATCCTTTTCATTTTGATATGCTTCAAAGACACTAAAATGAACAACTAGACCTATATCACAAATATTCTTTTCATGTACATTCTCAGATGGCCTATTATTATTATTATCATGAAACATATTTGTAAGCCTATTAAACCTTTGAGAAGCATGGTTTTTGTTGGAGTTTTCTCTAGTATTACCCAATTGATTTTGCAATTGAATAAAATCAATGCTTAGCTTTTAAACCATATTAAGTATGGATTCATTATCATTCTTTGGTGCTTCTAAGTTATGAACTTGATTGTTATTACTAGTGGTTGGCATTAAATCTCTCTATTCTTATGATTTAAATTCATTTGTAACATTATTCAAGAACCCTAAATTTTGGCCAAGATAGGCATGGTTTTTAGGAACATTCTGATAGGAATTAGGAATGACATTTAGTGCAAATAAATTTGGATTAATATTTAGGATAACATATGTAAGCTGACCTTAAGGTTGTATTTGATCATTGATTATTACAACTTCAGTGTAAACCAAGGCCAAGGTGTTTATGACTCCAACAGACTTTTTAAGAAACATAAAAGTTATGGGATCTAAGGCATCCTTATAAATCTCTAAGGCTAAAGCCTCATCAAGTCTATAAGGAGCTATGGTTCTACTAAACATCTTCTATAATCTAGTGTGAAAGGCTCTTATGGGCTCATTGGGATCTATTTTAACTCTGGTGAACTATTGGTATAAGACATAAGGATTGATGATTTTGCCAAATTGGTAAATGAAGTAATCATTAAATTTATTCCAACTAATAATGTAGTTCTTAGGTAGGTTAAGGAACTATTCATATGCAACATCTTTGAAAGTAAATGGAAACAATCTACATGTTACATCTTCATGAACTACATTCATAAGTCTCAAAGTAGCCTTAAAACTTTTAACATTTTCTTCAGTTGTGACAACATTATTAGGATTGAAAGAAGGAAAATACCTTTTAGGATTTTTTAGTAAGTCATGTACCTAGCTAGGCACATTGATAGAAGATCCACCTAACCATGCCATACCTTGATGAGGATCTTACTTGTGGTAGTTCCAGCTTATAAAATCTTCAACCTATTCAAAATATGATGTATCAACCTTATCTTTACAAAGAACAATGATCAGACTTACACATTTAAGACAATTTTGCACAAATACATGTAAATCATAATTATCTTTAACTAAATAAGCTCAAAGATACATCTAAATTGATGAATGAAAGGTATATTTACACTTTTAAGTTCAAATAAACCTAAACATGCAAAAAATCAATCAATCTTTGATCAAAAATGCTACCACTAACCTTAAATTCCTTGGATTTACAAAGCTTAAGCTAACTTTGAAAACTTTTCACATAACTTTTCAAAGAATAGAAATATTTACCTAAATAATCCTAAACATTGGTCTAAAACCATGAATATCAGTGATCTTTACACAATTGAGCTAATAATAATACAAATATGTAAAGGATCAACTGATCTTTGAATAAACTTCATTAAACTTAGCAAAGATACTACAAATTCACAAAGATTTAACTAAAGGCCCTCCTTCTAGCACTAATTTTTTTCCCTGTTGATGTACCTAAATGTATCATAGGTTCATATAGTGTTTAAGAAACACTTCTCATTTCTAGATTCAAAGAATTTAGGGCATGCATTTTTGGTTATGATCTTCTCGAGATCTGTGGTGGAGTAGCAGCCAAGATAAATGACCATTTCACAAAATTAACATGTAAATGGTTGTTGGTATTGATCATGGTCCTAGATATTTATAAAGATGAAATTAATCTAAACTATGTCCAATGAATGATGTCCAAACCCTAAAGTTTAACCCTGATCTAGCATGAATATTTATAATGAAAATCTAAACTATAATAATCTGATAAAAAAGGATCAAAAGGGAGGGTAGGATAGAAAGAAGGTGTTTATAATATTCAATCCAAACATTATGAAAGAGCTTAAATTTCATCAATATATTCACTAAACCAATATATATCATGAAATTTCATAGGCGCAGATCTTACTATATATCAGGCAAATGTTAAGGAAAGGTAATGCAAATAAGAAATCAAGTTCACTTTAAAGGTTTACTTCTATATAAAAATAGCTTTTACACATCTTCAAGAAAATAAAAAGAGAAAAAACTGAACCTAAGACCTTTCAATCATCCTAGCATAAGCATAAATTGACAACCCTACATTAACATGTGCACATCTAATATCTATAAAAATAATTCAAATCTGACTATCAAACTAGATAACTGAAGAAGTATCTATGATAGCAAATGCACAAATAAATATTGGACAAACTTTGTAGAATTCCCTACTTGTACTACTTGCTCCAAGTTTACCAAGTAATTTTGACTCTAAGAACTCCCCCCCCTTTGCAATGGGGAATACCTCTTTATATAGACCTTTCATGAGGTATACCAATTAGTCATGTCAAAATCTAAGGATAGCTATCCTTTTACAATCCTTTGAGAAACCTATAGACATTCTAAATGACTTACCTATAGGAAATGTTCTTTACAAGTTGCACATGCCTTTACAAAAGAATATTCTCTTTTCAAAATTATACAAGCTCAGTTAAAAAAATAATATTCTTATCTTAATTAACTTGGAGACCCTTGTGTTGTCATAGTCTTTTGCCTTCCCTACAGGATCTTCATTTTATAATGGTATTCATTGATCATCTAGACATTAATGATAGGTCTCCTAAATAATTCTTTTTCTTGATCTTCTAGGCCCTTGAGATCCCTCTTAGTGCTTTCCAAATCTTGTTTGATTCCCCTAGCATCTTCTATCTTTTCTTTTTATGATAAAATAAGGCCCATAACCTTCTTGTTATCATCCCATGTTTCCCCTTGTCTTTGATTCCTTAATTATTTCATCTAAATTTAGATAGAGATCTACATTATCCATTGAAACACCTTTTTGGGCTACCATGGTTGTGAATTTTTCTAAGTGCTTGCTAGGATTTTAGTTCAATTCTAGATTGAATTATCCTTGCACAAATGATAATACAATATTCTTTGTCTTGAATATAATGAGAATAGGGTCGAATTAGGGTTTTAATACTCTTTAGGGTTTTCCTAAAGGTTTTTATAGTGCTTTAATGGTGGTAGTTGTTTGAACTTGTTTAAGTTTCATGACTTAGGCCCCAATTAGATTGTGTCCTTATACACTTGTATTTTTTGGGTCTAAAAAATCTTCAACTTGGCATATTATACTTATGTGGATCTGATGTGGCATCATCATGGCATCCTGCTCATTAATATTTAAAAGATGACCATTTGTCACCCTTGGACACATGTCAGTATTTCATTCTTTAAATATTTTCCTCGCATCACACTATTGGATCTATTTGCTTGGATCAACATGGTTTGTTGATCTTGATCTAAGAACTCAAACATTATTAGTTTTTTTCTATGTTCCCCATGGTTATGACACTTATCACTTTCAAATTCACTTTGAGCTTTGTTGAAATTTCAATGTCTATCTCATACCATTAAACTCATTTTCGCTGATTAATCACACTCCATTGATCTTGATCTACTTAATTATACCTCTTACTCTATAAACCATTGATTATAATGTGTATGATCATGTATGTACCATCAATATTTGAAAGATACTCAAGCTTTAATTTGTGGCTCACAGTTATGCCACATGTCATCTCCACATTCAAACTCAGTGTTTTTAACTTTTCAACCTTTATCACATGCCATTGGATCTATTTACCTAGTTAATTCACTCCATCAGATCTCAATCTGAGGGGTGTAATATTATTAGATGTTCAATATTCTTTCACTAATATTATGACACCTATCACCTTCTTACTTATCCTAGGATTTGAAACTTTGACTTGGCATGCACCATCAATCAAAATGTGTACACGAGGTTTCATACCATCAATCCTTGGAAGATGTTCAAACTTTAGATTAGGGTTGGGGCTTGATTTTTCAACTTTAATCTCTCATTTTTGGATCATCTCACCCAAGTAAATGTGCATCATTGATTAAGGTTCTTGACTTTTTGACTTTATACATACTGATAGATCTTGATTTCCTAAGTAAACATAAACCGTTGATCTTATGAATAATAAATTAATTAAGTCATAACTTAGGTAATATAAATAACTTAGGGTAAATTCTTAAGACTAATTTTTTTATTCATATTAATAAATATGAATTAAAACTTTAAGATTAAATATTAAGCTAAGTTTAGAACATAGTAAAAGAGGACCATGTGATTAGCTAGACCATGATAATAATAAAATATACCAAGGGGTCATGGGATATAAATGGACCAAGCATAATATTTTTAGACTAAGCTTTGGTCATGTTAAAAAACATGGTCAATCCTTAAGTTAAAAATTAAGCTAAGTCCAAGGCACAAATAACTGTTCTAGTATAAATTGTTCCCACATAATTTTGAATTTAATTCAAAAGGGGATCTAAGTAAAAACATTAGACTAGGTTTTTATCATGACTTAAAATAGATTCAATTAATCTTTGACAGATAAAAGGCAAGTAAAATATTAATTTAAAATTGAAGCACAAAACCCTAAGCATGTTCATTCCCAAATCAAAATCCATTGAACATGTAATACCAAAACACAACCAACAATCATTAGCAACCTTAGAAAGGGGTAAAACCATGATCACCTAAAATGTCAATTAATCCAAATGAGAACCAGGTGTAGATCATATTCAAATAAATACAATGTGAAAACATGTTAGTGGTACTCTGATCAAGTGAATTTTCAATTTCAAGGTACAAATTTGCACAATTTAAAATAAGGATCCCCATTTTTCAAAAATGGGGGTATGCTCACCTCAACATGTGACCAGAGATGAATGGAATGGATGAGGTATAAGAATGAGAGTTTTAAGGTCAATCATGACAATGGATGTGTATGTGGAGTAAATAAGGGCCTCTATTGTAGAGGGATTAGATGATGGAGGTGGAGTAGATGTTATAACATGAGGAGGATAATTGAAAATTTGAGGGGGAGATAATTTAATTGTCATTTAAATATTAGGTTGATGGAATTCTAATTGGGATAGGTCTAAGAAAATAGTAGTTATCTTCCCTTTTCCCTTGGACTCTTTTGGATTTGATAAATAATGGGTAACAACACTTGGAAGCCTAGCCATGTCAATGATCTTTGAAATGGGTAGATTGCATTTGGGTATAATTTTGGTGGGGTAGATCTTAAAGGGTCCACTTGAGGGACTTGTCTATTCAATGCAAATGTAGTGACTAAAATGGAGGAAACTATTTTCATGCTAGTTATATGGGTGAAATAGTTATTTGGATCAAAGGTTGAGCTGGACTAATCATAGGTAGAACAGTCATTAGATGGAATTAAGTTATAGTCCTTGATGTCATTTTCAAAATTGATGGTGATCAAATCCTATTTTTTTTTAAATATGCAAACCCATAGTTAAAGAAGACAACATTCCATAACCTTCATATATGTGGGGACAGTTATGTGATCTACAAACCCAAATAACTTCTTTAAAATAATAAATATGTGAACCATATGATGGTTTTTCTAAAGGTAATACCATTTTCATTGAAAATAATTGAACCTCAACATATGATACTTATAAAAACATATATGAAAAACTAAAAACATGTAATATCTATAATTTTTTCACAATATATGAGATTGAGAATGAGTATTTTGGGAACAAACTCTGAAAAAATATTGGATCAAAAAAATTCAAATCACTACCCATGATGAATTTTCTTGATGATGAATCACAGGTAGTGATTTAAAATGCATCAATCTACAAAATATTTAAACTACAAAGCCATAGTTCATTTTAGTCTCTACTTATATTACACCATCATTACAAAGAGAATTTATCCCTCTTATTAGTATGAGGAGCATATTTCCTTGGTTAGAGTTCCATCAGGCACTTGGTGGACACATTCACTATTCTATGATGATCCACTCTTCATTGCACCTAGTTCTAACAAGTTCACTTCAGTGGCATTACATTTACTTATTGTGCATGATTTTTCCGTACTTATGTTACACTTTTGTTTTAGAACCTAATCATAGTTATTTTTATTATTGCCTATTCATCTTCTATTTTAGAATGGCTATATTTCTCGTACACCATTTGTGTTCTTCCTTGATCAAAGAGAAGAAACATTGTTTGATGCAGATGGAGATTCTTCAATCTTCAAGCATAGGATCTCATTAGTGTCATTCATCATTATTCTAGCTCTATTTTAGGTAGATTCACCATATTATATGGGTATTTATTATTTATTTTCTCTTTGTACTTTGTTGATCTCACTTGTGGATGCATTTTTTGTTGTGCCTGACATCCTTGGAGCATGCACTTTCTCTCAGTTTGCTCTCTTTTAGAGAGGAGTTTTATCCTACATATTTTCTCCTTTTATCCATTTTATGGGATTTATATTATACTTGGGTACCTCATTAAGACTCATTGTAAAAATCTAATTCTCTTATCCACCTAAGCTACGCTTCAGGGGCATGTTAGTGTAGGTTTTTTCTCATTTTTTGTTTTACCTACACAATTGTTAGTCAACTTGCTTAGGGTTGTTAAGGTCATTAGGTAAAATACACTTAATGTGTTTTCTAATTTTGAGTTGAATTTTTACCTTTATGATGACCTAATATCTCACTATATAATTTACCTCCTTTATACTTTTTATCTAATTAATCAACTAATAATCAGTTAATAAACGTCACTTTTGCTTTGCGTTACTCTTACCTAATCCTAGGGTTTTCATGCAATTTGTAATGTTTAGAGATCCTAGAGTGATCCAATATGTCATTTACTTTTTTTTAATTAGTTTTAAATCTAATATTTATTATTTAAGCTAATTTTTAATAAAATTATGAGATAATGAGAAAAGGTGTTTGACTAATCAAAATTGGCAAAATTAAAAGTATAAGAATAATATTGCATTTTAGATCACTTGATGATAAAATAAAAGTGATGGGCAAGGTGTTATCTCAAATTAGTAAAGAGAAGGAGTAGCCTCCTAAATAATATCATTCATCCCATAATTTGAGTTGTTGGAGAAATTCGTATAATCGATGGTCTGATAGAATAGTTGGCCTCGTAGATGTAATTAAATTCATTTCATTTCACTTGAAAAATTTTTAAAATCAATTAGACAGTTTTTGTGTTTATTTCATTCTCTAATATTCTTGATTATTGTTATATTTAGAAAACTTTGGATTACAATCAAAAATTATATTAACATATAATCTTATTATATTTATTTTAAAGACAAATATTATCTTAAACTTTTTATAATTGACGCCATTGAATATTTATAAATTATATTCAATTGATCATAAAAAAATCCACCATGGTCTCTAAAGTGATCAAAACATTTTATGTGACATCCAAAAAATAATTATGATGTTAAAAAATCATTACTTTACTTGCATTTTTATGATAGAGGATGCACATGATGAAGCCCTCCATAATTTTAGCAAGCATTGATAAATTGTGAAGATATGGTGTGATAAAATATCAAATATAAAAGTTTTAAGAATTTCACACTTGATTCTACTTTGGGAAAAATCACATGAGAAAAAAGGGCAGCATGCAAAATTGGATGCTCTTTGAATTTTTCCACGTAATATTTCATAGATCTTAAGAAATAATGCCTTTAAACTAAAGGACTTGCAAGGAAATGATTTATCATCAATGGTGATTGGAAAATATTTGAAGCACTTTTCTCAGTTATTTCATCCCCATCATTTTTTGAATAACTATGAGTTTTAGTTTAGGAGTATTCTAGGACTAGAATAGAATTAGTTTTTTTTCATTCCAATTCATTTTCTCTCAGTTCTATTTTTTTTCCTTAGACTATAATTAACTTTCAATTGTTTTCTTACAT
Organism: Torreya grandis; assembly: GCA_037957365.1. Taxonomy (NCBI): domain Eukaryota; kingdom Viridiplantae; phylum Streptophyta; class Pinopsida; order Cupressales; family Taxaceae; genus Torreya; species Torreya grandis. Next base: position 345,330 of record JARHVA010001319.1, read on the forward strand.
TTAATTTGATTTGAATAGTTGGTAGTTTAATAAGTCTTTTTAAATTCAAGATCAAGGAAACTAAAAATAAAATTTTCACTCACTCATCATTTGTTGAAAGTCATGAAAGTCACATCGTTTATGATGCTCATGCAGAAGCTTAATCATAATCAAATGATTAACAAATTAAAATTACTTATTAAATGTATAGTTTTCAAGAAAATGTATTTCACTTTTGAATAAATATTAATTGATTGTGTTTGATTGACATATGTTTTCACTAAAGGCTTGAAATTTTATTTTAGAATTGTCACTTGAATTTAAAAAAGTCTAACATTGAAAAAGAGTCAAAACTATACTTCAATAATGCTACCTTAAGAGACATAAAAGGCAAATAAAAATTAATCATTCTAAACATTTGAACATCCTTATACATTAGATAGATTTCTTCCCAATGCTTTGAGAGACTAAATGTAAAAATTACAAAATAGAGATAATAGAACAATATGAAATATTTAAAATAAATTTCACAAGTTTTATCCTAAGATAATGATTTGAGAAATATTTATGGGGGCTATAGATACATGCTTGGTAATGGAACAATGCCTAGATTGGAACTATAGGTATCTTTATTGGGGATATAGATGTTTGGATAGCATAAGAGCAATGCCCAAACATTCTCTTCCTTAGTCATATCCTTAATATAAAAAATATAAAAAATTCTAACTTTAAAAAAAAATTGGTCAAGTCATTATTCCCAACCCATTTCATAAGCTCTTAAAAAAGATAAAATAAATGAAGTCACACATTCTTTGATTTTTTGAAGGTGTAAAGACCTAGTATGTCATGTGACAAAACTAGAAATCGTTTGCAAGGCTTCGTTGAGAATATGTATCTTTTGGGTATACTTAGTTGAATTTATTAACATGAAAAATCAATATTTATGAGTTCTTAATATCCTATGATTCTTTCCTCATAAATTCTTCATTTGTTATGACCAACACACCCATTTATTTATAAGAAATAAAGACCCCTAATTGTTTGAAAATAAAACATTAACTTTAGATTATTTCATAATTCATCGTGATTATCTTTTAAATCCTTGATATTAATCTTTATTATTTATTTTTTCCTTTGAGGTTTTTATGATTCATATTATTTAAAATCTTAATGGATGGAGTTATTACAGACTTAGTAATTTCCAAACACTCATGTAGTTGTTCTCACTTTTAGTTTTTTGTGCCTCAAACTCCTAAACTTTGTGATTATGGGAATGATGTGTTAGGGATGACCTTTATCTTATGGTTTACACTAATAAAATTTTAATAGTTTTTGTTCAATTATATTATAAAAGTAGCATGAGCACAATTTTTTATCTAATTAAGTTTTATGGACTTATGATATATCATAATAACCAACTCATTGATAATAAATTTTGGGAAATGAGACCCCATAGCTATTCAACCAATGCCATGTGTATTTTGTGATCACATTCAAAAATTAATATCTATTTTTTCACAAAGTGAATATTAAATGACTTATGTTTATTATTTTACTTACAGGAAATTTAACATGCCTCCGTGATCCTAAACTTTGAAATAAGGACTTAAGACCTCACAACCTCCATGAGGATCATACACTCCATTAATCTAAATGAATTAAAGCCTACCCCTTGTCATGTTTAATGTATTCATATGATTCACAAAAATTATTTTATAACTTTACAAACTCCATTATGATACTACCCATGAATCTAAATCTACCACTTATCATTCTTCATTTATTCATGCAGACACATAAAACCTTTATGAGTTAGATTGAATTCATGAGCTCTAGGAAGGTCATGCATTGCAAGACTAATTAAATCCAAGGGTGTAACTTGGATGGCTTATAATAGTCATGTAAAAGGTGAATATACATAAAGGGCCACACTATATCAAGGATGTGTCATAATCTTAGACCAGGTGGCAAATAAATGTCAAGATCATAGATAGATGAACTTCAATTCAAATGATAAAACAATATGTGAATCTTCACATGTTCATGTACTCACATAGTTAAAAGTAAAATTAGAAACCAAAATAAGACTTTGTGAGCTCTAGGACTCCAAGACCACAAGATTGCAACACTTGAAATTAAGGTTATGAATAGTGTCAAAATCAAAATTACTACAACATAAACAACAAGGGGCACAAAGTGCCAAGTCCATGCAGGGCAATAGCTTTAAAAATTTGTGCAATGTTGAATTTGAACATGGTTTTATAATTTATACTTTTATATGTAAATAGTTATAGATAAAACCAAGATAGCCAATAGCACAATGCCCATAATCATCTCCATGGGTAATAGATATGACCTGCCAAAAATAATAGTCATATTTATCAACTTAAGAGTATGTGCACTAGAACTACATTTGTTTGATATTTTACTCTTGAAGTTTTAAATGGGAAAATACACATCTTATAATAGGGATAAAGCATTCTTACCTATTATTTGTTCATGTCCCTCCTTTTTTTGGGATATTTTCTTTTAATATTATAACCTAATTATTCCCAATAGATTTTCAAGATGAAGATCATTCTCAGCACTGAAGCCAAATTTCCTATCCAATATGAGTATCCTTTGGGGTCAATGTTATGCATCTCAAGCATATCATTTGTACTCTATAATGTAATATAGATCCAAAATAAATAAATGTGATAAAGTTTCCAAATAGGCCTACCTAGTCATGTCAAGAGTAAATCCTAATGCATAGTATGCCATGGCCACCCAAATAGTTGATTCCATAAGTGACATTAGAATACTCAACAATAAGTAAAGAAGAGAGAATTCTAATGCATAATCTAGCAGAAGGATCTCATTGTTATAAAATATAAGTAATCGATAATGTGTGAAATACAACTTAGTATAGTTGATGAAATCTTACTAGAGTTTCTATCATGCAAAAGAATTACCTGCAATTGGCCAAATAGACATGGAATAATCTCCGTGAGGACTAAGTGCATATTTTATTGTTTGGCAACATTTAATCGATTTAAGAAGTGATATTGGATGTCTATTAAAATACAATGAAATAGAAATGGAATAAAAGCCAAAAAAATGAGCCAGAAGCTACTCAGATCCTCTTTCAAATAATTATGATTTAACATCTACTACATATAGTGATTTTTATATTAGTAGAGGTTCTTGGATCACCAGAACTTGCTAATTATGGGGATAGGTAATTATGATACTGACAAATAACATATTAAGGACCTTTTCTTAACCTAGATAAGGTTTATACTAATAAATCATAGGGTTTTATCATTATTTAAGGTTATATCATACAAATTATTGGTTTCAAAAACATAAATACATAGAAATATAACTCATAATTGATAAATATAGAACATGCAATTTTTCATAGTATGACTAAGTACATTTAGATTTTATGTAGTTCATATAAGAAACATGGGAATATTTAAGAAAATAATAGATGACTTCTTATATTAATCATAATACTTATTTACATACTATCATAGAGATTAACTTACAAAATCTTACAATACAAGCTCAGTGAACAAATACTATATTAATCTTGTCATGGAAGAACTACAATATTAATAATTACACTATCAATCAACCCTTTTCCATACAGATGAATCCATTATATATCTTGAAGACGTTGTAGTTGTGACTTCTTATCTATTATAGGTAGTTAGTTGTGTCAATTCACTAGTAACTTCCTCTATTTGTTACTTACTCAAATTAGGCCAATTGCATTCCAATCTGACTAAATGGATAGTAAGATTGCATGGATTGAATGGAAGTTGTTACTATGCATGAATGATATATTTGGACACATTGAATAGTAATATATTTAAAAATATAACATATATATTTAAATATTTTATTGCTAACACTTGCCTGAACATAAATTATTGTCTCATCCTAAGACAACATCATAGCAATGCAAATTAGTGCCAAAAGATAGGACTCCCATAAGTTGCAGATCACCTAGGTTGTCATTTACTGGTTTTCACCTTATGTACACTACATAGATACCCTCATAGGTTTTCAACTAAGTAGTTCCCTATGACTCGCTATGTATCCATCTAAGAACAAAACATAGTAGCAAAATGTCAAAATTATGATATCTATGCATTTTTTAGGAACGAAAAGGAGTCGAATCTAACTAGTCAGGCATTGAAGAAAAATGTAATGGGGGAACCTTGCATTATTAAAGTTGGGCCTATAATTTGGATAAAAGAATAAACTGAGGGGTATTGAGCATAGGCATAATCATATAATCAACATTTGACAAGTCAACTTTTAAAATCTTTTCAATCTAATATAATTTCTTAGATGAGATGAGGCAATGCTCATAAACAGCCTTGGGAAAGAAGTAAAGCTTCAAGGTCTTCATCCATAATTATGGGAAAAGTAATGTAGGTAGCAAGAGTTTGATGAGTAATATCTTGATGGAGGTCTAAAAACTTATCATCACACCTTTGTGCTTGAATACTATAAAAATTACTATGTTAGGTGTGCATTTTCCACTATTTTAAATTCACCAACATGATGTCCTTGGTAGAAGAAGAGGCCCAAAGTATGATATCTAGGTCATCCATAGAAGTTGTCAGGTTGAGGATTGTTACCTTAGCCCTAGAATATTCTATGAATGCTGATTTTGTGTTTCCCCAAATACTATCAATATATTGCTTCTAGTCTAGTAAGTGTTGGGCTACCTGTATGTCCTACAAATATGTAGCATGGATAGACTTTTAATATTCATCTAGTAACTCTAAAAAGAGGTCAGTATCAGATTTAATTCTATTAAAGTATGTCTCTATTAGTATGTTTTTAACATTAAGTTTTTCATTTATTTAAAATGAATTTGAAGGTCATTGATGTCCTAGAGGTAATCATGAGAAGTTTCATGGTAAGTATTCATGATAACTCAAGTATGGTCTAGTAGACTCTTGAGTTCTGTATGAGGTTTTGGCTCTATGTTGTGGTATGACAAGATTGAAATAATATGTGTATCAATAGTTTATAATGGTATAAAATATTATTTTCATGTTAAATATTCTTAATTTTTATCTACAATAGTAGCAAGGTCAGGTATGAGGCATAAACCTTGCATGAGAGACCTAGTATGAAGACACATGCTTGGTAGCTTGTTAAGATGAGAAGTATGAGACCTATGTGAACAATGTTTATAGTTAATTATATTTTTCTTATGTCATTTGACATGTGTGTGATGTTTTTAGATCAATATAATAATTTTACAAGTGTTTTCAAGGACAAAGCATAATTGGCAGTTCAAAGACCTAACATGCATAGAGACCTAATATGGCCAAATGGAGGGTCAAGTTGAGTTTTCAAAGTGATATAACATGTGTGATCATATAATAAGGTTTTAAAAGGTTTTTCAAGGGTTTTGACCAAGTTTTAGGTCCTTTTTTGAAGGAAAAATCAATAAACAACATTTTGAGGACTTTTATGTATGCAAAATGTAGGTTTCTAAGCTCGAGATGGATATGTTGATACTCATTGACACATGTAAAATTTGCATGGTGTCTTAATAATTTTAGGAGAGATTTAAAATTATTTTAAGAATGAATTCCATGTATTTTTTGACATTTTAGGGACAAAGTTGTATGAATAAATGTCAAGAAGGTTCACTAGTCTAAAACCCTTATAGTGACCTGATTAGAGAAAACTTGTTTTAAATTGCCTAGAATGGTTTGTTTGATAAATTTTTATGTTTTTATGTTATATATGACTAATTAAATCATATATAAGTGGTGGTGTTGTGTCATGGTAGTGAGAAGAACCTACATAAAATTGCTTATTTCTAAAGAATTTAATGTTACATGTAGAGTTGACCAAGTCAATGCATGCAAATGGATGGAGGTTTAAGATCAAGAATTTTTATTGATTTCCATGGATTTTTTTTGGTGTTTTATATATTTTATGTCAACAAATTTAGTCATCCAAGTTGACCTATCACTAAAATGGCTAATAGTGAAAATAGTGAAGAAAACCAATTAGAGTGAGAAAGTGTTTAGGGATTGGTTTCAGATGATTAGGGATGAATAAAATTGTTTTGGGTATTTTTTAGACATATACCTAATTTTAATTTGGTTTAAATTTTCTTTTTATGATCATACATAAGCAATAAAGTGCTCTCAATATGACCTATCTATATGAGTCAAGACAGTGAAAGAGTGAGTTTCAAGGATTGGTATATATGTTCTATATTTTCCATTTGACATATATTAATTTGTGTTTTAATAAGTGATAATTATTTTATATTATCATCTAAATTGTTTTTAATTTTAATTAAGTCTCCCTATAGGTGTGGGAAGTCATGTTCAACATGACAATTTTTGGTTTGCCAAGAGAAATGAAGGATGTGAGACCTTATTATAAGAGAAAATGTATCCAATGAACTTGTTTAAGTTTTTTTGTATGTAATTTACCTATTAATTATTTATGTAAGGTATAGATACAAGTTACTAATTTGTGATGTGGAAGCCCAAATGGCTTGCCCAGCTATGTTAAGATCGTAAGAGAGTAACCTGAGAGACTGGTCTATAAGACAAATGATTATCTATAGAGTTTGATATTTATTAATTATTTAATTATATATAAGTCTTAAATAAACTATTAATTATCATTATATGTCATTAAATTTTACTTTAAAGTTCTAAATAAAAATTTCTACATGATTGTGTTGATAGGCTTAATGATAGTTTTTGAGTAATCATCTTAAAGAGGTAAGTTTGAAGTTGTTTGGACAGTATTTAAGAATAAATGGCAATTTAATATTTTTATAAGGTCTCTAATTCTCATTTTAATTAAATTATAGTCACTAAAAGTGATCAAGAAGGTGTGGAGAGTCAAAGTTTGTTGATTGTGTATGCAATATTTGGTAGCTCTGAGTGAGCTTCTTACAAAGAAGGTTTAGAGTCTAAAAATGTCAAGTAAAAGATTATATTATTTATAATAATTACCCTGATATAATTTTTAGGATCTTGCTCCTCAATTAGAGCATATATGATTACCTCTTGTATTAGCAACTAAACATGGAATTTAACCAGAATGATAAGTAACTAGAAATATGAAACAACACAGGAATATGAGAGACAATACACAATTGTATTAATAATCACTCAGAAGAAAATACAATAAAGAAGATGCCACTTCTTTTTCCACCTAAAAGGCTCACCACACCTCAAGACCTTCTTCCCTCTCTCTCACGGTCCCAACAATCAACTCCAATATAGAATTGATGTTCACCTCCACCAGTCAAAAACAATGCTGCTAGTATACCAAGTACACAACCATACTCCAAGTAGATCCCCTGCTCTCTACTGCTACCTGCAAATCACTAGACCTTACTCACCATTGTAGATATCCAAAAGAAGCCATGCACACCTGCTGACCAAGATCATACATATACGAAGAACCCTTCTGATTCTCCAAACCAGCACCCACCTTGGTACTGTGGCATTAGGAGGAACACACCATTGCTCTCCTCTCTCTGAAGGAGCTTATTTGCTCTCTTACTCTCTAGCACTAACTTACAATACAGCCCATGAGTCAATATATAGATCTCATGCTTACAATAATTAGACTATCTTAATTACAATAATTAGATGCGTAATTCAAGACTACAACTAGCCTTTAACATGCAAACTAACAGTCCAAAAATAGACTCTCCAGAATCAACATGCAAACTACATGTTCACGTACAAGCTGCCGATGTCAGCACCTTCCTGACCGATGTTGGCCAATTGGTAACTGACGTCAGTTGCTTCTACACTGCTATTTGACCGACGTCGGTTGATCAGACCGACGTCGATTGCCCTGCAATTCATTCTGCAACCTCCGTAACTCCTCCTGTTTGCATCCTGGTGAAGCTTTTAGCTCCACAACCTAACAATCTCCCACTTGGAGATAAATAGCTGCACCTATACCTGTACACCATCTAAATTATTCCCTAGCTTGTATCCCTCTTCAAGATCAATCCTGAAGACCAACCACCACACAACCTATGATGCTACACATGTCATTCAAGTAACCTACCACATCTAAACCTACATATCCATGTAGTGAAGACCTTGAACCTGCATAACAAGAATCCTTGCTACTGATCCCTCTCAGATACCTGAGAATCCATTGAACTGCCCTCCATTACTCCTTCCCTGAATTGGCTCCATACTTTCTGACAACTCACACTGCTTGGGAAAACTTAGGTCTACACTAGACCTCATGTGATTTCGAACCCTGTTTAAAGCTAAGCTTGAACTGTCCAGCCCTTGGTGTGCTTTTTGATTCTGCATCTTGCATCATGAACCCCACCAACACCGTCTTCACACCAGCTCCCACTGGAGACAAAATCTCCATGTCTCTTATGCCAAAGAATTTTTCTGCTCCAAATTCTTCATGACATACCTCTAAACTAACCTTACCTTTAGCTCAGCAAAACCCTGTATGTACAAACCTGATAGCAAATCACCCACATACAGTAACAAGATAATGTTTTGACCATCATCCACCTTGTAAGACAAACACAATAGTTACACTGACATTGACTGAAGCTCTGCTTTATCATCCACCTGTCAAACATGTACCACTATCCTGCAGCTTCCTCAAGACCATATACCTTGGCCTTCCATCCACGTATCCATCCACTCTCTTCTTTAACTTGGGAATCCATCCCTCATCCAGTGCTTTCTTCCAGCTGACAACTCCACCAACAAACACTTTTTTGGTTCTTCTTCAAAGACTCACACTCCTCATCCATGCCAAGCTCCCACTGTTTATGGATTCTACCTGCATTGCCTCTTCACGTCTCCCTGGTTCTTGACCATCAATAAGCAATATAAAGAAGGTGAACAATGAATATGAGGTTCACTTACCCTTTCAATCCTCCATATGAGCGTTTGAGACCTTTTTGATAGCTTGATATCTGCCCAACATCCATTCCAGTGACCGATCTCAGCCATCTCCCAGTCTGCTCCCGATCAATGTCGGTTCCCTGCATTGACCCTGACTATCGACGCCATTTATCTGGCTGACACCGGTATCCCTTTTGCCGACATTGGTTCCTATCTGAACAACGTCAGTCTTCCTATTGCTGATGTCGGTTACTGTATGACCGACGTCAATACCTGTGTTCGCCTATGAGTGATAACTTTTTACCCGCAAGCTCCTTTTGGATCAAAACCCTATTCCAATCAACACAGCCCTGCTCAAAATAATTCAGTCCACTCAACTGATCTCTATCTACCATCTCCTCTGTGAACACCAAGGCTTTCCAGTTCTTAAGTTTGTCAAAAATATCTGTCTTTCGCTTAAGAACATGCATTCCCCTCCTACATATCTGACCAAGCCTACAAAGCCACATCTTTGTAACAAAAGGTGAATCAGTAATATAAGTAGATAGATAAAGGATACCTACTTTCTTACCACCATCTAATTCAAGTGCATCCACTTTGAGAGTTATAGTGCATCTCCCATCACCCAACTTTCCTGAAGAAATTAGACCCATCTCCAAGACTGGTACCTGCATGACCTCCTTCAACACCAGTGTGTTATCCATCTACAATTTCAGCTTTAATTCCCCTTCATCAATCATCTAACAAGGCTCTCCAACCCCTAAATAAATCTCTCAAAAGTCTCCAAAGACATACCCATGAAAAGATGCTCTATTTTGGGCTGCATGGAAAGAGGCAAAAGAATCTGTAATCAAAGATTCTACTTTATCCAGAGCAACCTATGCAACAACCCATGAAACATCTGCTTCTACACACTGATCTTCTACCAACCAATAATATCCTTTTCCCTACTCTTTCTTTCCATCAATCAGACCATTCGTGTTATTTAGTTTCTCCATTCATAGCTTACTTTCTTCTGCCATTGCTATACTCCCACTCAATCTGAAACCCTTGTGAGGGACCTGTAATCAACAAACACTTCCAGATCTGAACCACCTGTTAGTCAACCCAACCAAAAGCTCTGATACCAATTGTCAGAATCTTGCTCCTCAAATAGAGCATATATGATTACCTCTTGTATTAGCAACTAAACACGGAATTTAACCAGAATGATAAGTAGAAATATGAAACAACACAGGAATATGAGAGAAAATACACAATTGTATTAATAATCACTCAGAAGAAAATATAATAAAGAAGATGCCACTTCTTTTTCCACCTCAAAGGCTCACCACACCTCAAGACCTTCTTCCCTCTCTCTCACAGTCCCAACAATCAACTCCAATACAAAATTGATGTTCACCTCCACCAGTCAGAAACAATGCTTCCAGTACACAACCGTACTCCAAGTAGATCCCCTACTCTCTGCTGCTACCTGTAAATCACTAGACCTTACTCACCATTGTAGATCTCTAAAAGAAGCCATGCACACCTGCTGACCAAGATCATACATATACGAAAAACCCTTCTGATTCTCCAAACAAGCACCCACCTTGGTACTATGGCACTAGGAGGAACACACCATTGCTCTCCTCTCTCTGAAGGAGCTTATTTGCTCTCTTACTCTCTAGCACTAATTTACAATACATCCCATGAGTTTATATATAGATCTCATGCTTACAATAATTAGACTATCTTAATTACAATAATTAGATGCGCAACTCAAGACTATAACTAGCCTTTAACATGCAAACTAACAGTCCAAAAATAGACTCTCTAGAATCAACATGCAAATTACATGTTCATGTACAGGCTGCCAACGTCGGCACCTTCCTAACCGATGTCGGCCGACTGGTAACCGACGTCGATTGATCAGACCGATGTTGGTTGCCCTGCAATTCATTCTACAACCCCCACAACCTCTATAACTCCTCCTATTTGGATCCTGGTGAAGCTTTTAGCTCCATAACCTAATAATAATTATGTGTCTTTAAATATGAATTATTTCCATGTTTTTTTGTAAAAATTGTCCTTTTGGCCTGAATGTTCATGATTGGGTTTCAGTGTGTATTAGCAGTTCTAAGTGAGCATGTAGCAAGAGAATTATTGACACCTATTGGATTGTGTGATGATGTAAACAGAAATGGTGATGTATTTTAGGTAATTTATGATATATTCCTAAAAAAATTTAAATGGTTTTTTATATATGGTTGATAGACTTTTTAGCAGTGAGAAGGCCTAAAAGGTGAGTAGGCTTATTTGGTGATCTAAGTAGTGAAATGGGACAAATGGAGTTGGGGACCTAAGATAAAATTATAAAGGTTACATTGGATTAATTTATGAATTTTTTCATCCATTTTTTAATATAATAATATTTCCTAAGGGTTAGAGTGGTAACGTGTGGACAAGACAGACCTAATTGCATTAGGTCTCAACTAGGCATGATTAGGTTTTTGGCCTGTATGAGTTATGACCGACTCAAGTAGTGATTTATTCTCATGTGTAACATTTTAAATTATATATTTAAATGTTAAATCAATCATGGTAAGGATATATTTTGACCAATATGGGTGAGACTAAGATTTGAGTATAAAAGCAAGGCCTAATTGGCCTATTTGAGTGTGTGAGAAAGTGTGGACTTAAGCGAAGAAGAGCTCTTAGAGGAGCAGAAGTAGGTCATTAAGGAAAATTATATGTATAATAGGATAAGACATGTTTATCTAACATATTTTTTCATGTGGATGACTAGGTCAATAAACTCAATGAATCTAGATGAGGCATGTTGAGTGAGAAGGCTTAAGAGGCTGTTTGAGTGAGATTAAAGGGTAAAGAGTGAAAAAAAAGGAGGTCATCATTAGTTGAATTATAATCAGGTGTTATAAGGTGATCAAATATTATGAGTGACTTATTTGGTTCTAAGTTACCTGTGGTTTTGGATCCTCCTTGCAAGATAGAGCTTGCAGAAGACTAGTTGAGTGGGTGCTTAACTAGGTAGGGGTTAGATCTCCTTGTGAAGTTAGTGATTCACTAAACTATGGATCTTTAAATTATATGGATATATTCCATTTTCATGGTTTAGTGGGTTTTATCCCTGAAGATATTTTCCCAGATATCTTTTGTGTTATCTTGTGATATGCTTATGTAGTTATTTGTTTATGCATTGATCTTTATGTGAATGAATGCTTCATGAAATGATGAATATAATTGAATAGTATTTGTTAAGAAACTAATTCACCCCCCCTCTTAGTAGTTACTTCCAAAAATTAGTATCATATTAGGTTCGATGGAGGAAGCTTGATAACCTATAGGTGATCCTAAGTAGCATGAAGTGTGATGAGGACAATGTTCATCTTGTTTACAGTGATGGTCTATCAAATAATGGTGGTACTTGTAGAGTTGTCTAAATGTCAAATGTACCATTTGGTGGTTCATAAGTACTATATATAATATAATTCAAATATCAAACCCAAGATGGATAATCTATAAGGACTCTAAAGACATGTTAATAGAAAGGTATAGGTCAAGGCATTCCAAGATGGTCTACTTGGTCAGCTAGCATGGTAGCAGGAAGATGTTGCTTGGTTTATGTGTTAAATAAAAATTGATACTGAAATAATCTTGTTTTTGCCTTGATATAATATTCCATGAAGTGATTTTTATCGTCACAAATAGATCTACAAGTGAAGGATGAGTTGGTCATCAAGCTAGAGAAGCTAAGTTGATTCTATGAAGCTATCATAAATAGGCAATGGTTTGTTAGAAGTTTGAGTATGTTGATGAGAATTTTTTGAGGTATATTTGAGTCTTTATTTGAGATAAAATTATATACTTATTTATATTGATATGATGGTTTAGAATATATGCATTGAGATCTTCAAGAGTGCCTATAGGTCAATAAGGATAAAGAGGATACAAAGTCCAAACTAGTATTAATCGGTCTATGTGCATGATAATACATTTTAGTTATCATGTTTTGAAGGAATGGAATACTTTTATAAACACTATATTGGGTATAATAAGTTTAATATAAAACATGAATAACATAAGAGAAATAAAATTGGTCTATAAGACCAATATGGTCATGAAGAATATATGATAGAGTTGTCTAAATAAACATGGTCTTGAAATATTTGTAACCTCATAAAAGAAGCATGATGACATGTTTAAAGTACCATATTAGTTATTTGAAGATGAAAAATCCTATAACATGACATGAATATGTTCTAGGCCTAAAAATATAAGGTGGGTGTATGTGCTTTGATTTTGAAGTTTCTTGTCTACATAGTACATCTGAGTATGTAATGATTTAAGAAGGTGATTGTATCTTATAAGAATGATCAATGAGATAATGATAAGATGGCTTGAAGGTATTCTTGAGACCACAAAGGTTTGAGCTTGAGAAACACAAAGAAACCATAAAAAACCAAGTGAGTATAAAGTGTCTATAGAGTTAGTTGTGTTGAGTATTTTTATATGAAGACAAGTGAGCTTGATGAATGTCAAAAGTGACATTAAGATCATATAATGCATATGAATAATGATAGAGGTCTAAAGTAAAAAATGAGGTCTCATAGACCTATCTATAAATTTGATACATGGACAGTGTTATGAGCTAATCTAAGCTATGATGTATTATGATGCTTGAAGAGAAGTTGTTTGATGTTATGAGGAGAATATGGAGTTATTTATAGACCTAGTTGGTTGAGGTGACTTGTTGAAGGTATTATGAGCTGAGTAAAGACCTAATGACTTGAGGAGTCTATTTGAGACCTGTGGAATTTTCTTAAGGTAAGCAAATGAGTTATGTTTATTGTAAATAATTGATTTGTGGGTTCAGACAACCTAGTCTAGGTGGAGCATAGGAGTTAAGATGATATAACTCGGATGGTTTGATAATTATGCATGAACAAAGGGGTTGATTGCTTATTTAGTAAAATGTTAGATCCTAGGATCAATGAATTGAAGGGGGAGAAAGACTTGATGGGGAGAACCAACTTGGAGAGATGAAAGTAGTCTATTATGTTAGAGTGTTTGCCATCAATGAAAAATGGGGAGATTGTATAAGTATGTATATATTTGTGTGTTTTTAATATTAAGGTTATCATTTATGTCAAAGGAAGTTGAAGTTCATTGATGTCCCAAAGGTGATCATGAGAAGTTGTATGGTAAGTATTCATCATAACTCAAGCATGGTCTAGTAGAATCTTGAGTTTTGTATTAGGTTTTGTCTCTATGTTGTGGTATGACAAGATTGTAAGAATATTTTTAACAATATTTTAGAATGGTATAAAATATTATTGACATGCGAAATGAGTCTTAATGTCTAGTTCTTAAGCCAAAATGATAGTTCTAGGTTTGCCAAGAGAAATGAAGGATGTGAGACCTTATGAAAAAAGGTAATGTATCAAATGCACTTGTTTATGTTGTTTGGTATGTAAATTACATATTAATTATCGATATAAGGTAGACAGGTAGGTTAATAAGTTGTAATTTGGAAGCCAAAATGGCTTGTCGACAGTAAGAGAGTAACCTAAGAGATTGGTCTATAAAATCAATTATTGTCTCTAGATTTTGACATATATTATTTTTTTAATGATATATAAGACTCATATAAACTATTAATTATCATTATAATTCATTAAATTTTACTTTAAATTTCTAAAGACAAACTTTTACATGACTATGTTGACAGGCCTATTGACAGTTTTTGAGTAATCATCTTGAAGAGGTAAGTTTGAAGTTATTTGAATTGGATTGGAAACTTTAAATAATTTTAATATATTTATAAAAATATAAATATCATCTTAATTTAATTATATTCATTTAAAATTTCTCAAGAAGGTGTGGAGAGTCAAAGTTTGTTGACTGTGTGTTGGCAGTATTTGGTAGCTTTGAGTGAGCTTCTTACAAAGAAGGTTTAGAGTCTATAAAGGTTGATTCAAAGATTATATTATTTATAATAATGACCCTAATTTCATGATTTATTTATAAATATAAATTTTATCCATGTTTTTTTTTTTAAAGTTTGCTTTTGGCCTAAATGTTCATGACTAAGTTTTAGTGTGCACAAGTAGTTCTAAGTGAGCTTGTAGCAAAGAGTTCTTGAGGCCTATTGGACTGTGTGGTGATGTCCAATAGACATGGTGATGTTTTTAGGTCATGGAGTATATATTAATTCAATTTTTTGAATTTTTTTTTTGATAAAATTGATTTTATGCTTCAGATACGGTTGACAAACTTTTTGACAGTGAGATGGCCCAAAAGGCAAGTAGGCCTATTTGGTGGGTCCAAGTAGTGAAATATGCAAAATAGAGTTGGAAACCTAAGTTAAACTTATTATGGGTATATTTAAGTAATTTATTAAGTGTTTCATCCATTTTTTAAGATAATAAATGTTCTTAAGGGTTAGAGTGTTAATGTGTGGACAAGACAGACCTAATTGCATTAGGTCTCAACTAGGCCTAATTGGGTTTTTGGCCTCTATGAGTTATGACCAACTAAATTAGTGATTTATTATCATGTGTAACATGTTTAATGATATACTTAAATCTTAAATTAAGTATGGTAAGGATTTTAGCTGACCAATATGGGTGAGACCAAGAGTTGAGTATAAAAGCAAGGCCTAATTGGCCTATTTGAGTGTGTGAGATAAGTGTGGACTTAAGCGAAGAAGAAAAGATCTTAGAGGAGAATAAATAGGTCATTAAGTACCATCAGATGGGTAAGAGGATCAAACATTTTTATCTAATATAGTTGATACATGTGGATGACTAGGTTAATGAACCTAATGATCCTAGAAGAGCCATGTTGAGTGAGAAGGCCTAAAAGGGTGTTTGAGTGAGATTGAAGGGTCAAGAGTAAAAAAAAAGGAGTTAATCATCAGTTGAGTTATAAAAAAAAATTATAAGGTGATCAAATATCATAGGTGACTTATTTTTTGCTAAGTTACCTAGGGGGTTGGAGCCTCCTTGCAAGATAGATCTTGCATAAGATTAGTTGAGTGGGTAATTAACTAGGTAGGGGTTGGAGCTCCTTGTGAAGTTGGTGCTTCATTAAAATTTGGATATTGACATTATAGGACTATATTTCATGTGCATGGTTTAGTTTTTTTTATCACCAAAGAGGGTTTCCCACATATCTTTTGTTTTCTCTTGTGATATGTTTGTGTAGTTATTTGTTTATGCATTAATCTTTATGTGAATGAATGCTTCATGAAATCATGAATGAAATTAAATAGTATATGTTAAGAAACTGATTCACCCCCCATATTAATATCTACTTCCAAAAAATTCATAAAATTTAGGTATGTAGACTCTGTAGCTGTTAAATGTGATGCCAATCTTGGATCAACTGTGTAAGGAACAATGGGAGTTTACACAAAGAAGATGGACTCTCCACATTTGGGACTTGTTGTAACAAGCTGGGGCAGGTGTCTTTAATGAGTTGACAAGCCTAGTGTAGGTTTGATCATAGCCCTACATTTTCTAATGTTATTTGGGAAACTTTTTTCTCCAATGACGTAACTTTCTATGTGATGATCTCTTTAAAGGCAATTGTGCCTTCCAACTATGTGGTTAATGATAATTAAGAAACATCCAATGATGCTTCCATTATGGGTGTCTAAAGAGCTAAAGAAAATATGGACATCATTTTAAGTGCCTAATTCAAGGGTGTAATTGGAAAATAAAATGTTTTGCAATGGGAGGAGGTTGGTAGAAGGTCCCACAACCAAGGACTTTAAGTGGGAGTGGCACCACATATCCATGATCAAACGAGGCTTATTTGGTTTTGGGGGTTAGGTAGTGGGTGGCTTAGTTAGTTATTCCACTATGAGATTTTATGGGTTATAATACATTTTTTCTTCTCCTATTGGTTTTATTTTTTCCTCTAACTATGGCTACTTAATAACCTCCTTGGTCATCGTCACTTCCTGCTATTATTTTTTTGCATCATCCTCAATGTCTCTTCAGTGTTGAGCATCAACCTCCACCTTAGTATTTTTCATCTCTTTTATTGCTTCCACTTTATCTTGTTTTTATATTTCCTTTTTATATTTATCTCTATCTCAAGTATCCATCAAAGCATTAGAGTCATGTATCCTTTATTGTCGCAATTCCACTTGCCTACATTGTTCATCCTGAGATTTGGCTACTTCCTCTTGGGATTCAACTTATACAACTTGAGGTTATGCCTATTGCTCCTAGAGAATGTGTTATTCTTATGTTTATTTTTCATTCATCTCTACTTTAACTTTATGCTTTTCTTCCTAGCACACTTTGCATTATATAGCTTTTTATGCTTCTTCACAATTTATCTATTGTTCCTCAGTAGTGGGTTGGTCAGCTACAACTTCCTCAGGATGAGAATAAGGATCCTCAAAATGGTATGGGGAGGAGATAAGTGCATGTGCCTAAAACTCTAATTTAAGAACCTATAATTTATTAATGAGATTCCTCATTGGTTTTGGATAAAATGCTATTGGTTGGGGCTGTGTTGTAGATTGTAGTTGAAGTGGGTCCAGATCCTAATAGGAATTTACTGTCTAGGAAATGTCTCACTTATGTCCCAAGGTTTCCAAGGATATTATAGTTTGCATTTCCTATAAGTGAGGATTTTTTAAGGACCATCAACCTAAGAATTATAAATGTTGGGGTGTATAGGAGATAGAGGTGGTAGGCCTACAACTAGGGCCTCATGAATTTTGTGTATATTTTATTCTTTTACAATCATGTCCACTATGATGTAAGAGGGATAAATGGGAAATTACACCCATAGGTGTGATGGAACCTTATTTTTCACCTTCACAGTGTGCACAACTTTCTAAAATAAGTACTCTTTCTCTTATTATTCTTCATACAAGTCTCCAATCATATCATCCAGCATGATCCAATACGCTTGTTTCTCATCCATGCCTAATTTATGAAGATAATATTTAGATATGATATGTGGAACACTTAGACCATATAACTATGAGGCTTGACTATGATTTATACATCAAAGAGGAGATGGGGATTGCTAGCTGCTGGGTACTTTTTACTTACTACTAACTCTGGGTTGTGTAATAGAGGTAGAGGGGAGTGTAGTCAAATATCCAAAAGCTATAGGTTGTGGAAGAATATATTGAAGAGGTTTAATTCATGTGGCATCCATAGCCTTCTACTTATAAATATCTTTTTGTCTAATCTACATGTCAATGAAGAAAGGAAGTGATGAACCGAAGACTTTGGGTAGTTTATGTATGTGAATGAAAATGCCCCAAGGAAACTTTGTGATAATGGCATGTTACCCCAAGTACTACATCATGTCTAGAGAAATATTTGGGTTTATCACAATGATTTTGACTAATTATTCTCACCATAATTTAAATTTTTCCTATTGGGTGATATAACCACGTTCCCTTATCCATACCAGTTTGGTAAATTATGCATCAAGACAGTAATCTACATATAGTTGTACCTCACCTTCAAGAGACTTCCATTATGTAAATACCAAGAGCAAGACCAAAAATTGGTACTAAAAATTGATGTTCATATTCTGAAGAACCTTTTCAATATTTATGATTAATTTAAACACTAAAAAATCTGGCCAATCAAACTCTTCCTAATAGTGGACTATGTGATGGGTGATGTCAATTAGCCCCTTGGTTGCTTATTAGGAATTTTTGGTGGTCTACCAGTACCATTTTATTATTTAGTATACCAATATGCACACTATTTCATTTGGGATTTTTGAAATATCAATCCCTTTAGAGCTTCTAGCATAATCTTCACTCACTTTTGGCAAAATAGGTAGTGCCTTGGACTTGTATGCTTCTATGTATTTCCCTCTAACTGGGAGATTGGTTGAATGCACCATCATAGTCATGTTGATGTATATTGTAACATTCTTAGAAAGATAAATCTTCCCATCATTGTGAAGGATAAGTAAAGTCTACATGATTTCACCCAAATCAATGAATGTGGGAAACCAAATCAGTCACTCTACATCAATGTTACAAAAAGGATTTAGCTACACCAATGCCATGGGTTGTGCACCTTAGACTTATTGAGGACCAAATAGTCGTTATTCATCCACTCAAATGCAATTAAGTGCTTCAGGGTCTAAAAATTGATTTTGATGTAGTGCCAATCTGATGCCCATATCTTTTTTTTTAATCATTCAGTGTCATGATCAAGTGAGATACATAAATGGCTACCATTATGTATGTTTTTGTGTAAGGTTACTTAGAAAGTTCAATTCATCGCTTGGCTCATTTTTAAATGCACAAATTATCATAGAAAGATTGATCTCAATTGAAAACTTAGTGAAATTATGATGGTAATGATCTAATCATCTTTATTTTATAAATTTTGGCATGGGATCTATAGATCACATCACTTTAAATATGATGTTGTGTCATTCGAGCTCCACTCATATGCTTTAAATAGGCACAATATTATCAAGCAGAATGGTCATTAATTTACTCAGTTGGTATCTATTCTAGTAATCAATAATGATCCTAATGTGATGTGGCCTCTAACAATTTTGATGTCATTTTTTAATATTATTTGATTAGATAATAATCCATAAACTCCTTAACAATACCTAACCATTATTAATAGTTATCATAGTTTGAGATGATTATACCTATCATTTCTCAAACTTAAATATTGCTTCCCACCATTTCTTTATTGATCAATGAATACCATATTTTTGTTGAGCTTGAAAAACTAATCTATGAATTATTATCTATGATCTTTATTGACACACCTCTAATCTACTTAGAAAATCAAATCACTCAAAACACACAACAGTTGAAAGGGAAACTCTAAGCTAACCTGGTGTGATCTAGAACCTATTATTATTGTAGTCTAATTTTTAATGCCTATAGACTTTAAGCCTACATCCTTTAACTCAAATAGGCAAGATTTTTCCTTGTAAATCATGTAAAACTATTGTACATGGTTGTTATATATCATGGATAATGTAAGGACCCTTCCACTTGATGTTCATTTTCCTAGAAAAGTCTTGAATTTGTTGTCATACAAGAGAACTAGCTAGTTAATCTTGAATTCTTTTGTTTATAAATTTATGTCATGCCAAGCCTTTTGTCTGCACTTTTGAATATCTTATGCCCATATGGTTTTGTGTCTATCTTCATCATGTGATTGAGGTATAACAACCTATATGTGATGGATTCTTTATCTCCCATATGCACAATATAGCAAATTAGTAGATTGGGAATAACATATTCAATGGTCATCATAGCTTCTATCCCATACACCAGCTAGAATGGTGTGAGGCCCATCAGACATTTGTAATGTGTGTGATAATCCCATAGCACTATAGAAAGTCTATCTTCCTAATCATCTTTCCAAACATCACAAATTTTGGTCAACATCTTGAAGATTACCTTGTTCATAGCTTTTACCTAATTTTTCAATTTTGGATTATATGATTTTCTCTTATGATGTGAAATCAAAAACTTATCTATCAAATGTTTAACTATTTTGTTTATAAAATGAGTGCCTCTATCACTTACCAATTTGTTTGGGTATTCAAAATGGGTAATGATGTTCTCATATATAAATTTCATAATATCTCTATCTCCACATCTTGGTATTGTAACAACTTCAACCCATTTTTTAAAGTAGTCTATCATAGTAATAATATACCTAGCTTATTGTGTTTTCTTGGTGGTTGATGGGGCCTATAAAGTCAATGCCACATTGCTTAAATGGTTGTTGAACAAGCATTGGTTGTAAGGGAATTTCATCCCTCTGATTTAGTTTACCCATTATTTGGTATATGTTGCACTACTATGCGAATTACTACATATATTGAAATAAATAAGGCCACCATAATCTAATCTATAACACCTTTCTTGTAGTGGCATCCCCTGTGAACTAGCCTCCTGCAACCCCTTGATGTGCTTCGTGAAGGATCTATGGTCTCTTATATTCTAAGATAGTTTTGTGTGGGACCTCATCTTTCCTTAAATAATAGATAGAGCTATCAATTATACTATAAGGGAGCTATTTTGTGATCAATTATTTCTTCTCCATCTCTGTATAATATTTAGGAAACGTCCCCTATTCTAGAAATTGTGTGATATCTTGTACCTATTCTAGTGTTGTAGTAACCCAAAATAGATGGTTATCAAGTGACTCATTTGGGATTTCTTTAGGTTATTCACCATTGGTTAGCCTACTCATATGGTTTGAGATTACATTTTCATGCCCTAGATTTACATTTATGTGAAACTAGAAATCCTAAAATAGCATCAACCATCTATAAATGTGTCCTCTGAGTGGGGTTTATTGACTAGGTATCACAAAGCCTCATGATCTGTAAAGAGCTCAAAGGGGCCAAGAGGTAATGTCAAAACTTTTGCATGGTGAACATGATGGCCAATATTTCTCACTCAATTGTTGTGTAACTATTTTCAAAAATAGATAGCTTTCTACTTTTGAAATGGATATGATGGTCCAATCCTCCCTCTCTCGATTGTGAGAGAAATACTCTCAATGTGATTCCTGAAGCATATACATGGACATGAAATGATTTATTCCAGTCAAAAAATATTAGAATTTTCACAATGACCAATATGTGATTGAGGTATATGAATGATGTCTCACATTCAGGTGTCTACAAAAATTATACACCTTTTCGCAGCAACTTCTCTAATGGTGTTGAGATCATAGCATATCCTTTAATAAATTCTTGATAGCAACCTATATGCCATAAAAAGTATCTCATTTTATATGAATTAGTTGGTGGTGGTATACTAAATATCACTTTGATCTTTGCATGATAAATTAATATGCCTCTACTACAAACTACATGGCTAAGTAAAACTCATAATGGTGTGAAAAACAAACATTTTTTTAAATTAAAAGTTATCCTTAGAGCTCTGTACCTTTCTAACATCAATCTCAGCTTAGACAAGTGTTCTTTAAATAATCAAAACACTATCCAATAATTTAGATAAACCTCTAAAAATTCATGAATAAAACCCCTAAACACAATAATGATGGCTCAGGAGAACACCATTGGTGCATTTTTCAAGCCAAAAGGCATTACCTTATAAGCAAAAGATCCTCATTATGTTTCAAAGGTAGTCTTTGTCATGTCCTCTTCTATGATAAGTATTTAGTGGTAGTCACTGAACTCATATGTGAATGAATAGGCCTCATGACCTGTGATAGACTCTAGTACCTCATCATGGAATTGGGAAGGGATCATTGACACAAAAGATGAAATAATCACCAAAAATTCTCATCTTTCCCATATTCTCTGTTTGTACCACCATAGGGCTTACCCAATCAGATTTTTCCACAAGAAAAATTATTCTTGTTACAATATTTTGATCCAATTCTTCCCTGACCTTCATTTTCATGTTAGGATGTAGCCTATAGGGTCATTTTTTGATTAGCCTTAAACATTATTTAAGTTCAATGTGCATTTATCTAAGAGAGGGATCAACACCTTTGACTTTTATGAATGTGGTGGGGAAGATGTTCTTATAATCGCTCAAAAGTTGTAACACTTCTAAGATGTCATCTTGTGTCTAGTAATCACCTATATGAGCCAGCTTAGGAACCTCCTCTATAACAATGTTCCCAATATGTTCTTTGAGAATCTATTGATAAATCTACTTCTTTCCTTTGGAGATGGTATCAAAAATTTGTCTTTCAACCTCTCATTTTGTAAAATGAATCTGTCACAACCTATCTTCTATCTTGTTTTATGACTTCCTTTGATAGTTGTTCTAGATCCCTTTTTGGTACAAATAGATCTTTAAGATCCATATCATCTTATCAATCTTGGTCAGATTGTTCCTTTGAGTGGTCTTAGATCCTGTGACATGATCATCTTGTTCCATGTTCTTGCTCCTGAAGCAGGGTGTAAACATTTGATGTTTATTCTAAGTCATAGACCAAATTCTATTTTAAAATAGAATCCATCATAGTTGGAAAGTCTTCAACTTGTCCTTGGCATAAGAAAGTCTCCATTTTATTAAAAACTTAATGGACTATGGGATGATCACTCTCAAATATAAATGTCTGTATGAAATTTCTTTGTATTTGTGCCCAATGCTTCAGTTCCTTTTTGTGCTCTTGGTGAATGTATGATACCTTAGGAATGAACCCAAGAGTATAAATAAAACTATGAGGCTAGTATTTTGTAGTGATTCCTTCTCCCCTCTAAACCTCAAGACACCTATAATTATGCAATTTGATAGGTTCTCCTTCCTATAAAATTATCCACTCGTGTCATACTTCTAATATTAGCTAAAACCTTGCAATCAACAATTCATAAGCTTGGTTCCATGTCATGTGGCCTTATTTGTGTACTAACCACCAATTCACAACAACCCCTTTGGATGCATAATTTAGATCACTATCCCT
Organism: Torreya grandis; assembly: GCA_037957365.1. Classification (NCBI taxonomy): domain Eukaryota; kingdom Viridiplantae; phylum Streptophyta; class Pinopsida; order Cupressales; family Taxaceae; genus Torreya; species Torreya grandis. Next base: position 368,629 of record JARHVA010001319.1, read on the forward strand.
TTGATTCATATTAGGGACATGTAGCTTCATTTACATCTTCAGTTATGAATTACTAAGGTATCCATTTTTTCGGTTATGTATATCATATGCACCGGTCATAGTTCATGGTTACCCTTAGTCCAATTCAAGAGATGTGCATCTAAATATCCATTTACTAAAGATATTCTATCCCAAGGTAGTTTACCATCATGTGATAGCTCTATGTAATCATTGTCAGTATAGTCTGTTTATAGATGAAATCAACCTTAGACTATGTTGGCAACCTCACAAATATCAAATGCCCTTCCTACTTCTACAACTGATGTTTTTACACAATACTTCATAGAGGTGTACTAGGTAACTCTACATATTATAAGACCTATGTTTTTGGACTAGGATAGTTATAAATAAAACTACAGTCCATAGCTCACAAGACTTTTCATTTGTCATCTATTGTCACCTTCATCCAGTTAGTTCTTATTACTACATAAGGAGAATTTGACTTCCTGGGGATGATATATAGATTCACATATAATTAATTCAATGGAATAATGATGATATTTTCATCTTCATGCAACTTAATTTAATTCATGACTATATTTATAGTCATCTACCCATCATAGGCCTACTTATTCCTAATAAGAGTAGGATAATGAGTTTTAGTAGTCTTCATGTTGATAACTCCAAAGTCACCTCACAAGCTAAGCTATGTGAATTTAATCTCCATATCTTCCAACCATCCTATGGGTTCTACCTTCCCATAATCTACAAGGCTAAGTGTCACAAGACTATAGCTTAGTGCAGGTCATCTAAGGACCTCCCAATGGATCTAGGAATCATGTTGACTGTGCTACTAAAATCAAATACAATATTTGGTATTTTGTATCCAACAAATTTGATGTCCATTATTACATCAATATCCAATGGTTTCTTGGTATTCACATACCAAACCATATTATTAATCAGTTGTTGGCCTTTCTATGCACATTCTAATAGATTGTGCAAAATATTCATTATATTATAGGATATATCCTCATTGTGTAAGGTACTAAGGAGCTTCATCAAGTCAGTTAGTGAAATGATAACTCTTTATCATAAGATTCACACAATTTTTCCATATATCTGAGCATCCATGGATGCATCATCTCCTTCAATGTTCTCTTATTGTTGAATATTCTTGAGAGTTTGTGTAGCTTCCCACATCAGGCTTTGCTTGACACTAGGCTCTGGATACTTATCAGGACACACTTTCTTTATCCATCTATCTATAGGCATATCTAATAGATTAATTCTTTATGTTTAATTTTATTATCATGTGATGGTTTGTGTTAATGTTTTGTCTCTTGGCTATGCTTAGACCATGTTGACATTGTGCACAACTTTATCTCTACATTGACTATCTAGCACTGGGCAATCCTCTATGTCATACTAGTCTGAAGTTTTGTAATAATCATAGTATGATTACCACTATAGTTCCATTGTACATGGTTTAATTTTCCACATATCACCTAATAGGTTATCTCCCTTATCCTCCTTATGTACCTACTCTATATCCACCTAGATAATTGACTCCTCTTTTGGTACCTTGGAAACCCCAACCACCTTGTTGTTATGGCCAAAAAAAATTTGTGTTTTGTGGTGAATTCCAACCATGATTATGTTGGAAACTATCATACCCAAAATATTAGGTTTGTTATGGGTCTGGAGCCTAACTAGCCTATTGTGCCTGAGGAATCATAGGGTTTTAAGGAATTTAATATTGAGGTGTGAATGGCTATGCAGTAATTTTATATTTTTGTGTAGTGGATGGTCCATTAGTCGATCCTTGTGTTTTATAAGATTGAATTTTAGGATCCCAAACTATAGTAGTATGTAATGTATTTTCTGGAGTTACCTCCAATTGAGACGTAACCTATGTCCCAACATTTGGCTATTGTACTATGACTATAAAAACATTTCTAGTAATGTCTTCCTTGAGTTTTTGTAAGGCCCAAAAATCATTGTATTCATGATTCATAGATTTTTAGAATGTATAATGAAAACTCTATGGCTTATTAATGTAATGTTTTATTACATGACAACTTCTAGTAGAATGACCTACCATTCGGCAATTTTTATAAAAATGAGTTTTATGTCCTGGACACTCATTTTTGTGATGTCTAGACTAATTACATTATATGCACTAGATGTCTAGATTTTGTCTATCAGTCCTATATTAATGTAGTTCAAGCTTTAGGAGAAGTTTTTGTAGTGTATCTTCTACCTTAGATGAAGTAAGTGTCGTATTGCCAAAATTCTTGATCTATTCTACTCTAGTTACAATAGTACAAACATTTGATTTAGCACCAAACTAATTATAGACCTAGCTTTGTTGTGTTTGATTGGTGGGTTGATGGGGCCTAAAAATTCAATGCCCCATTGCTTAAATGGTTACTTCACAAGCATTGGTTATAAGGGAATTTCATCCCTCTAATTCAATTTACCCATTCTTTGGTAGACATCTCACTATTATATGACTCATTGTGCATCTTGAAATAGATAAGGCCAACATAATCCAATCTATAACACCTTTTTCATAGTGGCATCCCTTGTGAACTGGCCTCCTATAACCGATTTATGTGCCTCATGAAGGATCTATGGTCTCTCATGTTCTAAGACAGTCATGTTTAAGACCTCATCTTTTCCTAAATAATAAAGAGAGCCATCAATTATACTAAAATGGACTATTTTAATGATCAATTATTTCTACTCCCTCTCTATATAATATTCAAGAAATGTCCCATGTTCTAGAAATTGTGTGATATCTTGTGACTATTTTTGTATCACAATAACCCAAAATAGATGGCTACAAGGGGACTCATCTAGGATTTATTTAGGTTATTCACCATTGGTTAGCCTACTCAGATCATTTGAGCCTACATTTTCATGCCCTAACTCTAAATTGATGTGAAATTAAAACTCTTGAAATAACATCAACCATATAGAAATGTGTCCTCTGAATAGGGGCTTATTAACCATGTATCGTAGAGCTTAGTGATCTATAAAGAGATCAAAGGGGCCAAGAGGTAATTTCAAAACTTATATAGGGAAAACATGATGGCCAATGCTTCTCACTTAGTTGTTGTGTAATTATTTTTAGTAGTAGACAACTTTTTGCTTTTGAAATATATTGGATGGTCCAATCCTCTCTCTCTCAATTGTGTGGAAACTACTCCCAATGTGATTCTTTAAGCATCTACATGGACATGAAATTATTTATTCCAATCAAAAACTATTAAAATTGACATAGGGACCAATATGTTCTTGAGGTCTATAAATGATGTCTAATATTTGAGAGTCCACAAAAATTATACTCCTTTCCTCAACAACTTCTCTAATGGCACTGAGATTGTAGCATATCCTTTAATAAATTTATGATAGTACCCTGTATACCCTAAAAAGGCTCACATTTAAGATTAAGTAGTTGGTGGTGGCATACCAACTATCACTATGATCTTTTCTTGATTGACTAATATGCCTCTACTATAAACTACATGACCAAGTAAAACACCAAATGGTGTGAAAAACAAATATTTTTTTAAATTTAGAGCTATCCTTAGAGATCTACACCTTTCTAACATCAACCTCAACTTAGACAAATGGTCCTTAAATAATGAGAACACTACCCAATCATCTAGATAGACATCCAAAAATTCATGTATAAAATCCCTAAACACAACAATGATGGGTCTTGGAAACCATCACTGGTGTATTTTTCAATCTGAATGGCATTACCTTATAAGCAAATAATCCTCATTATGTTGTGAAGGTAGTCTTTGTCCAGTCCTCCTCTACGATAGGTATCTAGTGGTAGCCATTAAACCCACCCATGAATGAATAGACCTTGTGACTTGTGATAGACTCTAGTACCTCATAAGTAAATGGAATTGGTAAGGGATGATTGACACAAGCCAAGGTGTGATAATTACTACAAATATTGATCTCTCTCATATTCTTTGGTTGTACCACCATAGGGCTTACCCAATCAAATTTTTTCACAAGAAAAATTATTCTTGCTATGAGCATCCAATCCAATTCTTCCTTGACCATAATTTTCATGTTGGGTTTTATCGTATAGGGTTTTTTTATTATTATCCTTGCACATTATTTAAGTTAAATGTGCATTTATCTAAGAGAGGGATCAACACCTTTGACTTCTATGATGTGGTGGGGAAGATGTCCTAATAATATCTCAAAATATGTAACACTTTTAAGATGTCGACCCATGTCTAGTAATCACCTATATGAGCTAGCTTAGGTACCTTATCCATACCAATGTTCCTAATATGTTATTTTAGAGGCTCTTGATAAATATGGTTCTCTCTTTTGGGGATGGCATCACAAAGTTATATTTTATCCTCTCATTTTATAAAATGAATTTATTGTAGCCTATCTTCTTTTGTTTGTTTTATGACTTCCTCTGGTAGTGGTTCTAGATCCCTTTTTGGTATAAAAAGATTTTTAATATCCATATCATCTTCTATATCTTGGTCAAATTTCTCCTCATAGTGGTCTTGGATCTGGTCACATGGTTAGATTGCTCTGTGTTCTTTCTCCTAAAGTAGGGTATAAACATTTGATGTCTCTTATTAATCACATATTGGATTCTATTTTAGAGGAGAATACATCACAATTGGAAAGTCCTAAAATTATCCTTCGCATAAGAAAATCTCCATTTTATTTAAAACTCGATAGAGTATGGGATGATCACTCTCAAATACAAAGGTATATATGAAATCACTTTGTATTTGTGCCCAATGCTTCATTTCCTTTTTGTGCTCTTGGTGAATGTACCATACCTTAAGAATGACCCTAAGAGTATAAATAAAACCATGAGTCCATTATTGCATAATGATTCCTTCGCCCTCCACACCTTAATACACATGTATATATGCAACTCAAGAGGTTCTCCTTTCTCAAAAATTATCCACTCTTGTCACACTTTTTTTGGTAACTAAAACCTTACAATCAATAATTTTTAGGCTTGGTCCCATGTCATATGACCTTCTTTATGCACTAACAACCAATTCATAGCAACCCATTTGAGCACATAATTGATATCAATGACCTCCTAATTTGTATCAGGTACATGTAGCTAAAATTACATAAGGAATTCTCCTACATCTTTATTTGTGAAGTACTAAGGTATCCATTTTTATATTGTGTATACCATATGTAGCAATCATATTTTATGGCCACCCTTAGCCCACTTTAAGATATGTGCATCTGAATCTCCACTTACTAAAGATATACTATCCCAAGGTATCTTACCATCAAGTGTTGACTCTATTTAATCATTATCAATGTAGTCTTCTTATAAATGAAATCAATTTCAGATAATGTTGGTGACCTCACAAATATCGAATATGTTTCTTACTTCTTTAACTAATTTTTTTGCTCAATAATTTGCATAGGTGTACCAGGTAACTTTACATATTCCAAGACCTATGTTTTTGGACTAGTCTACTTATGAAGAAAACTACAATCCATAGCTCCCAGAGCTTATTGCTTATCATCTATTGTCACCTTCATCTAGCTAGTTCCTACAACTACATAAGGAAAATATGGCTCCTTGAGGATGATATATGGATTCACATCTACTTTATTAAAGGCAATAAAGATGATCTTGTCATCTTGGTGTGATTCAAGATAATTCATAACAATACTTATAGTCATCTGCCCATCATCTTATTCCTAATAAGAGTATGATAATGAGTTATGGTAGTCTTCATGTCAATAAATTCAAAGTCACCTTGCAATCTGAGCTCTATGACTTTAATCTCCATGTCTTCCAACCATCTTATGGGTTCTAACTTCTCATAATCTACAAGGCTAAGTGTCATGGTACTATCACTTAGTGCAGGTCATCCAAGGACCTCCCAAGTGGATATAGCAATCATGTTGAGTGTGATACTAAAATCAAATACAACATTTGGTATTTTGTATCTAGATACTTTGATGTCCATTCTTACATCGATATCCCATGGTTTTTTGGTCTTCACATACCATACCATCTTGTTAGTCGATTGTTAGCCTTTTTGTATACATTCTAATAGATTATGCATAAGATTCATTATATTATAAGATATATCATCATTGTGTAAGGTACTAAGGACCTTTATTAAGTTATTTAGTGTAATGATAACTCTTTCCTATCATAGGATTTGCATAATCTGGCCATACATATTGTATTACATAGCCGCATCATATCCTTCAGTGTTCCCTTGATCTTGAAGATTCTTGAAAATATACGTAGCTTCCCACATCAGGCTTTACTCGACACTAGGCTCTAAATACTTATCAGGCCACAATTTATTTATCCCTTTATTTGTAGGAAGCTCTAATAGAGGAAGTCCTTGTTCTATGTGTTATTTTTACATGGTGTCTTATGCTAATGCATTCTTTCTTGGATACACTTGAACCATGTTGACATTGTGTATAGCGTTGTCTCTACATTGGCTCTCTAGCATTGGGCAATCCTATGTGTCATACTGGTCTAAAGTTATACAATAGGCATAGTATGATTGCCACTATAGATTATATGGATATTTCCATTGTACATGGTTTAATTTTCCACATAGATAGCACCTAATAGGTTATCTCCCTTATCATCCTTGTGCACCTCTTTTGTATCTACCTTGATAATTACCTCATCTTTTGGTACCTTGGAAACCCTAACCACCTTATTATTGTGGCCTAAAATTAGTTGTGTTTTGTGGTTCATTCTAACCTTGTTGATGTTGGTAATGTTCATACACAACATATTAGGTATATTATAGGTTTGGAGCCCAACTATCATATTGTACCTAGGGAATTGCAATGTTACAAGGAGCTAGATGTTGAGGTGTGAATAGTTTCACAATTAAGTTGCATTACTATGTAGTGGATGGTCCAACAGTAAATCCTTGTGTTTCATAAGACTAAATTTTAGGATCCCAAACTATAGCAATCTATGATGCATTGCTGGGATTTACCTCCAATCAAGATGTACATGTGTCTTAGAATTTTCCTACTGCACTACGACTATAAAAACATTTTTAGTAATGTCTTCCTTGAGTTTCTATAAGACCCAGTAATCTCTGTCTTCATGATTTTTAGATTTTCAAAATGTGCAATGCAAAGTCTATGGCTTCTTAATGTAATTTTGTATTAAATGACAACTTCTAATAGAGTGACCTACCATTCGATAAATTTCATAAAATTGAGTTTTAAGTCCTCGACACTCATTTTTGTGATGTATAAACTAATTACATTCTATGCACTAGATGTCTAAATTTTGTTTATTATTCCTATCTTGATACTATTTAATATTTTAGAGAAGGGTATGTAGTGTACCTTCTAACTTAGATGAAGCAAGCATCACATCATCAAAATTCTTGATTTATTTTACTATGATTGTAGTAATATGAGCATCTAATTTAGCACCAAACTAATAATATACCTAGCTTTGTGTTGTTTTCTTGGTGGGTTGATGGGGCCTATAAAGTCAATGCCCATTGCTTGAATGACTGTTGTGCAAACATTGGTTATAAGGGAATTTCATCCCTCTGATTCAGTTTTCCCTTTCTTTGGAAAATGTCACACTGTTATGCAACTCATTATGCATCTTGAAATAGATAAGGCCACCATAATCCAATCTATAACCCCTTTCTCATAGTGGCATCCCCTACGAACTAGCCTCCTACAACCCCTCGATGTGCTTCATGAAGGATCTGTGGTCTCTCATGTTCTAAGATAGGTCTGTGTAGGACATCATCTTTACTTAAATAATAGAAAGAGCCATCAATTATACTATAAGGAAATCTTTTATGATTAACTATTTTTTCTCCCTCTCTATATAATATTCAGGAAAGGTCTCATGTTTTAAAAATTATGTGATATTTTATAACTATTCTAATATTATAGTAACCTAAAATAGATGGCTATCAAGGGACCCATTTGGGATTTCTTCAAGTTCTTCACCATTAGCCAGCCTACTCAAATGGTCTAAGCCTACATTTTCATGCCTTGGCTTAACATTAATGCAAAACTAAAACTCTTAAAATAACATCAACCATCTAGAAATGTGTCCTCTGAGTAGGAGTTTATTGACCAAGTATCATAGAGCTTAGTGATTTTTAAAGAGCTCAAAGGGATCAATAGGTATGTTAAAAAATTTATAGGGTGAACACGATGGCCAATTATTCTCTCTCAATTATTGTGTAATTATTTTTAGTAACAGATAACTTTTTGCTTTTGAAATGGATTGGATGGTCCAATCTTCCCTCTCTTGGTTGTGCAATAACTACTCCCAATGTGATTTCGAAAGCATCTACATAGACATGAAATGATTTATTCCTATCAAAAAATATTAAAATTGGCACAATGACCAATATGTGCTTGAGGTCTATGAATGATGTCTAGCATTCAAGAGTCCACAAAAATGTACTCCTTTCTGCAAGAACTTCTCTAATGGCATTGAGATCATAGCATATCCTTTAATAAATTTATGATAATACCCAATATGCCCTAAAAAGTCTCACATTTTAGATGAAGTAATTGGTGGTGGCATACCAACTATCACTATGATCTTTACCTAATTGACTACTATGCCTCTAATACAAACTACATGACCAAGTAAAACACCAAATGGTGTGAAAAATAAACATTTTTTTAAATTTAGAGCTATCCTCAGAGCTCTACACCTTTTTAACATCAATCTCAACTTAGACAAGTGTTCTTTAAACAATGAAAACATTTTCCGGTCATCTAGATAAACCTCCAAAAAGTCATGTATAAAATCCCTAAACACAGCAATAATGGATTTTGAGAACATCGATGGTGCATTTTTCAAATAGAATAGCATTACCTTATAAGCAAAGGATCCTCATTATGTTGCGAGGGTAGTCTTTATCTAGTCCTTCTCTATGATAGGTATCTAATGGTAACCACTGAACCCATCTATGAATGAATAGACCTCATGACCTATGATAGACTATAGTACCTCATTATTCAATGGAATTAGGAAGGGATCATTGACACAATCCAAGATGTGATAATCACCACAAATCCTGATCTCTCCCATCTTATTTGGTTTTACCACTATAGGGCTTACCCAATCATCTTTTTCCATAAGAAAAATTATTCTTTCTATGAGAATCTAATCCAATTATTCCCTGACCTTCATTTTCACATTAGGGTTTAGCCTATAGGATTAATTTTTTATTGTCCTTACACATTATTTAAGTTCAATGTGCATTTATCTAAGAGAGGGATCAACACCTTTGACTTCTACAAATGTGGTGGGGAAGATGTCCTAATAATCTCTTAAAAGAGTTAACATTTTTGAGATGTTGTCCCATGTCTATTAATCACTTATATGAGCCATCTTAGGTACCTCTTCCATACCAATGCTCCTAATATGTTCTTTGAGAGGCTATTGATAAATCTAGTGCTCTCCTTTGGGGATGGTATTATAGAGTTGTCTTTCAACCTCTTGCTTTGGAAAATGAATCTATTGCATCCTATCTTATTCTATTTTTTATGTGACTTCCTTTGGTAGTGGTTCTATATCCCTTTTTGGTACAAATAGATCTTGAAAATCCATGTCATCTTTGTTATCTTGGTTAAATTACTCCTCTTAGATCTAGTGACATGATTGGACTGCTCATTTTTGAAGAAAGGTATAAACATTTGATGTATCTTAATGTAATGTTGTATTAAATAACAAATTCTAGTAGAGTAACCTACCATTTGAAAAATTTTACAAATTCGAGTTTTAAGTCCTAGACACTCATTTCTATAATGTCTAGACTAATTACATTTTATGCACTAGATGTCTGAATTTTGTCTATCAGTCCTATCTTGATATTGTTAAATCTTTTAGAGAAGGTTTTGTAGTGTATATTCTACCTTAGATGAATCAAGCATCGCATCATAAAAATTCTCAATCTATTATACCCTGATTGCAGCAGTGTGAGCATCTAATTTAGCACCAAACTATGTCTTGGTTATAGCAAACCTAATGTGAGGTTTCAAACCTTCAACAAACTAGGTGGCTTTGTCATTTTATTCCATAATAAATTCCACTTTGTTCATGACATATAATAATCTATGATCAAAGTCTTCAATAATCTCTTTGGGCCCTTATCAGGTCTCCTTTAGATCTTGTATAGTCTAGCTTGTGTTTTTCTTTACCTCAAACTCTATGATCAATAATTTATTTATCTCATCCAAAGTCACTACATTGGTATATTTGTGATATGTGAATTCTAAGGCTCTTCAATCTAGAGCACCAATTAATTCATACTTCATTATATGTTCATTTATAATTCCTTTAACTTGACATTTCATTGAATAGGTAAGAAGATACTATTTAGGTTTAAGGACCCGTCATAGGGTGCCAAATTGATAAAAACTCTAGGTTAAAGCATCATACCTAGTGCTTGTGTAGTCACAAGAACCTAATGTTACTATGTGTGTTTCTTTGTAGAAATATTTGGTGATTATGTTTATGATCCTTATGCAAAAGGATAAAATACTTAGAGATGTGATCCCAAAGTAGGACTAGGTGATTCTGATGAAGTCAAAAATTCAAACTTGTTATCTTAGTCTACTTATAATAATACTATAACTTACTCTAGGATAACTAGGTTAGTTTCTATCAATAGAGTTGATCTGATGCACTGATATTATTATTTTGAAAAAATTTGTTTTCTCTCTCATTGAGCTCTCTTCAATATCTTTAGGGTCTTCTCATGTGTTTTTCTCTATTTTGGATAAGTCCAATATTGGTATTTTACTCTAGTAAATAAAGTATGATTGTCTACAAATAAATAAGGCTTGAGGGATGCTTATTACCTAGGTGAATGATCTAAACCTCCTTCAACTATTTATTATTCACTTAAACCTCTACTATCACTATAACTATGTGACATTCTACTTCCTTCCCCTATCAGTAACCTTGTCCAAGGTTGTGAACCTTCTCCTAGTTGTTCTAACACACTAATCTCTTCCTTCTCTTCTCTTTCTTTAAACTCTACATTAATTTCTTTCTCTTCATCTCTTTTCAACCCGAGTTTCTCACTCTCTTGCTTTTCACTTCTCTTCTCTTTCTCCTCTTTTCTCTCACTCTTCACTCCTACTCTACTACTACCTTTCAAGTTCATAGCTGATTGGGTAGTTATACTTTTGTTCTACCTTTTATGTTATCATAGTGCTCAATCTAACTCTAAGGACTTATTCCTCTATTCTCATAGCACTTTCTCTAGATCTTGAGTCTTTTTCAACTCTTGTTATGTTTGCTTTGACATCTTTAGTCCAGGTTCAATCCTTCCTCATCATCTATTCTCCATTCACCATTCTATTACACACATCCCCATGGCACCCAGGTGACTACTCTATGTTAGCTAGAGTGGGCAACATGGATTTTTTTATAGTCATCATTTTAATGAGAAAATGAGTTTGTCATAAAATTTTACCTTAGATTCCCCTCACAAATTGATCCTTTTTAACTTCAAATGAAATATAGCCTTGTACTATGAATTTGTTTATATAACTATCAATGGTTGTGTCCACCTAGTAATCAATCATACACGTCTAAGGTGCATCCAATATTTTTAAAATTTTGATATTTTATTTAGTCCATGATATATCATATGCACTTATCAACTCATAGCAGAAATGTTCCAATCTCACCATCCATATAGCTAGCAAACATGAGAATTTACACCAAAAGATCTCATAGACATTTGTATACATGTGATCCTAAATAATTGATTTAGCAGTACTTCCTATTGTCCTTGCCTCCCATTTTGTGAAATCATTAATTTTTATATCTAACCATGATTTTATATTTATCTAAATTGGAAACCAATATAACATACCTTTTAATAGTAAGTTCAATTCTCACTGCACCATTATTAGCAATGGTTCTTAGATCACTAAAACTTGCTAAATATGAGGATAGATAACTATGATACTAAAAATAACATATTAGAGGACATTTTATTGACTTAGACAAAGTTTATACTAAGAAATCACAAAGTTTTATCATTATTTAAGGTTGTATCACAAAGATTCTTGGTACATAAATACACAAAAATAGAACTCATAATTGACAAATACAGAACATGTCATATTTCATAGTGTGACTAAGTACATTCATATTTTATGTAGTTCATATAAGAAACATGGGAACATTTAGGAAAATAATAAAGGACTTCTTCTTATATTAATCATAATACTTCATTACATACTATCACAGAGATTAACTTGTAGAATCTTACAATAAAAGCTTAGTGAACAAATACTACATTAATCCCATAGCAGAGGGATTAAAATAATAATAATAATTATGGTAGAAATCAACCATTTTACATATATATGCATCTATTATATAGATTAAATATTTTACAATTGTGATTTCCTATCTATTCTAGGTAGCTAGTTGTGTCAGGTCACTTGTAACTTCCTCTAATTGTTACTAACTCAAAACAGGCCAATTGCATTTTGATATGACTAATTGGTTAGTAAGATTTCATGGCTATAAATTTAAGTTGTTACTATGCATGAATGATATAGTTGGACATGCTAAATAATTATATATTTTAACATATGACATATATATTCAAATATTTTCTTGCTAACATTTACATATTTCTTAGTGTTGCCTTTTTTGGCACTGTGTACATTGTTTAGAAACATTTGCTTAGTTTAAGAAGAAATATTGGATGTTTGTTGAAAGGTAATGAAGTACTAATAGGCACTAGATTGATTTATTTTTTTAAGAGATATCCGATCTCACTTCTCAAACTGAATATGTTATGTTGGGTGAATATTTTGTCACCAGCTAACTGATGAGCAAAATAGGTCTCTTCAACCATAGCATAAGGAAATTGGTCGGCCTAGTGTGTAGGTTTACCACATCAAAAGGGGACAAATCTCTCCTCTCATCAAGGGGAGGTTCCCTATAAATGTAAGGGGCTATATATATATATATATATATATATATATATATATATATATATATATATATATGCAAAAAATAACACTCAGGGTTAGGATAACACCATCTATCTCTCTTCTTTCAGAGATGATGTTCAAAAACAAAGGAGAAATCTAGGTGAAAACACTAAAGGCACTTCTCTTCTTTTAGAAGTGGTCTTGCAGAAAACAGCAGGAGTTCTTTTAGGTAGTGACAAGTAACTGGTAATAGGGTGTGGTAACCAATAGAATGAAGTGTAGCACAAAGTCTCCACCTTAGCTACCCAAAGAGTGAAATACGCAGGACAATGAGGGTACAAAGTCATCCCAAGGTCCTTTATACAGAAAATAGACAAACACACTAAAGGTAATTGTAGTAGCACAAAGTCTTCCCACAGTTGGATATAAGACACCTTCTTGATTACTTCCACTAATTCTACTTATTTCATTAACTAGACAAGAATGCATTCATAAGATAGACATAAGAGCAATCTCCTAAAATAACATAAGTTATAATAGCACAAAGTCTAAAAGTAACTTGCTTTCTCATTCAAACAAAGAAATATGATCAACAATCTGAGCTCAAAGTCTCAGTATTTGCCTCTCAATTTTGGCAGAGTTTTACTTCTATAACTAAAAAGATCTCTCTAGTGATCAAATAGGAGATTACAATATCTCATACCTAAGAAAGGCTTGGCACTTTGTTCTATGGAAGGACTCATGCCACATTCAATGCCTTGAATGCATTTTTTGTTTTGTCTAGGGACCATGCTGGAACAGGGCGATTGCCTTAACTATGGCATGTCAAATCATCTCAAATGTCTTCTCCTGGGCCTAAGTCATCTAGTCTATCACCTGATGTCTATGCAACTATCCACTTCATCTTTACTCCAAGGGAGACAAATAGACCATGCCTTTAATGTTTGTAAGTCAAAATATCTGTTTGGTGGATTGTTCCACCTACTAGAATAACTTCTACATAGACATTTCTGGCCTTTCCCTCTTTTTGCTATGATTTGAGCTCTCGAGCTATCTTTTCCCCTTTCTGCTAGCTCTTTCAGCTCCCTCTTCAGCTGGTCACTGAGTTTGTTTTTAACTTTTGTCTTTTTCCAGCATTGTCTCTTCTTGGAATTTGAGCTCTCAAGGCTATATTCTTGGCCTTGTTAGCTCTTTAAGCTCTTCTCTCAACGGTTCTTCCCTTTGGCCTTAAGGCATTTAAATGCATTTAGGTCTGAGCTCAAGCCTTCAAAGATCAGTGGCTATTTCATTGCCATGAATTTGATGGCTTCAGGGATGTCACTATTTGAAAGCCAACAGCTAGTTTATTACCCTAAATTTGACAGCTACGGGGACGTCACTGGATGTTTGGATCCCAATGGCTAGTTCATGGTGCTTAATCTTGATGTCTTTGGCCCTGTCACCCTCCTCGGCAATTCCTTCAACTTTATTGTTTGATCCTTCTCGAAGGGGACCTACCCTTCAAGGTCTTAAGAAAGGTCCATTTTTTTAGCAAGAGCCCCCTACAAGAGTACCTACCCTTTGGGGTTCTTCAAGTGACCTTCAGGCGGTCTTCGGGATCCAATTCCTTTGGCTTCAATTCCTTCAGACATTTTGTCCAAATGAAATGTTCCCTTACCTTACCAATTTTTTGATTGCTTTTGGTCTTTAGGCTTCCTTCTTCAGGTAAATTCCTTTGGACAAAAGTCCAAAGGAATTTCTTTAGACTTTTTGTCTGAAGGAATTCATCTTGTGCCTTGAACAATTTTGAAGGAACTTTTCTACCTTGTTCACTTTTCTAAAGGAAACCTTACCCTTTCATCCTTTTGCAATGGTCTATTTGCTCATCGCCTTCCCTTCACAAGGGTTGTTTGATCTCCAAGATTACCTTTCAGAAAAGTTGCAAAGGTCCTTTTGGCTCCTAAGTGCCCTCTGCAAGGGCACTTGTCCTTTGGAATTTTGAAAGACTCCTTTGAATTTCTCAATTGAACCAACCTTAAAAAATGACTAAGTGTTGAGAACTTGTTTCTTTTCTGCAGAGCCCATAGAAATGAACCTACAGAGTCCATAGAAACTAGTTCATAGAACCAAGAAATTGACCTACAGAGTCTGTAGAAACTATGTCTACAGAGTCTATAGAAATGAGTCCGTAGAACCTGTGGATTCTGTAGTTTTCTCTAAGTCTCTCAAGCTTTGAAAGAGTTCATAGAATCTAGCCTACGAAGTCCATAAAAATCAGCCTGTGAAGTCTGTAGAAATTAGCCTACAAAGTATGCAGAAATCAGCCTGTGAAGTCCATAGAAATTAGCCTGCAAAGTCCGTAGAAACTTATTTGTAGAGTCTATAGAAATCAGCCTGTGAAGTCCATATAAATGAGCCTGTAGAGTCTGTTAGTTGAAAAAGCTTGAAAATGGAGAATTTGAATGCCCAAAACAATTATTGAGAAGGGAAGAGAAAATTTTGGCCTGTAGGACCAAAATAGTTTATATATTGTCCCAAAGATGAGTGACAAATTTTGGGAACAATAGTTGGCTCCAGTTGGGAACTTCCTTCAGTTGAAATTTTGAAGCAGCTGAGGGGAGTAGAAACTAGAATCTCTAGTGCCTTTAAGTATGCCATTGGGCTACAGAGTCATGCCAACCAAAAATAAAGGCACCAAAAATGAAAATGAAAAGCACAAAATAGAACTAAAGACTATACAAATATACATATGTACAGATGATCTTATCTGATGCTTCAAGAATTGAAGCTCTTCAAATGTTGCCCACTGCGAGATAGTGAAAATGGTGTTCCATCCTGATAAACTAGTAAGAAACCATTTCTCCCTAGAATTGGTGATGGGCAAATGGAACTCTCCACCAAGAATCACATTTTTTGTGCACTCCTTTTGGTTCTCTCTTCTTGCCCAATGGCAAGGCGTGGTCTCCAATTTGAAAACCTTAAATCTTTGCTCTATTGGTAAAGACTTCCTTTTCTTGACTTTGGCATGTAGCAATATGGTCCACTACCATAGCTTAATACTCTTTTGGTTCAGTCCAACACATGATTTTATTGTTAGCATCAAACACCTACCAATGATTGGCATTGTTAGGCACACTTGGTTGTAAGACCCTTTTGATAGTGTACCTATTATCTTTGAAATAGAGGTGAGGAACCATGAAGGTTACAGGGATAGCTAATGAATTTGTATGATTATGAGGCCCTCTGGGCACTACATAAATATTAAAAGCTTGAAAACTTTTAATTTGATCCCATACCAGATTGTGATAATGGCACAATATTTTGTTCTTGGTTTGACATAGGCTCCTCACCTAACAAACCATCAGTGCAGCATCTCCTTTAGCATGAAGGAGTTTAACACCTCTATTTTGAGTAGCCTTCAACCTAAGTAACAGAGATACATACTCGATAGTGTTGTTGGTATTACTAAACTGCAACTTGTATGAAGAAGAAAAAATATCTCCTTGAGGAGATATTAGCACAATCCTAGCTCTAGCACTAGTAGAAGAGCAGCTGCCATCAAATTCTACAATCCATATGCCACCAAAAAATGCTCCTTTCTCATATTTCTCTTTGTGTGGAGGGGAGAGTTCTTTTGGGCTTGCATTGTGCTCTCTTATGTCTTCTACTATTTTATCTAAACCAATTCCTAGATCGCCATCTATAGGACTTTTGTCTGTTGTAACAGGAACATCTTCAGTAGACAAAAAATAGTTACCCCTACCTGAAGACTCAAATAGAATTTGAGCTTCAGGGACTGACATTTGGGTGACAACATATTTTGCCTCCTTTTTAGGAATCAGCCTCTACATGATGCCTCTGACAGGGATCCTTGCCTCAAACAAATCCATGTTCAATTCTCCTCCAATATCCTTGCATAAATTTCATCCAAGTGGATGTTGTATGAGGCTGGGACGTCAGCCACTAGGACTATCATCTTGATTCTCTTTTCTGGGAATGCTACAAATGTAAATTGGGTGTCCTTGATTTGTCCTAGTAGTGGCACTTTTTTGTTCTCCATAGAGAAACATCTCCCAAATGTCTTGGTTAGTGTGAGACCAAGAGATTCTACCACTTTGGTAGGCATGACATTGTCTGAAGCTCCAAAATCAATGATGCAATTACTCAGTTTATGACTGTTTATCAATAGGAAAACATAGAAAGGCTCTATTTTCCTAGGGGCAGCAGGAGGAGTAATAACAAGATTGTTTGGGATGGACATGTTCCTAGGGGGATCATGAGCTACCTTCTTAACATCTTGTCCTATAGGGATGGTTTTATTTTTCACACACTCAACTAACCTATCCAACTACTCCAGGTTGGCTTGTAAGAATTCAAATTCAAACATTTGAATCTTAGTTTTCTTGACATGCTCGACTATGTCAAATGTCTGAAATGAATTATGAATAGGGGAAGGGAGTTCATCTTTTTGGTTTTTAGGGGGAGGACTAGTCTACAAATTTGAAGTTGAAGGTGAAGGCATACTTAAAGTACTTACTTTTTTAGCAATCACTGGGTCCTTTTCTTGAAAAGGCAGAGTGGTTCCTCATTTGATAATTAAAATTGCAGGTTGAGTTTGCTCCTCTATTTTTTCTTTATCAACTTGCTAGGCTGACTGGTTCTTGGACTAGGTGACAACAACATATGATCCCTCAACTAATTTACTTTCACTTCTAGGTTCATCTTGGTAATTCAAGAAACTAATGTTGGAGTCACCAGCTGATTCTTCTTGGTCTACTGCAAAGAGATCAACATCATTTTCTTGATCAAACTCAGGTTAAAAAGAGAAATCATGTTTTGTTTTATAGATATCAAACTACTGAGTTGGTTGGTACTGCTTCAATGGCAAGTTTCCCCTATGGGGGAGGCAGATGATTTGGTTGCCCTTGACTTCTGGCAACATTGCCTTGATATGACTAGTTCTAAAATGTCCTCCTAGGCATATCTCAATAAGGAGGACCAAACATACCTTGGACCACTTGTCTTTTCAAGGCTAACAGTTCATTTGCCAACTTTTGCACCATTTGATCAGTGATGCCTATAAATGAATTCTCATAAGATGAAGAAGATTTGCCTCTATTAGGATCTCTTTTTATCTTCCCTACCAAGATGAGATCATCTTCCACCTCAGTGGCCAAATACTTAGTAGTAGCAAGGTCTATATGGCCAGCCCATCTCAACAAAAAACTTACTTCAGGCAGTTGTGAGTTTATGAAGAAACATTTAAGGTTCTCAGGTGTAGGCTAAGCAATCATGGGAATCCTATTTCTTAGCTTGTCAAATTTGGAATTGAAGTCCCTCATAGGTTCATGAGGCTATTTCTTTATTTGTGTGAGTTGGGCCAGTAGGGCATGTGAATCTTCTACAGGTTTGAACTTTGCTTCAAATTTAGCTTTGAGGGTGTTCTAGTCAGTTACTGACTGAGCCTGTAGGTGGTAAAACTAGTCTACAATAGCACCTTGCAATGTTTCCACAAACAGCCTGACTACCATGTCCTCATATTCCATGCCTATCACACCACAGGCTATGCTGAAGGCTACAATGTGTTCATCAGGGTGAACTCTCCCATCACCAAAGAATTTGGGGAAATTCTTCTTTTAACTATGTGGAAGCTCATGTAGGGAAGGAGTTAAATTAAGTGGGCCAAAAGAGTTACCCCAAGGGCCTTGAACCACCATGATTTGATTATGGAAAGGGGGGATAATAAATATGGGTGAAGTATGTATAGGCAAAGCTCTAGTGACAGCAAAAAAAGAAGCTCTACCTTGTAGTGGTGACCTAGTATGGGTAGGAGGAACACTTCTGGATCATTAAACTTGAAGTTGTGGAGGAAACAAATTGAAATTTCCTTGCTACACCAACTCAAAAATAGGGTTAACAACACCATGGGTTCTCTAGCTTCTTGTATATCATGGAGTTGCCAAATTGTAGAATAAAAATGGAAAAGAACTGGCCCTGTTTTAGCTTGAAGCTTCAAACTACTTGTTCTTCCCCAGCAGAGTCACCAAAAAATTGTTGGCATGAAGCTGGCAGTGTTCTTTCGTACTTCACAGTGTTCCCTAGTAGAGAAAATGGATAAGAAAAAAACTAAAACTGCTCGTTTGAGTCCCTAGTGGAGTCAACAAAAACTGTTGGCATGGAGCTGGAGGAAAGTGGAAAAAAGAAGTGAAATGTTTGATCCCGAGCGGCTCTAGTTCAAAAACTAGATTATATAATGAAAATGGATAAGGCTATAATGATAATGGATAAGACATAGGTGATGATTCAATTTGAAGCTTAAGGCTTCAAATTATGTAAAATTGTTGTGTTCCCCAGCAGAGTCACCAAAAAATTGTTGGGTGAATATTTTGTCACCATCTAACTGATGAGCAAAATAGGTCTCTTCAACCATAGCATAAGTAAATTGGTCAGCCTAGTGTGCAAGTTTACCACATCAAAAGGGGACAAATCTCTCCTCTCATCAAGGGGAGGTTCCCTATAAATATAAGGGGCTATATACTATATGTGTGTGTGTGTGTGTGTGTGTGTGTGTGTGTGTGTGTGTGTGCAAAAAATAACACTCAAGGGTAGGATAACACCATCCATCTCTCTTTTTTTAGAGATGATGTTCAAAAACAAAGGATAAATCTAGGCAAAAACACTGAAGGCACTTCTCTTCTTTCAAAAGTGGTCTTATAGGAAATAGAAGGAGTTCTTTCAAGTAGTGACAAGTAACTGGTAACAAGGTGCGATAACTAGTAGAATGAAGTGTAACATAAAGTCTCCACCTCAGCTACCCAACGAGTGAAATATGAAGGACAATGAGGGCACAAAGTCATCCCAAGGTCCTTTACACAGAAAATAGAAAATAGACAAACACACTAAAGGTAATTGTAGTAGCACAAAGTCTTCCCACAATTGGCTTCAGGACACCTTCTTGATTACTTCCACTAATTCTAATTATTTCATTAACTAGACAAGAATGCATTCAAAAGACAGACATAAGAGCAATCTCTTAAAATAACACAAGCTATAACAACACAAAGTCTGAAAGTAACTTGCTTTCTCATTCAAATAAAGAAATATGATCAATAATCTAAGCTCAAAGTCTCAGTATTCACCTCTCAATTTTGGCAGAGTTTTGCTTTTATAACCAAAAAGATCTTTCTGGTGATCAAATAGGAGATTAAAATATATCATAGCCAAGAAAGGCTTGGTGTTTTGTTCCATGGAAGGACTCACGCCACATTCAATGCCTTGAATGCATTTTCTATTTTGTCTAGGGACCATGTTGAAATAGGGTGGCTGCCTTAACTATAGCATGTCAAGTCATCTCAAATGTCTTCTCTTGGGCTTGGGTCATTTATTCTATCACCTAATGTTTGCATAGCTATCCACTTTGTCTTTACTCTAAGGGAGACAAACAGGCTATGCCTTCAATGTTTGCAAGCCAAAATATCTACTTGGTAGACTATTTCACCTATTGGAATAACTTCTACGTAGATATTTTTGGCTTTTCCCTCTTTTTGCTATGATTTGAGCTCTTGGGCTATCTTTTCCCCTTTCTGTTGGCTCTTTTGGCTCCCTCTTCAGCTGGTCACTGAGTTTGTTTTTAACTTTTGTCTTTTTCTAGATTTGTCTCTTCCTAGAATTTGAGCTCTCAAGGCTATATTCTCAACCTTGTTGGCTCTTTGCACTCTTCTCTCAATGGTTCTTCCCTTTGGCCTTAAGGCCTTTGAATGCATTTGGTTCTGTGCTCAAGCCTTCAAAGATCAACAGCTATTTCATTGCCATGAATTTGACGGCTTCGGGGACAACACTATTTGAAAGCCAATGACTAGTTTATTGCCCTAAATTTGATGGCTGTGGGGACGTCACCGGACGTCTGGATCCCAACGACTAATTCATGGTGCTTAATCTTGACATTTTTATGCCCATCACCCTCCTCAGCAATTCCTTCAGCTTTCTTGTTTGATCCTTCTCGAAGGGGACCTGCCCTTCAGGGTTTTGAAAAAGGTCCATTTTCTCGATGAGAGCCCCTTGCAAGGGTATCTACCCTTTGGGGTTCTTCAGGTGGCCTTCATGTGGTCTTCAGGCTCTAATTCCTTTGGCTTCAATTCCTTTGGACATTTTGTTTGAAGGAAATGTTCCCTTGCCTTAGCCATTTTCTACTTGCTTTTGGTCTTCAAGCTTCCTTCTTTGGGTGAATTCCTTTAGAAAAAAGTCTGAAGGAATTCCTTTGGACTTTTTGTCTGAAGGAATTCATCTTGGGCCTTGAACAATTTTGAAGGAACTTTTCTACCTTGTTCACTTTTTAAAAGGAAACCTTACCCTTTCGGCCTTTTACAACGGTCTATTTGCTCATCACCTACCCTCCACAAGGGTTGTTTGATCTCCAAGATTGCCTTTCAGAAAAGTTGCAAAGGTCCTTTTGGCTCCTAAGTGCCCTCCATAAGGGCACTTTTCCTTTGGTATTTTGAAAGACTCCTTTGAATTTCCCAATTGAATCAACCTTGAAAAATGCCTAAGTGTTGAGAACTTGTTTCTTTCCTGTAGAGTTCATAGAAATGAACCTACAGAGTCTGTAGAAACTATGTCTATAGAGTCCATAGAAATGAGTCGGTAGAACCTACAGATTCTATAGTTTTCTCTAAGTCTCTTGAGCTTTGAAAGATTCTGTAGAATCCAGCTTGCAAAGTCCATAGAAATCAACCTGTGAAGTCCGTAGAAATCAGCCTGTGAAGTCCATAAAAATCAGACTGCGAAGTCCATAGAAATGAGCTTGTGGAGTCCATTAGTTGAAAAAGCTTGAAAAATGGAGAATTTTAATTCCCAAAACAAATTATATGTTGTCCCAAAGATGAGTGACAGATTTTGGGAACAACATGTTACAAGACTAGATTGCAAGTAAACAAAAGTTGCAAAACATAACCCCAATGCTTTAACTCTTACCTACAATCATGTTAAGTCATAATTATATATTATTTAGACTATGATTTTCAATAACACAAATAAATATGCATATATTGGACTTACCAAATGATAATAGTCATTATACATTGACATTGGATAAAACTAATGAAATAAATAATTATTGTTATATAATGATATTAGGTAGCTATGCAAGTATGAACTCATAACCTAAATAATGCTATTGTACAATTATTTTAGACACAACTAAACATGTTTTGAGTTACAACAATTATAAAATAACATTAGCTAGTTTTAACCTACACAACTTTAAGAGGCTAGACACAACTAAAGAGATGACTGAGTTACAATGTTTGCTATAAATTGATAGTTTTATAAACTAGAAAAAGTAAGAGCCATGGCTATTAAATGACAATAGGTACAATTTAAAACTATTTATGTCTATCATTACATTAGACACAATAAAACAAAAATCTTTTGAGTTACTGTGATGGGTACAAAATGATATTATACAAAGCTAAATGGATGAATAAAGGAATGATGTTTATTTGTTACACTATTAGACATAGCTATTAAAAGATACATACATAATATTTATAGTAATTTTTTCATCATTCAAGATTCATCAATCTATAAAAAACTGTACAGAAGCTAGATTGAAAAAGCATCAAATTATCTTGAATGGAGTGTGGACTTTTTAATTTCGTAATTAAATATTAAAAGAAATCTCTTTAAAATATAAAATAAAAATAAAAATAATGATACAATTTGTAGAAACTCAAATTAAATAATAGTTTACTTAAACTGTATTTCAATGTCAAGTGGAGGAAGCATGGGGGACTTTGTTATAGATATGGTTTTATTCTCAAGCTTCTTTTGTATCAGAATACAAATATATCATCACTATAAGTATAAATAAGTACCTTAGGCACTACTTATATTTGTAATGATGATCAATCAAATGAGGTTACTTACAATATCAGAGAGTGGAGATCCATAGATGGATTTAAATATGTAGATATTTTTTCATCTATATATGGCATTACCTGGGAACTTATTATTGTGTCTTTGCCTTACCTCTCCATCTCCAAGAAACAGGAATATATGATCAAAAAAATTCCCACCATTCAATTTTAATGATGAAATAGACCTAAAATCACCACTACAACTATGCCTTATAAAATTCCAAACATATCATTTCTATAGCCTATAACACAGTTAATCAAGTCACAAAATGAAAAACTAACTTGCGATGATATGTTACTTCTATATGTAACAATGTTATCAAATCTTGATACTACCAAAACATTTACATATTGGAAAGTCAATATTCTATAGGTACAAAAGATATAGGTAAAATGCAAAGCATAGTCTTAAGGGCACTTGGGTATGAGTAGAGATGCAAGGATATGTACACCATTTGAAAAATAAAATTAGAAATAAAAAATTCTTCCCATAACCCATATGAGTTTTCCCCAAAAGCCTTTAAGTTTTTTTTTAACTTTTAAAGGCCTGCACTCTTCTCCTAAACTACTAATGAAAAAGAAATGTTTAGGGCTTGGTTTTGATTCATTTTTACTTCTGAAAGGTTGTTGCTATAGTGCATGACATTTTTAAGTGTTGGGAAATAAATTGGTTTTTTTAATTTCTTTTTCAATAGTTTTTAAGTGATCCTTAATGTCCCATGAGGAAATGACATTGTCTTCAATAGTTTTTTTCATGTTATTGTAAATAAAATTAAAAAAAAAACAAATCTTAAAGAAATGAAAATTTAGAGAAAGAAATGCCTTATACAAAGTAGATTGTCTCCATTCTCATGCTGCAAGAAATATTACAAAGCAAGTTTTAAAAAAATTATGATTTTCAAGAGAAAACATTATGACATGTATTTAGTGGTAATTTATTTATTTACTAAGATGTAACGTAGCTGTATTAGTGGGTATTAGCATCAGGAAGAGGTTTATAAATTATATCAAGACCATTTCAAAATAATAAGACATGATAAGACCTTGGTTAGTACACGACCTAAGACCCTAACTTAAAGTAGAGGAGTCACTGCATAAATAGATCAACTATGTGGAATTCCTATGCAAGGATGGATAAAATGTGAAGCTCATGTTATTGAAGCAAGCCACCATTGGCACATACAAAAATAATATTTTTTATAAATTTCTTAAATAAAACTCCATCAGCCCAAGAGTAACTTCAACTGTGTAGTCCACCTAAATTGCAAAATCAAAAGAGAAAACCTACCTGAAATTATATCAAATTAAAAAAGTCTAGATCAAAGTCTATAAGAATCAAAATATTTACCAAAATAATTTTGTCAATCAGTGATGCCCACTCTCATATCATAAATGCCCTGTCCCATCCTTGAAATAAAAATAAAAAATAATGAAATAATAAAATGATTCAAATTAGAAAATATTAAATTTTTTTAAATATATAAAATAAATTTGCCTTTCTAAAAATAATAGTATTTAAATTAAGAAAAAAATATTATAAAAAAATCAAAATTTAAGTAATAGGAAATCATATCAAGATCTGAATTGTCATAACTTCTAGTTAGATATACTTAGATATATGTACTTTGATATATAAAACAATTAAAATAAAAAATATATGTCTAACTTATTGTAGAATTCCTAGACATTAAAAATAAAAAATTAAAATTAAAAGATGTTAAACATGTTTTGATCAATAACATAAGATTTGGCTAATTTTACTTTCAGCCATGGTCTGAGCTGCTAAAGGAAGAAACCCTAGTGAGAAGTTCTGAGCTACTAGTCAAAAAGGAAATAAAGGGATAGTCATGTAGATGCATTATTTCAAGGTTAAAAAATTGAACTCCAATAGCAACAAGTGTAGAAACTAATATTGATAAGCTCTGATGAACAACATGGAGCCAATTGAGACACTGTTTCAAAAGCTAATGACTAATAGTAAAAATTATGTTAAGTAAAAATACAATACCAAAAGGTGAAGTGCAAAAAGAGGATTTTTTGTTTAGAAGAAGAAATAAAGAAGAAAAATAAAAACATTATAAGTAGTTAAAAAACACATAATCAATGCAGCATATTTAATGTACCTACATTGGGAAGATTTTTGGTCAATACTTAAAAAATACAAAATTAAAAAAGAAACACAACCTCTATAATGATTTCAAGATTTCCATGAAAATAACTCAGACATACCAAACTAGCTTTTTCACAAAACCATGTACCTCAACTTTAAATCCCATGGAAAATATTCCAAGTATATTCCTAATCTGAGTGAGACAACATTTATTCCCCTAAAGATCATTTGGGAGAAGCCACTTGAAGAAGAATTGGTAAAACCAAAGGAAATACAATGACACTTTAGATTTTACTCTCCATCAATAAATCTTAAAATTTTCTTGCATCTGCAACAACAATGATTGATAAATCCTCTACCAGACACTTTCTCATCAAATTTTGGATCTACCATTAGTAAAAAATAAGTAGATAATTCTCAAGTTTAACTAGTAGACAAGGAGATACTTCAAAACCCAACACAACCAACTGCATGAGATGCAACTCAAGATAAGGCACAAGTATAACGAAACCAACCCAATAAATAATATTAAATAAGTCTAAGAGTCAAGTAGGAGCTGTGCATGATAGCACCTGTCTATTGTTGCTTATAAGGACTACCATCACTTGCATGGGGATTGCCATCATCGACATGGGGACTGCTTCATTCATTATACCTACTTCCCCACCAACCTTCCTATCCACAAAAACCTATTGCATGGTTTCCATATATTCCCTTCTAGTAGAGGAGATGATTTCAAATTTTTGAGAGATGTGAAACATGCCATAACATGTTATTTTTTGTGCCAATCAAAAAATGCTAGATAATATTTTTTATTTACAATGTTAACAAACTTGTTATTTATGAAAAGTTTAAATATTTTCCAACACAAAAAACACTCACCTATGATTGGACAAATAGACATGGAATAATCACTATTTAAATCTAAGGGAATGTAATAGATAGGCCTTCGAGACTAATAAATACAGCCACAAAAGGCCATATCTCCACAATTAATTAGCATGGAGTGATATGACAAGACTATATTGAAATTTGAATATAAATATTACAAATTAATATAGTGATTCATTTTATAAGTGATCACCATTAAAAAAAGGTAAAGACAAATAAATGAGTCACATTTTACTAAGGACATGTTATTAGTTCAAGTTGGGTGGCAACACTTATAAATATGTCTGGTCTAATATTAAAATGACATTAATATAGGAAAGTTTCCCACATTTTTGCATTCATACGGTACACAATAAATGAGGAAGCAACCTAGGGCTATGTGAGCTTATATTATATTATTTTGAGTTATCTTTGGTGATCTTAAAATAAAATGGTAAAAATCATTATGTTGGATTTTGTTATTGAAAGTTATTTTTATTAATATTGACCTATCAAAAATTTGAATGTATTAAATAATATTTATTTAGATTAGAATTGTTTATGACCTATTAAAATTTCATCATTGCTAGTACTTTCAATTTGTGTACACATATGTTATATGTAGGGATAAACTAGTATATTAGTTAAGGGACTAATAATATTTCTTCCTATTGTTTTCTATAGATCTCATCAACTCATCATTTATTACTAGTAAAAATTTCTTATGGAATTATTAACCCATTTATATACTTGTAACTTGTTGGTGTTCCAATAATCCTTCATGAATTTTAAAAACAAATTATCACCATTATCTTGATATAAAAGAGGGAGTTGTCTTGCCTTTGCAAAATGTTTTGCTTAGAAGTGGCATCTTGAAATGAATTTTTGTCCATATTCTGGGTGGTATTTTTTTTATTGTTCTTAACAAAATCTCCAATCATTTTATTTGTCAAGAAATAATCATTTTCAAAATATATGTCCATATAGATAACATATATGACATTAGAAACAAACATTAGCATACTCTAAGGCTTATTTCCATTCATTTTATCTCTCTTAAAGATAACTGATTGTCAAATTAAATGCTTTAGATAAATTATATAACATGTATTCATGCAAAAGTAGCATAAGTGTGTTGTATAATAGCCTATCATGTACTTATATACTATCTAAAAATATTAGCTACTCTTTTAAAATATTGTTTTGACCAAACTTTTAGGTGTAGGGAATATAGTGTAGTGCACATCTCAACACAATCAATATTTTTTGAATTGAATTAAAAACTTGATATCCATAGTCTAAATTATAAACCAATCCAAATATCACACTATAAATATGCACAATTTTACAAAACAAAAATTGTTGGCTTTCAATGTGATCCGTAAACTAGCACTAATTTTTGTGAAAAAAAGTTTACCTTGGATCCTTGTAGGAAATTTATAAAATATACCAAAATTAATCTATAAAATAATCAACTTAAAGAAAAGCAATGCAAGAATACCAACCACACTACATAAGAGTTGATTATAGAGTTCAACAATGCCTATGTCTCTAGGTTTGCAAATTAGCTAAACCAATTCATTATTAAATGTCTATAAGTACAAGGCAACCCTTATAGAACAATAATGAATTCACATGTTATGGAGCTTCAAATAATCTTGAAACTCTCAAATAGATTCTTCACCTTCCTGGAACACTTCCAAATGTGTATGTTTGGCCCTTCAAAGAATCTTGGAACTCTCGAATAGATTCTTCACCTTATCAAAACACTTCCAAATGTATATGTTTGACCCTTTGAAGAATCTTAGAACTCTCAAATAGATTCTCCACTTCCCTGAAGCACACCTTTAAGAATACATAAAAATCAAAAATAGACCTTCAAAAAGTCTCAAAACCCACAGACAGACCTTCCACCTTCCACTCATGAAAGCAATCTCACATTCCTAAAGTTCTCTGCCAAAATTCTTACTTCAAGACTTTAAAAAGTGGATCAAAAAAACTTAAATCAAGTAAATCAACATATGGTTAGATTTGTATCTTACTCTAGCTCTCAGTTCTCATCTCATAGACTCTTTGGCTCTTTGGATTTTGGCTCTTTAGCTCTTTAGCTCTCGGCTCTTTGGCTCTCGGCTCTTTGGCTCTGCCATGAGAGCTTTGAAACCTTGGAATGAATTCACTGAATTCCAATTCCAATTCCAATGATTTCCAAATAACCCCTCTCCCATTTATATACTTGTTAGATTTGCACAATTAGTGAGATTAATCATTATCCCCACCTTTTTTGATGGGATTGGATAATATCCCATTTCACCATTTTTTATGGGATTTATATTATCCCTTTACATTTTAATATGGGAATTTTAATAATATCCCATGTATTTAAAAATATGGGGTGATAATTATTCCCCAATATATGATGGTTTATATTTTAAATATATTAAAATGGTTTTTCATTTTCCATGACACTTTATGGCCACGTCATCACTTTGACCATAACTTTGACTGGTCATAACTTGCATATACGGACTCCATTTTTTGAACCATAAAATGTGTCAAAAAGTTCTCAATGAGATATACACCATGGAACTAGTTCACAAACATTCCAAGATAATTAATTTTTCTATTTTGACCAATGTTGACTACCTATTGACTTTCTTTGACCAAAACTTAGACTTGTTGCACAAGGAGTAAATGAGCTCTATTTCTAGAGTTCCTCATGTCATTGGAAACCTCTTGAAAAGTCCTATGTGATAGTATAGGTATCAATATGATATGTAAATTTTAAAAATTGATCTCTAGATCATAACTCCCCATTGATAAGGCTTTTGGTCCACCAAAAGCTAGTATACACTAAAATGTCTATCAGTTTTGAAGATACTCCAATGGGTATTATCAGTTTACTCATGTTAAAAAATTGTGCCTACCACACTTCAAACAACTAATTGATCATAATATTATATAATTCCTCTACTACTTCATGACCATCAATAGCCTCTACATATAACTAGGATGTGATAACTTCCTCTATTGTATAGCTTCATAAGGGCTTCTACATAGATAAGCTTGGTGATATTTTCTTCTACATGGCTTCAATGAGACTCTACATATAATTATAGTGATATCCTCTATTTCATGGTTTTAATGAGCCTCTACATAGAATTTTAGTGATCTCCTTTATTGTATGGCTTCAATGAGCCTCTACATAGAAGTCTAATTATCTATTCTACTGCACGGCTACAATAAGCCTCTACATAGAAGTTTAGTGATCTCCTCTATTGTGTAACTGCAATAAGCATATATACACTTCTAAGATCCTAAATCTCCTCTATTTTACAATGAGCCTCTACAAAGATCTAAGCTTTTACATAGACATCCATGTTCTCCTCTACTACATGTCCATGTAAGGGCCTTTATATAGAACTGAGATCTTGTAGGTGCATCCACGTTCTCTTCTATTACATGGATTCAATGGCCTCTACATAGAAGTACATGTGGGTAATAGTACATTCATCAAACATCCTTTTCTATTACACAGCCTCTACATAGAACTGCACATGTGGATCTTGTGCTTTTTGGGTCTGCTAAATTATCTTATATTGAATAACACTTGACAAAAACAAGAATATAGCATGCCTAATCTACATATACCATTGTTAATGAAAAACATCTACCAAAATGTGAGAAGACAACTTGAGTATGATAAATCTGTCACTCAATTCTTCTCTACAAGTGACTCCACAACAAAACAAACTACAATTTTTACAATGCATGTATATACATATACAAATAGTGCCTCTTAGGTATTTAAAAATTATGCATGGTGTATGACATAATACTGCCCATATGGGTCTTATTCATACATCCTAACTAGCACATTATTTATGATGGTTCTATGAGCATATACAAACAAATGAACCAAAATGCTTGAAAGCCTTTAACTACCACCTAAGATTCCTTACCAACCATTGAATCCTAGTGTGGGCCTAACTCCTTCTATAGTTACCCTATGGATCATTATGTATATCACCTATAGGTTCTTGATATTTACCTAGTATATATGATTTTGATGTCTAATTGGAATCATCATGACTGGATCTAGAGACTTACCCTATCTCAAATTGCATGATCTAAGTGTGATCCAGGTGAAGCTATATGTTATCACCTATAAAATATGATTTTTAAGTCAAGAGATACAAATTTATTAAAACCATATCATTCATCTCCAATGGGATGATATTAAGTGCCACCATGCCTGAGAACTATCTCCTAACTTCAGATCACAAAGTGCAATAACATTTACCATATTTTAGATAATGTCATTCTACATGCTAACTATTTTGGCATGTGGCAGTGGCAACATTGGCAAGCCCAATCGATGTACTACATCAAAAATCACATAACCTATTCTAATTTCCCCATCAAAAATAAGTCTAATGAAACATCCCTCTAAAACAATTGGAACACTCTACTTGAAGGCTCTCGTAGATCGCAAGATAATGTTTGGAGTCTAGATGGTGTCCTTTGTTGAACTAGGAATTCCAAATGCTGACTAGTACTTGGGATAGAAGGAGCCTTTCTTCTATCTATTTTCCTCTATTAGAACCACTATGGTGCATATCCATTACTTCAAGCTGGTCCTAAATAGCCTATGCTTCTATGTCAATACATAAATAGAAGCTCACTAACACAATGCAAAAAAATTGTTAGCAACTAGTAAGAACTAATTTGATACCAAACTGATCCATAAACTGGCACTAATTTTTATACAAAAAAATTTACCTTGGATCCTTGTAGGAAATTTATTAAATATAACAAAATTAGTCCATAAAATAATCAACTTGAAAAAAATCAATGCAAGAATACCAACCACAATACACAAGAGTTGATTATAGAGTTCAACAATGCCTACATCTTTGGGTTCACAAACTGGCTAAACCAATTCATTATTAAATGTCTATAAGTAAAATAATGAATTCACATGTTATGGACCTTCAAATAATATCTAAACTCATAGATAGATTCTTCACGTTCTTGAAACACTTCTAAATGTGTATGTTCGGCCCTTCGAAGAATTTTAAAAATCTTGGATAGATTCCTCACCTTCTCAAAACACTTCCAAATGTGTATGTTTAGCCCTTTGAATAATCTTGAAACTCTTGAATATATTCTCCACTTTCCTGAAGCGCACCTCTAAGATTACATAAAACTTAGCAACAGACCTTCGAAAAGTCTTGGAACCCACAGACAGACCTTTCACCTTCCTGTCATAAAAACAATCACGCATTCCTGAAGTTCTTCACCAATATTATTACTTCAAGACTTTAAAAAGTGAATCAAATGAAATCAAATCAGGTAACACATCATATGGCTAGATTCATCTCTTACTCTAGCTCTTAGCTCTCAACTCTTGGCTCTTCAACTCTTCGACTCTTTAGCTCTTGGCTCTTCAGTTCTCAGCTCTTCGGCTCAACCATGAGAGCTTTGAAACCTTGGAATGAATTAACTAAATTCCAATTCTAATTCTAATTTTAAGGATTTCCAAATAAACCCTCACCCTTTTATATACTTGTTGGAAGTGCACAAATAGTGGGATTAATCATTATGCCCACCTTTTTTGATGGGATTAGATAATATCCCATTTCACCATTTTTTATGGAATTTATATTATCCCTTTACATTTTAATATGGGAATTTTAATAATATCCCATGTATTTAAAAATATGGGGTGATAATTATTCTCCAATATATGATGGTTTATATTTTAACCATATTAAAATGGCTTTTCATTTGCCACGTAACTCTATTGCCATGTCACTTTATGGCCACATCATCACTTTGACCATAATTTTGACTGGTCATAACTTGCACATATAGATTCCATTTTTAAAACCATAAAATGTGCCAAAAATCTCTCAACAAGATGTACACCATCTAGCTAGTTCATAAACATTCCAAAATCATCAATTTTTCTAGCTTGACCAGTGTTGACCACCTATTGACCTACTTTGACTAAAACTTAGACTGGTTGCATAAGGAGCAAATGAGCTCCCTCATACAATTAAAAAGCTCTTGACAAGTCATATGCAATGGTACAAGTATTATAATGATTTGGGAACTTTTCCAAAATAATCTAAAGATCATAATGCTTCTAAATTTTACAAAGAAAAATCTTAATGGATCCATACTCACAAAAAAATTAGTTTCAAGTTTTCACACCTACTCTATTAAAGAATTCAAATGTTGTTTTTGATAAGTGAGCCCATTAAATTATTTAATAAACATGTTATTTCACTAATTGGTTAGCAATTTTAGGTCACTCTGTCAAAATCTCATTAATGTGTTGGTGATGGGGAGGTTGCCCTCTGTATTATCCTATCCAAGTGTGGCCATCAATTATCCTTTTTCCACTTTTCATCTTATATAAGCAAAAGAGGCTCCTTTATTGTGAATTTTAGGACAAACTTTTAATGAAAATCTAGGTTCAAAAGGATCATTAGGATCCATTGATTAAATAGAAAGGACGTAAATAATTCACAAGCTCTAATAGATAATAATTTCTGAACACATGAGAAAGGATACTATCTCTATTAACCAATTTACACTCAATTTATAGAATAGTACAACTAAAGAGCTGAATGGCATCACCATAATCTATATTTATCCAATTTTTAATATAGCACAAATCTTAAAGACATTTCACACAAGTAAAAATCCAAGACATTTCTATTAGAGGTACAATCACTGAGAGAGGGTGAATTAATGAACCCAGATATTTAAACTTTAGTTTCAATCCTTACAAACTCTTAATAAGTCAATACATACATTCATGAGTCATACACATCATTCATAGCAATGAATAAGAATGAAAATGCAAGATCAAACACATAACACATGACATACGTGTGAAACCCTTTTTGGGAATAAAACCCATTAGAACCTGTAATTAGAACACTGCCTATAATAACACGATCTAATTTAGACTAGTAAGCTACTGATCAAGTAACTACCATTCCTAATTTTAGTGAGACTACAATCCCACAAGGAGATACTACACTTGTCAAGATGAGCACCCACAACAATAAGACTTTTAGAAAGTTTCACCTTGTAAGGAGGAAATGACCCCCTTAGATGTTGAGCACCCACAACAACACATATGAACACATATCTTCAACATTGATTACCTACCGATCTAATGGAGATACAAAGGATATCATCTCTCTTCAACTTTGGACACTCGATGTATCCAAAGCCACCTTTTAAACCACTTTGCACTTCTCAACAATAACTCTATCACCACAACACTCCCTATTGATCAAAACACATTACATACTTGAACCAACACATAAATATTACTTAGGACACATTACATATCCCAACTATCCCCACTCTTTAACTCTACACACTCAATGCATCCTTCATAACTTCAAAAACATGACCAAATGGTCATACACACAATCCACACACTAATCTATCTCTTGGATCAACCACCAAGCTCACATAAACATCAGTAATTCTTCATTCATTCTCAAGACATCCAAATCATCCTTTTGGATCACTCTAGACCTCTTTGATAATGCTCAACCTACAAAAGCACTATTATGACCTTAGAAACATGATCTATAGGTCATACACACAATCTTTAATTTACTTTGCTTCACAACCCATTCATTGGGTAGACTTGGCCTCCTTACTTATTCACTTCAATGCTCACACCTCATCCATGTCATATAAGTATAGAAATCGCCACATTTGATTTCACTATTTATAGAGCAATCTTGATAATCACTACCTTGGTCAGACATTAGGCATGCCTTAGCTCTTAAGGCATCTATCATACAAAGACACATCTCAATATAATCTTCATCGATTGACCATAGCATCTATGGGTCACCCTTAAGTAACTACACCTTTTATTAAGGCCCTTGTAGTCCTTATAGGTCTCATGTGAACCCATTCACTCCTTTATCACTCCATTGAGCTAAATAAGAACACAAGACTACTTTAAAATACATGAGTCTACTCTTTATGTCCTCTTTGACATCCTCAAATGATCAAATTCATCTTAGCTCAACTCTGTGTATGCTCAAACAACTCAAACATGGACCTTACACATAGGAACACCATTACCGAACATATAGTCAACTTCTTAAGCATTGTTCATACTTGAGATAGATTGATCACACCTCCATAATACATATAGAGAATCTTCATGGATCTAAAACACTCCAAAATTTCTAAGACATCATGAGACATCAAAATAGCATCAATACAAGATCAAATATCCTTCTCAGGTCACTTTCATAACAAGCACAAACACATAGTCAACATTTAGGCTCAATATCTTTGATTGTACTCACTTTTATATTTTCAAATCTATATCGCTAAATACATCTTGGAGTCCTCTACCACTTTTATTTTTAAATAACTAGAAAATTTGAATTATATCAAAAGATACAATCAAAATACACAGCTCTAGTTTTTCTCTATGTTAAATTCAAATATTTTAATTTCAATGGTCACAGTTAATCTTTGAACACAATGCTTGCATCTCATGAACTCTCAGATCAGATCAATTACACACCATTAATCTTGTTTGATCTTTAACACATAAACACCAATGCTCAAATGTTAAACCTTAGTCATATTGACCTTATCTCATGTAATCTAGGAACTTTGAATCGACATGCTCCATCGATCTTTGTTGATCAATCAATTCTTTAGTGATCAATGCTCACTATTTGATCAATCTATATGAATTCCCACTCGTCATTAGATCATTGTCCTATACCTTTGCTAAATCATTAAACATCATGCATGTGTCCTCATCTCACTATTTCTTGACTTCTAAGAGTAATGTGCACTATTGATCGTACTTGATATCTAACACTTTCAAATTTGACCAAGTATGGGGCCCCTTTCAATATGCCTGACTATCCATTTTTTATTCTTAAAAACTTCTTATGTGCTTTGATGTAGGATCTCAAATTTAGACTAGATGATCTCCCCACATAATAAAATCTAACCATGTGACACACTACTCTTGAATCCTTTGTATGTGTGATATATATCACCATTAAAATTCCTTCTCAAAATCTTCTATCACAGAGCTAACCATGTCAAAACCTACCTAAGAAGCTAACTTTGAGCATGCATAACTTTTGCCTCGCTTCAATTCATGATCTCAAATTTAGTGAAAATAAACTATGATAAAAACTAAACAAACCCATATAATCAAGTTCTCTTGACATAGTTGCATGTGCAATATAGAACACCATCAAAATTCTCACTCGAATCTTCTTGCCACATTGCAAAATTGGCTAAGTATGGAAAAACATAGTCAAACTACTTGGGAGACCAACTTTGCATATGCATATATTTTTACATGCTACATTGTATGATCTAAAAATTAACTTAAATAAACTAGGAACAAAAATGAATAAACCTATATGATCATTTTGTCCTAACACTTCTACATGTGCGAATGTTGACCTCATCAACATGCTTACTCAGCTCTTTTTGGCCACATTACAAATTTGGCTATGAGAAAATAATGAATTCTAACTGAAAATCCAACTTTACACCCTCATATAGTTTACTACACTTTGATGCATGACTTGAGAACTAGAGAATAAAAAATAGGGAATAATTTTATGACCAACCACCCTTGACTCATTTCCATGTGGTAATGGTGATGTTATCAAACTACCTACTCAGATTTTCTGCCACTAGATCCAAACTATCTAGATAAAAACTATGGAATACTAGATGAATTTCACTTATGAATATAAGCTCTCCAATAATTCTTGAATTATAATAGGACCCGTTGCACATGCTCAAATCACCATACTCATCCCTAAACCTCTCTAATCATGTCAACATTGAAGATCAACCAAGCATACTATAAGAAAACTAGGACAAACACATTGCACACTTTGTCATTATTACTTAGGCTACCAAAGCACTTCATCCACTCACTATGACACCTCCATGATGTCACTAAAACTCTCCAATAATATCCTCTTTTATCATTGATTTCAACACCCATCATATATAGTAATATACATCTCACCTTCTCTCTCTTCAAGAACTCCCAAAATAAGAACTTTTCACAATAGGAACTTTCTCCCCCTTTGACATAATGATAAAGTAGGAACCAAATGATCTTGAAGACCTAAAAATACTATCAAAATAGGAAAAACACCATCTTATAAATATGATACAAACTCCCCCTTACCTTGAGCCTACTTCAGCTTGCCTTGACAACATCTTCTTACTCCAAGACAACATTCTCTTCAATCAAGCACAACAACCAAGAAATAAAGAACACACAAAACCATATAAATATAATGGAACACATAAAGAATAATTTTATAGGAACTACCCCTAAGAACTCTAAGAAATTTCATCTTCTGAGCATCTTCAAATCTCCACACACCATGAAAAACCATCACACATGCTAACTAGCCTTCTCTCTCATGCTACCATAAGGACCACCAACAAAATTTCATGATACTCACCAAATAGGAATCCTGCTATCAATAAATTTGATAATTCACCTTGAAACACACATACCTTACTCTTATGGAGAAACTGAGCAAAAAACACTCTTTTTCAAACTAGGCCTATCTAGCCTCTTTATAACCCTACCTAGAACTTGTAGACCCCACAAAATTTAGTAGACACATATTCAAGACCTAAAAATAAATATTTAGAGCACTCTCATATGCCCCCTCAAGTTCACCAATTTTTAATAACAATCTCCTCTTTTGAAACATACTTCCTTCATAAACCTACTAGCCAATTAACCCTCCATATTGATAAAAACTTGAATAATTTGAGAACTACAAACCTTCAATTCTATGTGAAGCTTGATTTGACCACCTATTTGGCCCATTCAACAAATTAATAATAAATAGACCTAAATTCATAAGATATACCATTTTTATAACATTGCCCAAAACCCTAAAATCTTAAAATAAACATGGTCAACAAACCTCCTTCTGGTCAACACATACCTCTAAAAATTCTTTCACACCTAAAGATACCCATCACACACTTATGGACCAATATTTGAGCCTTCACACATTTGGGAACATAGACTTCCTATAACCCATTTTAGGCCTTCTTGCCCTTAAGCCAAAAATTGAGAAAATTGAGAGTACTAAAAAACTTCAAGTGGCAAAAAACATACCTTCAGACCATAAAATCACCTGGATCGCATCACAAATATGTGAACAAACATTTCTAATCACCAAACACTTCTTGACATTGCATCAAACTCATTATGCCACCTAGAACCACCCATTCTAACCCTGTATTACAACTCTTTTACAAACTTCTGGAGCAAACACATGAACTTGTTGCTCCCCCTTAACCAAATACATTCTCTAATTATCATTATCATCTTGAGCACATAAAATTTCTTCTCCACATCTTATTACTTTTATTCAACTACTCATTCCTCTAATCCTAAGACCTAACCAATTAAAAAGCTCTCCCTAACTTCATGCTTCATCAAGAACATGACATCTTCAACAAATCTTCAAATAATTTATACTATAACATCCAAACCATGATCAAAAATCTAACTCCTTCTCAAGATAGGACCATTGAGATTCCTTACAAACTTCTTTTCTCCAATAGATAGATTAAAAAATGGACAAACATACCTTATTTTCATACCTTCTCATCAAAACAATATCTGATAGCCACCAAGCTTCCTCTAACTGATAAGTGTCTCCTTAAAGCCTAGCTAGAAACACTCCTTTGACATAGAAACACTAAAAGTACCAAAACTCTATAGAATCCCATATCTCCATAATCTCATCAGACTTGTAGTCATGCTTGACTCTAACTAAATCCTTGACTTCATTCTTTTCTTCAGATTTGTCAATAAATGTTGTCAATAAAAACTCTTGACTGTTTATCTTTGATCCTTTTTCCACCTTGGAAAATAATCTTTGAAGACTCTTGGACTCAATATATTTATTCTTCTTAGTCTTTATTTCCTCAAGTGTCCATACCATAGTTTGACCCTTCTTCTCTTTATGTAGCCATCTTACCTATTTGATCCTTGAGCTTATCTTGATTTATAACATAGCCTTATAGAGAAATTTTCTTATTAACCTTATGCTTATATGAATTGAAAATTATTACCTTTGGTTTTCATACCTAAGTTTTTTCTTTCTCAAACCTTCTAGGAGTTCTATATCTTTTTGCATACCTTGAAGACTTTTTAACACTATTTGGGCAGAATCTAGCAATATGTCCATTCTTATGACAATTAAAATAGATAATATCATTTCTACCTTTTCAAATATTTGAACTATGATCAATCTTAGGCCAAAAACTCCTTTTATCATATCTCCATGAATGTCCATTCTTGACTGACTTCATTATGTAGTCCCTAGCTCTATGACCATACTTATTACATGTATAACAATGACCATGAAATCAACTATCATACCTTGAAGCATTTGGTTGTGTAACAAACCTTATTGCATTGATCTTTACCTGATATGAATTATTTTGATCTTATTCAAGCTTGCTTATCTTGATAATAAATTGCTCATGCTCATCCATAAATGAACCTATCTTGGTTTCCAATTTAATACTATCATCCTCTTTAGCTCTTATACTTGAAATTATAGCCATTAACTGACCTCTAAGAACTTGGATATTCTCCTTATCACTCTTCACTTCTTTATCCATGTCATCCTTTATTTTAAATGTTTTCTCTATCATAATTCCCTCAAGAGAATTGACTTGTGCTTCAAGACCTTTGATCACATACCTCGTCTTATGATTCCTCTTCTTCTACTCCTTTCATTCACCAAGTACACTCATGAGCTCAGATTCTAGATGAGCTTATTCTTCCTCATTGTCATATTATATATTGTTATGACAAGCTTCTTTATCAAACATGATGTCCTTTTATTTTGAACACAAATTTGTCTTGGCTTTTATTAGCTGAATCTTGAGATCATTGATAATATTTTCATCTTCTTTGGCATATTTTTTAAAATTACATATATATTCTTCAGTTGCCTTGATCATAGCCTTCCACTATTGATTTTGTTTCTTTAATTTCTTATCCATCTTTGTACCAACTTATGATCACCTTCAATATGTTAAACTCCCTCTAAAGGACCCACTCTGATACCAATTTTTAGAGGTATAATCACTGAGAAGGGGGGTGAATCAGTGAGCCTAGATATTTCAACTTCTGTTCCAATCCTTCTAAACTCTTAATTAGTCAATGCATACATTCATGATGCATAAACATCATTCATATCAATGAATAATAAAGATAATGCAAGATTAATCACATAACACATGACATATGTGGGAAACCCTCTTGGGGAATAAAACCCACTAGAACCTACAATTGGAATACTATATTATCATAACAAGATATAATTTAGACCAGTAAACTACTGATCAAATAACTACCATTCCTAATTTTAGTGAGACTATAATCTCACAAGGAGTTACTACACCTGTGTAGCTAAGCACCCACAACAACTAGACTTTTAGAAAGTTTCACCTTATAAGGAGGAAACAACCCCCTTAGATGTTAAGCACCCACAAAAATACCTATGAACACATCTCCTCAACACTGGTTGCATGTTAGTCTAATGGAGATACAAAGTATATCAGCTCTCTTCAACTCTACACACTCAATGCATCCAAAGCCACCTTTTGGACCACTCTACACTTCTCAATAACAACTCCATCACCATAACACTCCCTATTAATCAAAACACAATTTATAATTGAACCAACACAAAGATGACACATTACATATCCCAACTATCCCCACTCTTTAACTCTGCACACTCAATGCATCCTTTATAGCAAAAACTCTATCATAAATTCAACAACATGACTAAATGGTCATACACATAGTCCACACACTAATCTACCTCTCAGATTAACCACCAAGCTCATATAAACATCAACAATTCTTTGCTCATTCTCAAGACATTATAA
The DNA here is from genome assembly GCA_037957365.1 of Torreya grandis. NCBI lineage: Eukaryota > Viridiplantae > Streptophyta > Pinopsida > Cupressales > Taxaceae > Torreya > Torreya grandis. The sequence goes on from JARHVA010001319.1 coordinate 408,454, forward strand.
ACTTCCTTTTGGATCACTCTAGACCTCTTCACTTATGCTCAACCTACAAGATCACTATTTTGACCTTAGAAACATGACCTACAGGTCATACACACAGTATTTAATATATTATATTTTTTAATTCATTCATTGGGCACACTCATCCTCCTTACTTATTCACTTCAATGCTCACACCTCATACAAATCTAGAAATCACCTCATTTTATTTCACTATTTATAGAGTAATCTTGATAATCACTACCTTGGATGGCCATTAGACATGACTTAGCCCTTAAGGTATCTATCATATGAATACATAGCTCAAAATAATATTCATAGGTCGGCCATAGCATCTATGGGTCACCTTTATAGAATTACACCTTTTAATAAAGCCCTTATATCCCTCATAGGTCTCATGTGAACCCATTCACTCCTTTAGCACTCTATTGAGAAAAATAAGAACACAAGACCACTTTCAAATACGTAATTCCACTCTTTATGTCCCCTTATACATCCTCAAATGATCATAGTCAACTTAGCTCACCTCTATGTATGCTCAAACAACTAAAACATAGACCTTACACATGAACACCATTACCAATCATATAGTCAACTTCTTAAGCATTTTTCATCCTCAAGATAGATTGATGAATCTAAAATAATCCCAAACATTTAAGACATCATAAAACATCAAAACAACATCATTACAAGCTTGAATATCCTTCTTGGGTCACTTACAAAATAAGCATGAAAAATAGTCAACTTCTTGGCTCAATATCTTTGACTTTACTCACTTTCAGATCTTCAAATCTATATATCTAGATGCACCTTGGATTCCTCTACCACTTTGATTTTTACAGCACTAGTAAATTTAACTTCTATCAAAATATATGGTCAAAATATATATCTCTAGTTTTTCCCTGTGTTAATTTCAAATATTTGAATTGTAACGATCATAGTTAAACTTTGAATACAATTCTCGCATCTCATGAACTCTTAGCTCATATCAATTATACACCATTAATCTTGTTTGATCTTTAATGCATAGGCACCAATGCTCAGATGTTAAACCTTAGTCATATTGACCTCATCTCTTGTAATCTAAGAACTTTAACTCAACATGCTCAATCAATCTTTGTGGATCAACCAGGTCTTTAGTGATCAATGTTCACCATTCAATCATTTTGTACAACTGCTCACTCACCATTGGATAATTATCATGTACCTATCCTCATCTCACTGCTTCCTAACTTCTTAGAGCAATGCACATGATTGATCTTGCTTGAGCTTTAACACTTTCAAAATTGACTAAGTATGGGGACCCTTTCAATATTCTTGAGTAGCCATTTTTTATCCCTAATAACTTCTTTTGTGATTCAACATAGGATCTACTAGATGATCTCCTTACATAGGAAAATCCAACCATGTGACACACTACTCTTGAAGCCTTCATATATGTGAGATATATCACCATTAAAATGCCTTCTTAAAATATTCTATCACAGAGCCAACTATGTCAAAACTGGGTTGAGAGGATAACCTTGAGCATGCATAACTTTTGTCATGCTTTAGAGCATGATCTCAAATTCAGCAAAAATCAACTATGCTCAAAACTAAACAAACTAATATGATAAATTTATCTTGACACCTTCACATGTGAAAGATATAACACCATCAAAATTCTCACTCGGCTCTTCTTACCACATTGTAAAATTGGCTAAGTATGGAAAAACACAGTCAAACTACTTGGGATCCCAACTTTGCATATGTATATCTTTTGATGTACTACATTTCATGATCTAAACATTAGAAAAAATAAACTAGACATAATGAATAAATCCATATGATCATTTTATCTTGACACCTCCATGTGTTTGAATGCTAACCTCATCAACATGCTTACTCAGCTCTTTCTGGCCACATTATAAATTTGGCTAAGTATGAGAAAATAATGAATTGTGATTGAGAAGCCAACTTTTTACCCTCATATCTTTGACTACACTTTGACGCATGACTTGAGATCTAGCACATAAAAACTAGGGACTAATGTTATCATAACCATATGACCAATTCCCCTTGACTCATTTCCATGTGGAAATGGTGACATCATCAAACTGCCTACTTATATTTTTTGCCACTAGAACCAAACTATCTAGATAAAAACTATAGACTACCAGATGAATTCCACTTATGCATACAAGTTCTCCAATCATCCTTGAATTCTAATACGACCCCTTTCAAATGCTTAAATCACCATACTCAACCTTAAACTCTCTAATGATGTCAACATTGAAGATCAACCAAGCATACTATAAGTAAACTAAGACAAGCACATTACACACTTTGTCATTATTACTTAGGCTACCAAATCACTTTATCCACTCACCAGGACACCTCCATAACATCATCTTGACATAACTAACAACACTTCACTAATTTCATGATATTTGGATCCTTGATCTCGATTTTGTAATCTAAAATTTAAATATAAATTATGTTATTAATTACACTTAATTTGATATGACCAAATTTGATCCTCAAGACTTAAAAAGTAGCTTTAGGAATTAAGACGTTATATATTGATAAAATAATTACACTTGGTAGAATAAAAATTAATCACTCTTTGCATAATTATCTAATTACAAATAATTATATTCATTAATAATATTAACAAATGAAAAGGATAAAACCCATATCCTCCATTGGAGGTTAATGTCACATAAATACCAAAAAATCCAAAATACAATTTTTGTTTTAATATAAAATTAATAAATTTTACCATCTATTATTACTTCATTGATTTTCAAAATCCATCTGATATTACAAAGCTATGATTTGGAGATTATTTTTACCAACAGAACACATACATCATCACTAACTAAATAAAAGACAAGTCTCTGACTTCATGATCAATGGTTATTCAATTAACACCACTATTCACCTTAATTAACATTGATTATTATTTGATTAAATTATTTTTTAAATGTCATTATTTATCATTTGATTTTAGTTAAAGCCTTGGACTCCAAAAATTCAAAATTAAGAACGAAAATATTAAATCATCTGCACAAGATAATTTTAACTTTGAGTCTAAAAGAAGAATTTGTAACTCTGATATAATTAGATAAAAACATATGGCATATTCTGACTACATATAATAAAGGTAACTAATGTCAAGTGGTGGATCTTACTTTATATAAATCTAGATTTGATAATTCAAAACCTCCATGTAAATAAATATGTTAAACAACTACATTCCATGCACTTCATAAATGGGTGACCATGGGATTATGACATGTGTTCAACTATAATGTGTGGTTAAAAATTTGATCACATGATCAATCAAATTAAATCACAAAAAATCATTTATGTGTAACCTTTTAATAGAGTCACCATTTTCCATTCACGCACATATTGTGCTTTTATTATGACAAAATAAAATTACCTTTTCAAACAATTAGATTGAAAACCTAAGGCATGCAAAATTAATACAATCTACTTTGATTTTAAAGAGTCACCATTAATAATATAATATACATCTAAGAAATAATTTGAATTCAAAAATGATCAGGAGGAACTCGATAGACATATTTTGAACATTCTATTTTTCATAAAACGGACTAATTTTTTGCATAAAATGTAATGGATACATCTTAATTTTTGAATCCTCAAATATAATCCATAGATACTTATTGACCCAATGTTCTTCCATATAATAATTTCATTGCATACAGATGATGAGGGCATTTCTCAAGATGATATAAAATATGAGGATGATTTAGTGGCTTTACAAAAAGCTTGTCTTTGTCAAGCTACCACTAAATTTGAAATATTTCTATTCACATAGTACATTTATTGAATTCATTCTCATGGATGATGTAATTCTCTCCTAAGCTTGTCTTTGTCAAGCTACCACTAAATTTGAAGTATTTATATGCACATAGTGCATTTATTGAATTCATTCTCATGGATGATGTTGTTGGCAAGGTTATTTTTTAGACTACTATAAATTATCACAAGCTGATTTCATTTATAACTCAAAGGTTGACCAAATATGGTTAAATTAAATTATTTCATGTAAATTATTATATATTGGGATGAATATCTTTTAGATAATAAATATGGTATTAGACACTTGAAAATGTTCTTCTTGACCTACTTTCATCATACATGACCTGTGTACACATATATGCCTCTTATTTGCCATTCCCTCACATTCACAAGATATCTATGAGTTTGACCCTTCTATTTTGTTGTCAGTCACCTACAATAACCTCTTAGTTTGTTTCAATCCAACTAAATGTCTTAATAAAAAATGGTTATTACAACTTTCTTTCACAACTAGGAGGTTGCTCAAAATTGGTTAAATGAAAATGATTTCATAAAATTTATTGAGGATTAGGATAAAGATCTTGTAGATACTAGAATCTAGTATTAGACACTTGAGAATATCAATGTTTATCTAATTTCATCATACATAAATTTTTCACACATATATACCTCTTATTCTCCATTGTCCCACATCCATATGTTTATTATGAGTTTGATCCTTCTATTTTACTGTCAATTACCTACAAAAACTTCTTAATCTATGTCAATGTAGCAAAATATATTTTTAAAACATATCCACATTATTTTCTCCTTGACATGAACAGTAAGGTCAAACACTTCCATCGATAGAACTAACTTGAGGGTGTTGTTTTTGTCCCTCACCTAGCAATGATTATTTTTCAAATCTAAATCATTGTTATGGGTCAACCCATTTTCTTAACATGTTAGTGGTATGATAAATTATCCAAATGGACTCATATAAATATAAATAAAACCCACACTTGATAATCACTTATAACTTTCATATCAAGCATCTATACACTATTTTACATTGAAAAAATCTACCCTATTCTTGCCAAATTACAAATCGGTCACTAGGAGCAATCATCAACTAAGTTTAAAACACACTAATCCAAGTCAAGAGTGAAATTTTTAAGTATTTAAATCCAAATTTTAGTTTTATTCATATAGAAAATGAGCAAAATTACACATTCACATTAATGGGAAGAACTATATGTGGATCGAATTCCCTCTTTAGAGTATTAGATATATAGGCAACAGTCAGTATTTAATGGGGGTGATTGGGGTCAACTTAGCCCATTAAACATCCCAATTTTTTTACATGTTTATACCCTTCAAAAGTAGACTTAGGGTTTCAATGAGAATGAAGTTGATTTATGGTGTTTTGTACATAATCAAGCATCAAAATAGCACACATAGAGGTATTAAAAGCAAGCATGGTTGATTATACAATCATAAAGATCTAAATTAGTTGAAGACAATAAAGTCAACCTCAGTTATTAGTTTCGATGTTATTACCCTAGATTGATGTTAGTGGCCCTAATTGCATAGACAATCACAAACCTACTTTTATCCTCTTTCCATTATCAAAATTCAATCATAATCAGTCAGTGAGCCAAGAAAGCTAAGTATCTTGATTTCATTACTACTTTATATATTAATCATATGCCCCTTGTCAAATGGTTTCAATATTTTACATTCAGATTCATACTTAGTTATCATACTTTACAATTTGAATTATATTTTAGTTTTTATCTTAACTAGGGTTGTAAAATATATATCAACGTAAAACATATTGGTAAGATCAAATATTATTTGAACTATGTCAAACCCTAGGTATCCCTTAGGGTTTCATCCTTATATATTTTTTAGATTTATACCTTAGGGTTTCATTTTCAAACCTTATTTTTTATTTTTCATGTTATTACAAATTATACATGGCTATAATAAATGGCATCTTTGTGTTCCTTATTTTCAGCCCTTGGCCTTGTGTGATATGTCATCTTTGTGCCCCTTGATTATCAAGTATCAAATCCAAATTATTAATTACATTCATATAGTAAAGGATCGCAATTGCATAATTACTTTGGGTGGGAGAACTATGTTTGTGTTAATTTCCCTCCTTTGAGTATCTAATACATAGGTAACAATCAATCATCAATGGGATGATTAGGGTCAGCTCAACCCATTACATTTTTTTGGTTTTTTAAGTTTATATCTTTCACAAGCACACTTAGGGTTTCAAGGTGAAGGAGGTTGATTTCCAAATTTGCATACATCATCAAGGTTTATCATCGTAAATGTCAAGCTTTTGGAGACATGTGAATGTGACCATACAGACACATACCCATATTTCATCATATATATAGATCACTATATATGACAAATAACATCAATAAATCATGTATACTAGTAAATAATTTCATGCATACTTCATGATGTGTCAAAGTTAACCCTTTGGTAATTTTCTTCTAGTTACTTTCTTGAGCTTCCTATTATGTTGCTCAAACTATAGTTTTACCTTTGTTTCATCGAATATGACCATTTTATTTCTTTTATCTCTAGCCGATTAGATGTTGTCTACCCATTTTTCCTATTCTTGGGATCTGTGAGTGGCAATGAATGAGATTGGTGTGTCTAGATATGGACATAATGGAGGAGGTCTAGGAATGAGACCTATAGGTTCAATCATGATAAATGATGTTCATGTGGTGGAAATAGGGGTCTATGTTATAGAGGGAGTAGAATATGGAGGTGGAGTAGATGTTAAGCTAAAGAAGTAGAAGTGAGAATGAGAACTTTATGAGAAGAAATTGTCATTATTATTTAAATAATAAGGTGATGGGTTGTTAATTATGTTTGGTCTAATAAAAGAGTGGATATATTCCCTTTTCCCTTGGGATATTTTGGATTTGATAATGAATTAGTAATAAAACTTGGAAGCACAATCATGATAGAGACCTTTAAAGTATTCAGAATTGTAATTGGGTCCACTATTGGTATGGTATATCACCAATGATCCACTTGAAGTACTTTTTCATTAAATATAAATGTAGTGACTAAAGTAGAGGAGACTATTTTTATGATAGTTGAGATAGGTGAAATTGCTACCTAAATGAAAGGTTCAACTTGACTAGTCATATGTAGAGTAGTCACTAGAGGGTATTTGAAATACTCCTTGGTACCAATTTCCTAGTGTAGACTTTGGTCATTAGAATAACTTTCTATGGTCAACTTGGTGTAACAACTTCCACTTGAGGCATTGGCTAAGGAGTGTCTACTAGTACATCTTCATGTGGGGGAATTAAAGGACACATAAGAGGGGTGATTATAACTTATTCCACTACTTGTATGATAATAGGAAGAGGATTATCTAAAATTTCAATGGAAGAATAAGGATATTGAGGAAAAGCAGGGGAAGATGACTATGTTACCTCATACATGGGGATTATTTTTTTGGAGAGTGTAGGTGGAGGTAATCCTTGAAACACTTTTATTCTTAAGAGAGCCTTTGTGCCTAGATAATCATCCTAAATATTAGAGGTGTCTATCATCTCCTCTACTTCTTTGGGATGCTATTATTAAGGAGGTACTAGTGCAATGCTAGTAGTGTGTAGCTTCCTTTTCACATCTTTGTCATCCTTTGAATTGATGAAGACCCAATAATGAATGTGGTGACTATGATTGTATACACTTTATACCTTCCCTATTAGAGACTTTATGTGTGCCTTCACATTTCCTCTTGTATCCCAATGATGTAGATCATGATCACCTAAATTGAAAGATGATATATGTGTTATGATTACATGGAGTTATCCAAACTTTAAAAATAATTCTACCAACCTATAAGTAAATTGGTGTCATAAGGCATGCTTCTTATCTTTTCACATAGCAACAACTCCATTGATAAGTTGATAAGCTATCTCTTTTTCAACTAGTTTATCTAGAAAAAAATAGGTCATATTAGAGGGTATACAAGTACTACATTTATTCTTATAGGTGTGCAGTATGTGTATTACTAGTAGGCCCCTATATTCATTATTTATTATTTGATTTCATATAAAAATTTGGGAAAATTTTCTTCATTGATGGCTTGGTAAAATAGGGGATATAAACTCTCATGTGTTTCCTAAATATATTGGTTGAACTTATGGGAATACAATTTTTTTAAAGTGAAGATGAATTAGTTTCCCTTTAGTATGGGTCCATCTTTAGATTTGGTCAAAAACCATAGGGGCATAGGTGGCATCAATCAGATACAACATCATGTATAAATTTCCACCATTTCTCACCTTTAGCTCATGTTTTTATAGATTAAAAGAGATAATCCCTCCTAAACTAAGGACCTAATTGTCATTGATAATCATAGAGTAGGGGCACCCAAAACTTGTTGATGTGAGAGATATCAACATCCACATATACCTTATTCATTAAAAACATACAAATTATGAGTATTGTTTTGAATTGGTAGATGGGAATGTTATTCCCATCCTCTCAATTGACCCATTTCTCTGAATTCATGGCCCAATCCTTCAACACTTCTCTTAAATTCTTATTAATGATCCATTATAATATAATAAACTAATTATATAAAAATGTGGGTTGGAGCATTTGATAATAATATTTGATGATGGCATCATCCATGAACATAATTTTATTTATTTATTTAGTGGCAAAACTAGGTCATGTGAGTATTACATTCTGACAAACACATAATAGAACAAGTCTAGACAAGAGAATACCTCTGCTTTAAATGAAATTTGGTGTATTCCATAATTTTATATTGCTAGTAATTTATCAATATAGTCATTAGCCTTTGATGTAGAGCTTTCTCCTTCTAATATTGGTCTAATTTTTTCAACTTCATCATAGATGACACTTTAATGTATAGATCTCATCCCCAGGGCATCTTGAATGAACTGAGTGTTTGTGAATACATGTTACTTTCGAATGAGAACAAGTAAGAAGTCATTTTTATACAATAGTATACTCTATCAAATTTATTTTCAATTCATGTATATCTCTTAGATCTAAAAATTTTATTAGCTCTTATAATTTTTAGTGTTCTCTCTTAGGAAACTCAATATTTTAATTTATTTATTTCAATGTAGATAACAAATAACTGAATGATATTTTTAGTTTATATTTGCCTTAAATATTTGAATGATGGACTAATTTTTTTGTTTTGTGTATCTTAAAATATAAATGAGGCCTTTTTCATTTATTTGAAGTTTTTTTCCAATTGTAATTTTTATTTTTCATAGATTTATAGAGTGATTATTGACCACACATGTGTATTCATTTTTATCATTATGTATGCCATGTTTGAGCTTAGTCAATGTGTGACTCTCTCTAGATTATCCATATGTCCTCCTTTGATTAGTTTGGATTCTCTCTATCCTTTATTTATTAAATGATGTATTATCATGAAGCTGAAAAAATTGGACACATTGCATCTACTATTGGTTCAGAGTCTCACAATCCTTGGTTTTTGTGAAGTCCTTTTCATGGTTGTAAGGCATGTAATCAATAGTATATAGGGGCATGTCCTATCTTTATTTATTCATATTCATACAATATTAGGTCCTTTAGGTTTATTTATTTTTATGTGTTACATGTAGTATCAAGATTGTGAAATGGTGACATGTGGAACATCTAAATTGAGTTGCTAATTTTTTATTATTGAAACTTGGTCCAAGGCCTTTTGGTAAATTTAAAATATGTAATAATGTGAGGATGTGATAAGTGGCATGAAGTGAATAATTAATACTTCTTAGAATTTTAGTCTTTATAATTTTAAACTACGAGCATTGCAAAGATGGGAAGGTATAAAAATATGGAATGTATCATTAAAAGGAAAATATGTGGCATGCTCTTAATGGATCTCAATTTCACAGTTGAAGATATCAATGTGGGGAGGTGTGAGTAATGTATAATACATTTTGAATGAAATCTAAACACTCGGCATGTTATGATAAGTTTGGACTCTCATAATCTTATAACATAGTGCATAAGAGTATGAAGTCTATGGAAAGATGAGAAAATATGTAAGGAAACCTGTATAAAGATGTGATGAATCATGCACATAAAATAAATAAATGATTTTCCATATAAACATTAAATGACTACTTATATAACAATTAAAAAAGTAGTATCAAAAAGCATGAAAAAATATCATTAAGCTCATTTAAAAGCCTCAATAGTCTCGTAGTGTGAGTTTTCAAAAGTAATGTGAAAAATAAAGTAAATCACAAAAAGTCATGGCCAATATTGCATGAATAAACTCATTTAAAACCTTCTTTATTTGCATACACTCAACTTGAATTTATTATGAGATGGCCATTTAGCAAACATTTAAAAATTCAAGGGGGTCATTGGATTAAATAAATAAATATTTAAGAAATTATTTAATGAAATCTTGAATTCTTTTCAAATTTATTCATAAGAGATATGTGTTCCCATTTAGAAAATAATGGGGGTGTGTTGGATACAAAAATGATGACTTCTATGCAAAAACATTGTTAGGTATTAAAGCTTAGATTTATTGGTTAAATATTGAAAACAAACCAGCATGTTATTTGAGAATCTAATGCTACTATAAAAAATTAACTCAAAATTTATCATTATAAATTGACACACTAATTTTCAAAATCAATAAAGAGTCATAAAAGTGTGTTCAGTGATTCAACTAATTTTCCATTTGATTTTCATGTTTTACTTGGGATTAACAACTTAGGCAAAATTTTTGAAGGGAATTATATATTTTATTTCATTTTCTTATGATGTATATGATTTGAATTTAATAATTAAGGCTTTGGTAATTGTTATATTTCCATCTAGGCATCCAAATCTCCAATAGATATACCTTTGGTTCCATTATAGGCCTTACTATATTGTCAACTAAACATCTATAGCCTCGATAGAGACTACTTGAATCACCCTCATAAAAAAAACTTTTATTTTTTTTTAATATTAAAATGCTTTCTTCTTATTTTTATATTATTTTAATTATTTGAGGAATGGTAACCAATATATTTCTGTTACAAGATGTATCAAAAAATATTTACTAAGCAACTTTCTTTTGTCATTGACATTTTCCAAGGTGGCCTTATTATATTTTAAGTGCAGGAATGAATTTTATTAGTGAAAAACCATGCCTAAACCCACATAATAATCCTAAAACATCAATCCCTCAAATAAAATATTAATGTTTTCTCAAATTTTAATCAATCCAATTAAATTCTCAACACCTTCTCATGTTCCTAGTTTGGGTCAACTAGTTTGTTGATAGTAAAATCCCTTTGTTCAAAATTTGAATCAGATTATTTAAACTAGAATATCTTGGTGAAATTCTATGTAAAATTTTATTGAATTAGACTTATTAATTATCTACCAATATTTAAATAAAATCAAAGCTAATAATTGAAAACAAAAACTAAAATCGAACTATCTATGAAAGAAAAACAATGCAAGGAAACAAACTACTCTAAGATACTTCTAAATTACCCTAATACTAAAATAAGACTCATAGTCATTATGAAGTATAATATGAAGGTTAAACCAAGAATTAATGTGTTAATTACTATCCATTTACTAGTAGTGACAAGTTATTACCTTACAAGTCTTTTAATTTGAATGCATTATTTCCTGAAATCTTAGAAATATGGTATGCACTGATCCATAATGGGGAAAATTTGGCATGCTGACCCTTATTTTCATGTGTTTTTTCCCAAATTAATACTAAATATTAAACTTTGAGTGTATTCATGTAATTTTTTTTATCAAACCGTCATTTGATGATGTCTTGATGTTTATTGAAGTTATACAAATTTTCTTCTCTTGCATCCTCCACTTGGATGATGTCCAATAATCTTGATTGTATTATTTCATCTCCTTTCATATACTCTTTCTTGAATTGGTAGGATTAAATCCTTAACATTATTAGAGAAAAAAAGGGTTCTTGGCCATAAACCAACAAGAAATGTGAAACTTTGAGGGCTTGTTTAGCCCTTGTTGTATCTACCCACAATACAATTTCAATAATAGATATAACTTCATGGGTTTCCCCTTGGTATATTACTTAATTACATCAATAAAATCCTTATTTTTAAATTTATCTAAACCATTCCCTTATGATTATTCACTAGATGAAAATATTTTTATGGCCATATTATCATAAGCCCATTCAATGAACTCTGTTGATTGGAAAGTAGGACCATTGTCACAAACCAAGTAAAATAGTGTTCCAAACCTTGTAACTATATTCTCTTATAAGAATTTGATAACCCTTTTTTAAGTGTTTTTATTTGTGGTAATCACTTAAATACACCTTGTGTAATAATTTATAGTATCTAAGACAAACTTGTGTCCTTTTGAGGAGTTATGATTGATTACTACAATAAAATCCAACCCGCATTGAGAGAATGGTCATCCTTCGATAACTAACTAGAATGACATGGATGCATGTACCCCTATTTTTTTTTTTAAATGCATTCATGGCATGTCTATACATGATTAGGTATATCTTTAAAAATTGTAGGCCAATAATTTCTTGCTCGTAAGATTTTATTTATTATTTTGTTACCTAAAGGATGACCATTGCCTAAATTTTCATGAAAATTACTCACAATTTCATTAGCTTCTTCCTTGGATACACAATGGAGATATAACCCCTCATATTTATTTTTATATAGAATTTCTTAATTATCATGAAATGAGATGCTTTGAGACTCAATTCTCTCCTTTGTTCTATATTCAATCCTAGGGGAGAATTCCCATAAAGTCAATAATTTAAGATATGATCATACCAATCATTCTCAGCAAATTGAGTTTTGTCTACCTGCATCATTGTAATTTTGGGATAAATTATAATCATGAGCTATGTGATCCCTTATCCTCATACTAATTTCTCTACTATGATTTCTAAACCATACTCCTAAAGTTTTACCTTCTATTTTGCCCTACTTTCTCCTAGTTTTCTTTGTCCCAACATAAGCCTCATACAATAATGGAATTAAATTTTTTATGTAGTATATAATGCTTAAAACATTTAATATCCATGATCAGTGTGTATGCTTGTTTATCTAGAACTAGATACTTGAGTTCAACATATTTCAAATTCATGTTCATGAATGCAATGGGATGTTCTTCATTGTCATTTTTTGTGAGCATTGTTGCAATAGTATGGTAAAAATAATAAGAGTATATATATAAATAATTATTAAAATATGAGCTAACTGGTATTGGAGCTAAACTAATGGCATCCTTGATTTATTTAAATGATCTCTTAGCTTTAGTTGTCCATTCTAATTTGGCATCCTATTTTAGCATGGCATTCAGAGGTCTTACAATCTCATAAAAACTAGAAATTAGTTTTCATGAAAAAATAATTTTAGAAGAGAATGATTTTAGTTCCTTCTTATTATTGGGATAATGAATTTTATAAATGGAATAATCTCTTTTTGGGTTTATGGTGATACCTTCATTTCTAATGACTTGACCCAATAACTTACTTTATATCACTCCAAAAATGTTTTTCTTCAAATTGAATGAGATACCGCACCATCTACATCTATCAAAGACACTTTATAAATGGTGAACATGGTCAGACCTATATTTAGAAAACACAATTAGATAATCCAAATAAATAATAATACATTTACCCATTAGTCATTGTAAGGAAAAACCTATATCAAGTTGGAAGGTTTTTCCTACATTCATTAAACTAGAAAGCATCCTTTCATAGGTAAAATTTCCCCACTTAGTGGTGAAGGTAATTTTAATTCTATCCTCCTATTCTACTAGAACCTAATTGTAGCCTAAAAATACATTTAGGAAATAAATGATTTCTAAGCCACTAAAAATTTAAATCACTTCATGTAAAGATGGTAATTGGTATTTTTCCTTATCTATTTCATTATTTAGAATATCAAAAATGACACAAAGTCTAATCTTTCCACTTCTATTTTGAATAGGTACCAAATTACAAACCCATGTTGAATGTCTATTTAGTAAGATGATTTATACTTCAATTAATTTTTTTAACTCCCTATGTATAGGGGTTCTAACATAGGATTCACTTGACATTTCCTTTGTTTGAAAGGCTTCAGTCCTTCCTTTAATGAAATGTTATGTGTAATAACTCTAGGATTAAAGTTATTTAAATTGTCATAAGACCATGTAATTACATCTGTGTTATTGAAGGAGATATTTCAATTCTTTTTTATTTGTCTCAGACTAACTCAGGTCAATGTTAATGTATTGGGGTTCTTCTATTGTTCCTAAATTAATAGGAGCATATTCTTTCTTACTAAGTTCTACTCTTCTAAGGTTTTTAACATGCATGTCCAAGTTAAACATTATTTATAATGAAACCATTTCCTTTGGAATATTATCCTAATTTAATTAAATGATCCCATAATCTTCAATTTAATTTTCAAAGAGATAGTCCTTGTCCATTTCATCAATTATCTATGATTATAAAAAACTTGAATTATTCATAAATTGAACAATTTATTAGCTATTTTAAATTACCTAAAAATTATCAGCAGTCTTAGGTATATAAGGATAGGGCACTAATTCATTAAAAAAATGGTAATTTAGAATCATTATGAAGGGATAGATTTAAAATTGAGGCTACTAGAGAATAAAAAAATTGGTTTTGTTCTCTAGGAATAGACACAATAATTAAGGCTTCGAATGATTAGATCAAGTCCTAAGTTCTATGTTTGTATTTATTCAAGTAAGATAATTTACATTCAAACCTCATTATTTGATTAACCACTAACTATAAGTCTCTAAATGTTAGAAAAATTTTCACATCGTGATTTAAAGTAAACTTCAATCCAAAAATCAGTCCTTCATACTCAATAAGATTATTAGTACAAGGAAACTGTAAATGATGTGTAGCTAGGTATTGTTTTCCATGTGGGTCTACTAATGAAATTATTTTATTAGTTCCTTTTTTGGATCGATCTTAATTGAAATGAAGGGACCATAACCCAGATGGATCAATTTTTTTACAATTTTTAGATGTAGACTTAATGGTAAGAGTATAAAACCCAATGTCAAAAGAAGTGAAATTTAACTTTTTATTCTAAGGATTATACTCAATAATCATGTACTTAATTTTAGGCTCCCTTTCTACTGTAATTTGATTCTACACTTATCTAAGGGAACCACATGTGTGATAAATCATTTTCCATGTACCCAATGAGAGTTTTGGATTGATCCCTACTTAACAACATTTTGTAAGCTTCGAGGATATCTCCACCTATATGTCAAAGAATTTTTGTATCCTAGGTTTAGATTTTAATTTCATGTTTACATTTTTGTATCTCCACTTAGAATTCACATTTTTCTAGCTAAACCATATTCTTATCATATTTTAATGGGTTAAGACCCAATTTTCTACAAACTCTAACTATCATGACATTATTTGAAGCTTCTAAATCAACCAAACAATTATGAAAGTTCTTTCCAAAAATCTTGATGGTAAGGAGAAATGGAGGAAATTCAGTCTTGGTATTTTGAACTACCACATTTGTATGTGAATTATTTTATCTATTTAACAAAACATTATAAATTAAAGGTTTCAATAATAGATCACATTATTCTATAAACTGAGCTAGTTCATGAAGCATGATATTTGCCTTAATTTTTTCATGTCTTATACTATGGTATGTCCTCCTTTGTTAAAGGTGGGTTGCATGTCATTATAAATCTATGATCATTCCCTCTCAAAGGTGGATGGTTATTGTTAGTTTTTGGGTGAGGAGGAAGAACTATTTTATTTGGTGGTGTTGAATTACTATTGGGTTGTTGTGTCTTACTCCTCAATGCATAGTTGTTACATTGGTATTATTGAAAATTATGTATTTCTTTAGCATTTTCCTTCGGATCATTGTCATCTTAGTTAGGGAAGCTAAATGTTTCCAACATCATTTTGTATTATGTGTAGTATTAAAAGAATTAAAAGTGTTCATTTTATTGGAATTATTAGGGACTATTTTTTAACCTTCTATTTCATTTTTAAAAATATCAAAAGCATTGCAAAACTCTACACAATCAAGGTTTCCATGTTGAATTATGATTTGTACTCAAAACTAATTGGGTAACACTACTTAATAAATATTAATCTTCGGTATCCTATTTTGCAATGGATTAAGATTGTTTGGCTGTTTATGTAGATAATTAAACCTTTGGTGAGATTATTTGTGTGTGTCTTATCTCTATAGAACCACCCACTTGGATTTGAAGATTCAAAAAATCATTATTGAGTTTATGAACTACATGTTGTTTGTTGAATCCTCAATTGAGGTATATTTATTATTAAAATCAGTGGCCAAATCTTGGTTTATATTTGTATTTATATTCTGAACATTCAAGAAACTAAGTTTTTTATTTGGTGATAACTATTATAAAGGCAACACATTAGTAATCAGAGTAGGATTGATCAAGGGTAAATTCTAATTTGCATTAGAATTTCATTTAACATTAGAATATTAGGGTTGATGTTAGGAATAATCAATTCATGTGAATTTAGTTATTTTTCAATGTTAATGGACTCAAAATGTGCATGTGTTGATTATTTATTTATGAAACTTGCCTAAGTAATACATTTATCATGGGGTCCAATTATTTATGTAAATTTCTAGGTCTAGAAAAAAAAATGGCCTATATGGTTCACAAATCTTGGTGTACATATTTTGTAATATAGAATTTAAAGATCTAATGGACTCATGGGGTTCTTTTTTCATACTATTAAATTATTAGTACAAAATACTAGGATCAGTTATTCTTTTGAATTATGCTAATAAATTGGTCTCAAAATGATCCCAATTGTGGATATAATCCTCTAGAAAGTTAAGTAAAAATTCATATGTAATGTCTTGTAAAGAGAATGGGAAGATTCAATAAGCAACATCTTCATATTCTACATTCAATATTTTAATATATGTTTTGAATGAAGTAATGTGTTCCTTAGTAGTTTTAGCCTTGGTGAGTGAAAATTGAGAAATATATATTTTGTTTTTGCTTGAGAGCTCATGGATATCTCCAAGGACATTGATTGTCGTTCTAGTCAAACATGTGGCCATTGGTACAAAACATTTAAATTTAGGAGTGATTGGTGATTTTGGTTGGATACGTGAAAGTCTACATCATCCTTTGTCAAATATAAGTTTCATACGTACTTCTAAAGATGGAAGCAAAAGTTAACCAGAATTAGAACTTAACCTAGTTAACCTTACAGGCACATCCAATTATAGTTTTTCCTACCTGGATAAAAAAATCTTGTGATTGGTCAAATATTATGAACCCTCTTTCTAGCACCAGTTAAAGCCTATTGATTTGAGTAAAATCCATCTCATTTTAGGATCAAGAACTTGGTCTCAAGCATCAGTTTCATGTATTCAATTTTATAATTATTCATGTTGTGGAATAAATTTTAAGTGAAGTGGTTATTAATACTAAATATCCTCACTACCTACTCACCAACTATACCTAAAATCAAAAAAAAAATCCTAAGGTGCATATTAACAATGTTGTTATAGTGTAAGAGTTTGTTAGATCAAAAGAAACATAAAAAAAGGAAAGAAAGGGAAGGTAGAAAAAAATTATTATAAACAAACTCTTTGATCGTTGAATTTTTGAAATATGTTATGTGTTATAAATCAATGATTGCATATCTCTAGTTATAGATGAAACATAAAAAAACAAAGCAAAGAGTTTAGGTAAATTATACTACAAATGTATTTCTCATAGAATTAACTTAGATAATTATGATTTATGAAAAATTATATTAGGACATATAATCATTAATCAATAATTATAAATAAGTTGCAGCTATGAATATAGTGGAACTAGATAACACTCACTCCAACTAATTTGTAAATTCACATAGAAATTTCATATATCAATCAACCAATTCTAACATGTCATGCACATTCAAAAATTGAGAGAAGAAAACATAGTGGGACCCATCTGGATTTTCTATAGAATTTTGAGCTTCTATTTCTAGAATTTTCCTCCCTTTGAGATTTGAATATATTTTTTTTAATAATTGGATGGGCACCACCTCATCTTAATTAATGATACATGAAAAATATTTAAAAAATATTTTCTAAATATAATTTAAAGATACAATTTCATGCAAATAGTATAATGTTTTGGAACAATGTAGAAATTACCAAAATTAGCCTCTTTATCCACTTTATTGTGTCTTTAGTAGAGCTTGGGAACCACCATCTTTAAAACTACCAGCTTTTTAAGTCTGGATGGATTTTTTAAATGTGTGATAATCCTCATCTATTCTTGATAGATTGATGACAAGTACTCTAAACAGTGAGTTTGTCTTGGCCAATTACGCTACAAAACTAGATAAGGGAGTCTTCAATGTGCTCTTCATGGAAACTTCTTGTTATATTATCTCCCTTGCATAGCTTACAAGATAAATAATCTATATATTGCCTCCCTCATTTTCCTCATGGACTATGTTTTTGAAATCAATCATAAAATTAGCCAGCTTAACTAAAAATTCACCAAAATATTCCAACTTGCCATCTATTTTAAACAATGAAATAATTCCCACTTCCTAAAATATCTCTAAAATTATGTTAGATGAACTATCAATTATATATAGGACTATGTTAATCTCATCTGCCCATCCTTGTATTGAGGCCCTCATATGGATCAACCAATTTTGGGAGACCCTAATATGATACAAGATCATGAGTTTTAAATGTGGAAACATGTTTTTCTTCACAACCTTGGTCAAGTTTCATATCCTTGCATCAAATTTAGTAATTTTGTATTGGATAAAATTAACCTTCTACTACCAAGGTGTGTTCCTTTGTTTGGCCTGGAAGCTCTCTACTATAAGCTTGTACAAAAAATCAAGTGCCTCATGTACTTATTCAATAATTCCTTTTGGTATTGTGGCCTTTATTTGGGTTTCCAATATCTAGATTTTATACTTAATTCCTTGGATAACCCACTTTCCCAATTCACCTATTATTTCCATTATGGAGTCAGGGTCCTTTGCATACTCCTCTCTTTCTCGTGGCTTGGAATTTTTTATTATTTCTTAGAGAAAAGAGTTCCCCCTTAGTCTCATGAAATGTCAAAATATATCCTTTGGTAATTTTTATTATAAAGACTTTATTGAGTTTCCTTTTATGCTACTCAAACTCTATATTTACCTTTGGTTCATCAACTATGACCATTTCTTTTCATTTGAATTTTTCCAATTGGATGCTCTCTATCCATTTTACATATTATTGGGATATGAGAGTCGTAGTGGATGAGGGTGGTGTGATGTTGATGTACCTAAATCTATCATAGGTTAATATAGAGTTTAATAAACACTTCTCATTTCTGTATTTGAAGAATCCATTGCATGAGTTGTTGGTTGTGATCTTCTTGAGATATTTGGTGGAGTAGTAGCCAAGCTAAATGATTGTTTCACAAAATGAACATGTAAATGGTTGTTGGGATAAACCGTGGTCCTAAATATTTGTGAAGATGAAATTAATATGAACTATGTCCAATGACTGATGTCTAAACCCTAAATTCTAACCCTAATATCACATGAATATTTATAATGAAAAGCTAAACTTCAATGATCTGATCAAAAAGGAGTAAAAGGGAGGGTAAGGAAGAAAGAATGTGTTTTTGATCTTCAATCAAAACATTATGACAGAGCTTAAATTTCATCAAGACATGCGATAAACCAATATATATCATGAAATTTCATAGGCACAGATCCTACCATATATCAGGCAAATGTCTAAGGAAAGGTAATGCAAATAAGAAATCAGGTTCACTTTAAAGATTTACTTCCACAAGAAATTAGGTTCTATAATGTTGTTCATTTATCAGCTAGATATCAATGATAGGACTCATGAATAATTTTTTTCTTGATATTTTAGGCCCTTGAGATCCCTCTCAGCCCTTTCCAAATCTTGTTTGAAGCCCCTAACATCTCCTATCTTTTCCTTTAATGATAAAATCAATCCCATGACCTTATTATTATCAGCCCCTATTTTCTCTTATCCTTGATTCCTTACTTATTTCACTTGAATTCAAATAGAGCTCCACATCTTCCCTTAAAACACCTTTTTAGGATACCATAGTTGTGAATTTTCCTAAGTTCTTGCTAGGGCTTTTAGTTCAATTCTAGATCAAATTATCTTTACACAAATGATAATCCAATCTTCTTTGGCTTGACTATAATGAGCACAAGGTCAAATTAGGGTTTCCATACTTACTAGCCATTTTTTGAAGGTTTTTATAGTGCTTTAATGGTGCTAACTATTTGAACTTGTGTGATCTTCATGACTTAGGTCCTAATTGGACTGTGTACTTATACCCTTGCATTTCCTGAGTCTACAAAATCTTTAACTTAGAATATTATACTTACATGGCTTTGATGTGGCATCATTATGGAATATTACTCATTAATATTTAAAAAATGATTGTTTTTTCCCATTATATTAATTATAGGCCCTTTAAAAATTTTGCCTCACCTTGTACCATTGTATCTATTTGCTTGGATCAATATGATTCATTGATCTTGATCTAAGAACTCAAATGTTATTGTTTTATTACTACATTCCCCATGGTTGTGACACTTATCATATTTTCATCTACTTTGAGATTTATTAAAATGTCAACATATAGCTCACACTGTTGATCTCATTTACATGGATCAATCACACTCTGTCAATCTTGATCTACTTAATTATACCTCCTACTCCACAAACTGTTAATCAAATGCACATTCATCCACATATCATCAATTCTAAATATTTAATTTTTGGCTAATGGATATGATACATTTCATCTTCACGTTCATCCTCAGGGATTTTGACTTTTTAACCTTCATCACACACCGTTGGATCTATTTGGCCTAATCAACATGCTCTATTGGATCTTAATCTAGGGGGTGGAATATTTTTGGCTATTCAATATTATTTTAGTGATATTATGACACATATCACCTTCTCACTTGTATCAAGGCTTTGAAACTTTGACTTAGGATGTACCATCAATCAAAGTGTGTATACGAGGTTGCATACTGTCGATCCTTAAAAGATGTTCAAACTTTAGATTAGGGTTAGGGCTTAACTTTTCAAATTTAATCTCTCACCATTGGATCATCTTGCCCAATTAAATACACATCATTGATTAAGCATATTAACTTTTTAATGGTATATGCATCGCTAGATATCGATTGCCCAAACAAATGCAGACTGGTGATCCTATGGATAATAAAATAATTAAGCAAAAATCAAGTAATATAAAGATATTAGGGTAAATTCTTAAGAATAAGTTTTTTATCTATGTTAATAAATATGAATTAAAAACTTAGGATTAAATATTAAGCTAAGTTTATAACATAGTGAAATGGGACCATGTGATTAGTTAGACCATGCTAATAATAAAATAGCCCAAGGGGTCACAAGATATAAAGGGATCAAGCATAATATTTTTAGATTAAGGTCTAGCCATGTTAAAAACCATAGCTAAGCCTTAGGATAAAAATTAAGATAAGTTCATGTCAAAAATAATTGTTCTCATGCAATTTTTTCTCGTATAATTTTGAATTTAATTCAAACAGGGATTTAGGTTAAAACATTAGACTAGCATTTTATTGTTGACTAAATTTGACCCTACAAGTCAAATTGGGACCCCTATAGGTAAAAAATTGATTTTATATGTTCATAAGGGTATTATATTTTAACATAGGGTGTGTGTAAGTCTTTTGATGTCATTTAATGTCATATTAGCCTTGGTCTTGGTAATTTTAATCTTTGTCTTTTTGAGCCATTTAAAGGTCATAAAAGGAGCATTTAATGACTTGTATGGTCTCCTTGGGTAAAATGAAGGTTTCAAAAGGTGATGTAATGTTCCATGTGTCTTATTATGTCTTAATCAACTATTTATAATTGAAAAGTGGTAGGTCCTTTAGAAGAAAGAGTAGATTTCTTGGAAAAAGGAGTTTGGCACTTGTACGACCCATGAGAGAGTGTGGCACATGGGAGAAGGTTATAAGATGACTATTTAGCTTCTTTATACTCAATTCCACATTTTAAATACTCTGAAATTACAATAAAATGTTAAAAACTATTCTACTCTCCTATTGTTCCACCATGCACACATAACTAGTTAGCAAGTTTGTGTTTAGTACGGCCAATAAGAGAGGTTTTGATAAAAATTATCTTGGGGGTATCTCATACAATCAATTATATCCCATTTTATTTTTAGTTATAGAATAATGGTATCATGTACTTTATGAACCATTATCATGAAGTTGGCCAATCTAGTTTGCTTGTCAATTTGTGCACTCTATAGGTTTTTCTTTAGTTTGGGTAAGTCCATACAATACATCTATTGATTTTGATTATATATTATTTTTTATCTTTCCTATAATTCTCCTCATCTGTGGTTTCCCATTTCAAGGTGTTTGGATAAGCCAAGTATCTTAGATTACAAGTGAAGATAATTTTCTATGTTACAAGCAAGTTTCCACTATCTATAGAATCTTCATGCTTTGGTAGTGAATTCAAATGTTTTTTATAAGTTAATTACCATTTTTATAATTCCCTCTCAGTATCCTCTCCTTTCAATCCCTTTCCTCAAAGCAATCTTCATGGAATTACAGTCACAAGCACCATGTAGTCAGTTGGCTCCATGACTGTCATACATAGTCAACAAAGTGAGTTGGGTTAAGGGTTTTAATACATCCATAGAGTTATTACTATGGTCTTGAAATTTTTAATAAATTATCATGGTAGTAACAATCAATTAAAGTCTTTTGCTTATTAGAAGAGGGACTGGGATAGTCAATACAGTCACTCACACAGTATTATACCATTAACATACACCTACAGGTATACCATGAGGACCAATCATGTTTAAAAATAATCCATTTGGATATTTTTAGATAGACATGGAACCCATTTAAGTTCAAATATATACACACTATCCATCCTCATACTTAATACCTGCATACATAAAAATGCTTATTGATAGGTGGTGCTCTCATGGAGAAAATCATGTTAAAAAAGAGTCTCTAAGTCGAGAGAGGTTTTTGATAGTGAGAAAGGTCTATTTGGAACTTTTTAAAAATTTCCAAACATAATTGAAACCCACAAACCATGCATACTACTTGAAGGATCATCCACTGCCTCTACATGACAATGTCCACCTATAGGTGGTGTTAACAAAGAACTAAGGATAATTGATGGAGTAATTTGGACAAGATAGAACCTTCTTCAAGTCCTAAGTGTGAATTAAAGAGCATGGAAGAGATGTTTAAAGGTACAATATGGTCAAATAGACCAAGAATTTTGTGTCTTTAAGGCAATGATTGTATTCAGGGACATTTTCCCTAAAAGCATAAAATAGAGCACCTAGCCTTTTCATAGAGATTTTATGACCAAGTTATCAAAACTTTTGGTGCATAATAATGTGATTGTATTATAGTTTCCACATAGGATAATGAATAAAAAAATTTAAGGGTGAATTATCAGTGTAAATTATTTTTTGGGAGGCCCAAATTTTCCCTTTAGCCACTAAACTAGACAGTGAGATCTACAGTTTTGAACATCAAAAGCCCTTCATACCCAAAATTGTGAATAAGGCATGTATCCATATAGAATGGAAATATTGATTTGATGATCAAATTTTTAATATAGAGTCATAAAATAATGTTTTTATTGAAGGTTATAATTCTATGTTCTGAGTCCCATCCACACCTACAGTTGTCTCTCACCTGAGATGTTGATATACAGTGGACTGTGAAGTCCTATAAATGCATAGTAAGAGATTGAACATGGAAACCTATGAACATGGATATACATATCATTTAAAAAATTTAATATTAATACTTCATATGGATCCTATGTATTACATTACATGGGTTTCAAGAGTAAAATCCACCTATATGACCCCACATAGTCAACTATAGCTAGTTGTGAGGGGTAAAAAGCAAGGGGTTTGGATTCTTGATATGGTTATGGCCCAAGTATGGAATGAATAGGTAAAAATAATTTTAAAATGATCTTGGAAGGTTTCAAAATGGTTGTTTTAATGTTTCAAAATTCTAATTCATGCAAAGTGCACCTACAGGTGCCTCACCCAAACAGGGAATATAGTCAAGTATCTTGACCAGTCAAGTGAAGGACATGACTTGAGGGTTTTTAACAAGGGTTGTGATGAATAAGTGATTTTAATGGGTTTTTTAATGGAATTGACATCTCATGAGAACCCCAATCAAATAATCATATCATAAAAAACCCTTTTCAAGTGCATCACACTGTCCACATGGTAGAATCATGCAGACAGCCTTTTTCCTTACAATCTATCTTAAGTTTTAATGCTTTTAGAGGGTAAAATGATATGCCCAAGGGATATTTTTTTGTTTAAAATTTCCTCAAAACATGTATATGCCACTATAATATTTATTTTTTTTGATAAAATAAGGGAAGTGCCCTATGTTTTGTCTTAAACATAGGGCATTCCCCTTATACACAAATTCTATAGTTTTTCAAAATTGGAATGATCAAGTGAGATAAGGGATGGTTTAACATTGAAAGGAGGTTTGGTAAGTTAGATAAACTTTTAAAAACATGAGAGACGTTACATATAAGGAGGGAACTCAAGAGGATGGTATGGATTTCCAAGTGTGTAGATATATCTGATTTAGGCCTAAAGCCAAATGGGGGTCCAACTTCACTTCCAGATCTTAGTGAGATTTATAATTGGTTGGGATATGTTTATAATATTAATTTACAATTTATAAGATATTGGGATGTAGGGGAATCTATGAAAAAGTCATTTTTGGACTTTGGGACAACTTAGGCCTATGTAAATGAGAAAACAAGCTCGATAAGGGAACTTGAGATGCTCACACCTCCCTTGAAAATTTGCATGGAAATCCATGAAGTTTTTATGGGTTGATAGGAGTCTAATACATCACATTTTTGTAATTTTTTAACAGTTCCAAATCCCATCTTTATGAACAAAGCTTAAGAGGGTAAAACATGTTTAAACTCACCAAAACCCTTGCTAGTGACCAGTTTGAAAAGATGGAGTAGTTAGTGCATATAAATGGAATATTTTTCCTATAATGATGATTGTATTTTTTAGGTAACTCTCTTAGGCTACTCCACATCCTTTTTTAATATAGAAAATTATATGGATGGAGTACAAAATAAGATATTTTTGATAGTTCTATGTGTTTTGTGGGTTGTACCAAGAGTCTGAAGATGCCAACCACATGGGAGGAAATATTGAGACTTAAGATAACTCCCCATGTAAATTTCATTATTTATAAAAACTCTTAGGTTCCTCAACAAGGGCTCTCATCTCAACTATTCAGAACTAGCATAGTGAACATGATGGTGAGAAGTGTGGAAATTTCAAGTGGATGGTATTTTAAGGTGAACCTAAAGAATATAAGGCCATATAGGGCCTTTCCAAGTGTCATTTACCCACTTATATGTATTTCATGAGAAACATAAGCCATTTTATAATCTAAGTGTGCAATGTGTGTTAAAAAGGGAGTTTCTTTGACTACAAGCAGTGATGGTTCATTCTCAAAGTAATCCAAATGATTAAGAATGTAGCCAATGCATGGAGAAACATGTTTTTAATTTTTCCCTCTCATTCCAATCATTATACCTAACCCTACTCAGTTTTGGGATGTTGCAAAAGGGGTGATTGATGAAGATAATTTTTCTGAGCCAATAAAAGGAATTTCATACCACTTTTCAAGAATTTCATGCCTTGGATTTCCACTTGATTCATCTAAATTTACATGATTAGTTTAAAATTATCTTCTCATGAACATGTAACCCCTTTTCTTAGATTTACACTTGTCCTTGTGACCTTTGGACTTATTTCTTCTCTTCTCTCTCTCAAGTTCTATAATAACTAGCCATTTTGGCCTTTGTAAAATATGTTCCACCTAAATATGGTGAAGCCTTCTCATTTACATATCATGGATCAATAAATACTACTAATTTTACCTCTTCTATGAATTATCATATTGTGTTCACTTGAATTATGGATCTTTCTTAGTGATTATTGTTGTTTCCTTAGCATTGGTGTCTCATTCTCTCACCTATTTTCAGTTTGAAAGCTTCTTCTTGTAGGTCATGTGAAGTGTTCTATGATATGTCAAGATTGAGTGATTTAGTCTATTCAAATAGTCATTATAGGCCTCTTTTCTAGTCCTCATAGCCTAAACATTCATCACAACCTCATAATGAAATATTGATGTGAGAAGATTTAGATTAGAGAAGTGTATGCCTAGTTAGTCTTTTGGTCTCATGTGTGATATACAATTGGTTGGTAGTCATCAATAAAATTGGTGGATCACCACCTTTAGGATAGTTTACTTTTATATTTCTCTCCCTTTTCCTTACAATCATAATTGTAGTAGTGCTCAAAAAGTGGTACATCAAAGGAGTGAGCCCTATCTAAAGATTCAACTCATTCTTAGGCTACCCACAACCTAGAGGTGTTTCAATTATGCCACTTGGATGATGAGAGCTAAGACATCTTCTCAAATGGTGAAAATCTAAGTGATAATGATTTTTGGCACACTCAGTGGGACTCATTGTCCAAGAAGTTGAAAGATTTTTGGTGTTGTCTTTGAACACATCAACCTTTAGAAGCCTCTATCCAAGCATCAATGGTGATTCTGAAGTTACATCAGCAAGTCATTCAGCCCTAGTTTTCCTTTTAAAGATTTTTGGCAATTTTTCTTTGTGTTTTTTCTTCTCAATGAAGTTCTATGGCTAGTTTTGGTGTTGAGTACTTTTTTACACAAGTTGATGAGATATCTCAAGCTTATGTCATTCCCTATCATCCTTTATATGATTCTTATCAACCTTTTTATGATCCTTACTAGTTCCAATATGACCCTTATTGAACTTATCATGAGTTGTATGAGTCCTATAACTAGCCTTTTTATTATCTTACTCCTCCTAGTTAACCTAGTCACTTTTCAAATTAGTTCATTTCAACTTTCAAGCAAACTCTCTTAGGATATGAGAGGTATATGATAGATCTTGACACACAAAGGGGGCATGATTAATATGTTCCTATTCATATCATTCATAATGTGAGAGATGCATTAGATCTGGTTAAAAGAGAATGAGCACCTATTGAGAAAGCAAATTAGCAAAGGCTCACAAGTGAGATGTTATATGTGAGTGGCTTGATTTCATCCTTAGAAAATAAGATAAGAATTCATAAGGAATATCCTCACCAAATATATTATCCCTCATATCCACCTCCCCAAGATTTCTATTAGTTCTACTTTACCCCTACTCATGGACCCAATCAAGCTTATCAAAGTAATCTTTTCCCAATCAGCAGGAAGAGAGAGTTAGAAAGACAAACTTTGTTTTTGAAGAAAACCTTGATAGGCAGATTGAGTTATCCAATAAGTATATGCATTAGTATATCTCATTATCAAATCAAGTGTAATCTAATCCCTCATTTCCCTCTTCCATGACATCCCCACCTCAAGAGGATACTTCTAGATATGAAATCCCAAGTTGGAGACAAGGTGGAGAATCCAAGCCTAAGGAGATCCCAAGTTTCTTGAACACTTCATCCACTCCTCAAATTGCATCACTACCTAAAAAAGAGACTCATAATACTAACATCATAAGTTTGAATAAGGTACTGGAATCATGGGAAAATAAAGGGGATAAATGCCTTGATAAAGAGTGTTAAGTTGAGAAAGAGTTTGATCCTATGCAAGCCCCTCCCACCCTTCCTCAAGAGACATATTATTTTCCATAACAACCCTCTTATACTCATTATCCTCATGATGATGCCTATAAAATTCAAGAGAGACTTTTCCAAGATAACATATCCAAGCAAATTGAATATTTAAATTCAAGAATGAAATTGTTGAGTCAAGGTGTGATGGAAGGTTTAGATCCAAAAGAAGATCATATGCCTAAACACACCCCATCTAACCTTCCTCAAGAAAGTGATAAATCTAAGTCAGATTTCAATGAAGTGATTTTAAAATAGAAGGAAGAAAACCAAGCTAATTTATCCTAAGGTTTGCCTACCCTTCCTCAAGAACCAAAAAGATCCCCTACAATTCATTCTTAATATGATGTTGAGTTCTATGTTCCACCTCCACCAACTAGTTCATATTGTCCTCACCCTATCACCCTTTAAATTGAAAGACCCATGGTATGGGAACATAAAGAGGATAATTTAACTGATAAGAATTCATAACTTTTTCTTGAATAAAATATAGCTCCTTGGCAGCCTCATTAGACTAGGTCACTTAATTACAAAATGCCTAGCATTGGTATCACCAAGAAGGAGAAATAAATTGAAGATATTACAGTCCTTGAGAATCAAAGTTATGTTATAATAGTTGAGATACAACTTAAGATCCCTCAAAAGGTTATAAATTTTGAAGAAGATGTTATTTCTTGTGTTAAATTTTTTGATTGTGTTGCTATTGAAGATTGTCTTCCTTGTGTCAAAGAAGAGGAAATCATCATTGGTTCTTCCATCAATATACAAGATATCATAGATGGGAAAGAATAAGTCTCTAATTAGGCTTGGGATGACTTGTTAGAAAACATTGGAGTAGGTTATACTCCTCTTCAAGGAAGCTATGATCTAGTCAAAAATGGAGAAGGAAACCTTTACACTCAAGTGGGTATGCAAAGAAAAAGCAACTTTTCAAATTTGTCATTTCAAGAGGCATATGCATCCCATGATGATATTTTTGAAATAATAAAAATGGTTTATCATCCTCTCAAATAGTTGGGACAAACACATCAGGTTTTAAAGGATATAACAAGCTTTTATTGGCCTCAATCTTCCAAGGAACAAGAAACTACTCCTCTTGAAGCCAGGCCTACCAAGAAGATACAAGTTGATCATGAGATGAAGAGTGGGAATCATTATGAGGTATGTTTACATATTCAATAGGAATACATTTACATTAGATACCTATTTAAGGATGATCTACTTGGGGGTAGATCAATTGAGGTTCTAAGGAATAGGTCTGATCTATAAAGCATCCAATCTAAGGAGCAACATGCTTATCACTATGATTCATCTCATGAAAAATAAGATTAAATGAACTTTCCTTTTGATCCTGGAAAGGAAGAATAGTTTTTTGTTTTCTATTTTCCCTAAGTGCTTTGAGCACACATGTGTGTCTTGTTAGTGTGTTTGCTTTACTTTGTGTATGTCCTTTATTTTGTGTGGTTAAGGTAATTAGTTGTCTTGTCTTAGTCAAAGCCTTGTTTTCAAGTGTCAGGTCTTCTTATTTTGTATTAGACTTTATATGACTTCCTAATCCCATAGATAGGATAAGGCTACTAATCTTTAGTATAGTAGGCATACTACCCCTATGAGTCACTAATTTATTGACCAAATTTGACCCTATAGGTAAAATTGGGACCCCTATAGGTAAAAAATTGCTTTTAAGATGTTCATAAGGGTATAATATTTTTTCATAGGGTGTGTTTAAGTCTTTTTATGTCATTCATGTCATATTAGCCTTGGTCTTAGTCATTTTAATCCTTGTCTTTTTGAGCCATTTAAAGGTCATAAAAGGAGCATTTAATCACTTGTATGACATCCTTAGGTAAAGTGAAGGTGTCAAAAGGTGATGTCATATGACATGTGTCTTATTATTCCTTAATCAATTGTTTCTAACTAAAAATTGGTGGGTTCTTTAGAAGAAAGAGCAATTTTCTTGGAAAAAGGAGGAGCTTAGAACTTGTACAGCCCATGAGAGAGTGTGGAACATGGGAGAAGGTTTTTAGATGACTCTTAAAATTCTTAAAACTAAATTCCATATTTTGAATTCTTTTAAAAGTGCAATAAAATGTTAAAACCCATTCAACTCTCCTATCAATCCACTATGCACACAAAACCAGTCAGTAGGTTTGTTCTTAGTATAGTTAGCAAGAGAGGTTTTAGGAAAAATTATCTTAAGAGTGTCTTCTACACTCAATAAGATAAAATTTTATATTTGGTTGTATAATAATTGTGGCCTATGCTTTATGAACCATTCTCATGAAGTTGGCCTATCTAATTTTCTTGCTAATCTATGCACCCTATAGGTTTTGCTTTGGTTTAGAGAATTGTGTACAATGTAGCTACTAATTTTTATTATATATGATTTTTATCTCTCATATAATGTTATTCATGATTTTTTTCACATTTTAATCTATTTGGATAAGTTAAGCATCTCAAGTTACAAGTGAAGGCACTTTTCTGTGTTGCAAGAAAGTTTCCACTATCTATAAAATTTTCATGCTTTACTAGTGACTTAAGAGGGTTATGATAAAATAATTACCATGTTTCCAATGCCTTATCTTTCCCCTCACATTTTAATCTCTTTACCTAAAACAATATACATGGAATTATAGTCACAAACACCATGTAGTTAGTTGGCTCCATGACTGTCATGCACATTCAAATAAATGAGCTGGGTTAAGGATTTTAACACATCCATAGAGTTAAGACTATGTTATTTAAATTTTTAATACATTATCATGGTATGAAAAATTAATTAAATATTTTCACTTGTTATAAGATTTACTGTGACAATCAATACAGTCACTCACATAATCTTCTACCATTAACATACACCTACAGGTATATCATGAGGACCAATCATGTTGAAAAGGAAGCATTGGAACTTGTTTCATATCATTTAAAGTTTGAAAGATAAATTTATATATTTTTAGATAGACATGGAACCCATTTAAGGTCAAATTTATACACAATATCCATCCTCATACTTATCGCCTACATACATGAAAATGCTCATCTATAGGTGGTGCTCTCATGGAGGAAATCATGTTGAAAAGGAGTGTATAAGTTGGGAAAGGTTTTTGATAGTGATAAATGTCTATTTTTAACTTTTATAAAATGTCCAAACATCATTGAAACCCATAAACCATTCATACTACTTGAAGGTTCATCCACTACCTCTACATGACAATGTTCACCTATAGGTGGTGTTAACAGCGTGTTAAGGATACTTGATGGAAGAATTTGGACAAGATAGAAAATTCTTGAAGTCCTGATTGTATATTAAAGAGTATTTTAGAGTTGTTGGAAGGTACCATATGGTAAAACATACCTATAAGTTTGTGTCTTTAAGGTAATGACTATATTCAATGACCTTTTCCCTAAAAGCATAAAATAGATCACCTGGCCATTTCATAGAGATCTTATAACCAAGTTATGAAAACCTTTGTTGCATCATAATGTGTTTGTATTATATTATCCACATAGGATAAGGAATTTACAAAATTTTAAGGAAAAATTATTAGTGGAAGCTAGTTGTTGGGAGGCCCAAAGTTGCCCTTTGGCCACTAAACTTAGACAATGAGATCTACAGTTTTGAACATCAAAAGCCCTTCATACCCAAAATTATGAATAAGGAATGTATCCATATAGGATGGAAACATTTATTTGATGATCACAATTTTAATCTAGATTCATCAAATAATTTTTGGAGAGAAGGTTGAAATTTTTTTGTTCTAAGTCCCATCCACACCTACAGTTGTCTCTCACTTGAGATGTTGATATACAGTGGACTGTGAAGTCTTAAAAATTCATAGTAAGAGATTGAACATGGAAACCTATGAATATGGAGATAAATATAATCTAAAAACAATCTCCCTAAGACTTCATATGGTTCTTATGGATTACATGACATAGGTTTTAAGATTAAAACCCACTTACAGGACCCCACACAGTCAACTATAGCTAGTTGTGAGGGGTAGAGAGCAAGGGGTTTGGGTTATTGATATGGATATGTCCCAAGTATGGAATTAATAGGTCCAAATAATTTTAAAATTATATTTCAAGGTCTGAAAATCATTTTTTTAATTTTTCAAAGGTCTAATTCATGCAAAGTGAACCTACAGGTGCCTCACCCAAATAGGAAATATAGTCAAGTAACTTGACCAATCAAGTGAAGGACATGACTTAAGGGATTTTAACAAGTTTTGTGATGAATAATTGATTATAATGGATTTTAAATTTTCATAAACATATCATGAGAACCCTATTAAAATAATTAGATCATTAAAAAAACCTTTTTAAGTGCATCACATAGTCCACATGGTATAAGCATGCATACAATCTTTTTCCTCACAGTCTATCTTAGATTTTAATGCTTTTGGAGGGTAAAATGATATGAAAAAGGGATAATTTTTTGTTTAAAATGTCTTAAAATTTTGGATAGGCCACTCTAATATTCAATTTGTCTAATAAAATATCGAAAATGCCTTATGTTTTGTCTCAAACAGAGGGCACTCTCCTTATGAACAAATTCTATAGTTTTTGAAAATGGGAATGAACAAGTGAGCTAAGGGATGGTTTAACCTTGAAAGGAGGTGTGGGAAATTGGATAAAACTTTTAAAAACATTATATACTTTACATAAAAGGAGGGAACTCAAGAGGAAGGTATCGATTTCCAAGTATGCAGATAGGTATGATTTAGACCTAAAGCCAAATGGGGGTCCAACTTCACTTCCAACTCTTAGTTAGATTTATAACTATTTGGGACATGTTTATAGGATTAAATTAGACATGTATAAGCTATTGGTATGTATGGAAAGCCATGAAAAAGTCATTTTTAGACATTAGGATAACTCAAGCTTGTGCAAATGAGAAAACAAGATTGATAATGCAACTTGAGATGCTCACATCTCCCTTGACACTTTGCATGGAAATACAAGAAGTTTGGATGGGTTTAAAGGGGTCTTAGAATTTTCAACATCCCATCCTTATCAACAAATCTTAACAAGGTAAAATAGGCCTAAACTCACTAGAACCCTTCCTGTGACCACTTTGAGAAGATGGAGTAGTTAGTGAATCTAAATGGAATAGTTTGTCCAGAATGATGATTGGATTTTTAGGGGACTCTCTCAGGCTACTCCAAATCCATTTATATTGTACAAAATTATATGAATGGAGTAAAAAATGGGGTAGTTTTGATTATTTTGTGTGTTTTATAGGTTCTAAGAAGAGTCTAAAGATGAAAATCACATGGGAGGAAAGCTTGAGACTTAAGATAACTCCCCATGTCAATTTCATGCTTTAGAACAACACCTAGGTGCCTCACCAAGAGCTCTCATCTTAGCCATCAAAACTGGCATAGTGAACATGATGGTGAGAAGTGTGGAAACTTTAAGTGGATGGTATTTTAAGGTGCACCTAAAGAATCTAAGGCCATAGAGGGCATTTTCAAATGTTATTCACCCCCTTGTATGGAATTTTCATGAGAAATTGAATTTTTTTTGGAATCTAAATGTGTAAGGTGTGTTGAAAATGGAGTTTCTTTAACTACACATAGTGATGGCTCATTCTTAGAGGAATCTAGATGATTAGGAATGTAGACAATGCATGGAGCAGTATGTCTACAACCCTTCCCTCTTAATCCAATAATCAGACTTATCCCTAGTTAGTTTTGGGACGTTTCAAAAGGGGTGATTGATGAAGATAATTTTTCTGATCCATCAAAAGGAATTTCATGCCACTTTTCAAGACTTTCATGCCTTGGATTGCCACTTGCCTCTTTTGAATTTGCATGATCAGTTCCAAATTATCTTCTCTTACATATGTAATCACTTTTCTCAAATTGAAACTTTTCCTTGTGACCTTTGGACTTTTTTCTTATCTTCTCTCTCTCAATTTCTATAAGAACTAGCCATTTTGGCCTTTGTAAAATATACTGCACTTGAGTATGGCAAAGCCCTATTAATTTTCATACCATGGATCATTAAAGACTATATATTTTTACCTCTTCTATGAATGTTCATAGTGTGTTCACTTGAATGATGGATATTGCCTAGTGATGACTATTGTTTCCTTAGCATTGTTGTCTCATTTTCTCACCTATTTGTAGTTTTAAAGATTCTTCTTATAGGTCATGTGAAGTGTTTTATGAAGTGTCAAGGTTGAGTTAGTTAGTGTATTTAAATAGTGTCATTATAGACCTTTTTCTAGTCCTCCTATCCTAAATATTCATCACAATCTCATAATGAAATACTGATGTGAGAATATTCAAATTAGAGAAGTGTATGCCTATTTTGTCTATTGGTCTCATGTGTGATATGTATTTTGTCAGTAGTCACCAATAAATTTGGTGTATCACCACCTTTAGGATAGTTTAATTTTAGTCTTATCTCCCTTTTATTTACAATTATTGGCGTAGCAGTGCTCTAAAAATGGTACATCAAGGGAGCTATCCCTATCTATAGATTCACCTCATTCTTAGGCTACCCATAGCCTAGATGTGTTTCAATTATGCCATTTGGATGAGGAGAGCTGAGACATCTCCTTAGAGGGTTTAAATCCAAGTGATAAAATTTATCATGACTTAAAATAAATTCAATTAATCTTTGACAGATGAAAGTCAAGTAAAATATATATTTAACATTGGAGCATAAAACCCTAAGCATGTTTATTCCCAAATGAGATTTCGTTGAACTTATAATATGTAAACATAGTCAATAATCATTAGCAACCTTAGAAGGGGTAAAACCATGATCATCTAAAAACATGTCAATTAATCCAAATGAGAACCAGGTGTGGGTGATCTTCAAATAAAGACAATGTGTAAACATGTTAGTGGTACTCTAATCAATTGAGTTTTCAATTTTAAGGTACAAATTTGCACAATTTAAAATAAAGGTCCACATTTTTTAGAAATAGGGGTATTTTGACCTCAATAAATGGTGAATTTTATGGAAAACATAGCAATATGTTAGAATTTAGAGACTCTAGTTTAGACGAATAACTAGTCTACTTATTCCACTTGATTGAACACCATTAGTAACATCAGTTCATGGTTAGAACAAGTCTTACACATGTTAAATTAGGATTAAGAATCAATACATATCCATTTTTTGTGTGTGCTTTAATTTCTCTTATTTATTTCCATAGGATTTAAAGAACAACTTATATATTCATGACCTTAATCATTAACATTAACTTATAGCATATTTGGATGTTCATTAAGAATCATGCTTTAGCTTAGGGAAGGCTTGGGTATTGCTCTACTACCATCCAAGCATCTATATCCTTGATAAATATACCTTTGGCTCTACTCAAGGCCTTGGTCTAATGCTAGTGATGTGTCCATATCCCTGGTGGAGATTACCAAAATCACCTCTGCTCAGAAAGCCTTTTGAATTTTGTAATAAGCTCTTATTTTTTTATATTTTTTAGATATTTTGACTTTATAACAAAGGTTGGGAACTATATTATCTATATTTTTGGATTTTGTCAAAAAATTTATCTTTAAAAAATCATCTTTGGCTATAAACTTTGTCCTAGGCAATTAATGTTTATTAAGTGCAAACATGGCTTTGTCCTAATAATTCAATCTTTCACCCTATATGTGCAATCCTTCTTAGAACCAAAATTAGATCAAAAAAAGGTTTATAATCTCAAAGAATAATTAACCTATTTATTAGTATTTAATATTTTCTCTAAACTATAACTTCAAGCTCATATTTCAATAGCCCATGATCAATCAATGCTAAGGTTCCATACCTGCATTCCTAAACTGTGAGGTTCCTCTTGAGCATCTAAATGTATTTTAAGCTGAGTACTATTTTGAAGAAGACTTATTTAAATAAAATATCAAAGAAAAGAAAGGAAACACCCCAAACACAAAGCAAAATAAATATCAAGCAAACAAATATTTACAAGCACTACTTACAAACAAGGGATAGGAAAAGAAACTAATCTAAAACCTACCTAAACTAACTCCACAAATAACTTACCTCCAAGATCAAATGGAAATTTATTTAAACTACTACAAAACCTTGAAACATGATTTCTTCCATTCAATGGACTCTTATTTTGGTTAGGATAACTTGTGTGTTCATGTCTTTTATATGATGTATCTTGATTCCTCATCTCCATTCTCTAGTACCTAGATTGAAGATATGGATCTAAAACCCAATCATATTCTTCCTAAATGCTTGTGTATCATATCAAGATTGATAATTATAATTCATTCATAGATTTATAGTGACTTATATCATCCTCATTTATTGATGGAATCTCAGCTAGCATTCTTATATTGATGTCTTCATTAATTTTGGATTCAGGTGGAGATGGACTACCAATCTTTACACCAAAACTTTCCAAGTCATCCTGAAAGGATACTTCATCATGATCAACTAAAAGGGAATGAAATTCATTTGAAACCTTACCATTTTAATTATATTGATCACATAATTCAACCTTTTGATGGGGTTATATGGAAATCCTTGATATGCTACACTTACTTCATCTTATATGTATAATGGCATCAATTCTATCCAATCGAGTCCCACCTCATCTTTATTTAGGATATCCAAAATGACATTGTTTTCTTATAATACCTTAATTTCTCTCAAAAAATCTTGGTATAAATTTTACCACTAGTCAATTTCTTTAGGGATATCCTCAATTTTAGCAATGACCTCATATGAATTGTCCTCACAACTATCTTTTGAAGAGAGGTCAGCTTGTATCTGATCTTTTTCATGGGGATTTTCATCTTTAATGGATATTTATTATTCTATATAATCTTTAGGTTCATTTTATTCTCTGAAAGTAAAATCAAAAGCCTATCCCATGAAGGATTTAGATGTCCTTGCAAATCCAGATGTTCCTACAACATTGTCTTGATTAAACATACGTTCAGATGTATCATTTTCATTTTGATATGTTTAAAAGACACTACAATGATCAACTATACCTATATCACAAAGATTCATTTCATGTACATTCTTATATGACCTATTATTATTATTATCATGAAACATATTTGTAGGCGTATTGAGCCTTTGAGAAGCATAGTTTCCATTTGAGTTTTCCCTAGTATTGCCTACTTGATTTTGTAATTGAAGAAAGTTGGTGCTCAACTTTTGAACAATCTTAAGTATGGATTCATTCTCATTCTTTGTTGATTCTAAGTTATGAACTTGAATTTTATTATTAGTGGTTGGCATTAAATCTCTATGTTCCTATGGATGAAATCTGTTTGTAGCATTATTCAAGAACCCCAAATTTTGGCCAAGATAGGCATGGTTTTTAGGCACATT
This sequence comes from Torreya grandis, assembly GCA_037957365.1. Classification (NCBI taxonomy): domain Eukaryota; kingdom Viridiplantae; phylum Streptophyta; class Pinopsida; order Cupressales; family Taxaceae; genus Torreya; species Torreya grandis. Next base: position 445,417 of record JARHVA010001319.1, read on the forward strand.
CTGATTAGTATTAGGAATTACATTTAGTGCAAGGAAATTGGGATTAATATTTTGGATAGCATATGTAAACTGATCTTGAGGTGACATTTGATCATTGATTATTATAGCTCCAGCGTAAACCAAGACCAAGATGTTTATGACTCCAACAGACCTTTTAAAAAACATAGATTTCATGGCATCTAAGTCATCCTTGTAAACGTTTAAGGCTAAAGCCTCATTATGTCTATAAGGAGTTATGGTTATATTGAACATCTTCTAGAATCTAGCATTAAAGGCTCTTATGGGCTCATTGGGATCTCTTTTAACTCTGGTAAACTATTGGTACAAGACATAAGGATTGATGATTTTACCAAATTGGTAAATGAAGTAATCATTAAAGTCAAACCAACTAATAATGTAGTTCTTAGGTAGGTTAAGGAACCATTCATATGCAACATCTTTAAAATTAAATGGAAACAATCTACATATTACATATAAATGAACTAAACTCATAAGTCTCAAAGTAGCCTTAAATATTTTAACATGTTCTTCAGTTGTGACAACATTATTAGGATTGAAAGAATGCAAATATATTTTAGGATTTCTCAGTAAGTCATATACCTAGCTCGGCACATTGATAGAAGATCCACCCAACCATGCCATACATTGATGAAGATCTTACTTATGGCAATTCTAGCTTATAAAATATTCAACCTATTTAAAATATGATGTATCAACCTTATCTTTACAAAGAACAATGATCAAACTTGCACATTTAACCCAATTTTACATAAATACATGTCAATCATAATTATCTTTAACTAAATAATCTCAACGATACATCTAAATTGATGAATGAGAGGGATATTTACACTTCTAAGTTCAAATAAACCTAAACATGTAAATAATCAAACAATCTTTGATCAAAACTGCTATCACTAACCTTAAACGCCTTGGATTTACAAATCTTAAGCTACCTTTGCAAACTTTTCACATAAATTTTAATAGAATATCAATCTTTAGCTAAATAATCCAAAAGACTAGTCTAAAACCATGAATATCAGTGATCTTTACACAATTGAGCTAATAATAATACAAATATGCAAAATATCAACTGACCTTTGAACAAAATTCACTAAAATTATCAAAGATACTATGAATTCACAAAGATTTAACTAAAGTCCCTCCTTATAGCACCAATTTTTCCCTTTTTGATGTACCTAAATATATCATAGGTTCATATAGTGTTTAATAAACACTTCTCATTTTTGGATCCAAAGAATCCATGGCATGAATTTTTGGTTATGATCTTCTCAAGATCTATGGTGGAGTAGTGACCAAGCTAAATGAATATTTCATAAAATGGACATGTAAATGGTTCTTGGTAATAATCATGGTCTTAAATATTTCTGAAGATGAAAGTAATCCAAACTAATTCTAATAAATGATGTCCAAACCCTAAAGTCTAACCCTGATCTAGCATGAATATTTACAATGAAAATCTAAACTATATTGATCTAATCAAAAAGGATCAAAAGGGAGGGTAGCGTAGAAAGAAGGTGTTTCTAATCTTCAATCCAGACATTATGATAGAGCTTAAATTTCATCAATACATGCACTAAACTAATATATATCATGAAATTACATAGGCACAAATCATGTTGTATATCAGGCAAATGTCTAAGGAAAGGTAATGCAAATAAGAAATTAGGTTCACTTTAAAGGTTTACTTCTATATGAAAATAGTTTTTGCACATCTTTAAGAAAATCAAAAGAGAACAAAATGAATCGAAGATATTTTAATCATCCTAGCATAAGCGTAAATTGACAACTCTGCATTAACATGTGCACATCTACGATCTATAAAAATAATTCAAATATGAATATCAAACTAGCTAACTGAGGAAGTAACCATGATAGCAAACACATAGACAAATATTGGACAAACTTCGTATAATTCCTTAATTGTACTACTTGCTTCAATTTTACAAAGTAATTTTGACTCTAAGAACTCCCCCCCTTTTACAATGGGGAATACCTATTTATATAGACCTTTCATGATGTATGCCAATTAGTCATGTCAAAATGTAAGGATAGTTATCCTTGTACAATATTTAGACAACCCTCTAGACATTCTAAATGACTAACCTACAAGTAACATTCTTTACAAGTTGCACATGACTTTATAAAATAATATTCTCTTTTCAAAAGTACACAAGCTCAATTACAAAAAAAATATTCCTATATTAACTAACTTGGATACCCTTGTGTTGTCATAGTCTTTTGTCTTCCCTACAGGATCTTCATTCTATAATGGTGTTCATTGATCAGCTAGAGATCAATGATAGGTCTCATAAGAAATTCTTTTTCTTGATCTTTTAGACCCTCAAGATCCCTCTCAGCCCTTTCCAAATTTTTTTGATTCCCCTAGCATATCCTATCCTTTCTTCTGATGATAAAAGCAAGCCCATCACCTTCTTGTTATTAGCCCCTATTTTCCCTTATACTCAATTCCTTACTTCTTTCATCTAAATCTAGATAGAGCTCCACATCTTCCCTTGAAATACCTTTTTGGGATACCATGGTTATGAATTTTCCTAACTACTTGCTAAGTTTTTAGTTCAATTTTGGATCGAATTATCCTTGCACAAATGGCATTACAATCTTATTTGGCTTGACTATAATGAGCATAGGGTCAAATCAGGGCTTCCATACTCTCTAGGGCTTTCTTGAAGGTTTTTACAATGCTTTAATGGTGGTAGTTTTTTTAACTTGTTTGATCTTCATGACTTAGGTACCAATTAGATTATGTACTTATACCCTTGTATTTTTTGGGTCTACAAAATCTTCAACTTGTAATATTATACTTGTGTGGCTTCGATGTGGTATCATCATGGCATCCTTCTCATTAATATTTAAAATATGACCATTTATCACCCCTAAACATGTGTCATTATTTTATTCTTTGAAAATATTGTCTCACCTCACACTATTAGATCTATTAACTTGGATCAACATGATTCATTGATCTTGATCTAAGAAATCGAATGATATTGGTTGTTTGTTATATTCCCCATAGTTATGACACTTATCACTTTCACATTAACTCTGAGATTTGATAAAATCTCAACATCTATCTCACACCATTGAACTCATTTTCACTGATCAATTATACTCCATTGATCTTGATCTAATTAATTATGCTTTTTACTTTATAGACCATTGATCGGTATGTGTATACTCATCTATGTACCATCAATCTTTTAAATATGCTCGAGCTTTAATTTATGGCTCATAGCTATGCCACATGTCATCTCCACATTTATCCTTAGAGTTTTTGACTTTTTAACCTTCATCACATGCTATTGGATCTATTTGGTCTGATCAATACACTCCATCAAATCTCAATCTGAGGGGTGGAATGTTATTGGATGTTCAATATTCTTTCACTGATATTATGACAGTTATCACCTTCTTGCTTATCCTGAGGATTTTAACCTTTGACTTGGCATGCACCATCAATCAGAATGTGTATATGAGGTCACATGCCATTAATCCTCAAAAGATGTTCAAACTTTAGCTTAGGGTTGGGGCTTGATTTTTCAACTTTACTCTCTCACAGTTGGATCATCTTGCCTAGGTAAATGCACATCATTGATTAGGTTCTTGACTTGTTGACTTTATACACACCACTAGATCTTGATTTCTTGAATAAACATGGATCATTGTTCTTGTGAATAATAAAATAATTAAGTCATAACTTAGGTAATATAAATAACATAGGGTAAATTATTAAGGCTAAGGTTTTTATTCATGTTAATAAACATGAATTAAAACTTTAAGATTAAGTCTTAAGCTATGTTTAGAATATAATAAAAGTGGACCATGTGATTAGCTAAACCATACTAATAATAAAATAGATGAAGGGGTCACAGGATATAAAGGGACAAAGCATAATATTTTTAGACTAATGTTTGATCATGTTAAAAAACATTGCTAAGCCTTAGGATAAAAATTAACCTAAGTCCATGGCACAAATAATTGTTTCTGCACAAATTGTTCCCACATTATTTTGAATTTAATTCGAAAGGGGATATAGGTTAAAACATTAGACTAGGGTTTTATCATGACTTAAAATAGATTTAATTATTATTTTATTTATGAAAGGTAATTAAAATATCAATTTAACATTGAAGCACAAAACCCTAAGCATGTTCATTCCTAAATCAGATTCCATTAAACCTATAATACCAAAACACAATCAACAATCATTAGTAACCTTAGAAGGGGTAAAACCATGATCACCTGAAAACATGTCAATTAATCCAAATGAGAACTAGGTGTAGATGATCTTCAAATAAAGACAATGTGAAAACATGTTAGTGGTACTCTGATCAAATGAATTTTAAATTTTAAGGTACAAATTTGCATAGTTTAAAATAAGGTTCCCCATTTTTCAGAAATGGGGGTATGTTGACCTCAACATGTGGTTAGAGATGGATGGAATGGATGAGGTATAATAATGAGAGTTGTAAGTTTAATCATGACAATGGATGTGTGTGTGGTGTAAATAAGGGCCTCTATTGTAGAGGGATTAGATGATGGAGGTGGAGAAGATGTTACAATATGAGGAGAATTAAGAATTTGAGGGGGAGAGAATTTCATTGTCATTTAAATATTAGCTTGATGGATTTCCAATTGGGTTAGGTCTAAGACAATAGTGGCTATCTTCCCTTTTCCCTTGGGCTCTTTTGGATTTGATATAGAATGGGTGACAACACTTGGAATCCTGGCCATGTCAATGATCTTTAAAGTGGGTAGATTGCATTTGGGTCTAATTTTGATGCGGTGGATCTTGAAGGGTTCACTTGAGGGACTTGTCTATTAAATTAAAATGTAATGACTAAATTTGAGGAAATTATTTTCATGCTAGTTTATATGGGTGTAATATTTATTTGGATTAAAGGTGGAGCTTGACTAGTCATAGGCAAAACAATTATTAGATGGAATTAAGTTATAGTCTTTGATGCCATTTTCAAAATTGATGGTGTTCAAATCATCTTTTTTTGTAAATATGCAAACCCATAGTTTAGGAAGACAACATTCCACAACCTTCATATATGTGGGGAGAAGTATGTGATGTAAAAACCCAAATAAATTTTTTATTAATGATAAATATGGGAACCATATGATGGTTTTGCTAAAATTAATACCATTTCTATTGAACCTCAACATACATTACTTATAAAAACATATATGAAAAATTAAAAACATGTAAGATCTCTAATTTTTTCACAATCCATGAGATTGAGAATGAGTTTTTTGGGAGTAAACTGTGACCAATTTTTGGATCAACACATTTCAAATCACTACCCATGATGAATTTTCTTGATGATGAATCATAGGTGGTGATTTGAAATGCATCAATCTAAAAAATAGTTGAACTACAAATCCATAGTTCATTTTGGTATCTACTTCTATTACACCATCATTATAAAGAGAATTTATCCCTCTTATTATGTATGAGGAGCATAGTTCCTTTTTTAGAGTTCCATGAGGCACTTGGTGGCCACATTCACTATTCTACGGTGATCCACTCTTCATTACACCTAGTTCTAACAAGTTCACTTCAGTGGCATTACATTTAGTTATTGTGCATGATTTTTCCATACTTATGTTACACTTTTGCTTTGGACCCTAATCATAGTTATTTTTATTGTTTCCTCTTCATCTTTTATTTTAGAATGGCTAGATTTCTCATACACCATTTGTGTTCTTCTTTTATCAAAGAGAAGAAACATTGTTTGATGTGGATGGAGATTCTTTAGTATTTAGGTAGAGGATCTCATTAGTGTCATTCATCATTATTCTAGATCTATTGTAAGTAGATTCAACATATTATATGGGGATTTATTAGTTATTCTCTCTTTGTACTCTGTTGATCTCACTTATGGATGCATTTTTTGTTGTGCTTGACATCCTTGGAGCATGCACTTTCTCTCACTTTTCTCTCTTTTGGAGAGGAGTTTTGTCCTACATATTTTCTCCTTTTATCCATTTTATGGGATTTTTATTGTACTTGGGTACCTCATCAAGACTCATTTCCAAAACCTAATTCTCTTACCCACCTAAGCTACGCTTCAGGGGTGTGTTAGTGCAGGTTTTTTCTCGCTTTTTTTTTACCTACATAGTTGTTAGTCAACTTGCTTAGGGTTGTTAAGGTCATTAGGTAAAATACACTTAATGTGTTTTCTAATTTTGAGTTGAATTTTTACCTTTATGATGACCTAATATCTCACTATATAATTTACCTCCTATATACTTTTTATCTAATTGATCAACTAATAATCAATTAATGAACTTCACTTTTGCTTTGCATTACTCTTACCTAATCCTAAGGTTTTCATGCAATTTGTGATGTTTGAATATCCTAGAGTGATCCACTATGTCATTTAATTCTTGTGTTTTTTATCATTTTTAAATCTAATATTGATTATTAAATCCAATTTTTAATAAAATTATGAGATAATGAGAAAAAGTGTTTAAGTAACCAAATTTGGAAAAATTAAAAGTGTAAGAATAATATTGAATTTCAGATCACTTGATGATAATTAAAAAAAAATTATGGGCAAGATGTTAACTCAAATTAGTAAAGAGAAGGAGTAGCCTCCTAAATAATATCATTCATCCCATAATTTGAGTGGTTGGATAAATCGGTATAATCGATGGTCTAATAGAATATTTGGTCTCCTAGATGTAATTAAATTCATTTCATTTTACTTGAAAATATTTTAAAATCAATTAGACAATTCGTTTGTTTATTTAATTCTCTAAAATTCTTGATTATTGTTATATTTAAAAATATTTGGATCACAATCAAAAATTATATTATCATATAATCTTATTATATTTATTTTAAAGACATAAGTATTATCTTAAAATTATTATAATTGACACCATTGAATATTTATAAATTATATTCAATTGATCATAAAAAAATCCACCATGGTCTCTAAAGTGAGCAAACATTTTATGTGACATCCAACCAATAATTATGATGTTACAAAATCATTACTTTACTTGCATTCTTACGATAGAGGATGCACATGATGAAGCCCTCCATAATTTCAACAAGCTTTAATAAATTATAAACATATGGTGTGATAAAAGATCAAATACAAAAGTTTTTAGAATTTCACACTTGATCCTACTTTGGGACAAAGCACATGACAAGAAAGGTCAGCATGAAAAATTGGACCCTCTTTGAATTGGTCCACATAATATTTCATAGATCTTAATAAATAATGCCTTGAAACTAAAGGAATTTCAAGGAAATGATTTATTAGTGACGGTGAATGGAAAATATTTGAATCACTTTTCTTTATTATTTCATCCCCATCATTTTTAAACTAACTATGATTTTTAGTTTAGGATTATTCTAGGACTAGAGTATAATTAGTATATTTTCATTCCATTTCATTTTCTCTTAGTTCTATTTTTTTCCTTAGACTATAAACAACTTTCAATTATTTTCTTATATTTAATTTGATTTGAATAGTTGGTAGTTTAATAAGTCTTGTTGAAGGCAAAATCAAGGAAACTAAAAATAAATTCTTTACTCACTCATCATTTGTTGAAATTCATGAAAGTCACATCGTTTATGATGCTCATGCAGAAGCTTAATCATAATCAGATGCTTGACAAAGTAAAATTATTTATTAAGTGTATAGTTTTCAGGAAAAGGGATTTCACTTTTGAATAAATATTAATTGATTGTGTTTGATTCACATATGTTTTCACTAAAGTCTTGGAATTTTATTTTAGAATTGTAACTTGAATTTAAAAAAGTCTAACATTGAAAAAGAGTCAAAACTATACTTCAATAATACTAATTTAAGGGACATAAAAGAAAAAGAAAAATTAATCATTCTAAACTTTTGAACATCCTTATACATTGGCTATATTTCTTCCCAATGCTTTGAGAGACTAAATTCAAAAATTCCAAAATAGATATAATAAACCAATATGAAATACTTAAAATAAAAATCACAAGTTTTCTCCTAAAAGAATGATTTGAGCAATCTTCATGGGGGATATAGATACATGCCTAGGAATGGAACAATGCCTAGAGTGGAACCATAGGTATCTTTATTGGGGCTATAGACATTTGGCTAGCATAAAAGCAATGCCCAAGCATTTTCTTCCCTAATCATATCCTTAATATATATTTAAAAAACTAATATTTCAAAAAAAATTGGTCAAATCATTATTCCCAACCCATTTCATAAGCTCTTAAGAAAGATAAAATAAATCAAGTTGCACATACTTTGATTCTTTGAAGGTGTAAATAACTAGTATGTCATGTGACAAAACTAGAAATCATTTGCAAGGCTTCATTGAGAATATGTATCTTTTGGGTATACTTAGTTGAATTTATTAACATGAAAAATCAATATTTATGAGTTATTAATATCTTGTGATTCTTTCCTCACAAATTTAATAAGTCCTTGTGATTATATTTTAAATTCTTGATATTCATCTTTCATATTTAATTTTTCCTCTGAGCTTCGTATGATTCATATTATTTAAAATATTAAAGGATGGACTCATTACAGACTTAGTAATTTCCCTACACTCATGTAATTGTTCTCACTTTTAGTTTTCATACCTCAAACTCCTAAACTTTATGATTATCGGAATGATGTGTTAGGGATGACTTTTATCTTATGGTTTACACTAATATTTATTTAATAAAATTTTAATAATTTTTTTTCAATTATATATAAAAAGTAGCATGAGCATAATTTTTTAGCTAAGGAAGTTTTATGGACTTATGATATATCATAATAACCAACTCATTGATAATAAATTTTGGGAAATGAGACCCTGTAGCTATTCAACCAATGTCATGTGTATTTTGTGATCACATTCAAATTATATATCTATTTTTTCACAAAGTGACTATTAAATGACCTATGTTTATTATGTTACTTATAGGAAATTTAACATGTCTCCATGGTCCTAAACTTTGCAAAAAGGACTTAAGACCTCACAACCTCCATGAGGATCGTATACTCCATTAATCTAAATGAATCAAAGCCTACCACTTGTCGTGTATAAAATATTCATAAACTTCACACAGATGATTTTATAACTTTAAAAACTCCATTCTAAGACTACCCATGAATCTAAATCTACCACTTATCAGTCTTCATTTATTCATGCAGTCAAATAAAACCTTTATGAGTTAGATTTAATTCATGAGCTCTAGGAAGGTCTTGCATTGTAGGACTAACTAAATCCAAAGGTATCACATGGATAACTTATAATAGTCATTTAAAATGTGAATATACATAAGGGGTCACACTATATCAAGGATGTGTCATCATCTCAAACTAGGTGGTAGATAAATGTCAAGATCACAGATAGATGAACTTCAATTCAAATGATAAATCAATATGTGAATCTTCACGTGTTCATGTAGTCACATAGTTAAAAGTAAAATCAAAAACCAAAATAAGACTTTGTGAGCTCTAGGACTCCAAGACCACAAGATTGCAACACTTGAAATTAAAGTTGTGAATAGTGTCAAAATCAAAATTACGATGACATAAACAATAAGGGCACAAAGTGCCAAGCCCACGCAATGCAATAGCTTTAAACATTTTTGTAATGTTAAATTTGAATATAGTTATATCATGTCTACTCGAATATGGAAATAGTTATAGAGAAAACTAAGATAGCCAACAACATAATGCCCATAATCAACTCCATGTGTAATAAATCTCACCCACCAAAAATAACAGTCATATTTATCAGCTTAAGAGTATGAGCACTAGAACTACATGTGTTTGATCTTTTGCTCTTAAATTTTTCAATGGGAAAATACACATATGCTAATAGGGACAAAGCATTTTTACCTATTATGTTTTTATGTCCCTCCTTATTCTGGTAGCTTTTCTTTTGATATTATAGCCTAATGCTTCCCAATAGCTTTTTAGGATGAATATCATTCTCAACACTGAAGCCAAATATCCTATCTAATACGAGTATCCTTTGGGGTCAATGTTATGCCTCTCAAGCATATCATTTGTACTCTATAATCTAATATAGATCCAAAATAAATAAATAAATAAATGTGATAAAGTTGCCAAATAGGCCTACCTATTCATGTCAAGAATAAATCCTAATGCATAGTATGCCATGGCTACCCAAATAGTTGATTCCATAAGTGATATTAGAGTACTCAGCAATAAGTAAAGAAGAGATAATTCCAATGCATGATGTAGTAGAAGGATCTCATTGTTTATAAAATACAGGTAACCTAGAAAGTGTGAATTACAACTCAGTATAGTTGATGAAATCTTACTAGAGGTTCCAACATGCAAAATACTTACCTATGATTGGCCAAATAAACATGGAATAATGACTGTGAGGAATAAGCACATCTTTTATTATTTTGCAATATTTAATTAGTTTGAGAAGTGAGATTGGATGTCTATTAAAATACAATGAAATAGCAATGGAATAAAAGCCAAAAAATGAGCCAAAAGCTACTCAGATCCTTATTCAAATAGTTGTGTTTTAACATCTAATGCATATAGTGATTTTGTTATTATCAGAGGTTCTTAGATCACCAGAACTTACTAATTATGGGGATAAGCAATTGTGATATTGATAAATAGCATATTAAAGGTCTTTTCTTGACCTGGACAAGGTTTATACTGATAAATCACATGGTTTTATCATTATTTAAGGCTATATCATAGAGATTATTGGTTATATGAGCATATAAACATAGAAATAGAATACATAATTGATAAATATAGAACATGTTGTTTTTCATAATGTGATTAAGTACGTTTAAATTTTATGTAGTTTATATATGACACATGGAAACATTTAGGAAAATAAAAGATGACTTCTTATATTAAACATAATACTTAATTACATATTATCATAGAGATTAACTTACAAAATCTTATAATACAAGCTCGGCGAACAAATACTACATTAATCTTGTAGTGGAAGAATTACAATAATAATAATTATGCTATCAATCAACCCTTTTTCATATATATACATCCATTATATAGCTCAAATATGTTATAGTTGTGACTTCTTATCTATTCTAGGTAGCCAGTTGTGCCAGGTCACTTGTAACTTCCTCTATTTGTTACTAACTCAAAATAGGTTAATTGTATTCCAATCTGACTAACTAGTTAGTAAGATTGCACAGATGGAAATGGAAGTTGTTATTATGCATGAATGATAGAGTTGGACACATTGACGAGTAATATATTTGAACATATGACATATATATATATATATATGAATATTTTCCTGATAACACTTTCCTAAACATAAATTGTTGTCTCATCCCAAGATAATATTACAGCAATGTAAAAAAGTACTAAATGATAGGAGGACTCCCATGAGTTGTAGATCTCCTAGGGTGCCATTTACCAATTTTCACCTTATGCACACTACATAGCTATCCTCAAAGGTTTTCAACTAAGTAGTGCCCTGTGACTTGTTATGTATCCATCTAAAAATAAAACATAGTAGGAAAATGTCAAAATTATGATACTTGTACACTATTTAGGAAGTACGAGTTAAATCCAATTGGCCAAGCACTGAAGAAACATGAAAATGGGGTAACCTTGTGTTGTTGAAGATAGGCCTATAATTTAGATAGTAGAATAAACTAAGGGGTATTGAGCATAGGCATAATCATAGAATCAAAAGCTAACAAGTCAATTTTAAAAGCTTTCCAAACCAATAAAAATTTTAGGATGAAACGAGGTAGTGCTCTCAGGTGGCCTTGAGAAAGAAGTAAATCTTGGGGCTCTTCATCCATAAATGTGGGAAAACTAGTGAAGATAGCAAGAGTTTGTTGAGTAATATCTTGATGGAGGTAGACAAACTTATCATCATACCTTTGTGCTTGAAGACTAGTAAAAGTGGTATATTAGGTGTGCATTTTCCACTATTGTAAATTCACCAACATGATGTCCTTAGTAGAATAAGATGCCTAAAGTAAGATATCCAGGTCATCCATAGAAGTGGTTAGGTTGAGTATGGTTGCTTTGGCCCTAAAATATTCTATGAATTCCATCTGTGTGCTTCCCCAAACACTATCAAGATATTTATTATATTCCAATAAGCATTGGGCTACCTGTATGGCCTATAAAGATGTAGCATGGATAGACTTCTGATATTCATCTAGTAAATCCAAAAGGAGATTGGTATCATCTTTAATTATATTGAAGTATGTCTCTATTGGTGTGTTTGTAACATTAAGTTTTTCATTGATGTCAAAGTAAGTTGAATTTCATTTATGTCTTAGAGGTGATCATGAGAAATTGCATGGTAAGTATTCATGATAACTCAAGTATGGTCTAGTAGACTCTTGAGTTCTATATGAGGTTTTGGCTCTATGTTGTCGTACAAAAATCTTGAAATAAGATGTGTATCAATAGGTAATAATGGTATCAAATAGGATTGGCATGTTAAATATTCTTAATATGCGTCTACAGTGGTATCAAGGTCAGGTATTGAGGCATAAACCTTGCATGAGAGACCTAGTATGAAGACACATGCTTGGTAGCTTGTTAAGATGAGAATTATGAGACCTATGTGAACAATTTTGATAGTGAACGAGCTTTTTTCATTTCATTTGACATGTGTGTGATGGTTTAAGATTAATACAATAATTTTACAAGTGTTTTTAAGGATAAATCATAACTGGTAATTCAAAGACCTTACATGCATAGAGACCTAGTATGGCCAAATGGAGGGTCAAGTTGAGTTTTCAATGTGATATAACACTTGTGATCATATAATAAGGTTTTATAAGGTGTTTCAAGGGTGTTTAACAATTTTTAGGTCCTTTATGAATGAAAATTCAAGAAACAACATTTTGAGTAATTTTGTGTATGCAAAATGTAGGTTTCTAAACCCAAGAAGGATACGTTGATACTAATTCACACATGCAGACTTTGCATGGTGTCCTGATATTTTTAGGAGAGATGTTAAATGGTCTTAAGAATTAATTCCATGCATTTCTTGACATTTTAGGGGCAAATTTTTATGAACAAATGTTAATAAGGTTAACTGGTCTAAAACCCTTATAGTGACCTGATTGGAGAAAACTTGTTTTAAATTGCCTAGAATGGTTTGGTTGAGAAATTTTTATGTTTGTATGTTATATATGACTAATTTAGGCATCTCAAAGTTGTAGTGGTGTGTCAGGTAGTGAGAAGAACCTATAAAAAATTGCTTGTTTTTAAATAATTTGATGTTATAGGTAGGGTTGACCAAGTCAATGCATGAAAATGGATGGAGGTGAAAGGTCAAGACTTGTTATTTATGTCCATGGTTTTTTTTTAGTGATTTATATATTTTTTTTCAATAAATTTGGTCATCCAAGTTGACCTATTGCTAAAATGGCTAACAATGAAAATACTAAAGAAAACCAGTTAGAGTGAGAAAGTATTTATGGATTGGTTTCAGATGATTAGGGATGAATCAAATTATTTTGGGTATTTTTTAATACCTATAACTCATGTTCCTTTTTTTAAAAATTTATTTTCATGATCATACACAAGCAAGAAAGTGCTCTCAAGATAACCTGTCTGTATGAGTCAAGATAGTGAAAGAGTGAATTTCAAAGATTGGTATATATGTTCTGCATTTTCCATTTGACATATATTTATTTGTTTTTAAATATGTGATTATTATTTTGGAGGATCATCCAAATTATTTTTAAGTTTAGGTAAATGTCCCTACAAGTGTGGGAAGTCATGTTCACCATGACTGGATCTTAACCCAAAATGATAATTTTAGGGTTGCCAAGAGAAATGAAGGATGTGAGACATTATGACAAGTTAAAATTTATCCAATGCACTTGTTTATGTTTTTTGGTATGTAATTTATATATTCATTATTTATGTAATTTATATAGATAGGTGAGTAATTTGTGATGTGGAAGCCAAATGGGCTTGTCCAGTTGTGTTAAGATAGTAAGAGAGTAACCTGAGAGATTGGTCTATAAGACCAATGATTATCTCTAGAGTTTGATATTTATTCATTTATTAATTATATATAATACTTATATAAACTATTAATTATCATTATATTTCATTAAATTTTACTTTAAAATGCTAAAGACAAATTTCTACATGACTCTGTTGACAGGCCTATTGACAGTTTTTGAGTAATCATCTTGAAGAGGTAAGTTTGAAGTTGTTTGGATAGTATTGAAGGATAAAAATACTTTTTATATGTTTATAAGGTATATAAGGATAATTTTAATGAAATTATAGTCATTTAAAGTGATCAATAAGGTGTGGAGAGTTAAAGTCTGTTGATTGTGTATGCAATATTTGGTAGTTCTAGGTGAGCTTCTTATAAAGAAGGTTTAGAGTCTGAAAAGGTTGAGTCAAAGATTATATTTTTTATAATAATTACCTTATTATCATTATATGTTTATAAATATTAATTATTTCCATGGTTTTTTTAAAAAAATTTGCTTTTTTCCTACATGTTCATGACTGGGTTTCAGTGTGTATTGGCAGTTCTAAGTGAGCCTGGAGCAAGAGAATTCTCGAGACCTATTGGATTGTATGGTGATGTAAAATGTAAATGGTGATATATTTTAGGTATTTTAAAATATATTAATGAATTTTTTTTAATTTTTTTTTGATAAAATTGATCGTATGCTTCAGATATGGTTGACAAACTTTTTGGCAATGAGAAGGCCTAAAAGGCGATTAGGACTATTTGGTGGGTCTAAGTAGTGAAATGGGACAAATGGAGTTGGGAACCTAAGGTAAAATAATAAAAAATATATTTAATTAATTTATTAATTTTTTCATCCATTTTTGAAGATAATAAGTGTTCTTAATGGTTAGAGTGGTAACGTGTGGATAAGACAGACCTAATTGCATTAGGTCTCAACTAGGCATGATTAGGTTTTTCGCCTCTATGAGTTATGACCAACTCAAGTAGTGATTTATTATCATGTGTAACATGTTTAATGATATATTTAAATGGTAAATAAATTATGGTAATGATCTTGTCTAACCAATATAGGTGAGACTAAGAGTTGAGTATAAAAGCAAGGCCTAATTGGCCTATTTGAGTGTCTGAGAAAGTGTGGATTTAAGTGAAGAAGAAAATATCTTAGAGGAGTAAAATTAGGTCATTAAATACCATAATATGGATAATATTATTATACATATTTATATAACATATTTTTTTCATGTGGATGACTAGGTCAATGAACCCAATGAGCCTAGAAGAGGCATGTTGAGCGAGAATGAGCAAGAGGCTGTTTGACTGAGATTGAAGGGTAAAGAGTGAAAACAAAGGAGGTAATCATTATTTGAGTTAAAATAAAGTTTTATAAGGTGATAAAATATTATATTTGACTTATTTGGTGCTAAGTTACCTCAGGTTTTGGAGCCTCCTTTCAAGATAGAACTTGCAAAAGACTAGTCGAGTGGGTGCTTAACTAGGGAGGGGTTGGATCTCCTTGTGAAGTTAGTGATTCACTAAAATTTGGATCTTGAAATTATATTAATATATTACATTTTCATGTTTTATCAGGATTTATCCCCCAATATATTTTCCCACATATATATTGAGTTATCTTGTGATATGCTTATGTAGTTGTTTGTTTATGCATTGATCTTTATGTGAATGAATGCTTAATGAAATGATGAATAGAATTGAATAGTATTTGTTAAAAAAATTATTCACCCCCCTATAAATAGTTAATTCAAATAATTGGTATCATTCTAGGTCTTTTTAAGGAGGCTTGATAGCCTACAAGTGATCCTAAGTAGTATAAAGTGTGATGAGGATAATGTTCATCTTGTTTACAGTGATGGTCTATCAAATAATGATGGTACTTGTAGAGTTGTATAAATGTCATATGTACCATTTGGTGGTTTATAATGAATATATATAAGCTAATTCAAATATCAAACCCAATATGGATAATCTATAAGGACTCTAAAGACATGTTAAGAGAAAGGTACAAGTCAAGGCATTCCAAGATGGTCTACTTGCTCAGCTAGCATGATAGAAGGAAGATGTTTCTTGGTTTAGGTGTTCAATATAAATTGAGGCTGAAATAATCTTGTTTTTTCCTTGATATAAGATTCTATGAAGTCATTTATATCATCACAAAGAGATCTACAAGTCAAGGATGAATTGGTCATCAAGCTAGAGAAGCTAAGTTGATTATATGAAGCTATCATAGATAGGCAGTGGTTTGTTAGAAGTCTGAGTATGTTGATGAGAAATTTTTGAGGTATATTTGAGCCTTATTATGAGATAAAAGTATATACTTATTTATATTGTTATGATGGTTTAGCATATATGCATTGAGATCTTCAAGAGTGCCTATAGGTTAGTAAGGATAAAGAGGCTATAAAGTCCAAACAAGTATTAATTGGTCTATGTGCATGATAATACCTTGTAGTTATCATGCTTTGAAGGAATAGAATACTTTTCTAAACACTATACTTGGTATAAGAAGTCTGAGATAAAACATGAACATAAGAGAAAGAAAATTGGTGTATAAGACCAATATGGTCATGAAGAATATATGATAGAGTTGTCTAAATAAACATGGTCTTGAAATATTGTTAATCTCATAAAATAAACATGATGACATGTTGAAAGTACCATAATAGTTATTTGAAGATGAACAATCCTGTAACATAACATGAATAGGTTTTAGCCCTAAAAAGATAAGGTGGGTGAGTGTGTTTTGATTTTGAAGTTTCTTGTCTACATAATACATCTAAGTATGTAATGATTTAAGAAGGTGATTATATCTTGTAAACATGATCAATGAGATAATGAGAATATATCTTGAAGGTATTCTTGAGACCATAAAGGTCTGAGCTTGAGAAAAATATATAAACCATAAAAACCAAGTGAGTATAAAGTGTTTGCAGAGTTTGTTGTGTTGAGTATTTTTACATGAAGACAAGTGCGATTAATGAATGTCAAAAGTGACATTAAGATCATATAATGCATATGAACACTGACATAGCTCTAAAATAGAAAATTAGGTCTCATAGACCTATCTAGAAATTTGATACATGGATAGTGTTATGAGCTAATCTAAGCTATGATGGATTGTGATGCTTGAAGAGAAGTTGTTTGATGCTATGAGGAGAATATGGAGTTATTTATAGACCTAGTTGGTTGAGGTGACCTGTTGAAGGTACTATGAGATGAGTCAATACATAATGACTTGAGGTGTCTATTTGAGACTTGTGGAGTTTTCTTAAGGTAATCAAATGAGTTATGTTTATTATAAATAGTTTATTTGTGGGTTTAGATAACCTAATCTAGGTTGAGCATAGGAGTTAGGAGGATCTAACTCAGATGGCTTAAGAATTATGCATGGACAAAGAGGTTTATTACTTATTTAGTAAAATTTCAGGTCCTAGGATCAATGAACTGAAGTGTATATGACCTTTGTCATTAATGTCAAAAGGGGAGAAAGACTTGATAGGGAGAACCAGCTTGGAGAGATGAAAGTAGTCTAGTGTGTTAGAGTGTTTGCCATCAATGAAAAAAGGGGAGATTGTTTAAGTATGTCTATATTGGTGTGTTTGTAACATTAAGGTTATCATTGATGTTAAAGGAATTTTAAGGTCATTGGTGTCCTAAAGGTGATCATGATAAGTTGCATGATAAGTATTCATGATAACTCAAGCATGGTCTAGTAGACTCTTGAGTTATGGCTCTATGTTGTGGTATGACAAGCTTGTAATAATATGTGTAACAGTAGTTGAGAATGGTATAAAATATTATTGGCATGTGAATGAGTTATCCAAAGTGGCAGTAAGAATGAGAAACCTAGTATGAAGACACAGGGTTGGTAGCTCATTAATATGAGCAAGTATGAGACATATGTGAACAAGATTGATAGTGCATGAGCTTGGTTTGATGTCATTTTACATGTGTGTGATGATCTAATATTAGTACAAGAATTTTACAAGTTTTTTCAAGGACAAAGCATAAGTGGTAGTTCAAAGACCTAACATGCATAGAGACCAAGTATGGCCAAATGGAGGGTCAAGTTGAGTTTTCAAGGGGATAGAGAACTTGAGATAATATAATGAGGTTTCATAAAGTATTTCAAGGGTTTTAACCAATTTTTAGGACCTCAATTGAGGGATAAAGTAATAAATAATGTTTTGAGGACTTCTATGTATGCAAAATGTAGGTTTCCAAGCCCAAGAAGGATATTTTGATACTCATTGACATGTGTAAACTTTGCATGGTGTCCTAAGCATTTTGGGAGAGATGGAAAAGGGTCATAAGAAGGATTTCCAATAATTTTTTTGAAATTTAAGGGAAAGAGATGTATGAACAAATGTTAAGAAAGTTAACTGGTCTAAAACCCTCATAAAACCCTTATAATGACCTGATTGGAGAAAAATTGCTAGAAAGTTCCCATAATGGTTTGGTTGATATATTTTTATGTTTTATAGGACTCCTTTAGTAATCTTCAAGTGGTAGTGGTGTGTTAGGGCAATGAGTAGAACCTATATAAATTGCTTGTTTTTGAATAATTTGATGCTACAAGCAAGGTTAACCAAGTCAATGCATATAAGTGGATGAAGGTTGAAGGTAAAGACTTGTTTTTTATTTCCATGTTTTTTCTTGGATTATTTATATCCTATATTTCAATCAATTTGGTCACCCAAGTTAACCTATCACTAAAATGGCTAACAGTGAAAACAATGAAGAAAACAAGTTAGAGTGAGAAATCATTTAGGGATTTGTTTCAGATGATTAAGGATGAATAAAATTGTTTGGGGTATTTTTTTAATACCTATAACTCATGTTATTTTGGTGTAAAATTTGTGTTTATGATCATACACAAGCAAGAAAGTGATCTTAAGATGACTTGTATGTATGAGTCAAGGCAATGAAAGAATCAGTTTCAAGGATTGGTCTATATGTTATACATTTTACATTTTAAATCTATTTATTTGTGTTTTAATATGTGATAAGGGTGTTTTATGATCATGCATATTCTTTTTAATTTCAATTAAATGTCCTTACAAGTGTGGGAAGTCATGTTCACCATGACTAGTTATTAAGCCAAAATGATAATTCTAGGTTTGGCAAGAGCAATGAAGGATGTGAGACATTATGACAAGAGAAAATGTATAAAATTAACTTGTTTATTTTGTTTGGTATGTAAATTAACATTAATTATTTATGTAAGGTATACATACAAGTTAATAAGTTGTAATGTGGAAGCCAAAATGGCTTGTCGACAGTAAGAGAGTAACCCAAGAGATTGGTCTATAGAACCAATTATTGTCTCTAGAGTTTGATATCTATTAATTTATGAATGATATATAAGACTCATATAAATTATTAATTATCATTATAATTCATTAAATTTTACTTTAAAGTGTTAAATACAAACTTCTACATGACTATGTTGATAGGCCTATTGATAGTTTTTGACTAATTATCTTGAAGAGGTAAGTTTGAAGTTGTTTGGATAGTATTGGAGAATCCAAATCATTTTAAGATGTTGATAATGTATCTAAGGATCATTTTAATGTAATTATAGTCATTTAAATTGATCAATAAGGTGTGGAGAGTCAAATTTTGTTGACTATGTGTTGGTAGTATTTGGTAGCTCTGAGTGAGCTTCTTACAAAGAAGGTTAAGAGTCTGCAAAGGTTGATTCACAGATTATATTATTCTTAATAGTTACCCTAAGGTCATGATGTATTTGTGAATATTAATTTTTTCTATGGTTTTTTTTTAAAAGTGTGCTTTTGGCCTAAACGTTCATGACTGAGTTTCAGTGTGCACTAGTAGTTTTAAGTGAGCTTGTAGCAGGAGAGTTCTTGAGGCCTATTGGACTATGTGGTGATTTAAAATGGATATGGTGATGTTTTTTAGTTTGTGTAATATATATTAATGCAATTTTTTTAATTTTTTATTTCATAAAATTTATTTTATGCTTCAGATACAGTTGGCAAACTTTTTGGTAGTGAGAAGGCCTAAAAGGCGAGTAAGCCTATTTGGTGGGTCCAAGTAGTGAAATGGACCAAATGGAGTTGGGGACCCAAGGTAAACTTATCAAGGGTATATTATAGGCATGTATTAATTATTTCATCCATTTTTTAAGACAATAAGTTTTCTTAATGGTTAGATTGGTAACGTGTGGACAAGATAGACCTAATTGTATTAGGTCTCAACAAGGCCTAATTGGGTTTTTGGCCTCTATGAGTTATGAATGACTCAATTAGTGATTGATTCATATGTGTAACACGTGTAATGATATATTTAAAGGGTAAATAAATTATTGTAATGATTTTTTCTGACCAATATGGGTGAGACCAAGATTTGAGTATAAAAGTAAGGCCTAATTGGCCTATTTGATTGTGTGAAATAAGTGTGGACTTAAGCAAAGAAGAAGAGCTCTTAGAGGAGAAGAAACATGTCATTAATTAAAATCAAAGGATAAGAGGATAAAACATGTTTATGTAACATATTTTATGCATGTGGATGACCAGGTCAATGAAACTAATGAGTCTAGAAGAGGCATGTTGAGCGAGAAGGCCTAAGAGGTTGTTTGAGTGAGATTGAAAGGTAAATAATGAAAACAAAGGAAGTCATCATTAGTTTATTTATTAATAGGTGTTATAAGGTGATAAAATATCATAGGTGAATTATATGGTGTTAATTTACTTAGGGGGTTGGATCCTCCTTACAAGATAGAGCTTGCATAATATTAGTTGAGTGGGTGCTTAACTAGGTAGGGGTCAGTGCTCCTTGTGAAGTTGGTGATTCATTAAAATTTATATCTTAACATTATAGGACTATCCTCCATGTGCATGGTTCAATGGGTTTTATCCCCCAAGAGGGTTTCCTACATATCTTTTGTTTTCTCTTGTGATGTGTTTGTGTAGTTATTTATTTATAAATTGATCTTTATGTGAATGAATGCTTCATGAAATGATGAATGGAATTAAATAGTCTATGTTAAGCAATTGATTCAACCCCCTATAAATTTATACTTCTAAAAAATTCACAAACCTTAGGTATGTAGACTCTGTAGTTGTTGAATGTGTTTCTAATCTTGGGTCAACTATGAAAGGAACAATGGGAGTTTACGCAAAGAAGACAGACTCTCCACATTTGGGACTTATTGTACCAAGCTAGGGTAGGTGTCTTCAATGAGTTTACAAGACTAGTATAGATTTGATCATAGACTTACATTCTCTAATTTTAGCTGTGCAACTTTATTCTCTAATGGCATTGCTTTCTATGCGGTGCTCTCTTTAAAGGTAGTTGTGCCTTCCAACTATGTGACTAATGATAATTAAGAAACATCTAATGATGCTTCCATTATGGGTGTGTGAAGAGCCACAGAAAATATGGATGTCATTTTAAGTGCCTATTTCAAGGGTGTAATTGGCAAATAAAATGTTGTGAAATGGGAGGATGTTGGTAGAAGGCCCCACAACCAAAGACTTTAAGTAGGGGGTGACACCACATATCAGTGATCAAGTGAGGCCTATTTAGTTTTAGGGGTTTGGTAGTGGGAGGCTTAGTAGATATTCCACTTTTAGAATTGATGGGTTTTGCTACATTTTTTCTTCTCCTATTATTTGTAGTTTTGCCTCCAACTATGGTTGCTCAGTAACCTCCTTGCTCATCTTTGCTTCATCTTGTTGTTTCTTTACATTATCCTCAGTGTCTCTTCAATGTTGAGCTTCATTTTCCATATCAATATTTGTCACCTTTATTTATGCTTCTATTTCAACTTGTTATTACATTTCCTTTCCATATTCAACCCTATCTTAGGTGTCCATCATAACATTAGATTCATGTATCCTTTGTTCTAATAGTTCCTCTTCCCTATATTGTTCATCCTGAGATTTGGCTACTTCCTCTTGGGATTCAACTTATAAAAATTGAGGCTATGCCTATTGATCCTAGAGTATGTGTTATGCTTCTACTTCTTTTTTATTCACCTCTAATTTGGCTTTGGACTTTTATTCCTAACACACTCTACATTCTACAGCTCATTGTGCTTCTTCATAATCTATCTATTGTTCCTTAGTAGTGGGTTGGTCAGATATAACTTCCTCAGGATGAGAAGAAGGATCCTCAACATGGGATGGGGAGGAGATAAGTGCATGTCCATAAACCTCTAATTTAATAACCTAAAATTTCTTAATGAGATGCCTCATTGGTTTTGGATAAAATGCTACTGGCTGGGGCTATGTTGTAGATTGTAGTTGAATTGGGTCCAGATCCTACGTAGGAATTTATAGTCTAGGAAATGTCTCACTTATGTCCCAAGGTTTCCAAGGATATTATAGTGTGAATTTCTTATGAATTAGGCTTTCAGAAGGAGTATCAACTTGAGGATTATAAATTTTGGGGTGTATAAGAGATAGAGGTGGTAGGCCTACTGCTAGGGCCTCACAAATTTTGTGCACATTTTCTTCTTCTAAAATCATGTCCACTATGATGGAAGAGGGTTAAATGGTAAATTCCACCCATAGGTGTGATGGAACCTTATTTTTCACCTTCACGGTGTGCATAACTTTCCAAAATAAGTACCCTTTCTCTTATTATTCTTCATACAAGTCTCTATTCATATCATCCAGCATGATCCAATACACTTGTTGTTCATCCATGCCTAATTTAGGGAGATCATAGTTAGCTATGATATGTGGAACACTTATACCATATAACCATGAGGCTTGACTATGATTTATACATCAAAGAGGAGATGGGGATTGTTAGTTGTTGGGTACTTTGCTTGCCAGTATCTCTGGGTTGTGTGATAGAGGTAGAGGGGAGTGTAGTAAAATATCCAAAAGATATAAGTTATGGAAGAATATATTGAAAAGGTGTCATTCATGTGTCATCCATATCATTCTACTTGTAAATCTCTTGTTATGCAATCTACATGTCAATGAATAAAGGAAGTGATGAACCAAAGACTTTGGGTAGTTCATGTATGTGAATAACAATACCATGAGGCAACTTTTTGACAATGGCATGTTACCCAAAGTAATACATCATGTCTAGAGAAATGTGTGGGTTTATCATAATGATTTTAACTAATTATTCCCACCATACTTTGAATTTTTCCTATTGGGTGATAAACCCACGTTCTTTTATCCATACCAGGTTAGCAAATTATGTAGTGAGCCAGTAATATACATCTAGGTGTACCTCATATTTAGGAGACTTCCATTATGTAAATACCAATATAAAGACCAAAAATTGGTACTAAAAAGTGAGGTTCATAATCTGAATAACCTTTTCAATTTTTATGGTTAGTTCAGACACTAAAAACTCTAGCCAATCAAACTCTTCCTAATAGTGGATCATGTGATGGGCAATGTCAATTACCCCCCTTGGTTGCTTGTTTGGCATTTTTAGTGGTCTACTTGTACCATTTTGTGATGCAGTCTACCAATATGCACAATAGTTCATTTGGAATTTCTAAAATCTCAGTCCCTCTAGAGCTTTTAGCATAAGCTTCAGGCACTTCTGGTAGAATAGGCAATGCCTTGGACTTGTATGTTTCCATGGAATTCCATCTCACTAGGAGGTTGGTTACATGCACCATCATAGTAATGTTGATGTCTATTGTAACATCCTCAAAAGATAAATCTTCCCATCATTGTGGAGGCTGAGTAAAGTCTACATGATTTACCCAAATCACTGAATGTGGGAAACTAAATTAGTCACTCCACATCAGTGTTGGAAAAAGGATTAAATTGTATCAATGCCATGGGTTGTGCACCTTGGACTAATTGAGGACCAAATAGTCATTACTCATCCACTCGAATGAATTCAAGTGCTTCAAGGTCTGAAAATTGAGTTTGAGGTAGTGTTAATCCAATGCCCATGTCTTTTTTTTGAATCATTTAGTGACGTGATCAAGTGAGATACCTAAATGGCTACCATTATGTATGTTGTTATGTGGGGTTACTTGGAAAATTTAGTTCATTTCTTGGATATTTTTTGAATGCATAGACTATCATAGAAAGATTGATCTTAATTGAAAATTTAGTGCAATTATGATGGCAATGATCAATTCATCTAGATTTTATAACTTTTGGCATGGGAGTTGTAGATCACATCACTTTAAATATGACTTAGTGTCATTTGAGCTCTGCTCATGTGCTTTAAATAGTAAAGATCTTGTCAAGCAGAATGGTCATTAACTTTCTCAGTTGGCATCCATTTTGGTAATCAACAATGATCATGATATGATGTGGCCTTTAACCAATTTGATGTCATTTTTTTATATTCCTTGATTAGATAATAAGCCATAAACTCATTAACAAGACCTCAATCATTTATCACATACCTTGCCATTAAGGGTCATAGCTAACCATTATTAATAGTTATCATAGTTTGATCTGACTATACATGTCATTTACCAAACTTAAATATTGCTTCCCACCATTTCTTTATTGATTGTGAATACCATATTGCTATTGATCTTGACAAACTACTCTATGAATCCTTATCTACAAACTTTATTAACACACCTCTAATCTAATCAGAAAATCAAATCACTCAAAACACACAATAGTCAAAAGGGAAACTCTAAGCTAACTTGGTGTGATATGGAACCTATTATTACTGTAGTCTAATTTTTAGTTCTTGTAGACTTTAAGTCTACAACCATTAACTTAAACTAGTAATATGTTTCCTTGTAAATCATGCAAAACTATTTTACATGATTGTTATATATCATGGATAATGTAAGGACCCTTCTACTTGATGTTTAATTTTCCCAAAAAAGTCTTGAATCTGTTGTCATACAAGAGAACTAACTAGTTAATATTGAATTCTTTTATTTGTAAATTTATATCATGCCAAGACTTTTTTCTACACTTTTCAATTTCATGTTTCCATATATTTTTCTGTCTATCTTCATCATGCGATTGACGTAAAACAACCTGTGTGTGAGGGATTCTTCATCTCCAATATGCGTAATCTAGGCAATTTGTAGACTAGGCATAACATGTTCAATGGGAATCATAGCTTCTAGCCCATACACCAACTAGAATGTTGTGAGGCCCATCACACATTTGTAATGTGTGTGATAATCCCATAGCAATGGAGGAAGTCTATCTTCCCATCCATCTTTCTAGACATCACATATTTTGGTCAACATCTTGAAGATTACCTTGTTCATAACTTCTACATGATTGTTTGATTGTGGATGATATGTTGTGCTATTGTGCTTTAGTCTTACTAGTTTGATTGGGCAATCAAAATGGGTAATGATGTTCTCATATATAAATTCCATGGTATCTTTATCTCCACAACTTGGTGTTGTAGCAACTTTAAGCCATTTTGTAAAGTATTCTATCATATCTTTATTGTGTTATCTTGGTGGTTGATGGGACCTACAAAGTTAATGCCCTATTTCTTGAATGGTTATTTCACAAGTTGTAAGGGAATTTCATCCATTTGATTTAGTTTGCCTATTATTTGGCAGATGTGGTACTACTATTCAACTTATTACATATCTTGAAATAGATAAGGCCACCATAACCCAATCTATAACACCTTTGTTGTAGTGGCATCCATTGTGAACTAGCCTCTTGCAACCCCTTGATGTGCTTCATAAAGGATCTATAGTCTCTCATGTTCTAAGATATTTTTGTGTAGGACCTCACCTTTCCTTAAAAAATAGATAGAGCCATCAATTATACTTTAAGGGAGTGATTTTATGATCAACTATTTCTTCTCCCTCTCTAAATAATATTTAGGAAAGGTCCCCTATTCTATAAATTATGTGATATCTTGTAACTATTCTAGTGCCAATGTTTCTCGCTCAGTTTTTGTGTAATTATTTTCAATAATAGACAGATTTATACTTGTGAAATGGATTGGATGGTTAGGTATTATGGTAATTATGTGTTAAGGATGATCTTTATCTTATGGTTAGTTTAGACACTAAAAATATAGCCAATCAAACTCTTCCTGATATTGAACCATGGGATGGGCAATGTCAATTACCCCATTGGTTGTTTGTTTGGCATTTTTGGTGGTCTACCTGTACTATTTTGTGATGCAATCTACCAATATGCACACTAGTTCATTTGGGATTTCTTAAATCTCAATCCCTCTAGAGATTCTAACATAAACTTCATGCACTTATGGCAAAATAGGCAGTGCCTTGGACTTGTATGCTTCTATAAATTTCCCTCTCACTAGGAGGTTGGTTGCATGCACCATCATAATCATGTTGATGTATATTGTAACATCCTCAAAAATATAAATCTTCCCATCATTCTAGAGGCTGAGTAAAGTCTACACGATTTCATCCAAATCACTAAATGTGTGAAATTGAATCAGTTACTCCACATTAGTGTTGAAAAAAGGATTCGGTTGTACTAATGCCATGGGTTGTGCACCTTGGACTTATTGAGGACCACATAGTCATTATTCATCCAATCAAATCAAGTCAAGTGCTACAGGGTTTGAAAATTGAGTTTGATGCAATGCCAATCTAATGTCCATATTTTTTTTTTTGTGAATCATTCATTGGCATGAACAAGTTAGATACATAAATGGCTACCATTGTGTATATTGTTGTGTGGGGTTACTTGGAAAATTCATTTCATCATTTGGCTCTTTTTTAATGCTCAAATTATCATAGAAAGATTGATCTCAATTGAAAACTTAGTGCAATTATGATGGAAATGATCAAATCATCTTGATTTTATAAAAAATTTCATGGGATCTATAGATCACATCACTTTAAATATGACTTAGTGTCATTTGAGCTCCACTCATATGCTTTTAATACTTACAATCTTGTCAAGCAAAATGGTCCTTAATTTGCTCAGTTGGCATCCATTCTGGTAATCAAGAATGATCTTGATGTGATGTGGCCTCTAACAAGTTTTATGTCATTTTTAAATATTTTTTGATTAGATAATAATCCATAAACTCCTTTAAAATATCTAAACATTATTAATAGTTATCATAGTTTGAGCTATACCTATCGTTTCCTAAACTTCAATATTGTTTCCCACCATTTCTTTATTAACAATGAATACCATATTATTGTTGAGATTGAAAAAATACTATATGAATCCTTATCTATGATCTTTATTGGGATACCTCTAATCTACTTATAAAATCAAATCACTCAAAACAATAATAATCGAAAGGGAAACTCTAAGCTAACCTGGTGCAATCTAGAACTTATTATTACTGTAGTCTAATTTTTAATGCCTGTAGACTTTATTTCTACATCCATTAACTCAAAAAATCAAGATTTTTAATTGTAAATCATGTAAAACTATTGTACATGGTTGTGATATATCATGGATGATGTAAGGACCCTTCCAATTGATGTTCAAGTTTCCTTGAAAAGTCTTAAATTTATTGTCATACAATAGAACTAGCTAGTTAATCTTGAATTCTTTTGTTTGAAAATTTCTATCATGTCAATCCTTTTGTCTTTAATTTTTAATTTATTGTGTCCATATAGTTTTGTATCTATCTTCATCATGTGATTGATTTACAACCTGTGTGTGAGTGATTCTCCATCTCCCATATGCACAATCTTGGTAATTTGTAGACTAGGCATAACATATTCAATGGGCATCATAGCTTCTAGCCCATAAACCAACTATAATGTTGTGACACCCATCACACATTTGTAATGTGTGTGATAATCCCATATCACTAGAGGAATTCTATCTTCCCAACCATCTTTCTAGACATCATAGATTTTGGTCAACATCTTGAAAATTACCTTGTTCATAGCTTCTACCTAATTATTTGATTGTGGATGATATGTTGTGCTCTTGTGATGTGAAATCAAAAACTTATATATCAAAGTTTTAATTATTTTGTTTAGAAAATGAGTGCTTTAGTCTTACTAGTTTGATTGGGTAGTCAAAATGGGTGATGATGTTCTCATATATAAATTTCATGGTATCTCTATCTCCACAACTTGGTGTTGTAGCAGCTTCAACCCATTTTTTAAAGTAGTTTATCGTAGTACTAATATACCTAGATTTATTTTGTTTTCTTGGTGGTTGATGGGACCTACAAAGTCAATGCCCAATTGCTTGAATGGTTTTTGCACAAGCATTGGTTGTAAGGGTATTCCATCCCTTTGATTCAGTTTGCCTATTCTTTGGCAGATGTTGTACTACTATGCAACTTGCTACATATCTTGAAATATATAAGGCCACCATAATCCAGTCTATAACACCTTTCTTGTAGTGGCATCCCTTATGAACTAGCCTCTTGAAACCCCTTGATGTGCTTCATAAAGGATCTATGGTCTCTTATGTTCTAAGATAGTTTTTTTTAGGACCTCATCTTTCCTTAAAAAATAGATAGAGCCATTAATTATACTATAAGGGAGTGATTTTATGATCAACTATTCTTCTCCCTCTCTATATAATATTTAGGAAAGGTCCCTTATTCTATAAATTATGTGATATATTGTAACTATTTTGGTGCCATAGTAACCCAAAATAGATGGCAATCAGGGGACTCATTTGGGATTTTTGTAGGTTCTTCACCATTGGTCAGCCTACTCGGATGGTTTGAGCTTACATTTTCATGCCCTGGATTTACATTGATGTGAAACTAGAAATCTTGAAATAATATCAACCATCTATAAATGTGCCCTCTGAGTAGGGGATTATTAACTAGGTATCACAAAGCCTTGTGATCTATAAAGAGCTCAAAGGGCCGAAGAGGTAATGTCAAAACTTGTGTATGGCAAACATGATGGCCAATGTTTCTCACTTAGTTTTTATGTAATTATTTTCAATAATAGATAGATTTCTACCTATGAAATGGATTGTATGGTTAGGTATTATGGGAATGATGTGTTAAGGATGACCTTTATCTTATGGTTAGTTTAGACACTAAAAAATCTAGCCAATCAAAATCTTCTTGATATTGGACCATGGGATGGGCAACGTCAATTACCCCCTTGGTTGCTTGTTTGGCATTTTTGGTGGTCTACCAATACTGTTTTGTGATGCAATATACCAATATGCACCCTAGTTAATTTGGGATTTCTGAAATCTCAATCCCTCTAGAGATTCTAACATAAGCTTCATGTACTTTTGGCAAAATAGGCAGTGCCTTGGACTTATATGCTTCCATGAATTTCCATCTCACTTGGAGGCTAGTTTCATGCACCATCATAATCGTGTTGATGTATATTGTAATATCCTCAAAAATATAAATCTTCCCATCATTATGGAGGCTAAGTAAAGTCCACATGATTTCATCCAAATCACCAAATGTGGGAAATTGAATTAGTCACTCCACATTAGTGTTTCAGAAAGGATTCAATTGTACCAATGTTATGGGTTGTGTAACTTGGACTTATTAAGGACCACATAGTCATTATTCATTAACTTGAATGAAGTCAAGTGCTTTAGGGTCTGAAAATTGAGTTTGATGTAGTGTCAATCTAATGCCCATATCTTTTGTTTGTGAATAATTCATTGGTATGAATAAGTGAGATACATAAAAGGATACCATTGTGTATTTTGTTGTGTGGGGTTACTTAGAAAATTCAATTCATCACTTGGCTCTTTTTTTAATGCTCAAATTATCATAGAAAGATTGATCTCAATTGAAAAATTAGTGAAATTATGATGGCAATGATCAAATCATCTTTATTTTATAAATTTTGGCATGGGATATATATATCACATCACTTTAAATATGACTTAGTGTCATTTGAGCTCCACTCATATGCTTTAAATAGGCACAATCTTGTTAAGTAGAATGGTCATTAATTTGCTCAATTGGCATCCATTCTGGTAATCAAGAATGATCTTGATGTGATGTGGCTTCTAACAAGTTTTATGTCATTTTTCAATATTTTTTGATTAGATAATAAGCCATAAATTCCTTAAAAATATCTAAAAATTATTAATAGTTATCATAGTTTTAGCTGATTGTACCTGTCATTTCCCAGACTTAAATATTGTTTCCCACCATTTCTTTATTAATCAACGAATACCATATTTTTGTTGAGATTGAGAAACTACTCTATGAATCCTTATCTATGATCTTTATTTACATACCTCTAATCTACTTAGAAAATATAATCACTCAAAACACTCAACAATCGAAAGGGAAACTCTAAGCTAACCTGGTGTGATTTAGAACCTATTATTATTGTAGTCTAATTTTTAATGCATGTAGACTCTAAGTCTACATCCATTAACTCAAATAGGCAATATATTTCCTTATAAATCATGTAAAACTATTGTACATGGTTGTGATATATCATGGATAATGTAAGGACCCTTCCACTTGATGTTCAATTTTCCTAGAAAGGTCTTAAATCTATTGTCATACAAGAGAACTAGCTAGTTAATCTCGAATTCTTTTGTTTGAAAATTTATATCATGTCAAGCCTTTTGTCTGCACTTTTGAATTTCTTATGTCCATATAGTTTTGTGTCTATCTTCATCATGTGATTAAGGTATAACAACCTATGTGTGAGGGATTATTCATCTCCCATATGCAAAATCTAGGCAATTTATAGATTGGGCATAACATATTCAATAGGCATCACAGCTTCTAACCCATACACTAACTAGAATGGTGTGAGGCCCATCACACATTTATAATGTGCGTGATAATCCCATAGCACTACAAGAATTTTATCTTCCCAGTCATCTTTCCAAACATCACAAATTTTGGTCAATATCTTGAAGATTACCTTGTTCATAGCTTCTACCTGATCATTCAATTGTGGATGATATGTTGTGCTCTTGTGATGTGAAATTAGAAACTTATCTATCAAATTTTTAACTATTTTTTTCAGAAAATGAGTGCCTTGTTCACTTACCAGTTTGATTGGGCAGTCAAAATGGGTAATGATGCTCTTGTGTATAAATTTCATAGTATCTTTATCTCCACATCTTGGTGTTGTAACAGCTTCAACCCATTTTGTAATGTTATATATTTTAGTAATAATATACCTAGCTTTATTATGTTTTCTTGGTGTTTTATAGGGCCAACAAAGTCAATGCCACATTACTTGAATGGTTGTTGCACAAACATTGGTTGTAAGGGAATTTCATCCCTCTAATTTAATTTACCCATTATTTGGAAAATGTTGCACTACTATGCAACTTGTTACATATATTGAAATAGATAAGGCCACCATAATCCAATATATAACAACTTTATTTTAGTGGCATCCCATGTGAACTGGCCTCTTGCAACCCCTTGATATGATTTGTGAAGGATCTATGGTTTCTCATGTTCTAAGATAGTTTTGTGCAGGACCTCATGTTTCCTTAAATAATAGATAGAGCCATAAATTATACTATAATGGAGTGATTTTATGATCAACTATTTCTTCTCCCTCTCTATATAATATTTACGAAAGGTCCCCTATTCTAGAAATTATGTGATATCTTGTAACTATTTGGTATTGTAGTAACCCAAAATAGATGGTTATCAGGGGACTCATTTGGGATTTCTTTAGGTTCTTCACCATTGGTCAGCCTACTCATATGGTTTGAGTTTACATTTCCATGCCCTAGATTTACATTGATGTGAAAATGGAAATCCTAAAATAACATCAACCATCTATAAATGCGTCCTCTGAGTAGGGGCTTATTGACTAGGTATCACAGAGCCTCATTATTTTTAAGGAGATCAAAGGGGCCAAGAGGTAATGTCAAAAATTTTGTATGGTGAACACGATGGCCAATGTTTCTCGCTCAGTTATTATGTAATTATTTTCAACAATAGACAAATTTCTACTTGTGAAATGGATTGGATGGTCCAATCCTCCCTCTCTTAGTTGTGAGAGAACTATTCCCAATGTGATTCCTAAAGCATCTACATGGACATGAAATGATTTATTTCAATCAAAAAATATTAAAATTGGCATAGTGACCAATATGTCCTTGAGGTATAAGAATGATGTCTCACATTCGGGTGTCCATAAAAATTATACACCTTTTAACAGCAACTTCTCTAATGGTGTTGAGATCACAACATATCCATTAATAAATTTGTGATAGTACCCCGTATGCCCTAAAAAGTCTTAAATTTTAGATGAAGTAGTTGGTGGTTGTATACTAAATATCATTGTGATCTTTACTTGATTGACTAATATGCCTCTACTAGAAACTACATGACCAAGTAAAACACCAAATGGTGTGAAAAATAAATAGTTTTTTAAATTCAAAGCTATCCTCAAAGATTTACACCTTTCTAACATAAATCTTGACATAGACAAGTGTTTTTTAAATAATGAGAACACTGCCCAATCATTTAGATAGACCTCTAAAAATTCATGAATAAAATCCCTAAACACAATAATGATGGCTCAGGAGAACACCATTGGTGCATTTTTCAAGCCGAATGACATTACCTTATAAGCAAAAGATCATCATTATGTTGTGAAGGTAGTATTTGTCATGTCCTCATCTATGATAGGTATTTAGTGGTAGTCATTGAACTCATATGTGAATGAATAGACCTCATGACCTATGATAGAATCTAGTACCTCATCATAGAATTGGGAATGAATCATTGACATAAGCCAAGATGTGATAATCGCCAAAAAAATTGACCTTTCCCATATTATTTGGTAGTACCACCATAGGTATTACCAAATTAGCTTTTTCCACAGGAAAAATTATTCTTGCTAGAATAATTTGATCCAATTCTTCCCTAACCTTCACTTTAATGTTAGGGTTTAGCCTATAGTGTCATTTTTTTATTGGCTTTGTACATTGTTTAAGTTCAATGTGCATTTATCTAAGAGAGTGATCAACACCTTTGACTTTTATGAATATGGTGGGGAAGATGTCTTGATAATCTCTCAAAAGTTGTAACACTTCTAGGATGTCAGCCTATGTCTAGTAATCACCTATATGAGCTAGCTTAGGTACCTCCTCCATACCAATGTTCCCAATATGTTATTTGAGAATCTCTTGATAAATTTGGCTCTCCTTTGCGTATGGTATCATATATTTGTCTTCAACCTCTCATTCTGTAAAATGAATCTATCATAACCTATTTTTTATCTTATTTTATGACTTCCTCTAGTAGTGTTCTAGATCCCTTTTTGGTACAAATAGATCTTGAAGATCTATATCATCTTATCTATATTGATTAGATTTCTCCTCTAAGTGGCCTTTGATCTAATGACATGATTAGACTATTCCTTATTCTTACTCTTGAAGTAGGGTATAAACATTTGATGTTTTTTCTAAGTCACATAACATATTTTATTTTAAAGGAGAACCCATCATAGTTGGAAAGTCCTCAACTTATCCTTGGCATAAGAAAGTCTCCACATTATTTAAAACTTGATGGATTGTGGGATGATCACTCTCAAATACAAAGGTATGTATGAAATTTCTTTGTATTTGTGCCCAATGCTTCGTTTCCTTTTTGTGCTCTTAGTGAATGCACCATACCTTAGGAATGACCCCAAGAGTATAAATAAAAATGTGAGGCCTATATTTTATAGTGATTCATTCTCCCTTCCAAACCTAAATACACCTATAGATATATAACTTGGTATTTTATCCTTTCAATAAAATTAGCCACTCTTGTCATACTTCTACTAGTAGCTAAAACCTTGTGATCAACAATTTGTAGGCTTGGTCCCATGTCATGTGGCCTTCTTTATGTACTGACCACCAATTCACAATAACTCCTTTAGATGAATAATTGAGATCACTAGCCCTCTAATTCATATTAGGGACATGTAGCTAAAATTTCACAAGGAATTCATCTACATTTCTAATTATGAAGTATTGAGGTATCCATTTTATTTGTTATGTATACCATATGCACCGGTCATAGTTCATGGTCACCCTTGGTCCAATTCAAGAGATGTGCATCTAAATCTCTATTTAATAAAGATATTCTATCCTAAGGTATTTTACCATCATGTGTTGGCTCTATGTAATCATTTTTAGTGTATTCTATGTATAGATGAAATCAACCTTAGACTGTGTTGGTGACATCACAAATATCGAATGCACTTCCTGATTTTTATAACTGATGCTTTTGTGTATTACTTCATAATGGTGTACTAGGTAGCTCTGCATATTCCAAGACCTATGTTTTTGTACTAGGTTATTTATAAAAAATTATAGTCCATAACTCACAGAGCTTGTTGTCTGTCATCTATTGTCACCTTCATCTAGCTGGTTCCTATGACTACATAAGGAAAATATGGCTTCTTAGGGATGATATATGGACTCACATCTACTTTAATCAAGGGAATAATGATGATATTGTCATCTTCATGTGATTTAAGCTGATTCATGACTATATTTATAGTCATTTTCCCATCATAGGCCCACTTATTCCAAATAAGATTAGGCTAATGAGTCTTGGAAGTCTTCATGTTGATAACTTTAAAGTCACCTCACAAGTTGAGCTCTATGCCTTTAATCTCCATATCCTCCAACCATCCTATGGGTTCTACCTTACCATAATCTACAAGCCTTAGTGTCATAGGACTATAACTCAACTCAGGTCATCTAAGGACCTCCCAAGTGGATTTAGGAATCATGTTGACTGTGCTACCAAAATCAAATACAACATTTGGTATTTTAAATCCAACTAATTTTATGTCCATTCCTACATCAATATCCCATAGTTTCTTAGTCTTCACATACCATACCATATTGTCAATCAATTTTTGGCCTTTCTAAGCACATTCTAATAGATTGTGTAAAATATTCATTATATTTTGGGATATATTCTTATTACGTAAGTTACTAAGCATCTTCATCAAGTCAGTTAGTGTAGTGACAACTCTTTATCATAGGATTCACACAATTTGGCCATATATATGAGCATCCATGGCTACATCATCTCCTTCAATTTTCCCTTATTTTTTAATATTCTTGAGAATCTATGTAGCTTCCCACATCAGGCTTTGCTTGACACTAGGCTTTGGATACTTATCAGGCCGCACTTTATTTATCCCTTTATATGTGGCATATCTAATGGAGGAAGTCATTATGTTGTGTGTTATTTTCATGTTATATCTTACACTAATGAATTGTCTCTTGGCTATGCTTAGACCATGTTGAAATTATGCACAACTTTATCTCTACATTGACTATCTAACATTGGGTAATACTCTATGTTATACTGGTCTAAAGTTTTATAATAAGCATAGTATGATTACCACTATAGATTTTGTGGATTTTCATTATACATGGTTCAATTTTCCACATAGACAGCACCTAATATCTTATCTCCCTTATCCTCCTTGTGCACCTAATCTATATCCACTTTGATAATTGGCTGCTCTTTTGGTACCTTGAAAACCCCAACCACCTTGTTGTTATGGCCCAAAATTTGTTGTGTTTTGTGGTGTGTTCCAACCATGATGATGATGGAAACTATCATACCCAACATATTAGGTTTGTTATGGGTTTGGATCTCAACTAGCTTGTTATGCCTGGAGAATAATAGGGTTCTAGCGAGTTGGATATTAAGGTGTGAATGGTTGTGCAATAATTTTCTATTGTTGTGTAGTGGATGGTCTAGTAGTTGATCCTTGTGTCTGATAAGACTAAATTTTAGGATCCCAATCTATAGTAGTTTGCAATGCATTGGCCGGAGTTACCTGCAATTGAGATGTAGCTTGTGTCACAACATTTCTCTATTGCACTATGACTATAAAAACATTTTTAGTAATGTCTTCCTTGAGTTTTTGTAAGGCCTAACAATCTTTGTTTTCATGATTCATAGATTTGTAGAATGTACAATGCAAACTATATGGCTTCTTAATGTAATGTTTTACTAAATGAAAACTTTTAATAGAGTGACCTACCATTCAAAAAAATTAATAAATGTGAGTTTTATGTCTTGGACACTCATTTTTGTGATGTCTAGACAAACTACATTCTATGCACCAGATGTCTGACTTTTGTGTGTCAATCCTATCTTAATATTTTTCAAGCTTTAGGAGAAGGTTTTGTAGTGTATCTTCTACCTTAGATGAAGCAAGTGTCAGATCACCAAAATTCTCAATCTATTCTACTCTGATTGCAGCAGTGCAAGCATCTAATTTAGCACCAAACTAATTATATACCTATCTTTATTGTGTTTGCTTGGTGGGTTGATGGGCCTAGAAATTCCATACCCCATTGCTTAAATGGTTGTTGCACAAGCATTGGTTATAAGGGAATGTTATCCCTTTGATTTAGTTTACCCATTATTTGGTAGACATCTCAATATTATATGACTCATTGCACATATTAAAACAAAAAAAGGCCACCATAATCCACTCTATAACACCTTTTTTATAGTGGCATCCCCTATGAACTGGCCTCCAGTAACTCCTTGATGTGCCTCATAAAGGATCTATGGTCTCTCATGTTCTAATATAGTTATGTGTAGGACCTCATCTTTCCATAAATAATAGAGAGATCCATCAATTATACTATAATGGAGTGCTTTTGTGATCAATTATTTCTTCTCCCTCTCTGTATAATATTTAGGAAAGGTCCCCTATTCTAAAAATTATGTGATACCTTGTAAAGATTATGATATCATAGTAACCCAGAATAGATGGCTATAAGGAGACTCATCTAGTATTTCTTTAGGTTATTCACCACTGGTTAGCCTACTCAAATGGTCTGAGCCTATATTTTCATGCCCTAACTTTACATTGATGTAAAACTAGAACTCTTAAAATAACATCAACCATCTAGAAATGTGTCCTTTGAGTAGGGGCTTATTGACCAGGTATCATAGAGCCTAGTCATCTATAAAGAGATCAAAGGGGCCAAGACATAATGTCAAAACTTTTATAGGGAAAAAATGATGGCTAATATTTCTCACTCAATTGTTGTGTAATTATTTTTAGTATCAAATAGCTTTTTGCTTATGAAATATATTGGATGGTCCAATCCTCCCTCTCCTGATTATACAAAAACTACACCCAATGTGATTCTTAAAGCATCTACATGAACATGAAATGATTTATTCTAGTCAAAAACTATTAAAATTGACATAGGAAATAATATGTACTTGAGGTCTATGAATGATGTTTGGCATTTGGGAGTCCACAAAAATTGTACTCCTTTCCATAGAAACTTTTTTAATTGCACTGAGATTGTAGCATATCCTTTAATAAATTTGTGATAGTATCATGTATACCCTAAAAAGGCTCGCATTTCAGATTAAGTAGTTGGTGGAGGCTACCAACTATCACTGTGATCGTTGCTTGATTGATTAATATGCCTCTAATACAAATTACATGACCAAGTAAAACACAAAATGGTGTGAATAATAAACATTTTTTTAAAATTCAAATCCATCCTCGGAGCTATGTATCTTTCTAACATCAATCTCAAATTAGACAAATATTCCTTAAATAATGAGAATACTACACAATCATCTAGATAGACCTCTAAAAATTCATGAATAAAATCCCTAAACATAGTAATGATGGCTCTAGAAAACACTGTTGGTGAATTTTTCAATGTGAATGTCATTACCTTATAAGTGAATAATCCTCATTATGTTGTGAAGGTAGTCTTTGTTCAGTCATCCTCTATGATAGGTATTTAGTGGTAGCAATTAAACCCATCTATGAATGAATAGACCTCATGACCTGTGATAGACTCTAGTACCTCATCAATGAATGAAATTGGGAAGGGATCATTGATAAAAGCCAAGGTGAAATAATCACTACAAATCTTTATCTCTCCCATATTCTTTTGTTGTACCACCATAGGGATTACCCAATCATCTTTTTCCACAAGATAAATTATTCCTGCTATGAGCATCAAATCTATTTCTTCCTTGACCATCATTTTCATGTTGGGGTTTATCCTATAGGGTTAATTTTTTATTGGCCTTGCACAATCTTTAAGTTAAATGTGCATTTATCTAGATGAGGGATATACACCTTTGACTTCTATGATGCCATGGGGAAGATGTCCTGATAATGTCTTATAAGTTGTAACACTTTTAAGATCTTAGCCCATGTCTAGTAATCACCTATATGAGCCATCTTGGGTACCTCTTCCATATGAATGTCCCAATATGTTATTTTAAAGGCTCTCGATAAATCTGGTGCTCTCCTTTGGGGATGGTATCATAAAGTTATCTTTTAGCCTCTCATTCTAGAAAATGAATCTGTTGTAGCCTATCTTCTTTTGTTTATTCTATGACTTCCTCTAGTAGTGGTTCTAGATCCCTTTTTGGTACAAATAGATCTTGAAGATCCATATCATCTTCTCTATCTTGGTCAGATTTCTCCTTGGAGTGGTCTTGGATGTGATCACATGGTTGGATTGTTCCCTATTCTTCTTAATTAGGGTATAAACAGTTGATATCGCTTCTTAATCGTAGATTGGATTTTATTTTAGAGGAAAATCCATCACAATTGAAAATTCCTAAACTTGTCCTTCACATAATAAATTCTCCATTTTATTTAAAACTTGATGGACTATGGGATGATCATTCTCAAATACAAAGGTTTGTATGAAATCACTTTATATTTTTGCCTAATGCTTCATTTCCTTTTTGTGTTCTTGGTGAATGTATCATACCTTAAGAATGGCCCTAAGAGTATAAATAAAACTATGAGGCTAGTATTTCATAATGATTCATTCTCCCCTTTAAACCTTAATACACATGTACATATGTAACTCAGGAGGTTTTCCTTCCTCAAAAAATTTCCACTCTTGTCACACTTTTTTTGGTAGCTGAAACCTTGTAATCAATAATTTGTAGGTTTAGTCCCATGTCATATGACCTTATTTATACACTGAAAACCAATTCATAGTAACCTATTTGAGCACATAATTAAGAGAAATAATCCTTTGATTTGTATTAGGTACATGTAGCTAAAATTACACATGGAATTCACTTACATCTTTAGTTGTGAAGTACTGAGGTATCCATTTTTATGTTGTGTATACCATACGTAGCGGTCATAATTCATGGTCACCATTGGCCCAATTCAAGAGATGTGCATCTAAATCTCTACTTACTGAAGATATGCTATCCCAAGGTAGTATACCATCAAGTGGTGACTCTATTTAATCATTATTAGTGTAGTCTTCTTATAGATGAAATTAATTTTAGACTATGTTGGTGACCTCACAAATATTGAATTTGCTTCCTACTTCTTCAATTGATGTTTTTACACATTACTTCACATATGTGTACTAGGTAACTTTACATATTCCAAAACCTATGTTTTTGGACTAGGTTGCTTATAAAGAAAACTACAATCCATAGCTCACAAATCATGTTTCCTATCATCTTTTGTCAACATCTAGCTAGTTCCTATAACTACATAAGGAGAATATAGCTCCTTGAGGATGATATATGGATTCACATCTACTTTATTCAAGGTAATAATGATGATCTTGTCATATTGGTGTGATTCAACTTAATTCATGACAGTATTTATATTCATCGGCCCATCATAGGCCCACCTATTCCTAATAAGAGTAGGATAATGAGTTTCGATATTCTTCATGTCAATAACTTCAAAGTCACCTTCAACTATGAGCTTTGTGACTTTAATCTCCATGTCTTCCAGTCATCCTATGGGTTCTACCTTCTCATAATCTATAAGGCTAAGTGTCATAAGACTATAACTCAATTAAAGTTATCCAATGACCTCCCAAATGGATCTAAGAATCATGTTGACTGTGCTACTAAAATCAAATATAATATTTGGTATTTCATATCCAAATACTTTGATGTACATTTTTACATTGATATCCCATGGTTTCTTAGTTTTCACATATCAGACCATCTTGTCAGTCAATTTTTGGCCTTTTTGTGCACATTCTAATAGATTAAGCATAAGATTTATTATATTCTAGGATATATCCTCATTGTGTAAGGTACTAATGATCTTCATCAAGTCAGTTAGTATAGTGACAAATCCTTCCTATCATAGGATTTACATAATCTATCCATACATATTGGATTCCATAGTTGCATCATCTCTTTCAGTGTTCCCTTGATGTTGAAGATTCTTGAGAATCTACGTAGCTTCCCACATTAGGCTTTGCTCAACACTAGGCTTTGGATACTTATCAGACTACACTTTATTTATCCCTTTATTTGTAGGCATCTTTAATGAAGGAAGTCCTTGTGTTATGTGTTATTTTTACATGATTTCCTATGCTAATGCATTGTCTCTTGGATGTGCTTGGACCATGTTGACATTGTGTACAACTTTGTCTCTATGTTGGCTCTCTAGCACCAACCAATCCTCTATGTCACACTGGTCTAAAGTCCTACAATAAGCATAGTATGACTGCCACTATAGATTCTATGGATAGTTCTATTGTACATGGTTCAATTTACCACACATATAACACCTAATAGGGTTTTCCCCTTATCCTCATTATGCACCTCTTCTATATCCACCTTGATAATTACCTCATATTTTGGTACCTTGGAAACCCCAACTACCTTATTATTGTGTCCCAAAATTGGTTGTTTTTTGTGGTGTGTTCTAACCTTGTTGATGTTGGTAACTTTCATAAACAACATATTAAGTATATTATGAGTTTGGATCCCAACTAGCCTATTGTGCCTATGGAATTACAATGTTCTAAGGAGATAGATATTGAGGTATGGATGGTTGTGCAATAATTTTCTATTACTATGTAGTGGATGGTCTAGTAGTCGATCCATTTATCTGATAAAATTGAATTTTAGGATCCCAAACTATAGCATTTTGTGATGCATTGGTGGGAGTTACCTCCAATTGAGATGTATCATGTGTCATATAATTTGCCTACTGCACTGTGACTACAAAAACATTTTTAGTAATGTCTTCCTTGATTTCCTATAAGGCCCAACAATCTCTATTTTCATGATTTACATATTTTTAGAATGTACAATACAAACTCTATGGCTTATTAATGTAATATTATATTAAATGACAACTTCTAGTAGAGTGACTTATCATTCAACAAATTTCATAAAATTGAGTTTTAAGTCCTAGGCACTCATTTTTGTGATGTCTAGACTCATTACATTCTATGCAATAGATGTCTAAATTTTGTCTATTATTCCTATCTTGATACTATTCAAGCTTTTGGAGAAGGGTATGTAGTGTACCTTCTACATTAGATGAAGTAAGAATTACATAGCCAAAACTTTTGATCTATTCTACTATGATTGTAGTAGTATGATCATCTAATTTATCACTAAGCTAATAATATACCTAGTTTTGAGGTGTTTTCTTGGTGGGTTGATGGGGCCTACAAACTCAATACCCCATTGCTTGAATGACTATTGTGCAAGCATTAGTTATAAGGGAATTTCATCCCTCTGATTTGATTTGCCCATTCTTTGGAAAATGTTACACTTTTATGCAACTCATTATGCATCTTGAAATAGATAAGGCCACCATAATCCAATCTATAACACATTTCTCATAGTGGCATCCCCTATGATTTAGCCTCTTACAACCCCTTGATGTGCTTCATAAAGGATCTATGGTCTCTCATGTTCTAAGATAGGTATGTGCAAGACCTCATCTTTCCCTAAATAATAGAGAGAGTCATCAATTATACGATAAGTCATTAATTTTGTGATTAACTATTTCTTCTCCCTCTCTATATAATATTCAAGAAAGGTCCCATGTTTTATAAATTGTGTGATATCTTTTAACTATTATGGTATCATAGTAACCCAAAATAGATGGCTATCAGGGGGCTTATTAGGGACTTCTTCAATTTCTTCACCATTGGTTAGCATACTCAGATGGTCTAAGCCTACATTTTCATGCCCTAGAGTTACATTGATGCGAAACTAAAACTCATAAAATAACATCAACCATCTAGAAATGTGTCCTTTGAGTAGGATCATATTGACCAAGTATCACAAAGCCTGGTGATCTATGAAGAGCTCAAAGGGTCCAAGAGGTAATTTTAGAACTTCTATAAGGTGAACACGATGGCCAATGTTTCTTGCTCAGTTCTTGTGTAATTATTTTTAATAGCAAACAACTTTCTACTTGTGAAATGGATTGGATGGTCCAATTCTCCCTCTCCAAATTGTGCAATAACTACTCCCAATGTGATTCCTAAAGCATCTACATGGACATGAAATGATTTATTCCAGTTAAAAAATATTAAAATTGGCACAATGACCAATATGTGCTTGAGGTTTTACTTGGTCATGTAGTTTGTAGTAGAGGCATATTAGTCAATTAGAAAAAGATCATAGTGATAGTTGGTATGCCACCACCAATTACTTCATCTTGTGGTTCTATATCCCTTTTTGATACAAATATATCTAGAAAATCCATATCATCTTCATTAATTTGGTTAAATTACTCCTCTGAATGGTCTTAGATCTAGTGACATGATTGGACTACTCGTTGTTCCTACTCCTCAAGTAGGGTATAAACATTTAATGTCTCTTAATGTAATGTTGTAATAAATTATAAATTCTAGTAGATTGACCTACCATTCGACAAATTTTTTAAATTTGAGTTTTAAGTCCTGGACACTCATTTCTATGATGTCTAGACTAATTACATTCTATTCACTAGATGTTTGACTTTTGTCTATTAGTCCTATCTTGATATTGTTCAAGATTTTAGAGAAGGGTATATATTGTATCTTATACCTTAGATTAAGCAAGCATCACATCACAAAAATTCTCAATCTATTCTACTCTGATTACAGCAGTGTGAGCATTTGATTTAGTACCAAACTGTGTCTTGGTTATAGCAAACCTAATGCAAGGTTACAAACCTTCAACAAACTAGGCAACTTTGTCATTTTATTCCATAATAAATTACACTTTGTTCATGACATATAACAATATATGATCATAGTCTTCAATATTCTCTCTAGGCCCTTATCGAAACTCCTTTAGATCTTATATAGTTTATCTTGTGCTTTTCTTTACCTCAAACTCTATGATCAATAATTTATTTATCTCATCCAAAGTCATTGCATTCGTATCTTTGTGATATATTAATTCTAAGGCTCTTCCATCTAGAACACCAATTAATTCATACTTCATTATATTTTCATTTATAATTATTTTAACTTGACATTTCATTAAATAAGTAAGAAGATACTATTCAGGTTTGAGGACCCATCATAGGGTATCAAATTGATAAAAAAAATCTAGGTTGAAGAATCGTACCTGGTGCTTGTGTAGTCATAGGAACCTAATGTTCCTATGTGTGTTTCTTCACAAAAATATGTAGTGAGTGTGTCTATTATCCTTATGCAAAATGATGAAATGTTTGAGATGTGATCCTAAAGTAAGACTAGGTGATTCTGATGAAGTCAAAACTTCTAACTTGTTATCGTAGTCTACTTCTAATAATACTATAACTTTCCCTAAGATATTGAGGTTAGTTTCTATCAATAGATTTGATTTTATGCACTGATGTTATTCTCTTGAGAAAAAATGTTTTCTCTCTCGTTGAGCTCTCTTCAATATCTTTAGGGTTTTATCATGCGCTTTTATTTATTTTGGATAAGTCCAATATTGGTCTTTTACTCTAGTAATTAAAGTATGGTTGTCTAAAAATAAATAGGGCTCAAGGTATGCATATTCCTTGGGTAAATGATTCAAACCTTATTCAACTATTTATTCATCACTTGAACCTCTACTATCACTACAACTATGTGACATTCTACTTCCTTCCTCTATTATTAATCTTATCCAAGGCTATGAACCTTCTCCTAGTTATTCTAACACACTAATCTCTTACTTATCTTCTCTTTCCTTGTACTCTACATTAATTACTTTCTCTTCATCTCTTTTCAACTTGATCTTCTCACTCTCTTACTTTTCACTTCTCTT
Source organism: Torreya grandis (assembly GCA_037957365.1). Lineage (NCBI taxonomy): Eukaryota > Viridiplantae > Streptophyta > Pinopsida > Cupressales > Taxaceae > Torreya > Torreya grandis. The sequence goes on from JARHVA010001319.1 coordinate 489,271, forward strand.
CTCTTTCTCCTCTTTTCATTCACTATTCACTCCTACTCTACTACTACCTCTCAAGTTCATAGTTGACTAGGGATCTGTACTTTGGTTCCACCTTTTTTGTTGTCATAGTGCTCAATCTAACTCTAAGGTATTCTTCCTCTATTCTCATAGCACTTTCTCTAGATATTGAGTCTTTTTCAACTCTTGTTATGTTTGTTTCAACATCTAGAGTCCAGGTTCAATTCTCATCATCTATTCTCCATTCACCATTCAGTTTCACACATCCCCATGGCACCCGTGTGACTACTCTATGTTAGGTGGAGTGGGCACCATGGATTTTTCTATAGTCAACATTTTAATGATAAAATGAAGTTGTCATAAAAAAATTCCTTGGATTCCCCTCACAAACTGATCCTTTGTAGCTTCAAATAGAACATAGCCTTGTATTATGAATTTGTTTATATAACTATCAATGGTTGTGTCCACCCAATAATCAATCATACATGTCCAAGGTACATCTAATATTTTTAAACTTTTGATATTTTATTTATTCCATGGTATACCATGTGCACTTATCGACTGGTAGAATAAATTCTCCAATCTTGCCACCTATGTAGCTAGCAAACATGAGAATTTACACCAAAAAATCTCATATACATTTGCATACATGTGATCCTAAATAATTGATTTAGCAGTAATTCCTATCTTACTTGCCTCTCCTTTTGCAAAATCATTAATTTTTAGATCTAACCATGCTTCTATATCTCTCTAAATTGGCAACAAACACAACATACCCTTTAATAGTAAGTCCCACGCTCATTGCACCATTATTAGCAAAGGTTCTTGGATCATTAGAACTTGTTAATTATGGGGATAGAGAACTATGATACTAAAAAATAACATATTAAAGGACCTTTTCTTGACCTAGAAAAGGTTTATACTAAAAAATTGCAAGGTTTTATCATTATTTAAGGTTATATCATAGAGATTTTTGGTTGCAGGAACATAAATACACAAAAATAGAACTTAGAATTGACAAATACATAACATGTAATATTTCATAGTGTGACTAAGTACATTGATATTTTATGTAGTTCATATAAGAAACATGGGAACATTCAAGAAAATAATAGAGGACTTCTTATATTAATCATAATACTTCATTACATACTATCGTAGAGATTAACTTGTAGAATCTTACAAAACAAGCTCAGTGAACAAATACTACATTAATCCCATAGCATAGGAATTATAATAATAAAAATTATGCTAGAAATCAACCCTTTTACATAAATATTAATCCATTATATAGCTCAAAGATTTTAAAATTGTGATTTCCTATCTATTCTGGGTAGCTGGGTATGTTAGGTAACTTGTAACTTCCTCTATTTGTTACTAACTCAAAATAGGCCAATTGCATTCTGATCTAACAATTGGTTAGTAAGATTTCATGGTTGGAAATGGAAGTTATTACAATGTATGAATGATATAGTTGGACATGTTGAATAGTAATATATTTGAACATATGACATATATATATTTGAATATTTTCCTGCTAACATTTGCATATCTCTTAGTGTTGCCTTTTTTTGGCATTGTGTACATTGTTTGGAAACATTTACTCAAATTTAGAAGCAAGATTGGATGTTTTTTGAAAGGTAATGAACTTGTAATAGGCACTAGATTGATTTATTTTTTCTAAGAGACATCTAATCTCGCTTCTTGAACTAAACATGTTGCAGGACTGGATTGCAAGTAAATAGCAATTGCAGAACTTAACCCCAATGCTTTAGCTCTTGCCTACAATCATCTTAAGTCATAATTATATATTATTTAGACTATGATTTTCAATAACAAAAATAAATATGCAGATATTGGACTTACCAAATGATAATAGTCGTTATACATTGACATTGGATAGAACTAATGAAACAAATAATTATTGATATATAATGATATTAGAAAGCTATGCAAGTATAAATTCACAACCTAAATAATGTTTTTTTATAATTATTTTAGACACAATTATACATGTTTTGAGTTAAAATAATTATACAAAAAAAAAAAAAAATAGTTGTAACCTACACAAATTAAAGAGGTTAGACAAAACTAAAGAGATGACTAAGTTACAACATTCACTATAAATTGATAGCTTTAGAAACTAGACAAAGTAAGAGCCATGGTTATTAAATGATAATAAGTGCAAGTTACAACTATCTACATATACCATTACATTAGACACAATAAAACAAAAATGTTTTGAGTTACTATGATAGGTACAAAATGATATTATACAAAACTAAATGGATGAATAGAGGAACAATGCTTATTTGTTACACTGTTAGACATAGCTATTAAAAGATACATACATAATATTTATAGTAATTTGTTCATCATTCAAGATTCATCAATCTATGACAAACTGTACATAATCTAGATTGAAAAAACATCAAATTGTCTTGAATGGAGTGTGGACTATTCAATTTCATAATTAAATATTAAAAAAATATCTTTAAAATATAAAATAATCAAAAAATAATAATGATACAATTTTTAGAATCTCAAATTAAATCATAGTTTACTTGAACTGTATTTTGATGTCAAGTGGAGAAAGCGGGGGGAACTTTGTTATAGCTATGGTTTTATCCTCAAGCTTTTTTTGTATCAGAATACAAATATATCATCACTATAGGTATAAATAAGTAATTTAGGCACTACTTATATTAGTAATGATGATCAGTCAGATGAGGTTACTTAAAATATTAGAGATTGGAGATCCATAAATGGATTTAAATATTTAGATATTTTTCCATCTATCTATGGCATTACCTAGAAATTTATTATTGTGTCTTTGCCTTACCTCTTCATATCCAATAAATAGGAATATATAATCGGCCAATTTCCCACCAGTCAATTTTAATGATGCAATAGAGCTAAAATCACCACTACAATCATGCCCTATAAAATTCTAAACACATCATTGCTATAGCCTATAACATAGGTTTATCAAGTCACAAAATGAAAAACTAACTTGCCATGATATGTTATATCTATATGTAACAATGTTATCAAATCTTGATACTACCAAAACATTTACGTATTGGGAAGTCAATATTCTAGAGGTATGAAAGATATACGTAAAATGCAAAGTTTAGTCTTAAGGGAACTTGGGTATGAGTAGAGATGCAAGGATATGTAAACCATTTGAAAAATAAAATTAGAAATAAAAAATTCTTCCCAGAACCCATGTGAGTTTTCCCCAAAAGCCTTTAAGTTTTTTTAATTTTTAAAGGCCTGCACTCTTCTCCTAAATTGTTAATGAAAAAACAATGTTTAGGGCTTGGTTTTGACTCATTTCTGCTTTTGAAAGGTTGTTGCTATAGTGCATGACATTTTTAAGTCTTGGGAAATAAACTGGTATTTTGAATTTGTTCTTCAATAGTTTTTAATTGATCCTTAATGTCCCATGAGGAAATGGCATTGTCTTCAATAGGTTTTTTCATGTTATTCTAAATAAAACTAAAAAAATTTAGAGCTTAAAGAAATAAAAATTAGAGAAAGAAATGCCTTATATAGAGTAGATTGTCTCCAGTCTCATGTTGCAAGAAATATTAAAGAGCATGTTTAAAAACAATTTTATGTTTTTCAAGACAAAACATTATGACATCTATTTAGTGGTAATTTATTTATTTACTAAGATGTAAGGTAGCTCCATTAGTGGATATTAGTAGCAGGAAGAGGTTTAGAAAATAAATCAAGACCATTTTTAAAAAATAAGCCATGATAAGACCTTAGTTAATACATGACATAAGGCCCTAGCATAAAGTAGAGGAGTCATTGTGTAAATAGATCAACTATGTGGAAGGCCTACGTAAAGATGGAAAAATGTGAAGTTGATGTTATTGAAGTAGGGCACCATTAGCACATACAAAAATAAAAAAAATTATAAATTTCTTGAATAAAGCTCCGTCAGCCCATGAGCAGCTTCAATTATGTAGTCCACCTGAATTACAAAATCAAAAGAGAAAACTCGCTTGAAATTCTATCAAATTGAAAAAAGTCTAGATCAAATACTATAAGAATCAATGATGCCCACTCTCATATCATGAATGCCCTATCCCATCCTTGAAATAAAAATAGAAAATAATGAAATACTAAAATGATTCAAATTAGAAAATATTTAAAAAAAATTAATATATAAAATAAATTTATCTTTCTAAAAATAATAAGTATTTATATTAAGAAAAAATATTTTAAAAATCAATATTAAGTAACAAGAAATCATATCAAGATTTGAATTGTCATAACTTTTAGTTAGATATACTTAGATAGATGTACTTTGATATATAAAATAATTAAAATATGAAATATTTGTCTAACTTATTGTAGGATTCCCAAATTTTAAAAATAAAAACTAAAAGATGTTAAACATGTTTTGATCAATAACATAAGATTTGGCCAATTTTACTTTTAGCCATGATCCGAGCTGCTGAAGGAAGAAACCCTGGTGAGAAGGTCCGAGCTACTAGCCAAAAATGAAATAAAGGAATAGTCATGTAGATACATTATTTGAAGATTAAAAATTAAACTCCAATAGCAGTAAGTGCAAAAACCAATATTGATAAGCTCTGATGAACAACATGGAGCCAATCGAGACACTATTTTAGAAGCTAATGACTAATATTAAAAGTTACGATAAGTAAAAAATACAATACAAAAAGGTGAAGTGAAGAAAGAGGACTTTTTGTTCAGAAGAAGAAATAAATAAGAAAAATAAAAACATTATAAGCAGTTAAAAACATAGAATCAATGCATCATATTGAATGTACCTGTAGTGGGAAGATTTTTGGTCAATACTTAAAAAAATACAAAATTAAAAAAAAAACACAACCTCTATAATGATTTCAATATTTTCACAAAAACAACTCAGACATACCAAACTAGATTTTTCACAAAACCATGTACCTCAACTTTCAATCCCATGGAAAATATTCCAAGTATATTCCCAATCTGAGTGAGACAACATTTGTTCCCCTAGAGACCATTTGAGAGAAGCCACTTGAAGAAGAATTGGTAAAACCAAATAGAATAAAATGATGCTTTAGATTTTACTCTCCATTAATAAATCCTGATACTTAGCACAAATCAACTATACTCAAAACTTTAAGCATGCATAACTTTTGTCTGGCTTCAGTGCATGATCCCAAATTTAGTGCAAATTAACTATGCTCAAAACTGAACAAACCCATATGATCAGTTTCTCTTAACACCTTCACACATGAAATATATAACACCATAAAAATTCTCACGTAGCTCTTCTTGCCACATTGCAAAATTGGCTATGGAAAAACATAGTCAAACTGCTTGGGAGCCCACTTTGCATATGTATATATTTTGACATGCTACATTCCATGATCTAAAAATTAGTGTAAATAAAATAGGCATAAAAATTAATAAACCCATATGATCATTTTTTCATGACACCTCCAGGTGTGTGAATGATAACCTCAACAACATGCTTACTCATCTCTTTCTAGCCACATTGCAAATTTGGCTAAGTATGGGAAAATAATGAATTATGACTGAGAATCTAACTTTGTACCCTCATATATTTGACTATGTTTCAATGCATAACTTGAGATATAGAGAATAATAACTAGGGACTAATTTTATCACAACCATATGACCAACTACCCTTGACTCATTACCATGTGGTAATGGTGATGTCATCAAACTACCTACTCATATTTTATGCCACTAGACCCAAACTATCTAAATGAAATCTATGGACTACCAAATGAATTTCACTTATGAATATAATCTCTCCAAGCATTATTGACTTTTGATAATACCCCTTGCACATTCTCAAATCACCATACTCATCCCTGAACCTCTCTAATCATGTCAACATTTAAGATCAGCCAAGCATACTATAAGAAAACTAGGATAAGCACATTGCACACTTTGTCATTATTACTTAGGCTACCAAAGCACTTGATCCACTCATTAGGACACCTCCATGACATCATTAAAAACTCTCCAAAAATATTCCCTTTGTCATTGATATCAATACCCATCATATATAGTAATATACATCTCACCTTTTCTCTCTTTAAGAACTCCCAAAACAAGAACTTTCCACAACAATAACTTTCTCCCCTTTGACACAATGACAAAGTGGGCACTAACTGATCTTGAGGACCTAAAAAGACTATAAAAATAGGAAAAGTACCATCTTATAAATATTATATAAACTCCCTCTTACCTTGAGCCTACTTCGGCTTGCCTTGACAACATATTCTTGCTCCAAGCCAACATCCTCTTGCTCCAAGCCAACATTATCTTCAATCAAGCACAGCAACCAAGAAAGAAAGAACACACAAAACCATTTAAATATAATGGAACACATCACAAATCATTTGATCAAAACTTCCCCTAAGAACTTTGATAAATTTCATCTTATGAGCATCTTCATATCTCCACACACCATGAAGAACCATCACACATGCTAACTAGCCTTCTCTCTCAAGCTACCATAAGGACCACCAATAGAATCTCATGCTACTCACCAAATAGGAATCCTAATCTCAATAAATTTTAGAAGTCACCTTGAAACACACATACCTTACTCTTTTGGATAAACTGATCAAAAAGCACTCTTTTTCAAACTAGGCCTATTTAGCCTCCTTATATCCCTAACTAGAACTTGTAGATCCCACAAATTTCAATAGACACAACTTCAAGACCTAAAACTCCATATTTGGATCACTCTCATATGCCCCCTCAATCACACCAATTTTTAACAAGCTCATCCTTTACAACATACTTCCTTCACAAACCTACTACCCAATTAACCATCCATATTGATAAAAACTTGAATAATTTGATAACCACAAACCTTAAATTATTTATGAATCTTTATTTGACCACCCATTTGGCCCATTCAACAAATTAAGAATCAAAAGACATAAATTCATAAGGTAGACCATTTTTATAACATAGTCCAAAACCCTAGAATCTCAAAATAAACATGGTCAACAAACCTCCTTCTAGTCAATGCATACCTCTAAAACTTCTTACACACTTGAATATACCCATCACACAGACCAATATTTGAGCCTTCACACCTTTGGGAACATAAACTTCCTATAACCCATTTTAGGCCTTCTTGCCCTTAAGCCAAAACTAAGAAAATTGAGGGCACTAAAAAACTTCAATTGGAAAAAACATACCTTTAGACCATAAAATCACTTGGATCACATCACAAAGATGTGCACAAACATTTCTGAGCACCAAACACTTCTTGGAATTGCATCAAACTCATTATGCCACCTAGAACCACCCATTCTAACCCTATACTACAACTCCTTTACAAACTTCTGGAGCAAACACATGAACTTGTTGTTCCTCCTTAACCAAAGACCTTCGTTGATTGTCATTATCATCTTAAGCACACAAAATTTCTTCTCCACACCTTCTTACTCATATTCAAATACTCAGTCCTCTAATCCTAGGACTTAACCAATTATAAAACTCCCCTTAACTTCATGTTTCATCGAGAACATGATATCTTTAACAAGTCTTCACATACTTTAAACCAGAACATCCAAACCATTATCAACAAGCTAACTCCTCAAGATAAGACCATTGAGATTATTTAAAAACTTCTTTTCTCCAATATATAGATTAAAAAAATGCATAAACATACCTTTTTTTCATACCTTCTCATCAAAATAATATCTAACAGCCACCAAGGTTCCTCTAACTGACAAGTGTCTCCTTAAAGCCAAGCTAGAGACACCTCTTTGACATAGAGAGACTTAAAGTCCCAAAACTCTAGAGAATCCCATATCTCCATAATCTCATCAAACTTACAATCATGCTTGACTTTAACTAAATCCTTGAATTCATTCTTTTATTTAGATTTGTCAATAAATGTTGTCAATAGAAATTCTTGACTCTTCATCTCTGATCCTTTTTCCACCTTGGAGAATAATCCATGAAGACTATTAGACTCAACATAGTTAGTCTTATTTGTCTTTACTATCTTAGGACTTCATACCATAGTTTGACTCTTGTATTTTGCATCCATCTAACCTACTTGATCCTTGAGTTTATCTTGATTTACAAGATAGCCTTCTAGAGCAATTTTCTTATTAACCTTATGATTAGATGAATTGGAAATGATTACCTTTGATTTCCATACCTGATTTTTTTATTTCTCAAACCTTATATGAGTTTTATATCCTTTGACATAACTTGAAGACTTTTTAACAATATTTGGATAGAATCTAGCAATATGTCCATTCTTATGACAATTGAAACAAATAACATCATTTGTACATTTTGAAAGATTTGAACTATGATAAATCTTAGGCCAAAAACTCCTTCTATCATATCTCTATGAATGTCCATTCTTGAATGACTTCATTCTATAGTCCTTAGCTTTATGACCATACTTATTACATGTATAACAATGACCATGAAATCAACTATCATACCTTGAAGCATTTGGTTGTCTAACAAACATTCTTAAATTTCTCTTGACCTAATCTGACTTCTTTTGATCTTATCCAAGTTTGCTTATCTTGACAACAAATTGCTCATGCTCGTCCATCAATGAACCTAGCTTGGTTTCCAATTTAATGCTCTCATCTTATTTAGCTCTTATACTTGAAATTATAGCCCTTAACTAAGCTCTGAGAACTTGGATAGTCTCCTTATCACTCTTAGCTTCTTTAGCCATGCCATCCTTTATTTTACATGCTTGCTCTATCATAATTCCCTCAAGAGAACTGACTTGTGCTTAAATACCTTCGATCACATACCTCATCTTATGATTCCTCTTCTTCTACTCTTTTAGTTCACCAAGTGTACTCATGATCTTAGATTCTACATCAACTTCTTATTCCTCATTGTCATCCTATCTACTATTATGATAAGCTTCTTTATCAAACATGATGTCCTTTTATTTTGAACACAAACTTGTCTTAGCTTCTACTAGCTGAATCTTGAGATCATTGATAATATTATCATCCTCTTTGGCATCTTTTTTTGAAGTACATATTTATTCTTCAAGTGCCTTAATCATAGCCTTCCACTATTGATTTTCTTTCTTCAATTTCTTATGCATCTTTGTACCAACTTAGGATCACCTTCAAGATGTTAGGTTTCCTCCAAAGGACCCAATCTGATACCAATTTTTAGAGGTATAATCACTAAGAAAGGGGTTGAATCAGTGAGACCAGATATTTCAACTTCAATTCCAATGCATCCAAACTCTTAATTAGTGAATACATACATTCATGAGGCATACACATAATTCATATCAATGAATAATAAAGACAATGCAAGATCAAGCACATAACACATGACATATGTGGGAAACCCTCTTGGGAATAAAACCCACTAGAACCTACAACTAGATTACTATCTTATAATAACAAGATCCAACTAAGACTAACAAGCTACTAATCAAGCAATCCCACAAGGAGTTATTACACTTGTGTAGCTAAGCACCCACAACAACTATACTTTTTACAAGTTTCACCTTGTAAGGAGGAAACAAACCCCTTAAAATGTTGAGCACCCACAAAAACAACTATGAATACATCTCCTCAACACTAATTACCTACCAATCTGATGTAGATACAAAGTATATCATCTCTCTTCAACTCTACACACTCAATGCATCCAAAGCCACCTTTTGGACCACTATACATTTCTTAGTAAAAAATTTGTCACCACAACACTCCCTATTGATCAAAACATATTACATAATTGAACCAACAAACAAAGATCAATTAAGACACATTACATATCCCAAATATCCCCACTCTTTAACTCTACACACTCAATGCATCCTTCATAGCAACAGATCTATCAAAGCTTCAACAACATGACCAGATGGTCATACACATAGTCCACACACTGATCTACCTCTCAGATTAACCACCAAGCTCATATAAACATCAATAATTCTTTGCTCATTCTCAAGACATCTAAAACATCCTTTTGGATCACTTTAGACCTCTTTGCTCATGCTCAACCTGCAAGATCATTATTCTAACCTTCAAAACATGACCTATAGGTCATACACACATTCCTTAATCTATTGTACTTCTCAACCCATCCATTGGGCACATTCAACCTCCTTACTTCTTTGCTTCAATGCTCACACCTCATCCAAGTCATACAAGTCTATAAATCACCACATTTGATTTCACTCTTTATAGAGTAATCTTGATAATGATTACCTTTGATGGTCATTAGGCATGCCTTAGCCCTTAAGTCATCTATCATATGAAGACATATCTCAATATAATATTCATATGTTGGCCATAGCATGTATGGGTCACCCTTAAGGAATTACACCTTTTAATAAGGCCCTTGTAGCCCTCATAGGTCTCATGTGAACCCATTCACTCCTTTAGCACACCATTGATAAAAACAAGAACATAAGACACTTTTAAATACATGATTCCACTCTTTATGTCCCCTTATACATCCTCAAATTATCATAGTCATTTTAGCTCACCTCTACGTATGCTCAAACAACTCAAACATAAACCTTACACACAGGAACACCAATACTGAACATATAGTAAACTTCTTAGGAATTTTTCATACTCAAGATAGATTGATGAATCTACAACAATCCCAAACATCTAAGACATCATGATACATCGAAACAACATCATTACAACCTCAAATATCTTTCTCGAGTCACTTAAAAAATAAGCATGAACAACAGTCAACTTATAGGCTTAATATCTTTAATTGTACTCACTTTAAAATCTTTAAATCTATATATCCAGATGCACCTTTGATTCCTCTACCACTTTGATTTTTATAGCACTAGTAAATTTAACCTCTATAAAAATATATGGTCAAAATATAGATCTTTGGTTTTTCCCTATTTTAATTTCAAATATTTGAATTACAACAATCACAGTTAAACTTTGAACACAATGATCTCATCTCATGAAGTCTCATCTCATATCAATTATACACCATTGATTCTTTTCTATCTTTAATGCATAAGCACCGGTTCTTAGATGTTAAACCTCAGTCACATTGATCTCATCTCATATAATATAGGAACTTTGACTCAACATGTTCAATCGATCTTTGTGGATCAACTAGGTCTTTAGCGATCAATGTTCACTATACAATTTCCCACTCACCATTGGATCATTATCATGCACCTTTGCCTAGTCATTAAACATCATGCACCTATCCTCATTTCATTGCTTCCTAGCTTCTTGGAGTAATGCACACCATTGATCTTGCTCAAGCTTTAACACTTTCAAAATTGACTATGTATGGGGACCCTTTCAATATGCCTGAGTAGCCATTTTTTATCCCTAATAACTTCTTCTATGCTTTGACATAGGATCTCAAATTTGGACTAGATTATTTCTTCACATTATAGACACCTAAATTTGGCCACCAATGACCTCTAACAAGACTTTGGACCAATTTTCACCTAAAATGTACAATTTGGATTAAAAACACTAAAACATGCTAAATGATGTGAAGTTGACATATTCAAGTGCCAATTTTGGCCAGGGTATCCCTAAATAGGGTAATGCAATTTATGGGCAAACTAACTTTGATCAGATGATTCTGAGTCAAAATGCTAATTTTGCACCTAGGTGCTCTAGATTGTTCTTTCCTAACAAATTTGTTGCATGATACATGTGCTTTTGTTATTTGTTATTGGTAACATCCTAAATGAGATAATTCATCCAACACATCTGATAGTGACTTCCAATTCCAATCCAGTCAAATTTTAGATCAATAATAAGATATTTTAATCAATTTAAATAATTTGTGCATAAAGTGCTTAATCATGCTTAAGAGATAATTAATCCAAATTAGGGCATAATTAATAATTCCATGGAAACTTGTTGAAAACTTATTTTTATATATGAATATCTACATCATCAAGTGACCTCATTTCTTGGGAAGACATCCCTAGGCCATAAATGTCACAAATATTAGGATTCATGCCTCCCATGCCTCATCAATGCCTTCCATAATGCCCTCCATGCCTCTTAATTTCCCCTTCTTCCAATGTCATGATGAAGATAATTATAAACTTAATTCCAAAAATTTAATTAATCCTCAACCACACATCTCAATATTGAGATGGATGATTCAGGTTGATTCTAGACATTCTCAAAAATCTATAAATAGAGAGGCCAAGAACATCATTTCTAAGCTATTTTTGGTGCAAATCTATTATGCTCAAATATCTTCTAAGTCTTGATAATGCAAAGTTATAATGCACAAATGGTTCCAAAAGCTTCAAGTAATTAGTGTTACCATGCCAAAGTGATTCCAAGCCGAGCCAAGCCACAAGCCACAAGGTGCCAAGGAGAAAAGGAGATAGCCAAGCCTCCTTTGATGAAGACTTTATGAGCACAATGAGATCAAGCCACAATTACAAAGGCATTTGGAGCATCCAAGGAAGGTGAAGGAATTCTTGCATTTTATTCCTTGTTTTTTAGCTGTGTTTGTCATTTGCTTTTGTTAACTAAGCTCTCCCTAGTGTCTAGGCCTAGAGATGTTATGATATTAGTGTGTTTATTTCATTTTGTTTGTCATTTTGAAACTAACACCATACTAACCATCCTCTCTTGAGTTAAATTATTAGATCACATAATGGTATGCCCAGTGGGACTAGATGAATCTCACACCTAAAGAATATCATTTTACAACTCTAAAATATTCATTTGGACCTTTAAAACTCTTGAAAATTGATTTTCTAACTTTATTTTGCCATTTTTATTTGCCATGGTTTTACACAATAATCAACATCAGCAAGTAAAATTGACATTGGTTGCATAATTTAACTGACATCAATTAGATACCTATCAAGATGGTCATATTGGTATAACTGATGTCGGTTAGATAACCAACATCAGTTAGCCAAAGTAACCATCAGTTGTATATAACTGACGTCGATCACTATGTTTTTCTTAAAACACAGACCTGAGAGCTCTTTTTCTAAATTTCATTGTTTTAAACCAAAAGGAGATTCAAAGCTAAAGGGCATGCTAACGATTCAAAGCTAAATGACATGGTAACATTTTTTCTACAAGACCAAGATTGAAATTTGATAAAAACATGTTTAAATCACCTTTTTCATGCTTAAAAATAAATTAAGAACTTTTTTTTGGTGTTTAATAAAAAATTTAGATGTTTAAATGAATGTTTTTCAAAGTTTTCAAGTAAGACCAAGAGGTTAAATGAACACCATCAAATCTTTTATTTGGGCTTAAAATTGAAAACATTTGTAAATTCTTGTTTACAATAGTTATTTAATTATATTTTGTTTGGCAAAAAGAAGAATTTTACGTGTATTTTCTTTCATTTGTCCCCTTTAGAGAACTCTTAGAATCAAAAGTGCCATTCCTATTGCAAATAGCTTAGTCCAAGGCTTAGAAAGAATGTCATCTAAAGCACTCCCCAAAAACTCACCAAAGTTTGGGTGATCCTGAAAATGACCCTAAAGTCTTTCTATTTTATGCTTTCTTTATTTTCATGCTAACTTAGCTTGCAAGGGGGACATCATTAGCTCCATGAGTTCCTTATGGAAGATTTAACCCAAGGTTTAACCTCCTGGAATTGAATTCATTTTGCTCCTTTGGATTTGCACATGGGACGTATCTACATTGGAACATCTTACTACACTGAGCAAATAGTAGGATGTAGTGGTTTTAAAAAAGACTGGACCTTTTTACAACTAGTCAATACTGTGGTCACCCAATTTATGTGCTTATCTTTTACATCATTTCATGTGAAAGTCATTGTGCAATTGATTCCCCTAAAAATGATAAAAAAAACCAAATAGTTTTAGTCAACTCCTATTTTCCATACCCTTGCTAGGATTTGGATGATTATACTTACTGTATTTTGGTCAATTTTGCTTGGTATGTTTTGAGACTAAAACTTATTTGTTTTTTCATAAGCCATGTCAAAATAATGTATTTGAGTTGTAAAGGGTAGTGTTAGGCTACCCAAATCATGTCAAAACCATTTTTGCCTTTGAGTCTTTTGAAGCATAATATTAACCACATCATTCGAGCATGTTTACATCATTAGGATGCTCAATTTGTTTCAAAACTAGTTTACTATTGTATCAAAACCATTTTTTCAAACCATTTTATTTATACCATTTATACCTTTTTTTTGTGCCATCATTCTATCCAATCTTATCTATCTTGTTTGGTTAAAATCTTAGTTTTCAACATTGAGTTTTTGATTAGCCTTGTTAAGTTTAGATCTAAACATTGATTGATTTTTGTTTAGACCTCAATTCATGGGATTGATACATAGATCTTTCTCTTTTGGATTACATAACTTCGATTAATCGATTACCCAAATTTGAAAACCATTGATGGTTTGTTTGTTTAATGCATATCCTCATCATTGTTTGTACCTTTATTTGGGAGAACACAACCTTTCTCAAAGAGCCTTTTATCTTATGTCTTATGCCAATTGATCATGTTTATGTTTGATTCTATGTGCCAGGTCTATATCAAAGTTGTTTCCAAACTTCTTAGATCAAACCAAATCAAATCAACCTTTATTTCAAGTTTAGATTTTGACCCCATTTGGCCAAAATTCCTAGTGCATGCCTATTTATTTGAGCCTAGATTTTGACTCCACATTTGAATAAAAGACCTAGTAACTTAACTTTTCCCTTTTCCTAGTTTAGAATTTGTTTGGAACACTTTGACCTAGACCTTTAACATGTAGATTTTTATTTAGTTGCTTGACCTTTTGTGCATATGACATTTGACATTAGATATTTGATGTTATACTATTTTATGCCAAGTATTAGCACAGACCATTTTAGAGATATAACTTCACTTTTAGACCACATTAGAGATATATCTCCACCTTTTGACCAAGTTACACCAAGCTTGAACCATTTGTCCTTTAGACATAATTTTTTAGAGTTTATATAACTTTAAGTCTTTTTGTTTTCAGAGCTTTCATCATTTATGTGGATATGTCTCACTACACTTATGGTGGAGTCACTTATAGTTTGACTTATGATAGAACGGCTATACAAAATAACTTTTATGGCTTTTGTCCAAACCCCAATGATGCTAATATGGTTTATGAGACAGATTTCTATCCACCTCATATTAATCATTCATGGGAATAAAGTCATGAAAAAACTTATTATCCAACTCGAAACCTTGATTATAATGAAGAGGCTTGTGAGGAAGACTTTGAATACTCAACTATAGATAATGTTGTTTGGGATATGAATCCATACCCTCTTTACAATAATCAGTACATGGAACATAGTCAAGAACTAGCTTATGAGTCAACTCATGACTGGGATGATATGATTTATGAGGAAGACTTGGATGTTTTTGCTTGTGCAAGCAATCAAGTTTTATGACATCTTTTTTTATCTAATCATCAGCTACCCCTAACCCTCCTTTGGATTATATGATCTATCAAGCTCCACAATATCCAAGGAATACCATTTCTATACCAGGGCCTCATCCTTTGGTTTGTGTGAGCAACCAAGCTCCATAATGCCCAACCATTTCTATACTAGGACCTTGTCCTTTGGTTTGTACAAGAAACCAAGCTCCACAAAACCCCTTCATCATTTCAGGACCTAGTCCTTGGCTTGTGCAAGAAATCATGTTCCACAACACCCTATCATTACCATCTTAAAACTTTATCTTTTAGCTCATACGAGTAATCATGTTCCCCAATGCCCTACCATTATCCAACCATGAGTCATTCCTCATCCAATACCAATCCCATCCAAACCTCAACCCATCCAATCATTCAAAGACCAAGCTATGTTCAAAACTGGTATCTTCCAAATCATTAGAAACCAAGGCTAAAGTAACCAATCAATTTGAGATATTTTTGTTGACCCAACCATTTATGATAAGTCATCCTATGATGAATTTCCCAATGATCCTATATCAATTGTTGAGGAGTCTCACACTAATGAGCTAGTCTTTATTGACTCACTTCTTAATGATTATAACTACCTTTGGAAAAATTATTACCTCAACCATGTGCCTATTTTTTAAGAGCCTTGTATTGATAAGCTAGTCTCTGAGGAGTTGTCTCTTGACCTTTTTCCCATCCTAGAGGAGTCTCACTTTGACAAACCAATCTTTGTGGAGACCTTCATACCATTATAATTTGTTACTTATCCAATACTAAATATTTAACAATAAATCATTGTAATAGAGTACCCATTAGATGAAGAATCATAGTTAGAGTCAAGTTCTATTCTTGAACCGACATTGGATTTATCATCAGAATCTAAATCAACATCAAATTCAGAGTCCTTTGAGTTAGAATTAGATTTAGAAGAAGAATATATTCATGTTTGTTACAACATTGGTTACATATGCCTCACAAATAAATTTGAATACATTTATGATCCTTCTATAGTTTTTGAGGATGAGTACTTTAGTTTTGACACAAGCTATCCTAGTATCTTATATGAGGATTGTGTGGTCTCTCTCCATTCCATTACCATTCCACAGGGCATTACCATTAACCAAGATAGCCATATTATTAACATTTCATCTCCCATAAATGTCTATTAGGATTGAAAAAATCACATTTTGTTGAACTACATCCATGGTGACATAGTAGTTGAAGAAGAGAAAGGAGGCCAAGACCACATTCATATAGCAGAAGAACACTCTCCTAGTGAAACTTTTTTGGAGGCACTAGGGGGCAATCAAAGTTAGAACTCAACAACTTCTAGTGAATTTTTTTATGAAGACTAGAAGAAAATCAAAGTTAAAATTGAATTTTCATTATCAAAACCTTCTTAGAGGTGCTACAACTTCATTGGCAAAAAATTAATTAAGGCACCAATAGTTGAGCACAAAAGTTCTTCATTACTTGAAGATAAAATCAAATATCAAATTAAAATAGCTTCCAATCTACAGCCTAATCAGATAGTAGCTACTCTTAAGATCAAACAATAGAAAATTTTGGTGGTCCCATCAAGAGAACAAGTCTTCGGCCCCACCACAACCAAAATTATGTTGAATCTCACATCAGTAACATTATGTATGACTGAAAGTCTTGATCTTCATTTGTTTCCCTACTATCCCACATTCCATTATCATCTACCATTCCATTTCACAAATAAACCTACCATCCATTGTTTGTCCTTATTTACCATCCATGGTTACACTTTCCTTTGCATAGCTTACAAAGATACCTTGTCTCGATGCTTGAAAGAATCAGAATCAATGACTAATAAAGATCACAAAAGCATTCTCGACAACCAAATATGTAGGTAGTTATTGATAGAGTAATTATTTAGATAAGGTGTGGGATATTAATTAACATAATCAAGTATTCTATTTGTATCATTTATATATTAGGATGTGCATCTCACCATCAACAGGAATAATAGAATCAAAAACCACACCCAAGCCAAAAACATGTACCATACCATTTCATTGCCATGCCATTTCCATTATTACATATCTATTTTCCATTGTCAAAGATCCCAACCATTTATCCCATCACCTAAGGGCAAACCCTCTTACCATTTTATCTAATCTATCCAACCAACCATTATTAGACCATACCATTCTATCTTCCATTCTTATCTAGACTAAAGCCTATTGTTAGTCATCCTACCCAATCCTATTTCGATCTTGATTCCTTTGGTTCTTCTTGTACTTTTTGTGAGAGGATTCTGATCAAGTTTCAATAATCAATCCAATCCATGTTTCAATGACATTCTATGAAATTAGTGTGATAGTTGATTTGGCAAAATATCTTTCATCATATCAAGTTTGTTTATGTGAACCTGATTATAACCACCTATGGGCAAATCAGTGTCTCACTAGTCTTGTTACTAATTATAATGACCTATGGGCAAATTAGTATCATTCACCTATGTCATTGTATCCTAGTTATAATTTCCTATGGGCAAACTAGGGGCAATACTTGTTTACCATGAATTGTTATATCACCTTGCCATTATTGTTTTCATTTGACTGACCATTTGTCAGATTTGAGAACTTGTTGGGACCTAATTGGTTTTTTCCTACCTTTTGTGTGGATGGAATTACTATGAATTGAGGTCATTTTAGGACTATGTGGGTTATGCTCAATTCATGTTGAAGTTACCTCAGTCCCCCTTTCTATATGCACTCACCATTTTGTGAGCAACCTAAGCCAAATTCTCTCATCATTTTATGTGTAGGTATATTTTCATTCTCTAACAAGTTAAGATACCTCAAAATCTAAAAAACATTCATAACATTTCAAAAAATCCAAAAATATTTATCCTATCTAAGCCTAGTTAGTTATCCTCGATCTGCCTTACTGGGGCATGGTCATTGTTCGGATGCTTTCTTTTGCTTTCAAGGTTTTTATTTGTTTGTTTACTTTAGGTTGTTTTTTTGTTTATTTTTCTGTTTATTTTATGCTTGCTTGCTTCCCTATTTGTTTGCTTTCAGCACTATTGCCTCAACTCGGTCTATATTTATGCATTGGTTGATTCCTTGCACACATTATTCTTGAGTCTATCCATATTCATACATCAACATTTTCATCATGGCTTTTATCATTGGTGCATTATTTTCAAGTGTTGATTGGATCAAGAGTTAGTCTTTATGCTTATTTTGGCCAAGTCTTCATGGTGCTCTATCATGAAGCCTACCATCACATGCTACAGCAAAAATTAGCTTGAAGAAGGTCTACAATCAATGGAGCCATAGAAGTTTATCCGTAGCACCTTGGCAAATTTTCCCATCTCACCCTTAATCAAATTAACCCATTGGCCATTTTAGTTATATCATTACTAATAAGGATGAGCATCTCCTCGTTGGTAGGTATAATTGAATCATTTCTAATGATCAATCTTATTCCTCTATCTATATCTTTCATCACTCTACACCTGCTCATCTTTAATCTATATTCTAGGTTATATCCTTGAGTTATGCTTGCTAATTATCCCTAACTGGGGCACCATCATCTTTATCCAATTTAAGTCCTCATAATGATTATAACTGCCTATGGGAAAATCATTATTTTGACTTTTATTCCTCATTATAAATACCTTTGGGCCAATTAGCATCTTTTTTACATCAATGCATGCAAGCATTTTATCATTTGGATTAATCTTAACCATGGGTTAATTCCACCTTTCTTCTTATTTATTTTCAAGGGACTATCCATAAAGAAATGTGACAGTCACTCCCTTGAAGGGGCATCATCATAGGCTTTCCAAAACCATTTGGAGCTTTGTTCTTCAACCATCATCTTATTTTTGGCATATAATCCATCTCTCATTATTTGAGAAGACATTGCATTCCCTAAGATTTGAAACATCTTCCCAAACAGGGGCAAACTGTAGACACCTAAATCTAGCCACCAATGACCTCCAATTAGGCTTTTAACTAATTTTCACTTAAAATGCACAATTTGGCCTAAAAACACTAAAACAAGATAAATGATGTGAAACTGACATATTCAAGTTCTAATTTTGGCTAGGGTATCCCTAAATGGGGCAATGCAATTTATTGGCCAGCTAACTTAGATGAGATCATTCTGAGTCAAAATACCAATTTTGCACCTAGGTACTCTGGATTGCTCTTTCCTATCAAATCTATTGCATGAGACACATGCCTTTGTTATTTGTTATTGGTAACATCCTAAATGGGATAACATCTCCAATGCATCTGATAGTTTCTTCTAACTCCAATCCAGTCAAACTTTGGATCAATAACAAGACATTCTGATCAATTTGAGTAATTCGTGCATAAGTGCTTAATCATGCTTAAGAGATAATTAATCCAAATTAGGGCATAATTAATAATTCTATGGAAACTTGTTGAATACTTATTTTTAGAAATGAATATTTAATATCTGCATCATCAAGTGACTTCATTTCTTGGGAAGACATCCCTAGGCCATAAATGCCACAAATATCAGGATTCATGCCTCCCATGCCTCATCAATGCTTTCCATAATTCCATTCATGCCTCTTAATTTCCCCTTCTTATAATGTCATGATGAGGATAATTATAAACTTAATTTCAAATTTTTAATTAATCATCAGCCACACATCTCAATCTTGAGATGGACGGTTCAGGTTGATTTTAGACATTCCCAAAAATCTATAAATAAAGAGGCAAGAACATCATTTCTAAGCTATTTTTGGTGCAAAGTTATAATGCTCAAATATCTTCCAAGTCTTGATAATGCAAAGTTATAATGCACAAATGGTTCCAAAAGCTTCAATAAATTAGTGTTACCATGCCAAATTGATTCCAAGCTAAGCCAAGCCAAGCCACAAGTGCCAAGGAGAAGAGGAGATAGACAAGCCTCCTTTGATGAAGACTTCATGAGCACAAGCTAATCAAGCCATCATTACAAAGTCATTTGGAGCATCCAAGGAAGGTGGAGGAATTCTTGTGTTTGATTCCTTGCTTTTTAGTTGTGTTTGTCATTTGTTTTTGTTAACTAAGCTCTCCCTAGTGTCTAGGCCTAGAATGTTATGTTATTAGTGTGTTTATTTCATTTTGTTTGTCATTTTGAAACTAACACCATACTAACCATCCTCTCTTGAGTCAAATTCCTAGATCACACACATAAGATAATTTAACCATGTGACACACTACTCATGAAGCCTTTACATGTGCAAGATATATTGCCATTAAAATGCCTTCTCAAAATATTATATCATGGAGCCAACTATGTGAAAACTTAATTGAGAGGCTAAATTTTAGCATGCATAACTTTTGATGTGCTTTAGAGCATGATCTTAAATTTAGTAAAAATCAACTATGTTCAAAACTAAACAAACCCATATGATCAGTTTATCTTGACACCTTCACATGTGAAAGATATAACACCTTCAAGATTCTCACTCAGCTCTTCTTGCCACATAAAATTGGCTATAGAAAAACACAGTCAAACTACTTGGGAGCCCAACTTTGCATATGCATATATTTTGATGTTCTATATTGCAAGATCTAAAAATCAGCACAAATAAACTAGACACAAAAATGAACAAACCCATATGATCATATTATCCTGATACCTCCACGCATGTTAATTTTGAACTCATCAACATGCTTACTCAGCGATTTTTGGCCACATTGTAAATTTTGCTAAGTATGGGAAAATAATGAATTCTAACTGAGAAGCCAAATTTGCTCCCTCATATCTTTGACTATGATTTGATGCATGAATTTATATGTATCACATAAATACTAGGGACTAATGTGATCACAACCATATGACCAACTCCCCTTGACTCATTCCCATGTGGTAATGGTGACATCATCAAACTGCCCACTCAAATTTTTTGCCACTACACCCAAACTGTCTAGATGAAAACTATAGACTACCAGATGATTTCCACTTATGCATACAAGCTCTCCAAGCATTCTTGACTTCTGATATGACCCCTTTCACATGCTCAAATCACCATACTCATCCTTAAACCTCTCTAATCATGTCAACATTAAATATCAACCAAGCATATTATAAGCAAACTAAGACAAGCACATTGCACACTTTGTCATTGTTACTTAGTCTACCAAAGCACTTCATCCACTCATTAGGACACCTCCATAACATCATCATGACATCATTGAAAACTCTGCAATAATTTTATGATAGTTAGAGCCTTAATCTCAAGTTTTAAATCTAAAATTTAAATATAATTTATGTTATTAATTACACTTAATTTGATATGACCAAATTGGATCCTCAAGACTTAAAACGTAGCTTCAAGAATTAAGACGTAATATATTGATAAAAGACTTACACTTGGTAGCATAAACATGAAGCACTCTTTGCATAATTATCTAATCAAAATTAATTATATTCATTAATAATATTAATATATGAAAATGATAAAACCCATATCCTCCATTGGAGGTTAATGTAACGCAAATACCAAAAAATACAAAATACAATGTCTATTTTAATATAAAATTAATAAAGTTTACTATCTATTATTAATTGATTGATTTTCAAAATCCATCTAATATTACAAAGCTATGATTTGGAGATTATTTTTGCTAATAGAGCATATACATCATCATTAACTAAATAAAAGACAAGTCTCTGACTTTATGATCAATGGTTATTCAATTAACACCATTTTTCACCCTAATTAACATTGATTATTGTTTTGATTAAATTATATTTTAAAGGTCACTTATTATTTATCATATCATTGTAGTTAAAGCCCTAGAGTCCAAAAATTCAAAATTAGAACTAAAAATATTAAATCATCTGCACAAGATAATATTAACTTTGAGATTAAAAGAAGAATATGTGACTTTGGTCTAATTAGATGAAAACATATGCATATTCTAACTACACATAATAAAGGTAAATAATGTCAAGCGGTGGATATTACTTTATATAAATTTAGATTTAATAACTCAAAAAATCCATGCAAATAAATCTTCTAAACAACTGCATTCCATGCACTTCATAAATGGGTGACCATGGGATTATGACATGTGTTCAACTACAATGTGTGGTTAAAAATTTGGTCACATGTTCTATCAAATTAAATCGCAAAAATTCATTTATGTGTAGCCTTTTAATAGAGTCACCATTTTCCATTAACGTACATATTATGCAATTATTATGAAAAAATAAAATTTCCTTTTCAAACAATTAGATTGAAAACCTAAAGCATGAAAAATTAATGAAATATGATTTGATTTCAAAAGGTAACCATTAATAATATAATATATAGCCAATAAATAATTTGAATTCAAAAATGATCAAGAGGAACTCGACAGACATATTTTGAACATCTTATTTTTCATAGAACGGACTAATTTTTTTTGCATAAAACATAATGAATGCATCTTCCTTTTTCAATCCTCAAAAATGATCCATAGATATGACTTATTCACCCAATTTTCTTCCATATGACCGTTATAATGTGTTTTTTAAAGTGATTAAAGAAGCTCGTCACATACGGATGATGAGGGCATTTCTCAAGATGATATAGAATACGAGGATGATATAGTGGCTTTACAAAAAGCTTGTATTTGTCAAGCTACCAATAAAATTGAATTATTTATATTCACATAGTGCATTTATTTAATTCATTCTCATGGATGATGAAATTCACTCTCCTAAAATACATAGTAGGGGAGATGTTGGCAGTTTTGTTTTTTAGAGCTACTATAAATTATCGTAAGCTAATTTCATTTATAACTTGGAGGTTACCAAAATATGGTTAAATGAAAATTATTTCATGTAAATAATTAAATATTGGGAGGAATATCCTGTAGATACTAAATATGGTATTAGACACTTGAAAATGTCCCTCTTGACCTACTTTCACCATACATGACTTGTGTGCACATATATGTCTCTTATTTGCCATTCCCTCACATTCACATGATCTCTATGAGTTTGACCTTTCTATTTAGTTGTCAGTCACCTACAAGAACCTCTTTGTTTGTGTCAATCCAACTAAATATCTTACTAAAAAATGGTTATTACAACTTTATTTTACAACTAGGACGTTGCTCAAAATTGTTTAAATGAAAATGATTTCATAAAATTTATTGAGGATTAGGATAAAGACCTTATAGATACTAGAATCTAGTATAAGACACTTGAAAATAACACTTTTAACCTAATTTCACCATACATAAATTTTTCACACATATATACCTCTTATTCTCCATTCTCTCACATCCATATGTTCATTATGAGTATGATCCTTCTTTTTTACTGTCACTTACCTACAAGAACTTCTCGATCTATGTCAATGTAGTGAAATATCTTTCTCAAACATCTCCACCATCATTAGACTCACATTCTTGTCTCCTTGACATGAACATCAAGGTCAGATAGTTCCATTAATAGAACTAACTTGGGGGTTTTGTTTTTGTCCCTCACCTAGCAATGATTATTTTTCAAATTTAAATCATTGTTATGGGTTGACCCATTTTCTTAACATGTTAGTGGTATGATAAATTATCCAAATGGACTCATATAAATATAAATCAAACCCATAGTTGGTATGCACTTATAACTTTTATATCAAGCATCTATAAACTATTTTACTTTGAAGAAATCTACCCTATTCTTACCAAATTACAAATCGGTCACTAGAAGCAGTCATCATCCAAGTCTAAAGCACACTAATCCAAGTCAACAGTGAAATTTTCAAGTATTGAAATCTAAATTTTATGTGTATTCACATAGAAAAGGAGCACAATTTCACATTCACATTAAAGGTAAGAACTATATGTGATTTGAATTCCCTCTTCAGAGTATTAGATATGTAGGCAACAGTCAATCTTTAATGGGGTGATTGGGGTCAGCGTAGCCCATTAAACATCCCAAGTTTTTTACATCTTTATACC
Source organism: Torreya grandis (assembly GCA_037957365.1). Taxonomy (NCBI): domain Eukaryota; kingdom Viridiplantae; phylum Streptophyta; class Pinopsida; order Cupressales; family Taxaceae; genus Torreya; species Torreya grandis. The sequence continues at coordinate 513,645 of JARHVA010001319.1, forward strand.
CTTCACAAGTGGATATAGGGTTTCAAGGATAAGAAAGTTGATTTATGGTGTTTTGTACACAATCAAGCATCAAAATAACACACATTGAGGTATTAAAATCAAGCATGGTTGATTACACAATCATAAAGAACCAAATCAATCGAAGATAATAAAGTCAACCTCAGTTGCTAGTTTTGATGTTATTACCCTATATTGATGTTAGTGGCCCTGATTGCATAAATAGTCACAAGCCTACTTCTAGCCTCTTTTCATTCTCAAAATTCAATCATAGTCAGTCAGTGAACCAAGAAAGCTAAGTATTTTGATCTCTTTACAACTTTACATATTAATCATATGCCCCTTGTCAAATGGTTTCAATATTTTACATTCAAATGAATACTTAATTATCATACTTTACAATTTGAATTACATTCCAATTTTTATCCTAACTAGGGTTGTAAAATATATATCAACATAAAACATATTGGTGAACTCAAAGCTCTAAGTTCCCCAAAGCTCTGACACAACTTGTCAAAATTAAGAGCACACATGATTACCTTTGTATAAGCAACTTAAACATGCAGAAATAACCAGAAGAACAAATAACTATCAATGAGAAAACACACAGAATATGAGAGGCAACACATAATTGTATTCAACTCATTATAAAGGAAATTACAATAAAAAGATCACACTCTTCTTCCACCTCTGTGAGGCTTCCCCCTCAAGGGATCCAAGTAATCTTCCCACCTGAGTAATCTTCTCTCATAGGTCACAACTAACAACTTACACAAGCTATTGTTCACCTCATTGTACATACAGTACAACCAAGTACGAATCGGTACTCCAAGTAGATCTCACCATGATCTTGCTCTTGATGTATTGTTGTCACCTTGATCTTGCTTCCCCGTCGATCCTGTTCTGACCCTCGCATACACACATCCCTGCAGACCAACCTGATCTTACTTATCACATGTAGATCTCCACCACGACCCTGCAACTCCCTGCATATCAAACCTGATCTTACATACATGAGGAATCCTACTTGATTCCACCATGGGAAGAACTCTCCAAGTTCTACTTGGGTTCTACAAGTTCAACACTTAACAATACAACTCATGAGTCTATTATATAGATCTCATGCATACACTTAATTTAGACAAGCGGCTCAAAGACTCGAACTGGTCTTTATCATGCAAACTCTGCATTCACTTAACTGACTGTTCATCAACAGGAGTTCTGACTACCACAGGCGATCGACATCAGTCCCTACCTTCCTAGAGGTGATCGATGCTGGCCGATATCCTGCCGATGCCAATTTCCCTTGCACTATCCCCTGACTAACGTTGGTTGTGGCCTGTTGACGCTGGCGACTGTCATGCATAGAAAACCTCTTGTTTGCCTAAGGTGAATCTTTTAGCTCCACACCCTAACAATCTCCCACTTGGAGATAAATAGTTGCACCTGTACCCATACCAGTACTCTGTCTAATCTGCACCCTGGCTTGTATTCCTCTTCAAGCTCCCACTTGAAGACAACCCACCACACTCCTTATGCTGTTAATCCTATGCCTGAATTTCTTCATTCTCAGCTTACCTTCTTCTATCGTTACTATACTCCCACTCAATCAGAAACCCTGTGAATGACCTATAATCAACAAACCACTAACCAGATCTAGGCCATCTGTTAGTCAAACTCACTCTGAGAACATCCAACCTCGCTCTGATACCATTTGATGGTATCAGCTCTTGAACCTACAACCAGGCTCTGATACCACTTTGTCAGGACCTAAGTTCTCCAAAGCTCTAACACAACTTGTCAGAATTAAGAGCACACATGATTACCTTTGTATAAGCAACTTAAACATGCGGAAATAACCAGAAGAACAAATAACTATCAATGAGAAAACACACAGAATATGAGAGGCAACACATAATTGTATACAACTCATTACAAAGGAAATTACAATAAAGAGATCACACTCTTCTTCCACCTCTGTGAGGCTTCCTCCTCAAGGGCTCCAAGTAATCTTCCCACCTAAGTAATCTTCTCTCATAGGTCACAACTAACAACTTACATAAGTTGTTGTTCACCTCATTGTACATTTAGTACAACCGAGTATGAACCGGTACTCCAAGTAGATCTCACCATGATCCTGCTCCTGATGTATTGCTATCACCTTGATCTTGCTTCCCCACGGATCCTGTTCTGACCCTCGCATACACACATCCCTACAGACCAACCTGATCTTACTTATCACATGTAGATCTCCACCATGACCCTGCAACTCCCTGCATATCAAACCTGATCTCACATACATGAGGAATCCTACTTGATTCCACCATGGGAAGAATTCTCCAAGTTCTACTTGGGTTCTACAAGTTCAACACTTAACAATACAGCCCATGAGTCTATTATATAGATCTCATGCATACAATTAATTTATACAAGTAGCTCAAAGACTCAAACTGGTCTTTATCATGCAAACTCTGCGTTCACTTAACTGACTATTCGTCAACAGTAGTTCTGACCGCCATAGGCGACTGACGTCGGTCCCTGCCTTCTTGGAGGTGACCGATGCCGGCTGATATCTTGTCGATGCCAGTTTCCCTTGCACTGTTCCCTGACCGACGTCGGTTGTGGCCTATTGACACTGGCGACTGTCATGCGCAGAAAACCTCTTGTTTGCCTAAGGTGAAGCTTTTAGCTCCACACCCTAACAGTTAGTGGCCCTGATTGCATAAATAGTCACAAGCCTACTTCTAGCCTCTTTTCATTGTCAAAATTCAATCATAGTCAGTCAGTGAACCAAGAAAGCTAAGTATTGTGATCTCTTTACAACTTTACATATTAATCATATGCCCCTTGTCAAATGGTTTCAATATTTTACATTCAAATGAATACTTAATTATCATACTTTACAATTTGAATTACATTCCAAATTTTATCCTAACTAGGGTTGTAAAATATATATCAACATAAAACATATTGGTGAACTCAAATATTGTTTGAACTATGTCAAACCCTAGTTATCCCTTAGGGTTTCATCCTTATACAATTCTTAGATTTAGACCCTAGGGTTTCATTTTCAAACCTTATTTTTTATATTTCATGTTATTACAAATTACACATGGCTATAATAAATGGCATTTTTGTGTTCCTTATTTTTAGCCCTTGGCCTTGTGTGATATATCATATTTGTGCCCCTTGATTATCAAGTATCAAATCCAAATTATTAATTACATTCATATAGTAAAGGATCATAATTTCATAGTCACATTAGGTGGGAGAACCATGTGTGGGTTTATTTCCCTCCTTTGAGTATCTAATACGTAGGTAACAATCAATCCTCAACAGGGTGATTAGGGTCAGCTCAACCCATTACACTTTTTTGGTTTATTTAAGTAAGAAATCAACTTAGGGTTTCAAGGTGAAGGAGGTTGAATTCCAAAGTTACATGCATCATCAAGGTTTATCATCATAAATGTCCAGTTTTTAGAGACATATGAATGTGACCATACAGAAACATACCCATATTTCAGCATAGGTTATTATTAACCACTACATATAAGTATTTATAATTAATATTGATCTAAATCTGACAAAACCAAACCTACATAGATAGAAACATAGTTCTAGATTTAAGTTAATCACAGGCCTGCTTCAGTATATTTTTCATCATTATAACACATTCACAGTTAGACAATCATTCAAAAAAGCTATGTACTCATCCCTTTATTGTACTTACTATATTTATCATATACCACTTATCAAATCATTATAATTAATTTGAATATTTTACATTCAAATGTATGCTTAAATACAATATTTAGTAATTTGAATTCACATGCTAATTTCTATTCTATTAGGATTTTCAAAACCATATTAGGATAAAACGTATTGGTGAAGTAATACACTGATAGAACCAAGTCAAACCCTAGGTCTCCATCAAGGTTTCATCCGTCCAGGGTTTTATATTTTAGCCTTAGGGTTTTTATTTTCAAACCGAATTTTTTATTATTTTCTAATATTACACATTACCCATGGCTGTAATAAATGAACATTATTTTTAATGTAAATTATGAAGGTAATACTTTCATATTATTCCACTTGGCTATGTTACATTATGATCAATCATATAATCAAATGGATCAAATCTAAGAACACTAATAAGGCTAAAATTAATAGTGAACAATCCCAAGCCTTCCTCAAAACATATGGTTAAAACATCCAATCTGAGTTCCCTTTTATTACCACCAGATGACAAAGGGTAAGCATTACCTCTTTTATTCCTCTTACTCCATTTGTGGATTGTACAGTACATAATACACTCCTTATTGATGGACTTATCATTAATTTTGAGATTGATAATATTCATGAGACAAATAATATGGATCAACTTAATGCCATTGATGAATAAAAACTCATTTAATATCTTAACTTGACTCCACATCATCTTGATGCATGTTATATGTTATAAGAGATGAATCAAAAAAATTGGCTCAAGATACTACATATGGGGAACACCATGACACCTTTTACATTGTCAAACCATCCTTTCAAGCTTTCATCTCCACTTCAAGTGTTTAAACCTCTTGTATTAGTATTATTTCTACATCAACACCTCTAGTGACACATGTAACATCCAACTAGGGTGTGAGGGAAACACAAGGCTTCTAACATATTTCCATACCTATTCCTACTGAGTTAACCTTTACCCCTCCTATGATGACTATGCATATTACATCACTAACCTCACCTACTACATGTTTCCTTGAGCATATTATTATAGCTTTAAATGATAAGGTGTTCCAAATAGAGCAAGGTGCATCTAGAGTTAATCAATCAATGGATTTTCATGCCTTGCTTCATAATCTATTATACCCTGAGATAGTAGTGTATCCTTTACCTACAAGCTTTGTAGATCCTAAGCTTCCACTATGTGAAGGTAAAGGTGATCTACAACAACACCTTCAATCATTCTATATAACATGCTTGGATTATACATAAAATGACAAATTATTAACCAAGTTATTCCTAAGAAGTCTCAAATAATATGATTTGAAATGATTATATGTCCTTCCCCTCTAATTAGTAAGAACATTCAACCCTTTGGCAAAATAATTTATAGAACATTTTGTTATCAACATTTATGATAAACTCTTATGTATGCAAATTTATAAACTCAAGCAAGGGTCCAATGAGCCAATCAGTGATTCTCTACTTTAGTACAAGACTATGCTAGCTAAGATGACTAATGTTATGGGAAACAATGATATATAAAATATATTCAAGCAAATTTTGCTTGTATCACTCCATGAGTTATGATTATCCCTCTATGATTTAATCATATCAATAGATTCAAGTCCTTTGATGATTTATGCCACATAATAAGAGATATAGAAGTTAATCTCATATCTTTGAACAAGATCAAGTATACACCTACTCCTATAGCTAATTCAATGAGGAAGTTTCAAAGTCAACCAAGCTACAAAGTCAAACCAACTAACAATAAAAATGAGGTAGAAATTAAAATTAATGTAGTATCATAACCTACAAATTGACTCTAAATGTTGGTGCCACCAAAGAGGTAATTTTTCAAATTACAATCATCTCCTCATATACTCTTATAGAATCTACTCAAGTTAAACCTTATCACTCTTCCTCCTCCACAAGAGTTTGATCTAAAGAGTCCTATACCAAATAACTATGATAAGAATGCATACTATGACTATCATCAAATTTGAGGGCATTATACAAAAAAAATCTTCAAATTAAGACATAATATACAAGATCTTATTGATGAATAAAATATCAAGTTGAGCACCCCTATAAAGGAATCTAAACTGTAGAACAATTCAAATCATAAGTTAAAAATATTCAATGATCCATTCCTAAAGCATGAGGCAACATATACTAGGGATATTTTATAAGTACATTGTGTATACAATATGCATCATCCAACTATGACATATGATCACCCAATAGACATAATAATTTGTACATCAATCGACACCTCACCACAACATCCTATGATCACATTTGATGATAGTGAGATTGTCAAAAATGATTAAAATTTTCATTCATTATTCATACAATCCTATATCAATGAATAACTCATACATAGTGATATGATTGATAATGGGTCGAATGAAAATGTGTACATAATGGCACTTCTTCACTCCTTTAGATACACACAACATGATATACAAGATACATCAAAAAAAATTAAGGGATTATCTAGACATAAACAAAATGTTATCATACACATAATGTTACATATTTAGTTGGGTTCAACCATACTAGCCACACCATTCTTGGTTATATAGAATAACAAGGTTTTTGTCATGTGGTTAGGATTTCTATAAATGCAAAAGCTTCATGCAGTACCATCTACAATGTATCAATGTCCCTATACACATGGAAATCAACACACTAACCTTTGTGCACTTGACTTACTAAGGTCTGGTTGAGACAAATGATCAAAATGATGATGTGATGGGTGGTCTATTGATTTAGTTGATTGGGTTGATTTGGTTGAAGAATTTAGATGGGAAAATCTAGAAGGGTTGGTTTATTATGATGAACTATTGGTACTAGGTTTTGAACCAGAGGTGGTAGAGGATGTTCTTTCCTATACCAAAATATTTAAAATGCATCAAACTATTTTTTAATGAAATTAAATTGAGATGTGATAACATTCTAAGAATGTTCAAAGTTAAGGAGGACAAGGTAGCAAAGATCTTGGTCGACACTAGATTTTAGGAATCAAACGAAATTAGGTTGGAGGACTCTAGGAATTTAGCTCACTCTATCAAGTTGGGTTTACCCTAATAATTTCATCCTCAAAATTAATGGAATATTATGAGGATAGACTCAAGGATAAAAATTAAAATTTTAGATTTATAAGTTGTTGGCTTTACAGACTTGAAGATGGATATGTATTGCTAATTGGGATTCTATTAGTTATATTTTCTCATCAAGAGCATATAATTGATTAATAGTTTGGTTTGGAAGAGGAGTGGATTGAAATATTTCTATTCAAATATTTGAGTATATGTCATATTTGATATTGTTTGTTGATATAAGGGCTGACACTCTAGTAAACTTTTCTACTCTATGCAAATGAGCTTGTTTTGGATGCGTCATTCAAGAGTGAGGCAAACATTTATTTTTAGGTTTGAAAGTATTTTTTGGTTTGTTTAGGTTTTATATTTTCAAGTGTGTATCTAATTTTAATTGAGATATAAAATGATAACTTATTAATTTTAGGATTAAGTGTTATGTTTAACAAGGTTTTGTTGGGCTTGTTTATGTTTAAGCAAGGATTTGTTGGAATGAAAAGAAACTATAGTACTAATGAAAATTAAAGTACTAAAAGAAACTAAACTAAATATTTTCTTTTTGTTATAGCTTGCACTAATGTAAAGTGGATGAAATAGCTTGCATTTCATGAATTCATGATCTTCCAAGTAGCATGTTACAGGTCAAATAGTCCCAATTAATGGCCTTTCATTGTCATCGTAGGCTTTGATAATTATCAGTGTGGGCCCCAATGATGTTTTAAAATATCCCAATTACTTCAAAAAGTTTAGATTACATAAATTTAGTGATGACCCTCTGTCTATGAGAACCCAAGCAACATGATGATGGGATATGGACAATTCAATTTATAGGGGGCAATTATGGTGTGGACCAATGGGAGGCATATCTTAGGCACCAAAAGTGATCTTCTATGAAGGGGATAAGAATTATACTAGTTCTTGAAATTGATTATTGTCTAAGTCATTAGGGACTTTTAGATCATTCAGGGCTTGATTTAATATCTCTCGATGTAAAGCAGATGTTTTAAGAAGCTCCATTAAGGATATTTGAGCTACAATTTTATTAAGTTGTTGAATGATGTCGTAAGATTTATTATAAGAATTGAATCCTTTTTAGTAACATTCCCCTTTTGGGTAACATATGAAGTAGAAAGGTCTTTAGATGGTACCATAAGAACTACTATCTTATTGTGTCTATTAGTAACTATGCAATCAGTAGTGGCTTGATTAATCTTTAGGATGGGAGATGAAGATAGAGTTGATTCTTGGAGGTTATTAATTTTAATGGTGTTAATGTAATGGTAAGGGACATTGTGGTAGTCAATACGATTAGATGAAGAGGCCTGAACCTGGTCTCTTGGTGGTCTTCAATTTTTTGGTCATGCTTAGGGAGTAGATCCTTATAGATGCTGAGATGCCTATTTATTGATTGATTTTGGGGAGTTTTCCCTTCAATTTTAATGTCATCACTCTCAATTAAATCTTGGATGTAGTGCTTAAGTTGCATACATCATTCCATATCATGCCTTTTAACCTTGTGGTATTTACAAAATTCATCTTCATGATACCAATCTAGTTTTAGTTGTTGATCATCCACAAGTCTAATTATAGGGATAGTGATCATATTGGTAGCAATCAATTGATCTAAGACTATATCAATTAGTATTACCAAGCTCATGAGTGGTCTCATTCCTGTCTGAGGCTTTGGCTTGCCTCATAGAACTTGGATAGATTGGACATTTGGTTGTTGTGTGGGGCTCTTCCTCTGAATTGTTTGTACATGTGTTGTTTAAAATCAGTCACCCCATCTCCCATGAAATTTTTGTTTTTATTGAAGAATTTAGATTTACTTGAAAAGGAATTATCTTAAATTTGGATGTGATCATTCTAAGAATATAACTTGATTGTCCCTTTTTCAATAAGAGCCTTCTTGATTTGTATTTCTTTCTTTATTATCTCATCAAAGGTTTTGGCACACTATAGCTTTAGTTGATACTTGAGTTCAGCATTGAGATTATCCACAAAGATTTTAGCCTATTTCTTCTCAGGTACTATACATCTCGAGTGTCTTGCCAAACTCTACCATCTTTGTAAGAAATATGACAAACTTTCATCACTTCATTGCTTGGTATTATAGAGTTCAATTAGGGAGATGTCATGTTCAATATTAAATGAGAAATGTTTAAAGAATTATTTTGTTAATTCTCCAAATCTAGATATTGACCCCCTTGGTAAATGTATAAACCATTCTAAAGAGGGTCCTGTGAGACTTTTAGGAAAAATTCTCAATAAATAAGCATCTTTGTAAGCCATCTCATGGAAATCCACATAGAATTCTTGGACATGATCTCTAGGATCTCCTTTCCCTCTCTATTTCTCAAATTTAGGTACTTCAAAGTGTGAAGGAAAGGATATTTATAAAATACTCATGTCCAAGGGTGAGGAAAAAAATCTTCATACTTGTATTTGAGGTTTTGTGACCATGAATCTATCTATTGGGAGTTTATTTAATCACTCTCCACTCTTGTGCAAAGTTAGGATCCCCAAGAGGATTGGTGGTTTGATTTTGACTGCCTTAGGGGTTATGGGTGTTATGAGTATTGTTGGCATTATTGGTATTGTTGGTATTATTGACATTATTGGTGTTTTTATTATTAGTAGCATTATTATTTGGATTGTTTTAGGTTAGGATAAAGAAATAACATCGAAATATATTCAAGAAATTCAATGTGAAAAAGTTATTTATTTTTGTACAATGTAAGCATTTAAAAATCTTATGGGAGAGAAGTTGGTTAAAGAAAACCAACTCACAGGTAACCAACCCATCAACCAACTAAAACATAAATAAATTAAAATAAAGACTAAACCATAAATCTAATTTTGGATCATAAACCCAACAAACTCCCCCTTAATTTAAAGGGGTATAGAAAGATTAAAGCAATGAACTATGAGTCATCCAATTAGAATCTGTTACAACTACAATTGGTACACTATGCATCTTACATTGATCAATGCCTTCATCATCCTCATACTAAAGTAAAAAAATATCACACCCTATCCAAATATATCGATCCTCACACATAATATGTCTAACAAGTGATTTCCCCAATACTATGTATGACACATCTGAAACTGATGCTCAACAATTGCCAACATCTCCCATAGGCCTTTGCTTAGTACTAACAATGATAGAAACTCAATGGTGAAATGTACCATAACCACTTATGACTAATCAAAAATCAAAATGCAATATCTTCTCTCCTATTAGGTGAGAGGTGAAAATTTGTACAACAAATAAACCAAGTACAAATAACTAAAATGTTCTACATCAAAGATCATATCAACACTAGATCTTTGAAAGCAAAGTACACAAGCTAAAAAATACTGCTACATCAAATCTCAATCTTGAGCCTAGCAGCTCGCACAAGATGGGTGTGTTATCATCTCAAAATATATAGTCAGCATCTATAGAGCAAGAAACTTCACAATTATCCCATCCATTAGAAGAATATCCATAAGAATAGCCAGAAGAGGAAATAGAAGAGTGACCAACAAAGTTTGTTGCTGCCTTTCATTGATGTCTAGAGGACCTCCTTTTGTAAGGGCACTTTGTAGAGAGGTGTTTTATGCCACCATGATTGTAGCATGTTTTCTCACGTCCACTAGAACTAGAGGAATAATAGCCATAGAAAGAAGAATGCATGTGCTTGTGCTTGTGTCTAGGGGAATGTCTGTGGTGATTCTCATGCTTCTGAGAACTAAAGTAATGTTTATGCTTTGGAGAACTAGAGTGATGTTTATGCTTTGGAGAACAAGAATGATCCCTATGTCTGAAATGATTCTTATGTCTGGAAGTATGTTGTGAAGAGTGTTTCTATCTTGGAAAGTGATTTGAAAAATGTTTTTTGTTGTGCTCATATACTAGATTACCTATTTTGGTATAGTAGGCCTCCTCAGTAGGTTTTTCTTTCTTCTTTACAAATTATCACTCACGTTAAGTGAGAAACTCACAAATGGAATCAAAAATAGATTTGTTAAGCTTATCAAAGTTGTACATTTCTAGAAATTTCATGTAGCTAGGCTAAGACCATTCAAAATAATAGAAATGAGAATTTCATCATCAATTTTCCTACTAGTAGTGCCATATTCTTATTTCAAATTCTTAATCTGTGACACATATTATAAAACATCTTCATCATTTTTTAGTTTAGTGTTGAGTAACTACATAAGAAGGTCAATTTTCTTATACGTAGGTTGTTTATCATATAAGTCTTTTAGATATTTTCATGCTTTCTAAGCTTTAGACTTGATGGCCTCTATGTGAATTATAACTTTTGCACTGCAAATTTATTTCAATAAAGCAAGGGCACGCTTGTCACATCTATGAAATTATGCGAGCTTTAAGGCATCGATGGGCAATGTTGGTTGCTTTTCAACTACTTCCAACAAGTCATTAAATATTAATGTATTTTCCATGTTCATTGACCATTCCTTATAATTTTTAGGAGTTAAGTATCCATTTTCAAAAATTAAGCTGACAATTTTAGCCATAATGTTTATCAAAACAATGTCAAAGAATAGGGAATGCTATTGAGGTTTTGCCTTTACCTTCCAAATAGTTTCCAAATAAAAGAGTATCCTAAGACTTGTCAAAAAATATTAGACCTTATAAATCCTATCACACCCTTATTTCTCCAATATTTGAATATTTCAATACAAAATAAGGTCAAAAATATAATTTTATCAAAAAATATTTGAATGGGTTTTTGAACCCTTGACTCTTCTTGTCCAAGGAACTAAAAAAAAATACTATGACCAACTTGCCCTTCAATGAAGTTCGATACAAAATGACAAGATATTACATATGACCATGATATGATTTGCTAAAAGAGAAAAATATTATTTTCACTATTATATAATGAAAATCCATGTTTTTCCAATTTTGAGAAGAAAAATAAACTTATGTTACCCTTGGATATTTTTACTTATCCATGTAAAATTGTAAAAATTGCACTCATCTTCAACTGGGGTCCACTACGCTTTCCAATGATCAAGAAGGAAATGCTAGCTATCAAGTTTAACTTTTACAATACCACCACAGTTTACTTTACACCAACATCAAAATATTTTATATAATAACATGATTTACTATTCTGCCAACATCAGAACCTAAAAAAAATCCCACAGTTTGTGGATAGTTTTTCAAAACCAAAAAAAATAATGGTGAAAAGTAGAAAAAAATGATGGTGAATAGAAAAATTAATGTTCCATAATTAATCATCCAAGTTGATGGTGCATGATGGTGAAAAACAAAATTAAAGTTGCATATTCAATCATCCAAGTTGTTGGTGCACCAATTTTTAATGTGCCATATTTTTCTATTAAATAGTGTCGTATAGGTTTGAAACAACATTGAAATAAAATAAAACTTATTGATTTGTTGTCTCTCTTTCAAAAAGTGGCATTACATTCCCAATACATATTGGGCTACTAATATTCTCTCTTCAACTTTGGTTCTCTCAAAATCTTCTCTTTAAATATCTAGATCTATAAATTTATTTTCAAAACCTCATTTTCATATTTGCCTTGATCTGATACCACTATAGGCCAGGATAAAGAAATAACATAGAAATATATTTAGGAAATTCAATGTGAGAAAGTTATTTATTTTTGTACAATGTAAGAATTTAAAAAACTTACAAGAGATAAGTTGGTTAAAGAAAACTAACTCATGGGTAACCAACCTGTCAACCAACTAAAACATAAACAAATTAAAATAAAGACTAAACAATAAATCTAATTTTGCATCATAAACCCAATAATTGTTTTTTTTAGGGGAATGGTGAGCATTGATTGTAGAGTTAAAGGTTGATTTGTTGGGTCAATTGGTCTAGGTGATCTTCTATGACAACTTGTCTCTAATTATCCTGAATATGGTTATTATGAAGGATTGGTGGGCATTCTTCTTCTACAAACTCATGGTCCACACCTTCCTCTTCTTGGGGTATTTTATTGGCATGTATATTATAATGAGGTGTATTTGGATGAGATGGGGGGTGGACTAAATTATGTAAGAGACTTTAGTCAAAAGTAGAGGGTAGTGTACCCCCTATTTCAATGGCATGGGTTAGGACATGATCACAGTTCTCATATAGGTAGTGGTCAATTAGGATCTAAACTTCATCATTATGGAGGGGGTTAAGACTTTCATCCTTTTCCATAGGTGTATGCATATCACTATGGGTGTCATCATATTCTTGAGTGGATCAACCATATGTCCTAATGGATCATGGTCTTGGTTGGAGGCATGTCTAATCCTAAGTTGGGCACAGGTGTGAGTGACCATTTTGGATGAGGGGAAAAGATATGTGATGAAGTGTGATAGGTGATGTGGAGGTTTTAAATACTAACTTGGTCTAGAAAATAAATTTTTTAGTGGTCAAAGAGAATGAAGTGATGACCATTTTAGAAAGGGATGAGATGACTAAGAATTACCAAGAGATAAAGTATTGTAAGAGACCAATCTAGCAAAAATTAAAGAGAGTGATGGGATCAAATACCTCATCCACTAGCAAAAGGTATGATTGGATGTGTGCTAGGTGAATAAGGCACTTGATAGGGATGAGTGATGGGTGCTAGATTAGAATCTTGATAAGACTCTGTATATTGATAATACCTGATCTAAAGATATAGGATGTGATAATGAGGACGTAAGAGGATGGGTGACCACTAGAACTTGACTTAAAGACTAAATGTAGTATTCACAAGTGATGAGAGGATATAATAAGGATGGGGTATGGGAAGAAAAAGATATAAGATGAGATGAATAGAACCTATAGGATGGGTGTTAGGTGGATGAAGAATATGTGGTGAATATGGAAGATATAGAAAATATGGGTTATATAAATCACTTAGGATATGGATGTATGGGGAGATATGAGGTGAATAAAGACTATAAAATGGATATTAGAGGGATGGATAACTATGGGGTGTTGTTAGTGACAGATGATATAGGAAATAAAAGATGGGTACTAAATGGATAGAACGTATGATGTGGGATGGTTGGCCAACATAAGATGAGTGGAAGATATTGGATGGAGTAGGGTAAATAAGTTTTATTAAATGGGAGATAAAAGGATAGGGGGATATGAGATGAGTACTTAGAATAATGTGGGATGAAAGGTTAATACAAAAGACGTAGATGATATAAGATGGATAATAGATTAGGTGGAAGATGCAAGACTAGGGTGTGGATAATATGTGATGGAAGATAGAATATATGGGATGGGATGAACACAAGTTATAGGATGGGTATTAGGTGAAGGGAATATATGGATGTAGGATTGGACAAGAAGGATTAAATCTCCTTCAAGATTAAATATATACAAATGGATGATGAGGAGATGAGGAGATGAGGGGAGATATAGATAAACAAGTTACTAAAGAAAGATGTGAGAGGGAGAATTATTATGAGGATGTGTTGTGGTATGAATAAAATGAAGTAGATAGTATTTGAATGCTAATGAATGATGTGAAGAGGATGGATACTATTATAGTGGGATAGATAATAGCTAAGGGTAGTGTCTTGGAGGGATGGAAGAGATAAGATATATGTACTAGATTAAATAGTGGTATGATATGGGATCGATATAGGATGAGTATATTATGTGGTAGGTATGGGGTGGTATAATAGAGAATATAAGACAAGAAGGTATATAAAAATGGATATGAGAGAAGGAAGTATATACAAGCTAGGTAAGAAAGATGAAAAAGGGGTAACCTCTATAAAAAAGTGTTATAGGATGGATATAAGTGGGGTGGATAGTAGATAGTAGATGTAGAAGAGGGATAAAAGATTAGGATATGGAGGATATGGGATGAATATGAGATGATAAGATGAATACATATACATAAGTTTTTTGAACAATATATAGTGGTCAAAGGTGATATGAAATGGATATTAAAAATTAACAAGAGAGATATTAAAATGGGTATTATATGGATGGTAGGTGTGGAAGAATAAATGACAAATGGGGATGGATGACCAATATATGGGTGAATGATATGAAGGTGAAAAATTAGGATGTGATATCATGATGAGATGATGAGTGTTAACATAGAGGTGTCTAAGGTATCACACAAAATATAAGTATGGTCAACTCAACTCACAAACAATATAGGTATTTACACAACACTCAAACAATACATACACAAGTACAATCCTAAATTAGTCAGTTTTTATGTGTGTGTAACCCAATGTCTACACCATCCAATGGATTCACGGGTAAGGTTGTAGGTCAGTGACCCATTACAATATCGATCAAACCCTCTCAACCCCTCTTGCACTCAATAGCTACTTTAGAGATAATAATGACTCCTACAGTGATACACCTATTATGGGTGAAGGATCCTAATCTAGGTATACACAAAAGGTTCTAGGTGCATCCCCTATATACGCAAAGGTACATTGTGGCCCAAGTCTATGTAGGATGTTGTTTGACCATCCTGTGTCTTAGAGCCTGATCACCCCTCACTCCATGAAATTTTTTATGGGGAATTTTGCTTAGATGTGTAATGACAACTCTCTTGATTTTTAGACTCCATCATAACACAGAGTTTGGTTAGTGTGTGGTGATGAAATCCACATCACTAACCCCTATAGACTAAACCTGTATGTGGGGATGAATTCCATGTCATGTGTTATCATAGACATGGGGGGATAACAAACAAACAAACATGATATGATTAATTAACTAATTAATTACCTACGTGTGGGGGGCACAAGTATGTATAATGAAGTGATAATCAAACATGCACAAATAAAAACCATAACATGCAAGTACAATGAAGCAAATTTACAATAAGGATATATATATAACAAAAACTAATATATTATGGGCACCCCTACCTAAAAGTATAAAGGTTATAAAATAAAATGGGGTGCCTTGGTCTTGAGGGATCTTGCACCAAGAAAGATTAGTAATTTTAGCTTGAAAGTGCAATCAGGACAGATGAAGAAAATGGTGTTTATGCTTGATTTCAAAAATTGATCAACCTACAAAATAAATGATTAGTAGTTTTCTTGATTTAAACCTTCAACCAAATCATTTCATAAGTCACCCTATAAAAATAACAAAAAGTGTTAATAATTTGATCAACATTGATGCTTGTGAAGATATAATTGTTAAAATTCCCACCTTTTCTATTTGATACTACACGATAGCTAAAAAAAGGTTTTTAATTAATATGATAAAACTACCATCTATCATTAATTTCTAAAAGAAGTGGTTAAAAATTAATATTAACCATCTAAGAGATATTTGAATGACACATTGACCATTGAACTACTACGATAAAGACTCGAGATATCAAAGCCTTAGGCATAAATACGTATTAATTTAAACAAATACCTAAACTAAAGACTACAATACCAAGTTAAATATTTGTAAAACCTAAAGAACTAATGACTATTTATTGACATAAAATACTATGCATGCCACTATAACTTAATGTAAGTAGATGACAAAAAGCTAAGAATGCCAAGTATTGACTACAAGTTCCTAAAATGAATCAAAATCAAAAATTGCACTTTAAAAAAAGCTGAAGCACTAATTAATTGATGGTGTACTATGAATAATAATTAAAAATCTTAATTAATCAATGGCATATTCAATACTATTATGAATTACAATAAATCATATAGATAACAACCGATTATAATGAACTAATTAAACTTTTGTCAAACGGCTGGTCTAACGTGGTATCCAAATGTTATTGCTTTTGATAGATGTTATTGATCTTCATAGGAATTTGCCCAACATAGGTAAGGCATGGGAGTTTAGGCACTAAGATTTTTTTTGGAAGTTTCAAATTTTTAATAAAGCACTCAAAAAAAGCATGAAACATTAGCCATCAGACCTGCTAATATATCTACAAACCTTAATACTTGCTGCAATACCCTATTTATTTTATTTTTATTTTTCTCTTTATTGATGGATTATGTGACAAAACTCCCTAAAAAAGAACAAATGTATCAAAATTGTGTAGAACAGGGGCTGCAAGTCTTGGGACAGATTTACAACCTAGGGAAGTGGAAATCCATAGAGCCCTTAAGCCCTCTTGATTCAGGTGCAATGAAGTCCTGTGGTGTTTCCCTTACCAATGCTAAAAGGGTAACTTTCTTATCAATATCACAATGTTATTCAAGTTTTAAAAAATATTATAATGCTTCAATAGATGTTATAACAATCAAAGGCACACAGCTATCAAGATTACTATTACATTTCCTATGTAAAAAGAAAATAAAAACATAATGCAAAATTACTTAGGAATTTTAGGCCACCAACTCTCTTTCCTTTTCACCTTCAAAAGCAAGTGCACATATACAACAATTTTCACTTCTATTACATATAATTCCAAGCTATAGAAAATGGATAACTTACCAAGACATTGGGGAGTGGAACCAAAATTCTCAAAGCTCAATGTGCAATCATGATGCTAATAAAAACTTAAATGCCTCGAATAAACAACACCAGGTTAGAAATTATGCTGATAACAAAATATTTACCTTCCCCCTCCCATTATGGTCACCAATCATGTGCACTAAATTTTGGATTTAACAATTTTAGTAACAAAACCCAAAAACTTAAACACACTAATAGGAATAAATAAAAGAGGTAATCAACATAATAAGAATATTCTTACCATCACCTTACCTCCCTATTGTAGACACCTAAAACTGGCCACTGATAACCTCCGACTAGGCTTTTGACCACTTTTCCATCCAAAATGCACAATTTGGCCTTAAAACACTAAAACATGCTAAATGATGTGAAACTAGCATATTAAAGTGTTGATTTTGGCCAAGGTATCACTAAATGGGGTAATGCAATTTATGACCCAGCTAACTTTGATCAGATCATTTCAAGTCAAAATACCAATTTTACACCCACATGCTCTGGACTACTCTTTCCTATCAAATCTTCTACACAAGATATGTGCCTTTGTTAGTTGTTGTTGGTAACATTATAAATGGGAATATGTTCCAACGCATTTGACAACACCTTCTGATTCTAATTTAGTCAAATTTTGGACCAATAACAAAGCATTCTGATCAATCTAAGTAATTTATACATAAAGTGTTTAAACATGTTTAAGAGCTAATTAACCCAAATCAAGGCTTAATCAAGAATTCCATGAAAACTTGTTGAATACTTATTTTTAGAAATGATTATTGAATATCTACATCATCAGGGGACCTTATTTCTTGGGAAGACATCCCTAGGCCATAAATTCCACAAATATTAGGATTCATGCCTCCCATGCCTCATCAATGCCTTCCATGATGCCCTCCATGCCTCTTAATTTCCCCTTCTTCCAATGTCATGATGAGGATAAATATAAACTTAATTTCAAAAATTGAATTAATCCTCAACCACTCATCTCAATCTTGAGATGGATGGTTAAGGTTGATTCTGATCAAATCCAAAAATTTATAAATAATAGGCCTTACAACATCATTGCTAATCTTTCTTGATGCAAAGGCATAATGCCAAATCTTCAAGCAACTAGTGTTACCATGCCAAATTTATTCCAAGCCAAGCCAATCTATAAGCCAAAGGTGCCAAGGAGAAATGGAGGTAGCAAAGCTTCCATTGCCAAGGACTTCATGAGCACAAGCTGAGCAAGCCACAACTACAAAGGCATTTTGAGCATCCAAGGAAGGTGAAGGAATTCTTGTGTTTGATTCTTTGATTTTTAGTTGTGTTTATCATTTGCTTTTGTTAACTAAGCTCTCCCTAGTGTCTAGGCCTAGATATGTTATGCTATTAGTGTGTTATTTCACTTTGTTTTCATTTTGTAACTAACACCATACTAACCATTCTCTCTTGAGTCAAATTTCTAGATCACATAATGACACGCTCGGTGGGACTAGATGCATCTCACACTTGAAGGAGATCATTTTGCAACTCTAAAATATTTATTTGAACCCTTAAAACTCTTACAAATTGATTTTCTAACTTTATTTTGCCATTTTTGGTTGCCACAGTTTTTACACCATAACCAACATCAGTAAGTAATACCGACATTGATTACCTAACTTAACTGACATTGGTTAGATCTCAATTAGACAGTAACCGACGTTGGTGGTAATAATTGACATCGATCACTATGTTTTTCAAAAAACACAGACCCAAGAGCTACTTTTTCAAATTTTATTGTTCTAAGCTAAAAAGAGCTTCCAAGTTAAAGGACATGCTAACAATTTTATTGTAAGACCAAGCTTGATATTTGTTCAAAACATGTTTAAATCACCTTTGCATGCTTAAAAATAAATTAGGAACCTTTTTTTGGGTGTTTAAAAAAGAATTTAGATGTTTTTGGTGAAATTTTTTTCAAAGTTTGCAACTAAGACCAAGGGGTCAAATGAACACCACCAAATCTTTCATTTGGCTATAAAATTGAACACACTTGTCAATTTTTGTTTGCAATAGTTGTTTAGTTAGATTTTGTTTGACAAAGAGAGAAATGTTTCATGTATGCTCTTCCATTTGTCCCCTATAGGGAACCCTTGGAATCAAAAGCACACTTCCTATTAAAAATAGCCTAGTCCAAGGCTTAGAAAGAAAGTCATCTAAAGCACTCCTCAAAAACTCATCAAAGTTTGGGTGATCATAAAAATGACCATAAAGTCTTTTTATTTCATGTTTTCTTTATTTTTATGCATTTTGACTTATGGGGGGGACGTCATTACCTCCCACAAGTTCTTTAGGGAAGCTTTGACCTGGGATTTCATCTCCTGACATTGACTTCACATACTCCTTCTGAGTTGTACATGGGACATATCTGTACTTAGACATCGCACTACACTGAATGAATAGTAGGATGTAGTGGTTATAAAAAGGACTAGACCTTTTTACAATGAGCCAATGCCATGGTCACCCAATTTTCATGTTTTTCTTTTGTATTGTTTGATGTGAAAGTCATTGTGCAATTGATTCCCCTAGAATGATCAAAACCTTGCTAGTTTTAGTCAACCCCATTTTTCCATACCCTTGCTAGGATTTGGAAGATTATACTTAGTATTTTTTGGATCATTTTCTCATTTGATATGTTTTGAGACTAAAATTTGTTTGTTTGATCATAAATTTATGTCAAAACTAATTTTTCTATACGTCACTCTTTTGTCTAAAGAGGCGTTATGTTGGCTATTTTACACCACACTTGTGCCTTAAAATTTTTTTTAAACTTGTTTGTGTGTGTGTCATTTAAGTTATAGAGGGTAGTGTTATGATGCCCAAATCATGTCAAACCATTTTGCCTTTGAGTCTTTGAAACATAATATTGACCACATCATTTGAGCATGCTTACATCATTAGGCTACTCAATTTTTATAAAGACTAGTTTACCTGGTGCCAAAAACTATTTGTTTCAAACCATGTCATGCATACCATTTGGACCATTGTCTTGTGTCATCATGTTGTCCAATTTTATCTAAATTGTTTGGTCAAATCCTATTTTTCAACGTTGAGTTTTCATTTAGCCTTATTAAATTTTAGATTCAAACATTGATTGAGTTCTATTTAGGCCTTAATTCATGGGGCTGATACATAAATCTTTCTCTTTTGGGTTGCATAACTTTGGTTAATCGAATACCCAAATTTTAAAACTATTGATGGTTTTATTTGTTTAAAGCCTATCCTCATCATTGTTTGTGTCTTTATTTGGGAGAACACAACCTTTCTAAAAGAGCTTTTTATTTTATGCCTTATGCCAACTAATTATGTTTATGTTTGATTCCATGTGCCAAGTCTATGTCAAAGTTGTTTCCAAACTTGTTAGATTAAATAAAATCATATCATGCATGTTTGTTTGAGCTAGTTTTTGACTCCATGTTTGGACAAAAGACTTAGCAACTCAACTTTTCTTTTTCCTAGTTTAGACCTTGTTTGGAACACTTTGACCTAGACCTTTGACATGCTAGTTTTTATTCAGACACTTGACCTTTTATGTGTATGACATTTGACATTAGACATTTGATGTTAGATTTTTTTATGCCAAGTCTTAACACAAATTATTTTGGAGATACATCTCCACCCCTTTGAACAATTTACACCAAGCTTGAACCATTTATCCTTTAGATATAATTTTTTAGAGTTTGTGGAACTCTAGGCCTTTTTATTCTAGAGCTTTCATCATTTACGTGGATATGTGTAGCTACACTTATGGTGGAGTCACTTACAATCCAACTCATGATAGAATGGCCACACAAAATAACTTTTATGGCTTTAGTCAAGACCCCAATGATGTTAATATGGTTTATGAGACAGATTTCTATCTGCCTCATATTAATCATTCATGGGAACAAAGTCACGAAATAACTTACGATCAAACTTGAGACCTTGATTGGTATGAAGAGGCTTGTGATGAGGAATTTTAAGACCCAACTATATATAATGTTATTTGGGATATGAATCCATACCCTCTTTTCAATAATCAATACATGGAATACAGTCAAGACTCAGCTTATGAGCCAACTCATGACTGGGATGATATGGTTTATGAGGAAGACTTAGATGCTTTGGCTTGTGCAAATAATCAGGCTCCATCACATCATACCATTTCTATTATAGGACCATAATATCATACCATTCCCATACCAATAACTCATCCTTTGGTTTGTGTGACCAATCAGGTTTCACAATGCCAAACCATTTCTATACCAGGACCTCAACTTTTAGCTTGTATGAGCAATAAAGCTCCACAACACCCTTTCATCATTCCAAAACCTAGTCCTTTGGCTTGCGTAGGTAATCAATCCCCACAATTCCCTATCATTACCATCTTAGGACTTTAGCCTTTGGCTCATGCGAGCAATCATGATCTTCAAGGCCCTACCATTATCCAACCACAAGTCATTCCTCTTCCAATACCAATCCCAACCAAACCTCAACCGATCCAATCATTTGAAGATAAAGCTATGTTCAAAACTGATATTTTCCAACTCATTGGAAACCAAGGCCAAGAGAACCAACCAATCTGAAATGTTTCTATTAAATCAACCATTTGTAATAAGTTAGCATATGATAAATTGCCTATTGATCCTATACTAGTTGTCAAAGAATCTCACTCTGATGAGCCAATATTTTTTGAGTCACTTCTTAATTATTATAACTACCTTTGGGAAAATCATTACCTCGACCATGTGCCTATTTTTCAAGAGCCTTTTATTGACAAGCTAGTCTTTGAGGAGTTGTCTCTTAACCCTTTTCCCATCCTAGAGGAGTCTCACTTTGACAAACCAATCTTTGTGAAGCCCATCATGCCATTATAGGTTGTTACTTATCCAATACCAAATATTCAATAAGACATCATTATAATAGATTACCCATCAAATAAATAATTAGAGTTAGAGTTAAAATCTAAATCTGAATCAACATTAGTCTCAACATCAGATTCAGAGTCCCTTGAGTTAGAATCAGAATCAAATGAAGAATATGTTCATGGTTGTTATAATATTGGTTACACATGCCTTGCAAATCAATTTAAATACCTTTGTGATCCTTCTACAGTTTTTGAGGATGAGTACTTTAGCTTCGACACAAGTTATCCTAATATCTTCTATGAAGATTGTGCAACCTCTCCCCATTTCATTACCATTCCACAGGCCATTACCATCAACAAAAATAGCCATATTATTGACATTCCATCTACCATAAGTGTCGATTGGGACTGATAGAATCACACTTTGTTAAACTACATCCATGATGACATGTAGTTGAATAAGAGCAAGGAGGCCAAGATAACATTCATGTAGTAGAAAAACACTCTCCTAGTGAAACCTTTTCAAAGGTGCTAGAGGATAATCCAAGTCAAAACTCAACATCTTTTAGTGAAACTTTTTTGAAAGCACTAGAAAACAATCAAATTCAAAATTCAACATTCCTTAGTAAAACCTTCTTGAAGGTGATACGGGACAATCAAGATAACTTTATTGGTGAAAACCTCATTGAGGCACCAATAGCTGAGCATAAAAGTTCTTCACGATTTGATGAAGACAAAATTAAAGATCAAATCAAAATAGCTTCCTATCTATAGCCTAATCAGATGGTAGCTAATCTTATACCCAAATAACAAAAAAATGTGATGGTCTTATCGAGAGAACGAGTCTTTATCCCCATCACAACCAAAATTATGTCAAATCTGGCATCAACAACATTACGTGTGACTGAAAGAATTGATCTTTATTTGTTTCCCCACCATTTTACATTCCATTATCATCTACCATTCAATTTCACAATCAAACCTACCATACATTATTTGTCCCTATTTACCATCCATGGTTGCACTTTCCTTTGCAAAGACTATAAAAATATCTTATCTCAATATTTGAAGGAATAAGAATCAATGATAAATGAAGATCACAAAAGCATTCTTAGGAACCAAATATGCAAGCCACTCTTGACAGAGTAGTTATTCCAATGACGTGTGGGATAGCAATTAACATGATCAAGTATTTTGTTTATATTATTTGTTGATTAGGACACGTATTTCCCCATCAGTAGGAACAATAGAATCAAAAACCATACCCAGGCTAAAAACATGTACCATGTCATTACCATTGTTACATATCAATTTTCCATTATTGAAGTACCCAACCATTCACCCCATCACTTGGGGGAAATCCTCTTACCATTTTATCCAATCTATCAAAAACCATCATTATCCTTAGCAAGACCATACCATCCTATCATTCCATTCCTATCTAGACCAAAGCCTATTTTTAGTCATCCTACCCAATCTTGTTTTGATCTTGGTTCATTTGGTTCTTCTCGCACCTTTCATAAGGCAATTCTAATCAAGTTTCAAAAATCAATCCAATTTGTGATTATAATGATAGTCTATGAAATTAGTGTGACAGTTGATCAGGCAAGATATATTTCATCTTATTAAGCTTATTTATGTGACCTTAATTATAACTACCTATGGGCAAATCAGTGTCTCACAAGTCTTGCTACTTATTATAACTACTTATGGGCAAATTAATATCATTGACCTATGTTGTTGTATCCTAGTTATAACCACCTATGGGAACAGTAAGGGAAAAACTTGTTTACCATGCACTGTCGTATTACTTTTCCATCGTTGTTTTCATTTGATTGGCTATTTGCTAGATTTGAGAACTTGTTGTGACCTAGTTGGTTTTTCCTCACCTTTTGTGTGGATGGAATTACTATGACTTGAGGTCATTTTAAGACTATGTTGGTCATGCTAAATTCATGTTGAGGTCACCTTAGTCCCCCTTTCCATATGCTCTCATCATTTTGTGAGTAGGTATCTTGTCATTCTCTAATGAGTTAAGATACCCTCAAAAGTCCAAAAATATTCAAATATTTAAAAAATCCAAAAATATTTATCCTATCTAAACCTAGTCAGTTATCCTCGATCCACCTTACTAGGGCACAATCATTGTTAAGATGCTTTATTTTACTTTTGTTTTTAGGCTTTTTGTTCGTTTGTTTGTTTCAAGTTGTTAGTTTGTTTGTTTCCTTGATTGCTTGCATGTTTGTTTGCTTTAGCATTGTTGCCTCGACTCAGTCTATATGTGTTCATTGGGTGATTCCTTACACACATTATTCTTGATTCTATCCATATTCATACGTCAATATTGTCATCATGGTTTCTATCATTACATTATTTTCAAGTGTTTATTAGATATCGAGAGTCAGTCCTTATGCATATTTTGGCCAAGTCTTCATGGTTTTCTATCATGAATCCTACCATCACATGTTATAGTAAAAATCAGCTTCACAAAGGTCTAAAATCAATGGAGCCATAGAAGTTTCTTCTTATCACCTTAGTAAATCTTTCCATCCCACCCTTGATCAATATAACTCATTTGACCATTCTATTTGTATCATTATTAATCAAGATGAGCATCTCCTCATTGACAGTAACTAAATCATTCTATTGATCAATCTCATTACTCTATCCATTGCTTTCATCGTTTTGTGCTTGCTCATCTTTAATCTATAATCTAGGTTAGATCCTTGAGTTATGCTTGATAATCAGCCCTAACTGGGGCACCATCATCTTTAGCTAATCCAAGTCCACTTATAGATTATAACCGCCTATGGGCAAATCATTATTTTGACTTTTATTCCTGATTATAACCATCTTTGGATAAATCAGTGATCTTTTTAAATCAATGCATGCAAGCATTTTCTTATTTGGATTCTCAACCACAAATTAATTCCACCTTTCTTCTTATTTCTTTTTGAGGTACCAACCATCAACAAATGTGATGGCCACTCCCTCGAGGGGGTATCATCATAGGCTTCCCAAACACCTTTTGGAGCTTTGTTCTTCAACCATCATATTCTTTTTGGCATACAATCCATCTCTCATTATTTGAGATGGCATTGCTTTGCCTATGGTTTGCAACATCTTCCCAAATAAGGGCAAACTATAGACAGCTAAAAATAGCCACCGATAACCTCTAACCAAGCTTTTGGCCAATTTCCATCCAAAATGCACAATTTCACCTAAAAATACTAAAACATGATAAATAATGTGAAATTGACATATTCAAGTGCCGATTTTGGCCAGGGTATCACTAAATGGGGTAATGCAATTTATGAGCCAGCTAACTTTGATCAGATCATTTCGAGTCAAAATGCCAATTCTACACCCACGTGGTCTGGACTGCTCTTTCCTGTTAAATCTTCTACATAAGATGTGTGCCTTTGTTATTTGTTGTTGGTAACATTATAAATAAGAATATATTTTGAATGCATTTGACAGTGCCTTCCAATTCCATTCCAGTCCAATTTTGGATAACAAAGTATTCTGATCAATTTGAGTAATTTGTGCATAAATTGATTAAACATGCTTAAGACTAATTTGTTGGGATAAATAACGGAAGCACACAATTGATTACTAAGCAACTTAATATGCAGAAATTAACCAGAATACACAAGTAACTAGAATTCAAAAATAACACAGAATATGAGAGACAATACACAACTTGTATTAAAACTCTTCCAAAAGGAAATACAACAAAGAAGGCTGCCACAGTTCTTCTTCCTTACACACCTCTAGGGCTCCCACACCTCTAGGGCATAAATAGTAAATCTTCCCTCAAAGCTCTCTCTCTTAGGTCCCAACACCCAACTCAAACACAGAGTTGGTGTTCACCTCCAACTAGCCAGTATTCACTACTGCCAGTACACCTATGTTCCATGCACTCCACAAGTGCTCCACGCACTCCACAAGTACACAATCATACTTCAAGTAGATCTCCCCTAAACCTGCAACAACCTGCACCTCAATCTGATCTTACTTATGGAAGGATCTTCCTTGCCTTCCTCTTTGCTCTCTTTCTGAGTACACACTATACTCCAAGTAGATCCCACCTGATTTTGCTCCCTGTTGTGTTGTCCTATCTGATCTTACACACCTACAAATCAATCTAGTTCTGCACACCTGTGAACCTTGACCTTGCACACACATACACCTGAAAATCAATGATCTTACTTAACATGTAGATCTCCTAAAGTAGCCATGCTCACCTGATGACCAAGATCATACATACATGAAGAACCCTGCTGATTCTTCAATCCAGCACCCACACTTGGTACTGTGGCACTAGGAGGAACACACCATTGCTCTCTTCTCTCTGAAGGAGCTTATATTATTGCTCTCTTACTCTCTAGCACACATTTACAATACAACTAATGAGTCTCTTAAATAGATCTCATGCAAACAATAATTAGACACCTAATTACAATAATTAGATCCACAGCTTCTAGTCTAAATTTGGCTCTTAACATGCAAACACTTGGTTTGTTAGCTAACTGCCCATAACATTCATAGCTCGAACCACACAAGTGACCGATGTTGGTCCCTGTCTACTTGGGGGGTGCCGATGCCAGCTGACTTCTGACCGACGTCGGTTGCCTTCTGTCTCTTCCCTGCCGATGTCCGTTGGCCTGACCGACGTTGATGACAGTAACACTCAGCAACCTTCCTAAAACCTCCTCCTCTATTTGCATCAGTGAAGCTTTTAGCTCCACAACCTAACAATCTCCCACTTGGAGATAAATAGCTGCACTGTACCTGTACCTATACTTCATCTAATCTATTTCCTGGCTTATATCTCTCTTCAAGCTCAACCCTGAAGACAACCCACCACACAACCTGTGATGCACCTCCTGTCATCCGAGTAACCTGTCACATCCGAACTTACAAACCCATGTAGTGAAGTCCTGACCCTCCATAGCATGAATCCCTGTTGTTGGTCCCTCTCAAATCCCTGAGAACCCACTTTCTTGAATTGGCTCCTAACTCTCTGACAACACCCACTGCTTGGGCAAACTCAGGTCTATACCAGACCTCATGTGATTTCGGACACTGAACTGTCTAGCCCTTAGTGTGCTCCGGCTCTGCATCCTACATAATGAACCTCGCCAACACCTAATTCACATTAGCTCCCACTGGAGACAAAATCAACCTGTGATCTACATGTCTCCCATGCCAAAGAATTTTGCTGCTCCAAATTCTTCGTATCAAACCACTGAACTAATCTTACCCTTAGCTCAGCAAAACCCTGTATGTACAACCCTGCTAGCAAACATACCATCCACATATAGTAACAAGATAATGTCATGACCATCATCCCCCTGGTAAGACAAACCATAGTAATTACCTTGACATTGACTAAAGCCATGCTTTGTCATCCACCTGTCAAACCTGTACCACTGTCCTGCAGCTTCCTCAAGACCATATGACTTGGTCTTCCATCTCACGTGTCCGTTCTCTCTATTCTTCAGCTAAGGAATCCATTCATCTTTATGCTTTCATACCGACTGGCAACCCTACCAAATCTCCACTTGGTTCTGCATACTATTCCTGCCATACTCCCACTGTTTCCTGGATCCTTCCTGCTCTTCAGTAAGCAACTGGTATAAAGAAGAGGAAAAATGAATTTGAGGCTTACTTACCATCTTCAGTCCTCCATATGGGTGTTTGAGACTCTTTGACAGCTTTTTGTCCACCCAAAATCCATTACAATGACCGACCTCTATCACCACATAGTCTGCATCCAACCGACGTCAGTTCCATGCGCCTGACCTGACTACCAACCCTGCCGACGTCGGTGTCCTCCTACTACCGATGTCGGTCCTCCTGATCGATGTCAATCTTACCTACTGTCGGCATCAGTTTTCTTGCCGACATCGGTACCTGTGTTTTCCTGTGAGTGATGACTTTTTACCCGCAAGCTCCTTTAAATCAAAACCCATGTCCAAACTGCCCTGCTCAAAAGTATCCAACACCATCCACTGGTCTCTATCTACCATTTCCTCCATAAACACCAAGGCTTTCTAGTTCTTAAGCCTGCCAAATATATTAGTCTTCCTCTTAAGAACATGCATCTCCTTCTTGCTTATGTGACCAAGCCTACAAAGCCACGTCTCCGCAACAGAAGAAGAATTAGTAATATAAACAAGTAGATAAAGAGTACCTATTTTCTTACCACCAGCTAATTCAAGTGCATCCGCTATGAGAGTTCTTGTGCATCTCTCGTCACCCAAATTTTTTGAAGAAATTAGCCACATCTCCAAGCCTGGGACCTGCATGACCTCCTTCAACACCCATGTGTTGACCACCTGCAATTTTAGCTTCACTTCCCCTTTGCCAATTCTTTGGCAAGGCTCACCGACTCCTCTCCTTGGGGCTGCATGGAAAGAGGCAACAAAATCTATTATCCAAGATTCAACTTTATCCAAGAAACCTCCCAGAGCATCCTATGCAACAACCCCTGCAACATCTGCATCTTCAGTTCTTTCATGTTGATCTGCTACCGACCAACAATATTCTTTTACCTGCTCTTTCTTTCCATAGGACCGTAAGTGACCATCTGTGCTTTTTAACTCCTCCATTCTTAGCTTACTTTCATCTGCCATTGCTCTACTCCCACTCAATCAGAAACCCCTGAGAGTGACCTGTAACCAAACACAAAACATGCTCCCTATAACCTTAGCTCTGATACCACGTGTTGGGATAAATAATAGAAGCACACAATTGATTACTAAGCAACTTAATATGCAGAAATTAACCAGAATACACAAGTAACTAGAATTCATAAATAACACAGAATATAAGAGACAATACACAACTTGTATTAAAACTCTTCCAGAAGGAAATACAATAAAGAAGGCTACCACAGTTCTTCTTCCTTACACACCTCTAGGGCTCCCACACCTCTAGGGCATAAACAATAAATCTTCCCTCAAAGCTCTCTCTCTTAGGTCCCAACACCCAACTCAAACACAAAGTTGGTGTTCACCTCCAACCAACTAGTATCCACTACTGCCAGTATAGCTATGCTCCACGCACTCCACAAGTACACAATCGTACTTCAAGTATATCTCCCCTGAACCTGCAACAATCTGCACCTCAATCTGATCTTACTTATGGAAGGATCTTCTTTGCCTTTCTCTTTGCTCTCTTTCTGAGTACACACTGTACTCTAAGTAGATCCCACCTGATTCTGCTCCCTGTTGTGTTGTTGTCCTATCTGATCTTGCACACCTGCAAATCAATCTGGTTCTGCACACCTATGAACCTTGACCTTACACACACATACACCTGAAGATCAATGATCTTACTTACCATGTAGATCTCCTAAAGTAGCCATGCTCACTTGATGACCAAGATCGTACATACATGAAGAACCCTGCTGACTCTCCAATCCAGCACCCACACTTGGTACTATGGCACTAGGAGGAACACACCATTGCTCTCTTCTCTCTGAAGGAGCTTATATTATTGCTCTCTTACTTTATAGCACACTTTTACAATACAACCAATGAGTCTCTTAAATAGATCTCATGCAAAAAATAATTAGACACCTAATTACAATAATTAGATCCACAGCTTCTAGTCTAAATTTGGCTCTTGACATGCAAACACTTGGTTCGTTAGCTAACTGCCCGTAACATTCACAGCTCGAACCACACAGGTGACCGACATCGGTCCCTGTCTACCTGGGGGGTGCCGATGCCAGCCGACTTCTGACCGACGTCGGTTGCCTTCTGTATCTTCCCTGCCGACGTCGGTTGGCCTGACCGACACCGGCGACAGTAACACTCAGCAACCTTCCTAAAACCTCCTCCTCTGTTTGCATTAGTGAAGCTTTTAGCTCCACAATCTAACATAATTAACCCAAATTAAGGTTGAATCAAGAATTCCATGGAAACTTGTTGAATACTTATTTTTAAAAATAAGTATTAAATATCTTCATCATCAGGTAACCCCATTTTTTGAGAAGACATCCCTAGGCCATAAATACCACAAATATCAAGATTCATGCCTCTTATGCCTCATCAATGCCTTGCATGATGCCCTCCATGCCTCTTAATTGCCCCTTATTCCAATGTCATGATGAGGATAATTACAAACTTAATTCCAAAAATTGAATTAATCCTCAACCACACATCTTAATCTTGAGATGGATGGTTGAGGTTGATTCTGATCAAATACAAAAATCTATAAATAAGAGGCCTCACAACATCATTTCTAATCTTTCTTGATGCAAAGTTATAATACCAAATTGGTTCCAAAAGCTTCAATTAAATAGTGTTACCATGCTAAATTGATTCCAATCCAAGCCAAGCTACAAGCCAAAGGTGCCAAGGAGAGATGGAGGTAGCCAAGCTTCCATTGCCAAGGACTTCATGAGCACAATCCGATAAAGCCACTACTACAAAGGCATTTTGAGCATCCAAGGAAGGTGAAGGAATTCTTGTGTTTGATTCCTTGCTTTTTAGTTGTGTTTATCATTTGCTTTTGTTAACTAAACTCTCCCTAGTGTCTAGGCCTAGAGATGTTATGTTATTAGTGTGTTTATTTCATTTTGTTTTCATTTTAGAACTAACTCAATACTAACAATCCTCTCTTGAGTCAAACTCCTAGATCACACCTATAGATTCATTTCAAGATTTAAAAATGGATTGTTTGATGCCTAATATTTGAAATATTGTATTTCTTGCTACATGTTGATAATGGCTTCCAAATGGTGTGATGAGCTTGGTAGTGGCTATAAATGGATGCAAAAAGGATTATGTGGATGAAAGATAGTAGAAAGATGATGGCTTTATGGATTTCCAAGTTAGTTTGAGGGTGGAGGGATAAATTATTCAAATAAGCATTGAGGGAGAAGATTAATGGCTCAAATTCAAATTTGGGCCATTAATATCAAGGGTTAAGAATTTTTCATGGAATTTTTAATTCTGTGGAAATCTCTAGAATGAGACAATTCTAGAGAAGGGGATAGATTGGGGAAGATTCATAGAATCCTCCAATTCTATAAATCTCCCCATAGGGTTTAGGGTTTTAGGAGAGGCTAGGATAGGGAGGTGGCTGGATAGGTAGATTATTTTAAAATTTTAAATTGGCTAGTTGGATTAGGAGGTAGGTTAATGGGTAATAGGCTCTATTAGGGGATTAATTAATTTTAGGATGGGGTAAAGGTTTATAGGCTATGGTAATGGGATGTGGGTTATTAAGCCATTAGTTAATTTATCTAGGAAATATAGAAATTAGACTAAATTAATAGAAGTTACTATAGTTAGTGTAATTAGTGGGGTGAGCATAATTTAATGCATATATCAGTCATCATCCTCAAACACTATGTTTGATCTTGAAACCAAATCGGAGTGGTCACCAATCCTACCATATCTTCATCATCTTTTTGTATAGGTATTATCAACATCCATAGCCTTGTCAAATAATTTAATCTAGCACCCATTACTTCCCTATCAGTGCCTTTTCGCACCCATCAAATCACCTCCTTGCTAAGTGTGGAAGGTACTTGATCCCATCACTATATTTATCATTTCTTTTTCATACCTAATACCCATCAAATCATTTGTTTCTAGTATGAAAGGTATTTGATCCCATCATCTCCTAACCTTCTTGCTAGATTGGATTGTTGCAGGGCCTTATTTGTTAGTAATCCTTGGTCATCACTTTCATAAATCACCTTTCTTGTCCAATTTTTCAATTCAATTTTAAAATCAAATCAGTATTCAAAGACCTTATCACATCATCCATCCTTCTACCCTAAAATAGGGGTAACATCTCACCCAATTCATTATCCTCATCCTAATATTAATCTTAATCATCCTCTCCAAATCCAAGTCTATCCTACATCATAATCATCCTAGTCTAACCCATCATCCTATCATTAGACAAGACATTATGACACTACATGTAGATACTTGTGTGTGTCCTATTTGTCTTATTTGCATGTATTTTATCATGTATATATATTTTTTATCTATGTCTTGAATCATGTATATTTTCCCTATTGGGAAATGAATAGGGATGTTATAAGGTCACCAAGGCCAAAATCATGCTTATTAAATGCCCTCAATGATGTAGAGTTCGTTATTTACCCATGCACTTTGGAATAATGACCTCTTGGTCATACTTATATCATAGATCATCATGTCAAGTGATATATTTTATCTGATTACTTAGACTATGATGAGCCTTATGACATTTTTGATGGCTTGATCATCCACACCTTCATCACTTGTCTACTTATCCTTACCATTAATCCAATCTTCTCAACCCATCTGACTAACATCCCATATTTTATCCTTATCATCCTCATTGCATCATCTGAGTCCTATCTTTTAATCACTAACATCATCCTCTAAACATTAATCATAGTCATCATTATCATCTTCTACTCCATCATTGTCATTTATCTTTTAGTCAGAACTACATTAGTCTAAGGTCTTTTCAAGCTATATAGACAACACTTGGCCCCTTTTTAGTGCCCAAAGATAGTTTGGCCACTATCTCTCTCATATATCCTCATCCTCTAATCCTACATCAGTGATATATTTTGAGTTATAATATCCATCATTAATCAATCTTTTCCTTAATCACATGCACCTATTCCTTGGGCCTGACAAAATCACAACATCCCTTCTTTTTTCTATCAATCAGTGATTCGTCAATATATCAATTATCACTCCCTTACATGTTTCCTTACTAGGGGAATCATCATTAATCACATTATGGCTCAGTTATTTGATGCAATGTAGCCCTATATTTTGGTCACTCAATCACATCATTTCTTCTTTATCATAACCTACATCATATCAATCAATTTAGCTTTGACCTACATCCATCATTAATATTATCAATATATCATCTTATCTTGGCCAACAGTTATCCCTTGTAAGAATCTTTGATTGTGATATATCAAAATCTTATAGCCTTTTAATATTATCATCATCCTATTATGGTCGATTTCCCCTTGAGATATGTCAATAACCGTGACAAATTTGTCTTTACTCCCTGTGCATGTGTCTTTGTCAGGGGCATGATCAATCTGTAACTCATTGATCAAAGTTGGATTCACTTTATTCATCTTATATATCACATCTACCATCCCATCCCCTTATTTATCCATCACATCCCACCCCTCATTTCTTCTTACAAGTGGCCATCCATCTCATTCTTCCTTGCATGTCCCCTCAAGTAGGCATCATATCCCCTAACATCATCTATTAACATTCATCCATGACATGGTTTTTTTTTTAAATACCATTACTTCTTCCACTTCAATACACTCACAATTCCCTTTCAAAGAGGGGAAAAATGTATGCATCTAAATTTTTTTGTCTATACTATTGTCACTAATATTCTTATTAGTCAAAACTAATTTTTCTTACCTAATTTATCATCGCTTTCTAATAATTTATCTAACATCCCCCTTAATTATTCTTCATTTACTAACCTTGGTCTATCCCACTTCATCAATAATTCCCCCTAATCATATCTTATCTTATTCTAATTCCTACTTATCTATTATTTAAGAAAATTATATTCCCATGACCCACCTAACCACCTACTGAGCCTATTCCTAGGCTATCCTACACCCATAGTCCCTAATAACCTGCCTAATCCATTATATAATCCTTCATCTAATCATCATTAATCCCTAAGAATGATTTTATAACCCTCCAAATCTAGAACTTTCTCTATTTTCACCCCTCCTTTCTAGAAGCCTCTAAATCTAGAATCTTCCAAGGAATTTTAAATTTGTTTTAATCCTCAACCCTTGATCTCCTCCAACCAACTTCAAATCTCCACCATTGATCACTCCCTCTAGAATATATTTAAATAATACTCCTCCTCTATGGAATACAAGGATAAATAAAGTAAAGAATTCATGTCCAATTAGTTATTGAATCTTTCATCCAACATCCATAATCAAGCCAACATATTGTCAAAATTTGAGTCTAAGATAATTAATCTCATCCCTATATTTTTATTCCATTTGATCATGGTTTAGAGAATTTAGATTTAGGATTTAAGTATAGGATTGAATGGTTTATTCATCTAATTACATTTAGATTCTAATGGCTCTAGACTTTTACCTAGTAGTTTAATGTTTGATTGATCTAATTGCATGTTCATGTGATTTAATCAAATAGCTCAAAATTTAGGCTACAAAAGGTTTATGAGCATTGATTTTATTTGTTGAATATCAAAGAGGACTAATGATGTGATTAGGAGGGGAAGTTGTTCTGAATCCTGGTTGGAAACAATAACTTGAATAGTATGAATGGTATCATAGGAATCAGTGATACCATCATTTGTCACATGACGATTCTTATTTTTTATTAACATGTGAGTACCCATAGAAGGTTAGGATGGCTCTAATTGATGCATGAAGAAATCTTGATGCTTTGTTTGTTCAATGAGTTCTTCCAAAGTTTGTGGTGAGAGAGTTTAGATCTAATATTATAACTTGGGATAAAGAGAATTGGTAAATAGATGAAAGAGGTTGTCATCTACCATATTATGTTCACATTTGTTAAACAATATCTTTCAACATTTGATTAAATCTTGTGTGGTTTCAGTCTCAAGTTACTTACAACTGATAAAATGGGCCAAGGTATTTTCAGGGAGATCACTAGTTTGAAACTCTTGGATGAGAGCATTGATTAAATCTTCCAAACTAGTGAGGGAATGAGATTTGAGTTGATTTTACCAATCTAAAGCATCACCCATGAGAGTTTTTTATAATATATTGGTAGCAGCAAAAGTATTTAACTTGACCCAATCTTTATATAAATTTTTAAATATTTTTAAGTGGAGAGTAGGATCGGTTGACCCATTGTAGTAATGGTAGGGGTGGTGCCTCCTATATCAATATTATAAATTTGAGGTATAAAAGGCTCATTTTAAAGGTGCTTGATTATTTTGTTAATAAGAGGAGGTTGAGGGATAATATTACCATGGGAATCCATAAGAAGAGGTGGGGGAGAATTTTAGTTATGCATTCCCCATGAAACCTATTGAGGGTGAGTTTGAAGATGGATAATATGATTTTACATTTGCATCATTTGATTGGAATTATTAGCATGTTTGATTGGCATTATTAGCATGTAAAGCATTCATTTTATTAAGATTTTGTAATAGAATTTTATGGGTTTGAGCAGTATTATTGGCATTGTTTGAAGCATTAGAATTGGTAGTAGTGACTTGGGTACCACTATGGGTGTTAGTAGTAGTTTGAGAAGAATCGTTGGTAAGTGAGGCACTAGTAGCATGATTTAATAATCTGGAAAAAGATGTACTAGTAGAGGGATGAAAATAAATGGCATTAGATGCATGATTACCATGGGTAGAAAATAATGCACTAGTGGAAGAATTTAGAAGAGCGGGTCTTAGAAGAGGCCCACTAGATGTAGAACTTGCTAAGTTAGTAGAGATACTAGGCATGAAGGTGGAAGAAATCAAAGAGGAATATGTCATGAAATGAGAAGGGGTCAAAATAGAGGGAAGAGGTTGAGAATCAAAGAAGCTAGTATCTTCAAATCTATGTGAGAATGTGGGAGAAGATGAATCGGGCTCTTCGATTTGAGAACTTATCATGAGATGGTAAATAGTAGAAGGATATTTTCCTTGATGTTGAAGAAACTCATTGATGAAGAAGATAATTTATGGGGTATACTCTAATTCATGTTGATCTTCAAATGAGAAGAGAAGATTATAAACTGAAGATGAATGATGAGGGGTCTTTTAGTTTGTAGTATAAGTGGCGACATACACATTACTTTCATCTAGGGTAGGAACCACAAGCTACTTATGGGAGAACTTATTAGGGTTTGTAAAACTCATCATATCTTTGGAATTCAACATGGTATTATCTTCAACTAGGAAGTTTATGCTGAGGGAGAAAGATTAAGAAAGATGAATATGATGCAAAATTGAAGAGATAGGAAGGATATAGAGTCGACCAGGTCAACTATGTTCTGTAATTCAAGGGATAGATAAGAGTACATGGTCGACCATGTCAACTTAATACTATAATCCAAGAGGT
The DNA here is from genome assembly GCA_037957365.1 of Torreya grandis. NCBI lineage: Eukaryota > Viridiplantae > Streptophyta > Pinopsida > Cupressales > Taxaceae > Torreya > Torreya grandis. The sequence goes on from JARHVA010001319.1 coordinate 549,861, forward strand.
AGATAAGAGTAAAAGGTTGACTAATTTGACTTAGTAATATAAATAGGGTATGAAACTGAGCTTGATAAGGATATAGGGTCAACCAGGTTAACTTAATACTATAACATGGCTGGAAAAAAAGAGTACAGGGCCAATCAGGTTGAGTTTGTACTATAGATAGGGTAAGAAATTGAGCTAAAAAGGATACAGGGTCAACCAAGTTAACTTACTATTATAATCTAACTGATATAAAAGAGTAAAAGGTTGACCAAGTTGACTTAGTACTATAGACATAGGAAAACACAATCTGTAAGAGACTATGTCAAATAGAATGACAGTGTGTTAAAAGTAAGGAAAAAATTGCAATTTAAAAGTAAGGAAAAAATTGCAATTTAATTAAAGAAAAAAATGGAAGAAACTACATAAACAATTAGATCAATGAGAATGATCCAATTGAGGCACACAACACAAAACCTTGCACCAATGTTGGCCAATGCAATTTTTTGCAATACAACACATAATGATCAAAGAACAAGCAATCAACTAAAAAGTAAGTGCTAACCAAGTGGTCATCATGAGTGTTTTTTAATTATTATAAAGTGTTATTTTAGGTGTGATAAATAATTTGGATGAAAATAGGGAACTAGAAAGTAATCTATGGATGGTTTTAGAATGTTTAGGTTGAAAGGCATATGTATTGGTTATGGTATTAGCTTAGTATTAGGACCTACCCCCTCACTTCACAATCTCGCAATGATAAAGGTGTCAGGTGATTTATTAATATATACCATTAACTACATGTTTATACTTGGCTATAAAACCAATTCAACTTCCCCCTTGGTGATGAAATACAAGTAGGTAGGCCTTGGGAAGATAAATGTTAAATGCATTTTGAATATTACATGATTTCACAGTGTGTGCAAAAAGAGAAAAATAGTGTAACTAAATGGAAATTTTTAAAAACCACTTAATTAGATTATGTGAGAAACTTTAAGCATGCAAAAAAATTAAATGAAAGTGTGAATTAATTTCTAGCAAATAGTTGTTAATACCCAAATTAAGAATGGTACAGAGTCAGTTCAGACAACACTATATTTAAACAATACAAAAATGACTCAACTGGGTTGTTATTATTCTATGGAAATAAGAATCTTTAAGAACAAAGTTGACCAGGTTAACTTAGTCTTTTAGATAAAATATATGCTAAAAAACTAAGTTGACCAAATTGACTTAGTTTATTATAGGATTATAGTTTTAAAGAATGCAAACTTGCACAAAATATAACAGTAATGAAGTATTGAATTGACAAAGAGAAAAAGAGAGGAACCTTGGTGCTTTAGAAGATGATGAGGATTGTAATTTTCTTTTGAAGTGCCTTGAATGTTGATTTCAAATTCTACAAACTAAGTCAACTAGTTTGACTTAGTTCTGCAAAACCTTATGTGTTAAAGCAAGATAAGATGACTAAGTCAACCTATTCAACTTAGTTTGTTGATCTAGATGTTGACTAAAAGACTAAGTTAACCTATCTAACTTAGTTTGTTGATCTGGATGTTGAATGATCTAGATGTTGAATAATAGACTAAGTCAACCTATTTGATTTGGTTTGTTAATTTGGATGTTGACTAAAAGACTAATTTGACCTATCCAACTTAGTTTGTTGATCTAGATGTTGACTTAAAAACTAAGTCAACCTATCTGACTTAGTTTGTTGATATAGATTTTGATTGAAAGACTAAGTAAACCTATCTAACTTAATTTTTTAATCTAGATATTGATTGTAAGACTACCTTGAGTTATTCAACATAGTTTGTTATGTGGTACTGAAGAAGAGTATTGTGTCGACCTATCTAACCTAGTAACCTGTATCTAATGAAGACCTTCACAAAAAAATACAGTCGTTCAGGTATGATTATGTGTTAAACCTGTGCATAAAAGTTACAACTATACTGACTTGATCAACATAGTACCACAAATATATAAAAATAAAAAAATGATAGAAATGAAGGCATGAAAGAAAAATTCTAAGGGTTAGATTCATGTTGGGTTCACCAGAATGTATGCAATGGGAAATGTAACAAATCTACAAATCACTCCTATCTTGGAGAAGATAGATCCTACTTACACTTATGATTGGGGATAAATTAAATATTTATGGTTATGACCAATAAAGATCTACTAGACTAAGCCAAGGGATCTCTTACAATAATAATATCACTAGGAAGGGTATTAAAGACTCCAATCAAGAAAAACTATGCAATAACCCTAATTAGGTCATATGTTTTCATATTAACTAAACTAATAACAAATGAAGAAAAATTTAATCTAGTGCTCACCAACTCTTGTGGCATAAAGTGGGGGTAATAAATATGAAAATCAAACATGCATAGAATACATATACTCATGTCAATGTATACAGAATCCTAATGTATGGAAGAGAAGTGTAAATGAATATCTATCTACTCTTACAAAGGAGGAACAAAGTTAAGAATACTTATCTTTGAAGATGAACCCATGGAGCCTCAATCTCTCCATTGGCCAAGGTGCTCGTAAGAGTTTTTTATGGTATGTAAGGATGACAAGGATAAATCAGCTCTAGGCTACACAACCTATCAATGCACCTAAAAGACTTTTCCACAAGATAAGATTTGTATCTCCAAAGAAAGTATGAGACTCTAAACTTTTTCTTCAAGCAGAATGGTGGATAAGCAGATGCACAATATATCTTACTTATTCTTCTCTTCTCTTAGAAATATAAAATTGAATGTGTTTATCTAAGTGAACCTAACCTAAAACCTTTCCAAAAAATTAGGTCGACAAGGTCAACCTGATCGACTTAGTATTGAATTTGGTAAAAACTAATTAGGTTATAAACTATGTCAGACATGGCTGACCTAGTTCTTAGTAAGCTTTTGTAAATAATAATACAAGGTTGTTGTCGCTGACATGGTCATGTAAACTACCAAAAAGGGGTTTTGGTTAGGGAAAGGGCTAGTGAAGGTGGTAAATGACTAGAGGAGGGTGCAAAACAAGAGAAAAAGCTTAGGAGAATGTTTTTTAGGAGACAGGTGTGTAGATAGTAAGTGGTTGGGAAAATGGTAGAAATGATACAAAGTCACAACAATATTATGAAGCACCAATGGTCTGACTAGCCCTTTCTTGATAAACCCTTTAAGGCATGCACTCAGAGAAATTGAAACTGATGAGTTTTTGTAACATAGAAAGCATTAGTAATTGATCAAGTTTGAAAATATTATGTGTATACAATACGCAAATTAAATACCATTTGCTTGTTACAAGTTTTTTATTGAGTGACTTGCATAATGGGAGCTTCTTACTGTGGACATCCAATTCCTAACACCATTTATGTTGAAATTGTCAATCTTATTCGATTTGACTCAAATGCACATTTTAGTTTAGAATTCATAAAACACACTAAATGGTTAGATATTTTCATTTACAAGTGTCAATTTAGGCTAATGTATCCCTAAATGGGGCAATTCATTTTATGGGATTCTTAACTTTGATCAGATAATTTTGAGTCAAAATGATGATTTCACCTTTTTGTGCTTTGGATCACTCGTTTCTTCTAATTCATTACTACACATCATGTACCTTTGTTATTTTGTGTTGACAACATCCTAAATGGGAATATGGTTCCAGTGCATCTAGCATCACCTTCTAATTCTTCCTGAGTCAAATTATGACCTAGTAATATGATTTTTTGACCACTTTGATTAATTGTGCACCAATTTCCAAAGAATTGCATTAAAATTGATTAATCATGTTTAAGACTAATTAATTCAAATCAAGAGCTTAAGTGGATTTTTCATGGAAGTTATTTATTATTTTATTAATGGAAATTAATTTTGAATATCTGCATCGCCCAGTGACATCATATATAGGGTGGCATCCATAAGCCATAAATGAAACAAATATCAAGATTATGGGTCACCCATGCCTAATTAATGTATTTTTGTCCAAATTGACATAAAGATATTTATAGATTTAATTAAAAATATTAATTAATCCATGGCCACACATCTCAATCTTGAGATGGATGGTCATGGTTGATTTAAGACCATTTCCAAAATCTATAAATAAGGGCTCTCAACATTATTTTTAAGCTTAATTGTGTAAACTTATAATTCTAAAATCTCTCCACAACTCCTTTGTGTTTTGATTATTGTGTTATTTGCATTTGTATTAGCTTCATTTAATAGGAAATTAGATGGTTCTTATCATGAGCCTAAGTTTTACAAAGTGATCTTGAGACATTGGAGGACTTTTGCCACCATTGTTGATAAAAACAAGAATGTTTGATCAAGAGGAGAAAATGCTTTAGAGTCACTTTTGAGTAATGGAGTCATTTTGGAAGGTAATGTTTGATTAATTTCTTTCATTTGTATCTTGTTATAATTAGCAAACCCTAAATTAATAGGTTGACTTTATTTTTTGAGTTATTTATGCATTTTTTATTTTATTGACTAATGCTTGACTAACAACCATCATAATCCAACTCTACACTTACAAAATGCAAAATGTGTTATACGCACTCAAGTATACCTTTTTAATTTTACTATAGAAATTCCACTACTAAAATAAAAGGAGTGAATTTTTGGATACTAAATATGGTATTTAGTTCTTGAAAATAACAATCTTGACATACATTTACCACACATGACTTGCACACATAAATATTGTCTTGACCTACCATTATCTCACATTTACATGTTACCTTATGAGTTTGAATCTTCTATTTTCTTTTTATGCACTTAAAAAACACCTACTATCTATTTTAAACATTCATCCCATCCTACATAGATATCCCTAGACATTCAATTAGTCCTCATGTGTGTGGGTCAATAACTTCGGTCTAAGTTAGTATCACTAGTCGATATTGACATGTGTTTGATGTTACAAACCCTTTCCTAGTAATGATTACTTTTTAAAATCAAATATTTATTCATGGTTGGCTTATTTTCTTAGCATGTGCGTATCATGAAATTTTACCAATTAGACTTGTATATGTACAAATCAAGGCCTCACTTGATAGGGGACTTCATAATTATATGCTACACATTTATACACTATTTCACATTAATAAAATCTACCCCATTCTTCCTAAATTATGAATCAATCATTTGGATCAGTCACAAGTCAATTCTAAAGCATACTAAATCCAAGTTAAATTAAACATTTTCAAGTATCAAATCCAAATCATTAGTTGTATTTATATAACAAAGGTACTAGGTGTGAGAAATATGTGTGACTTAATTTCCCTCCTTGGAGTATCAGATACATAAATAACAGTCAATCATAAATGGGGGTGATTGGGATCGACTCAACTCATTACACTTTCACAATTTTTTAAATGTTTGTAGCCCTCACAAGCACACATATGGTTCCAATGTGAAGGAGGATAATTTTTGGAGTTGTGTGCATCACTAGGGTTCGACATCACACATACATAATTATCATAGACAAGTGAATGTAATTGTATGGTAACAGACCCATCTTTTTCCATAAGTTACTATCAACCACTGTAGGTTAGTATTGATAGTTGATACTGACCTTGCACTAACAGAAACATAGTTCTAAAATTGGATGAATTGTAGGCCTGTTTTAATCTATTTTCCACTATTAAAATGTAGTCATAGTTATATAGCTAGTCATAAAAGTCAAGTGTTCATTCCTTTGTTGTACTTACTATATTTAGCATGTGTCACTTATCAAATCATTGTAATCAATTTTAGTATTTTAAATTTAGACATATGTTTGAATGTCATATTTAGTAATATGAATTCACATACTTGTTTCTATCCTATTTGGGTTTCTAAAACCAAATTATGGTAAAATAACATCAACTCCAAAAAATTACAGGGAAACATGGTTTACTCATACAGGTTTACTCTTTTGATCTTAAAAATTCAATTTTTAATTTCAAATTTCAGCTTTCAGGGATATTGATTATACATTTCTATTGTAGGTTTTCATGGAGTAAAGTTTCACATTTTAAGCCACCTCCCAATGACAAAGTGTGTAATACACACTCAGGTATAGTTTTTTCCTTTTACTCTAATATTTGTATTATAGTTTAATATTAAAATAAAATAAAAGAATTTAGATATACTAAAAAATTATATTACACACTTGTAGACACTCAAACTTAATCATTAAGTGCTTGACAATGTTTAATCTTGTCACCCTTACCTTACTTGGTTTATTCATCATTTTGTTAACTTGTAATCTTTATGAGAGTCTTTGTTATTCATCTTAATGTCTTGAAATTTATTGAAAATGTCACTCAGGAATCCTTATTATTTTTATAGGTTCCTATTAGCCAAATTTCAATACCCTTTATCTTTCTGGGATAAGACCACACTAGGCAAACAACATTGCCACCTGACCTTGTCCACTAGTTTTTCCTTGTCCTTTGTGCTCCATTAGTAACTTTTAAAATTCAAGATGTTTCATATTTAATCTCCTACACTTTTAACAAGGTTAGTTAATGAAAAAAATCTAAATATTCCTCTACATAAGCACATCAAGTCCTCTTAAAGTATCATCTAGCAATCACTTGGTAATTCTACTATGCATTTGAATAAAAAAGGCACTAATATTTTTTTATTTCAATTTTAATTTATTCTAATAGTTATAGACCAAGTTTAAAAATATTTTATCATAGGTCAAGTGTACTCATTTTCAATCATTCAAGTCAATATATCTAGTTGCATCATAAATAAAATATAAAGATTCACGTATTGACTTTAGGAGGGAGAACTACAAGGCTTGAGGTCCTTTTGGACTATGTAGGTAGCATTCATATTATAGAGAGTTTTCTAAGGATAGCTTGGATATTCCCTTGCATGGTCACCCCATTTATATTTGATCTCTTATTTATTTTGTGTAAGATCTAGGGTTTTATTATTGCAAGTCTTTCATGAATCAAATTTGCTCCCATAGTCCATCGATTGACCCTTTCTAATATCCATAGACATTCGAGTAGAAAAATCAATTGCACAGCCAACCAAGATGCAAATCCAATTAATAGATAATTATACAATGTGACCTTATACAAATACATCACAAAATCCTATTTTTAATTAAAACATAATTCACAGGTCTTTTTATATGAAACACTTTTTATCGAGCCCATTATGTCATCACAAGCCATTACTTGTTCAACATTTTAGCATTCAATAGAATTTAATCAAAACAACCATATCAAATGAAGAATCACCATTAGAGTTAGGTTTTAGTTTTGAAACAACATTAGATTTAGTATCAAAAATAGAATCAACATCAATTATAACATTGGATTTAGAGTCCCTTACATCAAAAATAGATTATAGTCATGGTTGTTACAACATTAGTTACACTTATCTTGTAGATCAATGTGAATATATTTGTGATCCTTCTACAATTTTTTAGGATGATTACTTCAACATCGACATAAGTTCTCCTAGTAGATTATATGAGGATTGTGCTAACTTTCATCATCCCATAATTATTACCAACCAACATAACCATTATATTAACATTCCACCTCTCACAAGCATCGATTGGGATCGACAGAATCATACTTTATTGAACTACATCCATGGTGACATATTATGTGTAAAATATCAGGTGGGTCAAGACTACATTCATTCAAAAGAAGAAAAATATCTTAATGAAACCTTTTTAGAGGAGTTAGGGGAAAAGCAAAGACCAAACTCAACATATTTTAGTGAAACCTTTTTGAAAGTGATAGAAGACAATCAAAGTCAAATGTTAACATCTCTTCGTGAAACCTTCTCAGAGGTGCTATGGGATGATCAAAACAAATTCATTAGTGAAAACTTTAATGAGGCACCAATAACTAATCACATTAGTTCTTCACTTCATACTAAAAATAATATCAAAGATTAAATTAATATGTCTTCCAATCTACAGCATAATCAGATGGTAGTTACTCTCAAGACTAAGCAATGAAATAATCTAGTGGTCCTATCAAGAGCATCTTCAAACGTATTCAGCCCCCCAAAACCAAAATTTTGTTGAATATGAAATCAAAAACATTACGTGTGACTAAAATTCTTGATCTTCATTTATTTCCCATCCATTATACATTTCATTTTCATCCACCTATTCATTACCCACTTATTTCATTTATCCTAACATTATTTACCATCACTAGCAGCACTTTCCTTGGTAGAGGCTACAAGGATATCTTGTCTCAACGTTTGAAGGAAACAAACTTAATGACCAATAAGGATCACAAGAACATTATTTAGGTCTATATTTGTTACAATTTTTTAATAGAATAGTTATATCAAACAAGTTTTGGGTAGTAATTTTTATAATCGATCATTTTGACTATCTCATTTGTTGACTAGGATGTGCATCTCCCTAGTAGCAATAGTATTAGAACCATTTTTCACTTTTCTAGTTCCCATTTACCATTACTATGCCTCATCTCTTGGGGTAAACCCTATATACCCTTTTTATGCATATTATACCATTGTGGTTTATTTACCATGTTGTTTGAACTACATTGACTTGAAGTCCTTTGGGACTATTTAGGCAGTGCTCAATTACTATTGAGGTCAGCTCGGTCACACCTCTTCCACGCTCTCACCATTTTGTGAGAAATTGTTAAGTTTGAACATTCCCATCATTTTACAAGCAACCTACGCAACGTTCTCACTATTTTGCGAGCAAACTAAGCCAATCATCGTTTAGGGGTAATTTTGTTGTCATTATAGCTAATTGTCTTCTCATCATTTTCATTATACCATTTTTTATTATATCATGTATTTATTATTGACTAACGCTCACTTTTAGCCATCTTGCTTATCCCATTTTGATATTAATTCCTTTGGTTCTTCTCATAATTTCACGAGGGGATTCTGAGCTAGTTTTAATAGTTTTAGAATGTCATGTTGAATAACAATCTATGGGAATAGTGTGACAGTTGATTTAGTAAGTTATCTTTCATCTATTATCTTATTTAGTATCACTAATTATAACCACTTATGGGCAAATTAGTATTGTATTTGATACCCTTGATTATAACCACATTTGGAAAAATTAGTATTATGATGTTGTTTCCTAATTATAACTACCTATGGGCAAATTAGGTACAACACCTTTTTATCATGTGTTACCACATCATAGGTCATTACTATTATCATTTGCTTTATTTTTTGCCTTTGTTTGTGAACTTATTATGGCTTGGTCATTTTTCCATAGCCTTTGTGTAAGTAGAATCATATTGAATTGAGGTCCTAATGGGATTACATAGGTTGTGTTTGATTCATGTTGAGATTAACTTAGTCCCATTTCATTATGCTCTCACCATCTTGTGAGCATTTGAAGTTGGTGTGCTATCATCGTTTCATGAGTTAGACCGTTTTGTATCTCTTAATTCTCAATCAAGTTGAGATACCTAGAAAAATTCTAAAAACATTCATAAAATTTTAAAAAAATCCAAAAACATTTTGTTTATTTGATTGTTGTTGGTGTTGTTTGGTTTTTTTTTTTGTATAATCTTGTTTCTTTGTTTTATTTTCTAAGTACATCTTTATGGTCCACATAGATCTTGATCATTTGTATCTTGATCTCATGTAATTAAGTTATTATTAATTTTCATTTTTAAACATTTTTGTTCCTACTTCAGTCTTGATTGTTCATATCTTGATTTTAAGTTGGTTTCATTTATGTTTATCTTTTTTGTCTTTGCTTTTTTATTTAAATGTAAATAGTTGTAATTATGGTCTTGGTCATTATTTTACCATTATCCTTAGTTATAATTGTTCACATTTGAACCAGCTTCGCACATTTTAAATGCAATGTCATTCTAAGTTATTCATACTTATAATGCCTAATTTATTTTGCTATAGCAAACACTTTGTGCTCTAGTTTCAAAGTCTTCACATCAACACAACTCTGATGAATAGTTCTCAAGAACACTATGCATTATCTAGACTCATGATATGAAAATAAGCATCTAGGTACCATGCATTTTAGCACTTGACTCAATGATTAGGTGTGCATCTTTTTACATACATCATGAGTCTAATTGAACTTTGGTCAATTTTATTCATCCCTCATTCCATTATATCCCATTTCTTGGGATAACTACATGGGATTGAGGTCTTACTAGATTATGTAGGTATCACTCAGTGTAATATTTAGGTTAGCTTGGTTATCCTCCCTTATTCTTTTCATTTATTTCATCACTTTGTGCATTCTTGTATGCATGGTTTTTTATGGCTCTAGTAGCCATTCCACCATCACATCTATGTTTGTGCTCGTTCACTTTAACCTATGTTTTAGGTTATTTATTTGAGCTATTTTGCTAGTCGATTCACCCATGATAGGGCACAACATTTGAACCAAGTCAAAATTTTGAATCATCCCTAAAGGGGCAAGACCATTCTTTATTCTTTATCAATGATAAAAATTAGCATTGCTAGGGCACAACTATTTTATCATGGTCAAACCTGCTCTACTGAGGCACCTCTTATTATCATCTTTTGGGAGACCAAATTCTCCTTTTTCTTTTAGTTCCAAGCTCTCCACATTGTTGCCCACAATGGCAACCTTTCAGTGTGCAACTTGTCTCAATATTGATCAATGATGTAAGTGTGTAGCTTTCACTCTCAAATTAGGTGCATTTAAATTGTGTCCCTTACATTTATGGATTGAATCCTTCCCATTTCCCCAATCTTTGGGGCATATTATACTTCTAATTATATTTTGATCATTTATGGTGACCATGCATGCCAGCATTAGTTCTTCTGGATGTGATCTATTCCACAAGTTAATCTCTCATTTTCTCTCTCTTTTTGAGATTCCATCCTTCTCTTTCATCTTATTATGTCCTCTCAGGGGGGCATCATGGGTCATTTCCAATTTCTTCTTGACAACTCTTTTTCTTTGAAAATCCATTTCTTCACTTGAATTTTTTTCTATGCCTTCTCAAATAGGGGCAAAATGTAGATATCTAATTCCTAACACCATTTGTGTTGAAATTGTCAATCTTATTTGATTTTTACTCAAATGCACATTTTAGTTCAAAATCCATAAAACATACTAAATAGTTTCAGCTTATCATTTGCAAGTGCTAATTTAGGCTAATGTATCCCTAAATGGGGCAATGTATTTTATGGGATTTCTAACATTAATCAGATTATTTTGAGTCAAAATGATGATTTTTCTTTTTTGTGTTTTGGATCACTCATTTTTTCTAATCCGTTAATACACGTCACATACCTTTGTTATTTTATGTTGAAAACATCCTAAATGGGAATACAATTCTGACACATCTAACATCATTTTCTAATTTTTCCTGAGTCAAATTATAACCCAGTAATATGACTTTTGAATCATTTTGATTAATTGTGCACTAATTTCTAAATAATTTCACTAAAATTGATTAATCATGTTAAGGGTAATTAATTCAAATCAAGAGATTAAGTGTATTTTCCATGGTAGTTATTGATTATTTTATTAATAGAAATTTATTTTGAATAGCAGCATCACCTAGTGACATTATTTATGGGCTGGCATCCATAAGCCATAAATGAAACAAATATCAGGATTATGGGTCACCCATGCCTAATTAATGTATTTTCTTCCAAAATGACAAGGATATTTATGGATTTAATTACAAATATTAATTAATCCATGGCCACACATCTCAATCTTGAGATAGATGGTCATAGTTTATCTTAGACCATTTCAAAAATTTATAAATAGAAGGCCTCTCAACAGCATTTTTAAGCTTAAATTGTGTTAACGTATAATAATAAAATCTTTCCACAACTCCTTTTATTTTGATTATTGTGTTATTTGCATTTGTATTAGCTTCATTTAATAGGCAATTAGATAGTTCTTATTATGAGCCTAAGTTTTACAAAGTGTTTTGGAGACATTGGAAGAGTTTTTCCATCATTATTGACAAAGACAAGAATGCTTGATCAAGGGAAGAACATGCTATTGAGTCACTTTTGAGTAATAAAGTCATTTGGGAAGGTAATGGTTGATTGCTTTCTTTTATTTGAATCTTGTTATTATTAAAAAACCCCATATAAATAGGTTGGATTTTTTTTTGAGTTCTTTATGCATTTTTTGATTTATTGACTAATGTTTGACTAACAACCATTGTAATCCAACTCTACACTTATAACATACAAAGTGTGTTATACACTCTCAAGTATACCTTTTTACTTTTACTTTAGAAATTCCACTACTAAAATAAAAAGAGGGAATTTTTGGATACTAAAATATGGTATTTAGTACATGAAAATAACAATCTTGATATACATTTACTACACATGACTTGCACACATAAATATTGTCCCGACCCACCATTCTCTCACATTTACATGCTACCTTATGAGTTTGACTCTTCTATTTTGTTGTTACACACTTAAGAACACCCACTATATATTTTAAACATGTATACCATCCTACGTATACATCCCTATACATTTAATTAGTCCTCATGTGTGTGGGTTAATAACTTCAATTTGGGTTAGTATCACTAGTTGATATTGACATGTGTTTGATGTTACAGACCCTTTCTTAGTAACAGTTACTTTTTAAAATCAAACCTTTATTTAGGGTCATCTCATCTACTCAACATGTGGGTATCATTAAATTTTACCTAATTAGACTTGTATATGTACAAATCAATGCCTCACTTAATAGGGGACTTCAAAATTATCTGGTATACATATATACACTATTGCACATTAATAAAATCTACCCCATTCTTCCTAAATTATGAATCAATCACTTAGACCAGTCACAAGTCAAATCTAAAGCATACTAAATCCAAGCCAAAGTAATCATTTTCAAGTATCAAATCCAAATCATTAGTTGCATTATATAACAAAGGCTAACAATTGTGTAATTGCACTAGGTGTGAGAACTATGTGTGACTTAATTTTCCTCCTTGGAATATCAGATATATAAACAATAGTCAATCATCAATGGGGGTGATTGGGGTCAACCCAACTCATTACACATTCATAATTTTTTACATGTTTGTAGCCCTCACAAGCACACATATGGTTTCAAGGTGAAGGAGGTTAATTTTTGTAGTTGTGTGCATCACTAGGGTTCAACATCATACATACATAATTATTTTAGACAAGTGAAGGTAATTGTATGGTAACAGACCCATCTTTCAACACAAGTTACTATCAACCTCTATAGGTTAGTATTGATATTTGATATTGACCTTGCACTAACAGAAACATAGTTCTAAAATTGAATGAATCGTAGGCCTATTTTAATTTATTTTTTATTATTAAAATGTAGTCATAGTTAGACAGGTAGTCTTAAAATTTAAGTGATCATCCTTTTATTGTACTTACTATATTTAGCATGTGTCACTTATCAAATCATTGTAATCAATTTTAGTATTTTACATTCAGACATATGCTTGAATGTCATATTTAATAATATGAATTCACATACTAGTTTCTATCCTATTAGGGTTTCTAAAACCAAATTATGGTAAAATAACATCAACTCCAAAAAATTATAGGGCAACATGGTTTACTCATATACAAGTTTACTCCTTTGATCTTAAAAAAATTCAATTTTTAATTTCAAATTTCAGCTTTCATGTATGGATATTGACTACTACATTTCTATTGTGGGTTTGCATGGAGCAAAGTTTCACATTTGGAGCCACCTCCCAATGACAAAGTGTGTTATACACACTTGGGTATAGTTTTATCCTTTTAATCTAATATTTTTATTATAGTTTAATATTAAAATAAAAGAAGAGAATTCAAATATATTAAAAAATTGTATTAGACACATGTAGACACTCAAACTTAATCATTAAGTGCTTGACAATGTTTAATCTTGTCACCCTTACCTTACTTGGTTTATTCATCATTTTATTAACTTGTAATCTCTATGGGAGTCTTCATTATTCATCTTATTGTCTTGAAATTTTTTAAAAACATCAATCAGACATCCCTATTATGTTTATAGGTTCCTATTAGCCAAATTTCAATAGTCTTTGTCTTTCTAGGATAAGACCATATTTGGCAGACAATGTTGCCACCCAACCTTGTCCACTAGTTCTACCTTATCTCTCATGCTCCATTAGTAACTTTTAAAATTTAAGATGTTTAATATTAAATCTTCTACACTTTTATCAAGGTTGGTTAACGGAAAAAATCCAAAGATTCCTCTACATAATCACATCAAGTCTTCTTAAAGTATCATCTAGCAATCACTTGGCAATTCTAATGCATATTTGAATAAAAAGGGCACTGATATTTTTTATTTCAATTTTGTTTTATTCTAATAGTTATAGACCAAGTCTAAAAATATTTTATCATAGGTCAAGTGCACTCATTATCAAGCATTCAAGTCAATATATCTAGTTGAATTCATATAGAAAATATAAAGATTCACATATTAACTTTAGGGGGGAGAACTACAAGACTTGAGGCCCTTTTGGACTTTGTAGGTAGCATTCATATCATGTTCCACTTTCTAAGGATAGATTGTCTATTCCCTTGCATGGTCACACCATTTGTATTTTATCTCTTATTTATTTTATGTGCAAAAACTAGGGTTTTATTATTTAAAGTCTTTCATGCATCAAATTTACTCCCATAGTAATCGATCGACCCTCTCTAATATCCACAGATGTTCGAGTAGAAAAATCAATTACACAACCAACCAGGATGCAAATCCAGTCAATAGATAATGGCACAATGTGCCCTTGTACAAATACATCACAAAATCCTATTTTTTTAGCCAATTTTTCATCATAAATCTACCTACACACTCAACATAAATCAAATCCAAGTTAGGTATGTGCATTTAATTATTTATTACTATTTATAACTTGTTTTGAATTTTATATTTTATAGGTTTTATAGATCTAAATTAGTTTTTAATAGTTTAGTGTTTGATTGCATTTTATTTGTATATCAAAAATAAACATATAACATTCTAGTGAACCCGTAATTTTTATTTGAACATTGATTGTTGTTTGCATTATTTTTGTCCTAGGATTTAATACATATTTATGTAAATTCTCAACATTGAAAGCAATAAGCTTTGACCTTAGATATTAATATGACACTTAAAGAACTTGATTTCAACCTCAAACATAATTACTGACACTTAAAGCATTTTATTTTAACCTTGGATAACATCTGACTCTGAAGTATTTATTTTGACATTGGGTTCAAATTTATTCATCTATATACACAAAAATCTTTTGAGTTTTTTCTTATTACTTGTTACTTGTTTTTACCAACTGTGTTATGGCATTTGAAAAACTACTTAGTGATTGTCTTTACGGGCTAAGTGGTGATTTATTTTATCGATAGTGTCGTGTGAGGGGAACTACCCCAATATTCAAGATATTATACAACACTAAACACAAAGTTTATTTTTCCTATACCTCATGATATTAGAAGCACTTAGGGTCCAAGGTTTTTTTAAGGCCCCCTATAAAAAATTCCCTTACAAAATTTTGGCAAATATCAAAAAGTACTTTTTGAATTTTTGGTGAACTAAAGGGAAACTAGTTTTATTAAAAAATTGAGTCTTAGCCATCACTTGAATACAACATTTATGTGCCTCCATCTATACCTTTTAGATGATGTCTAGACATTGTAGACAACATCCAAACCTTGTGGATAGTGTCTAGACCATGTGGACGGCATCCAGACCCTATGGATGATGTCTAGACCTTATGGACACTAGACTACACACTCTAGATGCTAGATCACATGTTATATATTTTAATTTTAAAAATAGAAAAAAAAGGTCATCATAGATATATTTTATCCTAAAAATTATTACATATTTGGATTCCTCTCAAAAAATTAGACAATTAAAAAAAAACACCTCAATCCATCTTTGTATACAAAAATTATGACCATTTGTAGTTTTAGATGCCATATAGAGCCTTTGGACAGTGTTCAGAGACTGTGGATGGTGTCCACAAGTTGTCCATAGACTTTGGATGAAAATAGAATATTCATGAATTAGCAAAGATTCACCACTAAAAAAACCCTGCTAAGATCCCTTGTTTAAATCATAGGATACCTCTTTAGTCATTTGATTTATGGTGTAACTAAGAGGATCATATCACCCAAGGAAATTACTCTCACCATATCATCAGAGATAGGATAATGGGTTAAAGGCATGATTTAGCCTCTATAGTTAGTGCTCTGAGATATTGGGCAGACACGAGTATATGAATGAGCAAGTATAATTGAGAGACCACACAATCATTCAAACCCTTACCTAAATCACCCATTATACCTTTATTTTTATTTATATTTTATTTATTATACTTATCCTTTTTGTATATGCAAGATTACTGAATGGAAATAATCATTTTATTTGTTACATTCATTGTATTTAAATTCATTGTATATATCATGGATAGTCAATTTTGCTTGTTCTCTACTCATGTTATGCCTTTTAGTTATGATGATGAATGGAAAAATTACAATAAGTAAAAACTTATTGAAGAAGCATGTATATGTGTATATGAATGTTATGATATATCAATGAATAGATAAATTGATTTTGATAAAACCTGAGAACACAAGTTCATAGAAGCAAATTCACTATGATTCCTCTTTAGGGTCACCTCTAGATTACTCTTTAAAATTACCCCTATATTCCTCTTGCGAGTCACCTCAAGATCCCTCCTTGGATTTACCCCTTGATTCATCCTTAAATCCCTCTTCAAATATACATATATATATCTCCTTGGATCTAAGTCAAGATTAATCTTTCAATCTCTCTTTGAAATTATATATTGATGCCTCTATAGATTTACCTTTAGATTCCCCTTAGGATCCTCCTTTACCTTATTCCTTGAATGTAAATTTAGATAAAAAAGAACATTCTAAAAATGGCTATCTATTCTCTTTTAAATGATCACCTACCATCCTAAAGAAGGAACCTTATCCTTGCACACCTAAATTTTGTTTCCACCTTGCTAATACACTTTACTACTTTCATACACATAAAATAAGCTTTAAAAAAGGATAATATTAATCATGAAAAAAAACATATTTATCTTTCCTTTTAAGTTTTAGTGAATACTAATAGTAATTATGTTATTTTTTCTCCTTTATAAATAATGGATATTGAACCTACATGTTATAGCTCTTCCCCATTGTCAACCAATGAGGATGAACTTCCTTCCTCTTCCTTTAGCACATCACAAGCTACAATTGAAAGCAATCTCATTCCTTCTAACACATCTTATGATGTTTCCTCTACTTCCACCTCAAGATTATCTTCCAATCACATTACTCTTATGCCACAATGTCATAATCTTAATATATAGTTACTACATGATGATAATGCATCTCTTGCTAGTGATAATTATTTCAATGTTATCAATTAACAAGAAGCAAGTAAATCTTATATAATCAAATAATATCTCAAATTAAACTAAAATCCTATCCCTCCACCTCCCACATCTCCTCTTGATGGTGTTTACATGAATACTCAATCAAATATACCTAGGTTTTGTGCTTGTGAAGGTCTTCAAGATCAAATCATCACTATGAGAAAGTCAATTGAAGAGTTACAAAATCAAAATCAATATTTTAGTTTAAATATCATATCAGTAAAAAATAACATCAAATATACAAAGAATCCAGAGTATGTTAGTGTCAATCATGTGTCTTTATCTAACTATCATGTGCCTCACAAATACCATACATCTATAATTAATGCTTTAAAAAGTATACAAAAGGCAAATAAAAGTCCAAGTTAGATTCTTAGAGAAATGCTTCGAAATAGGTTTATTACATTACCATTTATGCCTCCTCTATAAAGATCAAAATATTATTACACATATCATTGACTGAATGGGAATCATACACATAGTTGTTAGGCTTTCAAAAATAAAAACAAAATATCATTAATACTGGCAATCCTATAACATATAAATCGTTTAATCAACCCACTTATATTGCATCTCCTAAAAAATAAATACAAAAAGAACAGAAAGAGAAAGTATGGATACAAAAGGACAATTCAGAATAAGAAAGTATTCAAAATCAAAATTAAGGTAAGCAAGATTACAAAAAGAACAAGATGAAAAAATAATATTGCAAAAAAAACAATTACCAAAATAAAAGTTATAAGAAAAAATTCAATATAAGGAAGCAAATAATTTTTTCAAAATATTTCTCGTGAAGAAATTTCCAAAGTAAAATATTCTAATAAAGTCTAAAGATATAAATATGGTTGATAAGGAATCAAGCATTATATCTACTTCATGCATAGAGAAAAAATATAATTTCAAAACACAAATTAATTATCTTTCTAATATTCAACCAATAGAACAAGATTCTTATTTAGTTCAACATTGCATGGAAAAAGATAACAATGATGTACATATTCAAAAATAACATAATTTTTAACGAATAACTTCAATCTATGGTGTTGTGAATTTTTAATACACATACACAAAAGATGACCAAAATGGTAAACACAATTTAAAGCACAACCTAAGAATTTAGTTCTTTCCTATGATAATGACTATATTGATGACTATGATCCTAATTTTATAAAAGATTAGTGATCTCAATGACACAAGGCCTAAACATAGGCATCCCCTTGATGGGATCCTTGGCTTATAGTTGTAGATCTCCCTTTTTACATAGCTCTTTTGATTTTACTTCATTTTTATTTCTTTTATCCCTCATCCAATCTTTCCTCTAGCTTTGGCTTTATTTTCACTTTGGGCACTTTCCTCTTTATTTTCAAACTGATTCAAACAATCCAAAATAACTATCTTATAATGTTTTCAATGCTTATTCTCTATGGTGTTATATTTTCTTACTATTGCATATCTATCATGTTATGAGCTCCTTTGCACTTACACGATCACACCTAGCTACTCCTACATTCTCCATGAGCACACGTAGTCTCATTCCCATTGGCAGCATGTATATTCTTATCTATATCCATCATTTGTAATACTTTACCATAACTCCTTTACACATATATTGGGAGGTACATTGCTTGATTTTCTTCTTACTATTCTTTAGCACCTTGTTATAGATTATTAAAAACCTTGTTTCTTAGTACTCTTCAAAAATTTAAATTCAATCTCAAAAAAAAATTAAAAAATCAATTTATAAAAATCTATACATTTCTAAAATTTTAAAAAATCAAAATATTTTCAAAAATTTAAAAATCAGGTCCTCCGATCTTTTTTCAAAATTTGCTAGCTTGCTTCTTTACATCTATTATTTTTTTCATGTTAAGTAGATATCATATTTATAATTTTAATACACAATGATTTTCATGAGGTATCTAAGTGTGATATTGTACACACAGAAAGTAACACGCTAACTTGTACTCTCGACTTCTCAAGGTTTAGCCGAGACAACTAACGTAATAGAAGATGATGGGTAGCCTAAACGAAATAAGATAAGACTAGACCTAAGGATAAAGAAAATATAATATTTGAGACTCATATTTGAATGTTATTTACTTGGTGGAGAAGAATACAGAGGGGTCCTAAAGTGTTATGGGCCTATATTGCTCATCTAGGGCTTCTAGCTAACTAAGGATAAGATCTAGGATATGGGTGGAGTGAAAGACTTGAAGTCTTACTTCATAATCTATTAATAATTATTCCAAGATTTCATAAAAACATTGAAATTTCCAAGCAAAAGAGTGTGTAAATATAAAATATTACCTCAATGGTGAGCACAAATGAGAGACAAGAATTTTGAAGTGGGAAGTCAAATGGAGAAAAAATCACGTGTTTACTAAGAGTTCTTGCCAATAGTAATCCTAATAATATAATATTAGAAACAAGAAGAATTAGAGAAGAAGAAAGAGAGCTTCAAGTGACAAGAAAAGTCAATAAGTAACTAAATAAGAAGAAAGGATGAGAGGGATCTTTGAATAGAGCAATAAGAAGGAAGGGGGAGTTACAAAGACTCACATCATGACCTTACAATGCCTCCTAAATGTGTGTCAAATGTCATGTTCCACAAAGAGTGAAGGGAAGTGTGTGACATGTGAGTGAAAAATTTACTTGTGAAAGTAACTCTCAAATCTGGAAGAGGACAAAAGAGGTGAGATGCACCTCATAAATCTAAGATAAAGTACATTTTAAATAATAATAAATGCATACCTAAAAGAGACTTAGGATAAGCCTAAAGGACTAAAGAAAGGTGAACTCAAATAAGATTAATCTGTAACACTCACCCTTAACTTAATTTGGGGTTACAAAAGTGGATAAAAAATTTTATAAATACACAATGCTACTCCTTAATGGAAACTTTCTTGAAGAGAAACTACAATAGATTGAGAAAGCAAGAAGAAGAGAAAGTGTCATAAAAAGTTACAAGAATGAAGGTATGATCATGATTAATCTCCAATAATCCTTTTCAAATAAGAGGGTCAATATGCAATGGAACAAGGAACAACAATAAGGATAAATGATCCATTAAAATTTGCAAAAAAAAACTAATGCCAATCTTCAAGTTAAATAAACAATATGTCATAAAATTATAATCTACATACAAATAATGTAATAGAAATATATGTACAATGTGAAATCCTACACCCAATAAAATCATATTTCCTTTGTAACATAAAGGTAAGGAATGCATAGAGAGTTTGAGTTTATCAAAACGGATACAAAGAAGATGTGTCACTTGAAAAAAGATATTCTACATGAAGCATTTATAGATTGATAACATGAAGACACATCAAAGTCTCTAGAAGATACATTATCTTTAGATATCCAAATTATTTTTACCTTAGAAGTAAGTGTTTTAGTGGTTTTCTAACAATGCAAAGTGTTATGAGTTGATTTACCACAAGATTTGCATAGACGCAATTTCAAACTTTTAGAGATAGGATTTCCATGTTTTCCACAATGTCCACAAGTTTTATCATTATTAACCAAAGAATGAACATGAAAAATATTATATTTAAATTATATTCATATGATAATTAGGAACATTATCATGCAAAGTCCTTAAATGTCAAGGATAATGAGACTTCAGTTTATCTTGAGAATCATTAAAACTAAGCCCTGCACAAATCGCATTAGTTTGAAGCAAAATAGGTTCAACAATGTTGTTTTTGTGTTTGCCAAGAATATTGCTGGAGTAATCCATAAATTACATGATTTTGAAGCCAAGATTAGTAGGAGTGTGCAAAGAAATTTATTTAGAAGTATATTTAAGTTTATCACTAGAGGCATAATAATGTGCGAAAGACGTAAGTTTTGCATAGAGTGCATCAAAATAAGTTTGCATAGTATCCATGTGTGCATTGAAATAGTTTTGAAAATTAGTAATCATTATATTTTGACATTGCACTTGATGCTTAATATCATTAATTTCATCAAGTTTGGACGTAAGATTTTACATAATGTTTTTAAATACAAGAAACATGGTTAATTTAAATGTTATTTGAAAGTGATGTGAAGAAGCAAAATTTGAAAAGAGTTATAATTCGAACACCAAAGATGCTTATGGAAATGTCTTTAACCATTTTGATTTAAATAAATTAAACTAATTTGAAATTTAAGTTCAAAACATAATAAAAGTTTATATATTTAAAAGACATCAATTTGACAAAACTTTTTAAAAGAGTTCAGAATTTGGAACAAAAAATTAACTTGTAAATATAAGTCCACACCAAAACACCAATATTATTTTGAAGAAATAAAACTAATATGAATAAATAAAATAATGGTATTACACAATCAGTTAAATGATTTTTTCTTGAAAAGTTAATAAATAACTTTTTGATTGAAGTGGAAAGGCTTAAAACAGAAATTAAATGAATATATTAAAGGTCAAACTTATTGTCAATACATTAAAAAAACACACAAAGAAAAATTACAATGCCATTTTTATATGATTTAATGTTTATGATAATGACAACATCATTTAAGCCTTTATGATAATGACAACATCATTTAAGCCTTTAAAAGGAAGGAACGTGATTTATAGGAAAATTTAAGTGTTTGAATGTTTTAAAAAAAAATACGTTGTTTTTTTGGTTTGAAAAGAAAGCACTTTAAATTAAATGCATTTACCACAAAACTAAAAACATTTAACAAGTTTGTTTGATTGATTATTTTGTGTTTGGTATACAAAAGCATTGTAGAATGGAATGAATATGTAAACCTCGTGAAATAAAGGCACATAACCAGCTAACCAAGATGCAACAAAAAGATTTTTAAATTATTAAAAATCAATGGTAAGACAAAAATGCCTAGAAAGGATCAGATTAAAATTGAAATAAAGCACATTACAAACAACCAGAGGAGGGAAAAAGGCACAATGGAACGTGGCAACTCAAAATTTAATGCATTGAAAATAACAAAGGATAAAAAAATTGAAATGCCATGTTCCAACTGAAAACATATGTAAATTGTGAAATAAACATGTTACTAATTTGATAATGCAAAGTAACTAATAAAACACTACAAAAATCTAAGTAAAATGCCTTGAAAGGAGAAAAAAATAGAATGTTAGATTTATTTATTCTGCACCTTCAAACTTACACAAACATTCAAGAATAAACATTATAAACCAAAAATATTTGATACCATATTAGGTATCATTCTGAAGTGCACTTGTTAGAATAGGAGTAGATAATCTAGGAAATGAACTTGCTCTATGGGGATAAGGACGTTCAGTAAGTGTTGTCCAATGTTAAATCAAGGTAGCTTAGAAATATGTAAGCGTAAATCTTGTTTTGAATGTGTTTTAAGGGGTGTGATTTCTATTTGGAAAGGTGTGAGCAAGGCTTTGGCTTGTACTCGTCTTGGAAAGGCTTTTGTTTAGATGTTGTTTTAGGACTTGTGCATGTTTTTACAAAGTTTTTGTAAATACAATGAAATTGATCAACTTGCTGAAATGAAAAGTAATTTGAAATGATTAAAGGAAAGTTGAAAGTAAATGAAATAAATGTTATTATTTTTTTGTATTTTCAATAATATTTTGATGCATGCAAAAATAAAACTAAAATTTAGACTAAAAGTGCAAGTGTTGAGTTATACCCTTTTTCTAGATGCAAGCTTTTATCTATATGCAAGCTAAATGAAACTATTTTTTTGTATTTTTTCAATTATAAATGAAATGAAATATAATTCAATTAAGGATTTTATAACATATAAACAACACAAAATTAAATCCAAACCTTAGAGATTCAACTTCAAGGTATCTAGAAATTATTTTTGCATGCAAAATAGAAACTAGTTTTTGGTGTTTAAAATGATTATTTATTATACTAAATTATCTGGAATGAAATGAAAACAAGTTTAAATATATAATTTAATAATTTCCTAATAGCATAACAATATTTTTTTAATGCAAACAAATAAAATGATCTAAGATGGCAATTGCCTTTTGTTTAAATTGTCTAGGTATGTATGTGAATGTTTATTTGTGAATGCAAGACTTATTTAAAACCAAAAATGAATTATTTTGAAAATTGAAGTGATTTGTTTTGTTTATATTATTTACCATATATTTTGGTATAAACTATATGTTTAAAAATATGTTAAAATGTAAATGTAAACAATGGAAATATAAACTATGTTTTTTATGCAAAATAAATAGAAGAGGAGAGTTCATTTTAATTAATTTTTATGTTTTTTAATGTAGATCCTAATCTAATAAATAAATCAAAATTTAAACTAATTTAATCTAATAAAATAATAATGGAAATAACAACCCCCAACCTGATCAATGATGATGACCAAATGAAAGGAAAGATTTTTTTACAGTAAATAAGTTATCCTCAGATAGCTAGTTTATCGATTACACAATCACAAACGTTGGAACTCTAATAAAAGGATGAAATGAAAATAAATAAATAAATAAGGGCACAATCTTTTAAAAGAAGAGCATTTGAATAGTGATTGAACTGATTCATAGATAATAAAAAACTGGTTGTTAATTTGTATGAATTCTCCTCTCCAAAAACTGTGTAAAATGACCATGAAGATGACCAAAGGTAGAGCAAAAGATTTTCTAAATTTGAAATCATGTAGGATAGAGTTATGTAGATCTTGAAAAAACAATCTTAAATATAAAATTTGGATCTAAAATGCATTTAAATTTGAGATACTCATAGGAGAAGCATGGAGCTTGCAAGGGTGAGTTGAATTGTTGGTTAACTAAAAGTTGAACTTAGTAAGAATAGAGATTGATCAAAATAAGAGTGTGAATGATTTGGGTAGTAATGAGGCAAACTCAAAGTGAGCAATAAGAAAATATGAATTGAAAAATATAAAACATATGAAAAATTCAACTCTTGGGCTCTATTTTTAAAAATGTATCAACTATGATGGAATCACCACTATTTACAAGTGATGACTGCAAAAGTATCACTTTTCATGATGAAATTGTCCTATTTTTAAATGAAACTACTATAGTTAGTTATTAAACTGTTACAAAAATTATGCTATTATTAGTTATGATTTTGAAACTATCACGATGGAAGTGTCACCAATGGGGTGTTTTTATAATAGTTAATGT
This sequence comes from Torreya grandis, assembly GCA_037957365.1. Taxonomy (NCBI): domain Eukaryota; kingdom Viridiplantae; phylum Streptophyta; class Pinopsida; order Cupressales; family Taxaceae; genus Torreya; species Torreya grandis. The sequence goes on from JARHVA010001319.1 coordinate 574,379, forward strand.
CAGTTGCATCACAGAAAGTGAAGGTTCTGTCATGAAAGAGGCAATTCTAAGACTAAGAAAAAAGACACAAAAAAAATTAAGTTCTATAAATATGAAAAGGAGAAGAAAAGAGGTAGATAATGTTAGAAAGGATTGAGTCTAAGCATATTTTTGGAGATCATTGCATCATCATCAAATTTGTTAGAAATGTCACATCATGTAATTTTTGGGTGCATAAATATTGTCTCTTAGGCTGATGCCTTGTCATGAATTAATGAGGATGTGATCTTGAGTAGTGGCATGTGGAAGGGAAATACAAGGTTAAAGATAGTTACCTTACTCACCTTAGTGGCACAACAAATCCATCTGAGACTTTGTGCAACCTATAGATAAAAGATAGGAATCAAGTACAAACTAATAAAAAAATAGAAAATGTAATACTTAATCAAAAAATGTATAAGATTACTTACCATTTACGTGGGGGTGAGTATACTACATGAATTATGTCATCAGGAGATTGAATTAGGCACCAAGTGTCATGTACCATAGCAAAACTAAAAACAACATACAAACATGCTACAGAAAGACAAAACCATTAAAATTCATTATTTTTGGACATAAATCACCTTAATTTAGCCATAATAGTATCCAAAATCTATAAAACATGCTTTCAAAAAATCAAAACAACTAGTTTCAAAAGACTATATATTCAAAACATGCCAAGAAAAGAAGTCATTTGTGCAAATTGGGTATAGAAATTTTTGAGCTTTGGGTTGATGATGACGAAATCAAACCAAAAAGTAGTTGAATCAATGAGCACATAGGTGAGATGGTGAATATATCGATTGAAGGTGGAGCAGGTCAGGTCCAAGCTACTTTACACTACTTTTGTGTTTTTGCCCCAATTAGAAAAAAATCATAAAAAAATGTTCTTAGGTCCATTAATTCTTGAAATAAATTACATAAATGAAATTAGGGTATTAGGTAGACTAGGGACCAGTTGTTGTTTGATGTAGGAATATCTATGGAGATAGGTGAGCATAATATTTTTTTGCCCAACTTATCACACATATGTGGATATTACTCACCCATAGAGTCATATAACTAGATTACAATCTCAGATGAAGACTTTATAGGAAGTGACTAAAGTGAGAGTATCTCAAGATCTTTGGACCACTATTGAATATGTATACACATATATGCAATTTTTTTTGTTTGAATTTTTGAGATGTTTAACTTAATTTCCCTCTACAAAGGTGAATTATACTTGAGACATTTATTTGTATAAACTCAACATTTATTATAAAATATATATATATGAGAGATCCTGGTCTATTTTAGTGACTTGTCATAAAGTGTTGTGTTTTAATTTTCATGTATGATTTTTAGTTTTTGCATTTTGGATGACTAGGCATGTCATGAAATACCATGTATCTCTATGTTTTGATAAAATGCTATAGAAAATGCTTATATGTGTGATAAAAAAATGCATGCAAATGATGTAATGTGATGAACATGTATGAATTTATGAATGTGCTAACAGCTATTTTGTAGGTGATGACCTAGTTACTCCATTTACATAGCATATGATTTTTAGTTTGCAATAAAGGAATGAAAATGGGGAATATGATATACATGAAATGGTGAAAATGCAAACTTTAAATCAAAATTTTGCATGGAAAAGGAAGGTGACTTAATCCTTACAAGTAAAGGGGAGAATATACTTCTTGTTAAACTCATAAAACACTAACTTTATTAGCTTTGTTTAGAGATAACTAGCCTTGACAAAATTGGTAAATGTGATAAAGTTTCCATTTTCAGTATAGACATATAGACAAGCTTTTTGAAAAGCCTTTTATTTGGACACTTTTTGATCCAGTAATTATTTTGTTTTTTACTTGCACCCCCTAAACTTAGTCTTGTGTCACTAGGAAGACACATGGGCTCATCACCAAAGGCTAGATGTAGATGAGTAACAACATCTCCCCTCAACGCTAACCCCATGCAACTAGTAAGATGTGTGACCTCAACACTGAATATTAGTGAAGGGCAGGAGATGTCAAATTTGAATTTTGTTTTGCATATATTTTGCTTTTTCATACGAGTGTATTATTTTATATTTGTCACACACGCACACACACACACTTTTTGTAAGGCCCTTACCCATAAATCTTGGCCCCATGCAACTAGTAAGATTCAAGGGTTCATCATCGAAGACCAAGATAGGCGAGTAAGATTACCTTTTTTTTTAGCATGTTAATGTTTTCTACTTAGAGAGAAGTGTAAGAGGAGACTTTTTCATGGACAAGCTTCTAGACTAGGTTAAAGGCTATTATTTCCTAAGCTCTACAAGAATATGTAGGGAAAGGGAGGTATACTTTTCTCATAATAACTAAGGCAAGAACCAATGTAATGTTTATTTTGAGAATGTTTTCTATAAGATAATAAGGTTTTATGAAAATGAAATGAGATGGTAATCTATATTATGAAAGTTTGTGTTATGTGAATTGACAATTAAATAATCACCAAACATGACATCTAATATGCAAGATAACATACAAATAATGGAAAATACAATGCAATGAGGTCAATGTTAAATGCAATGACAAGATGAAAAACATTTAATGGTGCAAAGAGTTCACAAGTTCACTAAAATCCTTACCCTCCAAAGTGCATAATTTATAGGCTCGGCTGTAAAAAGTTTCAATCACTAGTAAGGGCCTAACGAGTTAGGTTTAAATTTGTGACATTCTCCTCTCTTTTTATATTTTTGAAGCCAGGTCTTAGGATAAGGTCTCCCACTTATATAGGACTTTTGTGAGAATAATTGTGAAGCTCACAATATCATCGATAGGACATGGTCAACTTTATTTTTCCCATTGTCATGCTTGGACAAGTTTGTGAGAATTCAGTGAGTGGCTCTTTATAATCTTTTTTTTTGTAGGAGGGAGAGAAGACCCAAAACTATGGATATTTGGGTAATCATTAAAATTGGTGTTAATTTCCATGATGTTTATTGTTAATTTATGAATCCTTCCCTCAAGCATTGGAGTGATCGAGGGAGGTCAAATGGTTTGGTTATCTATCAGAAAGTCTAAAGTGTGATCTAAACTATTTCTTGCCCTTACGTGATAGGGCATTGGGTGATCATGTTAAAGATATGGATCATCAAGATCTTTTTGGGATTTATCCTCATACCCGAAGAGTTATATCATGCTAATTTGGAGGCATTCAACACTAGGGTTAAGAGCCTCTAATCCAAGATGCATGCAAGTAGTATAAGTTCTTATCCCAGAAAGATCAAATGGAATTTTTATTGGTTTGTCTCTTTCTAGGACATTGATAACCTCAATCATATACTTGGTAAGATAGATGGCACTATAACCAAAGTTTATTCACTCATTTTTTCTATTATTTCAACTCTTTTTCTTCAAGTTCTTCATTTAGTGAGGGCTTAGGGACTTCAACACACCTCTTTAAGATAACTACCTTGGTTGTCAGGGGGTCTTTATCTTCAACTAATTATGAGGGCATTACCACACCATTAGTGGGTAAGTGATAATCAATGTATACCCCTGGTTGTTTATGAATGGCATCAAATGGCTTAGGATCTCCTTAAGTGACAAATACTTTCCCTAAGTGTAAGAATCTAATTTTTTAGAACACGGTAAAAGGGATTGTCTTCATCTTGCGGATCTAAGATCTACCCAAGATCATGTTGTAATTTGTATGTCTATAAATCACATAAAAAAATTCAACATGATTTTGGGACCCAAAGTGACTAAAAGAATGATGGTCCCTATTGAGTTAGATTTGAGGATAGCATAACCTTGTAAAGTATTCTTAGTAGTAGAGCAATTAGTTTCTTTGTACTTAAGTTTATAAAGAAATGAAAATGGGACTATTTTGATTATCACCCTGTCATCAATCATTGCTCATTTTACATAATTTTTATAGATCCATACTAGTAGATATAAGGTTTCATCTCCCTTTCTGGAAAATTTTACATCTAGGGTAGGCTCCATAGGTCAAAAAAGTAACTAGTGTCTCTCAAATTTTATCTAGGTGAGAACATATCAAGATCAATATGATTGATTTGAGCCTACAATGGAGGTCTATCATTAGCTAAGTGGCACAATCCCAAGGCATCGAATAATGTTGAATGATGGGTAGGAGAGTTATTAACCAAGTCTAGCAAAGAGATGTGAGAAAATGTCCTGGTGAGTTCAAAAATTAAAGCATAGCTCCTCAAGGGTTTGGGATTGGTGTCAGTCTCCAAGACATTCATCATGTAAGGGGTCGTGGACTAATAATCTCTTGTGAAAGTAATAGTGTTCCCATATTCCTTGATTTCTGGTTCCATAACTTCTATCATGCGGGTTTTTCCTAATGCCCCTAATTGGGGAGCCACATTGGGGTTGATTGTGCCAAAAGTAAAGGCCTCCATGTCATGAATACCAGTTTATGAGAGTTGATTAGTTTGATTACCCTATGGTTTGTTTAGGATGGTGAATTATTATTGGTCTAGAAAGGGGTTTTTATAAATGCCCAAGATAATATTATGAGGCAGTATAGATCATTGATCAGGATTGAGGGTTTGCATTGGCATTCCCTATGAACATGTCTATAAATGTGTGTGCTTGGCTCTCAGGGAATCTTTGATTGAACTTGTTGTATTCTTTGCATGCACAAGTATCATGTCCAATGATTCTATTAAAAATGTTATAAACATTAGTATCATATCCTTGAGGCATTTGGTGTTGGCCTCGCTAGTCAAAGCCTTACCAGGTGTTGTTATAATAGAATTATTGATTTTGATTAAGCTCAATGTTTTGAGACTAATTTTTGAAACCAACCTTGGTTTTGGTTTTGTCATTGGGTGTTATGAGGAGGAGGGTGGATAAACTCAACCACATGAAGAATGAGTGGAGGGTTTTTATCTCTTGTACCCATATAGTTATTATTGGCATGGTTATTATTATTGATAGAATGAGGTGGTTTTTCATTAACTATATTCACCTTATTATTTTGATCTGTCACGCCATTTATGGCAGCATTGTGATTCTTATTTAGAACCTTAGGAGCTTTATTGTTAGAATTATTCTAGTTAGAGTTTAAATAACCTATATTATTCTAGTTTGGGATGACCATCTTGTCATTGGTCCCATAGGTTCTTTGACCACTATCAATGACCATTTGTTTGATTTTGATATCACTTTCAAGTGTGTCTTTGTATGATCGATAGGGAAATTTTTTCACATCTTCTCTCATCTTATTGTTTAGTGAGTACAAGAAGATATCACATAGTTCCCTTTGGTCCATGTGTGGTGTGATAACAAATGAGTATATGTTAGAATAGACCATGATCTATCAGAATGGACCATGATCAAGAACTCACAAGATTCAAACACATTAGACTCTTAACATATGAAAAGAGGAAGTCTTTTATCAAAATAGGAACTAAATATGAGCATAATAACAACTTTCCAATAGAATCAATGAAAATAGCTTTGAGGAGAGGTACATAAATAGGTAAAGGAGAGGCATAAAGTAACTTACATTTGGAAATGTAAACATAGGACTATTGTCAAATGGATGGTGAGAACCATGTGCAAAATGTCAACATTGGTTGGTAAAAGTCAAGTGTATCCACACCAACTAATTTGACTATAAATTAAGCATGCATGTGTGTAACTTAATGACCTCATTATTACACCTAATGACCTCAATAATACACATAAGAAAACTAAATACATGGTAGGAAAAACCATAAAATGGAATAAAAACCTATACTAACACCCCTCATTAAGTGTAGCTTAGATGGGTAGAAAAATGGGTCCCAACAACAAGCCCTGATTAGGTACATAAATACATAGAAAATACTCCCATAAGAATAGAGAGAAGCTCCCCCCAAGAAGTAGAGAGAGAAGAATAAAGAACTATAAACCCCACCAAAAAAATATGATGTTGAGGCTAACTACACCCCAAAAGGAGCTTGTAAGTTAAGATACTTACTCTAGATGAAGGGTTTGGTGAAGATATTAGTGATTTATTCTGTAATCTAGCAAAATCTAATATCAATGACTTGTCCATGAATGAGTTCTTGAATGAAGTGCATATGAATTTGATGTGTTTGGTTCACTGTTGTTGGACTGTATTCTTGTAGATTTGGATGGTGGTTTGGTTATCATAAAATATGATTGTGGGTCACCTAAACTATATACCAAACTCAATAAGAATCCATTGAAGCCAAATAGCCTTAGTAACAACATTGACAACTCCTTTATATTCAGCCTCAATAGTTGATAAAGTAATAACATTTTTATTTTTGCTAAAATAACTAATTGAATCTAAACTAAGTGAGAAACTATATCCTAAAGTGGACTTGCGATGATGAATATCGCTATCCCAAACTAAATATGTGTATCCAATCAAGTCAACATCAATGCCTACATTATAGTGAATCCTAAAATTGTGAGTACCTTGAATGTAGTGGATAATTTGCTTAGATGTTTTCCAGTGTAAGTCATGTGTTGTTTACATAAACCTAGAGACCATGCCCACAACATATGAAATATTAGGTCAATTTTGAGTCAGATAGATGAGGCTACCAACAAGTTGTCAATACAAGGTAGCATTAACCAGTGGAGAAGAACACTCAACCTCAAAATTTGACTCTAGAAAGAAAAGGAGTCAGAGTTGGATTATAGTCATCCATGTGAAACCATGCAAATAAAACAATAGCATACTTGAATTGTGCAATAGTAATACCTAAGTTAGACTGTGAAATCTCAATACCAAGATAGTAGTGCAATAAATCTAAGTTATTCATGGAGAATCTATTATGCAAAGCAGTTTTCACTAATATAATGGGGGATGAATAAATCCTTATGATCATCAGGTCATCAACATAGAAAACCAAAATTAGGAGTGATTCATCATATCGTAAAATTTACACATTCAAATTAGAATTGAATCTAGTGAACCCAACTATGGGGATGAATGAATCCATCTTGGCATACCAAGCCTAAGGGGTATGTTTGACGCCATAGATAGATTTTTAAAGTCTACAATTTAAGGAAGAATCCTATACAAAACCTAGTAGCCACTCTCTATATATTTCCTACTTAAGGTCTCCATTAAAAAATGTGATCTTCACATCCATCTAATGAATATCTCAATGATGAGCTATGACAATGCCAATAATAATTCAAATAGAGTTCATCTTTGTAACTGGTGCAAAGGTCTTGGTGTAGTCAATGCCAGGAAACTATAAAAATCCTTTGCTACCAATCATGCTTTAAACTTATCCATTGACCCATATCCTATAAATTATGTTCAATAGATCCATCTACATTGAATAAATTTCCTTCCCTCATGAACGGGAACTGTTACCCAAATTTTGGCTACCATAGACTAGTTCAACAAAAAACTTGTCTTGTAAGACTTCACATTGGTTTTCAAGCTCAAAAATCCTTCATAAGGCATAATTAACATTGTTTGAATTATGTTTGACACATTTAAGACATCTTCCTAACATTATACTTGTCTAGTCAAGGTGTGTCTTGATCAATGGGGTTCAAAGAGGGTCAAGGGTTCAAAAGTTTGTCATGTCATGTAGTTCAAATCAATGTCATTTAATGTGCCCCATGGTCCATGTTGACCAAAATTTGACCTCAAGTCAAATTTGGTTACCCCCTATAATGAAATTTTCATAGGATTTTCATATGGTATTGTCATGCCTTATATGGTCCAAAAAAGTCTTCATAAAACCTTATAAGCATTGTTTAAGGTAAGTTTGGAGAAGTTAAGGTAATGTCTTGTTTTGGTCATATAGTGGTCTAGACATTTCATGGAGAGATAAGGCTTGGTCAAGTGGTGTCATAGGTCTTTTGGAGTCTCTCAAGGTCATTTTAGCTTTTAATCACTTTGTCATAACATTTCATGCATGTTTGAAGTGTTTAAAGTTAATTTACTAACTTTAAGGTAGTGAAAATGAAGAAAAATGCGATTTTTGGCTAACTTTAGTGCATGTCAAAGCTCTCCAAGAAATAAATATACACCACACACCTTAAAATGACCTTGGATAAATTACACAACTGCCACACCTATCAGAAAGTTAGACAAATGTCAAAATCTTGAGTTTCAATGCCAAAGAAAGGAGTTAAAAGACTTGTACCAACTTGTTGAAGTCATTTTCAGGTAAAAACATTTAAGAGGTGTCCCTTGAGTTTCCATAGGCTAGAAAAAATCATGGGAATAAGTTTCAATTCTTAGAGTTCCAAAAATCTCTCTCTCTCTCTCTCTCTCTCTCTCTCTCTCTCTCTCTCTCTCTCTCTCTCTCTCTCTCTCTCTCTCTCTCTCTCTCTCTCTCTCTCTCTCTCTCTCTCTTCCATCACTCCATTCACAAGCTCTTTAAGGCCATTTTCAACTACATGGTATAAGTCATACATGTGGAGTTATGGGATAATATTTTAGCCAAAGTTTGGGACCCTTATGAGATTAAAATTTTTAGCATTGGTAATTAAATTTATCTCCTTATATTTATGAATAATCACTAAAGAGATAGACTACTTTTTGAAGGCTTAAATCCCCATAGGCTGAGTTTTGTGCAATTCCAGTGCAAGTGTGAAATTTTTTTCCATATAAAACCAAGTGTAATGAGTTATTAGAGGTATTTTAATTAATCATACACTTTCCTTCACTGTGTTGGCATGTGTGGATCATCTTTTGGCAAGAAAAGCTTCTCTTATGCATAGTTTACAAGTGATTATCAGTATTTCTATGTTTTAGGGTTATCAAGGTGGTCTAATGCATATAAGTGTTCCTTAATTATCTTATACCATATTCACAATCCATTCATGGCTCTCTGATCAACTAAACATTTCGTATTAGTAGAAGAAAGGGTCACACTTTCATTCACCTCTTAAACTGTGTTATGTGTGTCTGCATAACAAATTGAGTTGAATGGGTTTGAATATGTATTTCCAAGGATTTTTAGAGTTATGTTTTCCTATTATAATGTGTTTATTCAAAGTAAAAATTATCTCTCAATCAATAATAGTCATATTTTCACTCTTCATCTTTCAAAACACAGGGTTGTAGACCTATAGGTCTACAACTCCAAGAGAAATCTAATGTTGTCAATGTTCAAAGTTGAATTTTATAGGAATTAAAACATGGTGATATTTCAAGTTTAAAAGGGGCATGCACTAATTAATACTTATAAGGCACCCAAAGTCAAATAGAGTTGATGGCAAGCTAACAACCCCAATGCCTCTACACAAGACTGTGTGTGTGTGGACAGTGAATGCAAAAGTTTGAATATGCCTTGAAAGGGTTAATGGACTTGGAGGTAGTGAGAGAGACCCCTCAATGAGGTTTAATTATATATGTGTCATGGTATAATTTAAAATTCCAATTCAAGACCATATACACAGTCAAATTATCAAAACAGTCACCTACAACCAGTTGAAGGAATTTGTCTTGAACAATGATGACTGATGAAACACTGAGTTTTCAAGGTAGTAGGGAAAGTCTTAAATAATAAATAACATGAAAATATTATGAATATATTTAGTGTTACAAGTAGGGATCCTAAAACACCAAATTTTCAGACCAATCCCAAATGCATATACACAGGTAGATGGTCACCTATAGGCTTGTTTAAGTGACTAAGGGTCTTCCAAGCTTGAAAAGGTAGTAAAGAATATGAGAGTCTAAAAGAGAAACAAAATTCTCAAATAATTTATATCAAAGACTTATAAGAGAGGATGATAATCAAATCAAGATTCACCTCAACTCTCTGTACACAGTTAATTGATCAACTACAAGCCTACTTGCCTTATTAAGAGAAGTTGCTTGTCCACAGTAAAAGGAGGAGTTTGAAATGAAATTCTAAATGTCTTGAGTATTTTGAAGAGTTTCTAGTTTCTAAAGAATAACACAAACCTTGATGTGATCACTATTTGGAGAGAAAAGCTTCTAAACCATCAAAAGCACTTAGATTGTTCCTATAGAGACCTACAAATTTGTTAAGGTAGATAGGCTAGTTTCAAGCCTAAAAAAGAATATATCAAAGTATAAAGTCAATAAATTGGGAGTTTGGGGATAGATATAGATATTTCCTTAGTCAAAGTAACATTATAATAAGGTATGCCTAATGTGATTGAGCAAAATAAAGTTCAATAGCCTACTGAGTTAAGACAAGAGATAAGCATGCTTGGTTAGCAGAGAGAATTGCTTGTTTGAATAGATAAAAGAGGTGAAACACATAAAAATGGTTTCAAAAATCCTATATAACCTCACAAATCTTCATACACATGCAACAAATAAGATTAATCAAGCTTGAAATGAGCCTAATCACAGTCAAACCTTGTTCGGGCCTAGTAGGCCAAATTACATACACAGGACTACAAGGTAGTCAATTGAGAAGATGGATAGTTAGAGTGAGTTGATAACCATAGATACTCTCAAGATATGGTGATGTATATGCACAAAAATTTCATTAGATATCAAACCCCTGATAGTGAGAGAAACAGGCTAGTACATGATGTTAGGGCAAAAGTGTATGATATGTTATAAAACCTGAGTAGGACCTAATGGAGGATACAACACATTTAAAGAATAAATGTGGTAGTAAGTCCATTGAAATAGGTCAAGGTAGATGTCTCAAACCTCATAGAGGTGTTTGGATCTCAATCCAAACTTAAAATTTGCACTTTCAGGCCCCAACTCTCCTAGACCTCACTAGCACAACCTACCAACTTATGAGGTTGTAAACTTTTATTCATATCTCGCATGAAAAATTGCATGGTGGTTCAATATTTTAGGCATGAGTACTAAAGATTCATGGAATTTGGTTGTTCATCTAAGGGCTCTCCTTTATGAACAATCCTTAAGACCTTGAGGCACTTTCAGGTTGCTTACGAGAGCCAAAAAGACTTGATGAGAAATAAATGAACTTATATGCGACCAAATCGATTGGAAAAACTTTAAAATGACCTAAAACATGTTCAATACTCCCCTGAGCATCACCCCATGCCACTAGTTTGTATAAGAATGTATGAAACTATACAAAATAGGCCCAAAAAGATAGTTTTTAGCTACTTGATAGGTCTATACAAGGTGTCATAGCTTTAAATTTAACATGGAGAATGGGGAGGAGGACATATAATTTAATCACACACTTATTTGGTGTTTGGCATGTTTGTGAATCTTGTAGAATCAATTTTAAGTCTCTAGGTAGGGAGGCCTAATTAGGACCTAGTTAGGAGACAGAAGCAATAGAAAAGTACACTTCCACTCACTTTCTAATCCTAAAATTGAACATAAATATGTAAGGCCATACAGGGTCCCATAATATGCCTTCATATTCTCAGTACCATCTGTAAAATTCTCTATACAAGGAGGTTTACATCAGTTTAGAGCTACAAGGAATGAGGCCTATTTGGGGGGTTTTGGTGTAGAACAAATTCTTGAGGATATTTTGAGACCTAAAAATGGATTTTTACAGGTCTAATATGAGTTTAATAGGCCATCCATGAATATGGGATGATTTTAAGAAGATGAATTCAATTTTTTCCACTTGTATGCAAGTTTGGCCTAAGGAGATGAAGAGCCTTCTAGACACTTATCAAGAAAAGGACGTGATGTGTTAAGGACAACCTGAAGAGGCCAATTGAGAGGTGTCAAGAGCATATCAAAGGTGTAAGATAACATTATATGAACATCAAGAAGGCCACTTGTCACTCAACAATGCAAATCAAAGGGCATTTTTAGAGAGCAAGTCAAGGTGTCAAATAAGCATATTAACTCCTATGACACATAGAAGGTTGGATCATGTTTAGGAGTGAGACAGATGGCTTTAGAAGTCTATTTATGACTATTTCATAAGCCTATTTTTTTTGTAACTCATGAGGACACTTTTCAATCTTCTTCTACTAAGCCCCTCTCTTTCTCTCTCACTTGTGTTATATATGGAGCCTTAATTGGATAAGTTTGTATCCTCTAATTGAGTATGGAAAATCCTTGCTCATTTATAGCTTTTTATCAATGAATAACAACCTATTTTACCTTCTCCATGGACTTTTTCAATGTGTATGTTAGACTAGTTGATCTTATTAAGTGATAGGTTCACGTCCTTGGCATGTTATCCTTGTTAGCATTCATTTTCAGTTTTGAAAGCCCTTTTTTAGGTATCTTGAAGTGTTTAAATGGAGTGTGTATGATTTTAGTGAGTTTCATATTTACTAGTATCATATCATGACCTCTTGTTTAGTCTTCCTAGCTCGAATTTGCTTCACAATCCTCTATGTGAATTACTTATGTAGAAAGGTAGATTTGAATTAGTATCATGTGTAGGTTAGGCTCTTGTTTGAAGTGAAATTATAGTTGGTTAGCAGTGATAAATTTAATTATGGTTCATCACCTCATTATAATAGGTTTCTTTTATGTTTCTCTTTCCCTTTTCATCTCAACAAGTTAGTAACATAGGTGATGAGCTTTAATAGACATGTCAAGGGAGCTAGCTCTTCAATCTAGAGGTTTACCCCTACTATAGACAACCCACATATCTAAGGTAATCCAATTATTTCACTAAATTGGATTAGGCTTGAACTACCTCTTTGAGGGTGCAAAATTGAGTGACAACAGTCTGTATAAGTGCATTAAATGAAATCAAAAATCCATTTCTAACATTGCAACTCACTTTGAAATGCTTGTTTGATCATTTGTAACATTCAAGAAGGGAATATGCTAAGAAGTGGTAGGCTTATAGAATAAGGGAGTGGTTGACACATCATCCCACATTTGTATAGGTGTGAAGAAGCTTAGATAACACTTATTGGTTCACCAAAATTAGTTTTAAGCAGAATATGAGAGTTCTCAAGCCAAAAGGAGAGGTTTTCAAGAAGTTTGTATAAGGTACATAGTTAAGATCACTTCCAGACACTCCTATAACTTCTTCCAGTTCTTAAAAGTTCAAATCCATACATTTTATGAGGTTTGAAACTGAAACAAGGTAAAAACTACTCATCCCTCCCATCGCTCTCCTTGGTAGCTTCCGAAGGCACTTTGGTTTTGAGTTAGTATAGATAGGAGAGAGAGAGAGTTATATAAAATGAATTTAATGTTTTATGGGGGTAATTATACCCTTTAAATACTTGGCATTATTTCTTAAATTTATTCTCCCTCCTCTATTAATAATCGCTAAGAAGTCTAGGTAGTTAAAATGTTCTCTCATTCCTCATAGCCAATGGTTTCTAGCAGTTTTTTAGCATGAGTGAGATATTGAATGAAATGGATGATTGGAAAAGGTCATATAGAGATTTAATATCCATTTAAAAACTTTTTCTAGTACTTAATTGGCACATATGACCCTTATAAGAAGTAAAACCTTCATTGTAAATGAGTTACAAACTCATATAATAAATCATAGGCAAAGTTTGATCAGTTATGAAGATTTTATCACCTAAGTGATCTTTAAGTAGTTTCAATCAATTCTTAATTCCTCATACTAACCTCCTTATGTTATCTCTTGGCTGGTATCCATCACTTTATGTGGTCTTTGAAATAATTCAGGGTAATATGCCTCAAATGAAGAGTGACAATCATGTAAGCAAAGTGTACATAAGATAGTGAGACTATGGAGAAGCCAATAATGGCTCAGGCATGTTCTCCCAATGGGAATTGAACTCCTAAAAAGCATGAATATAATTTACATTGGGTACATTAAATATAGGTTCATCAAAAAGACACATGAGAGTGATTTTGAACCTTTTTTGCAAGTTAAAATGGTCTCCTCAGTCCTATATAATAGAAATGTGGCTATAATGAATAAAAGATGGACGTCCAAGGGATTACAAGGAGAAATGAGAAGAATAATATGGTGTTCACCCTTATTAACATGTTTAAGAGGCTAATATTTTCTAAGTAAACTTATTCCAATGATGCCCAACACTCAAAAGGCTTAGAACATCACCTATAGGCCTGAGTGTATGAAGATTAAAAATGACAATTTTGAGTTGCTTGGAAATGGGTTCAGATTTACCAATAGGTCAATATAGTATATGGTGTCTTAATTACATATTTATCTTAGGGTCCTATTGAAACTGACCTAAATGAAGAATATTGTAGACCTACAGGGCTGCTAACTTGTTAATCCACATTCTTAACTAAAGGTCAAAATCTAGTATGAAGGGGAGTGTGTGAAGTTGCCAAGGATAATATTGAATTCATAAAATTTTGGAAGAAGATTATAAAATATTGGAAACACCTATTTATAATGAAAAAATAACTCATAATGTTATTGATTCCATTAAATGGAATAAGAGGTATAATTAGACCTAATAGGCCTAAATGCTCATACACATCCCTGTGTATGAAAATAGAAGGGAGACTTGTGAATGTTATATGAGGTAAAGGGTTTTATAAATAAAGAGAATAAATATAAACCTATATTATTTTATTATACCAATAGATTTTTAAGACTCAGTAGTGAGGATTTATTCCCAGGTTGTAGTCAAGAGACCCAAACAATGATCCACAAGTTTGTTTGAAGATAAACTCGAGGAAGGATAATTGTGAGGTGATGAGAATTATGAGGAATATTTAGGGATATATAAAATCATGGAAACTATTATTACAAAGGATAGAGTATTTGGTGAAATATGAAAACACCAGATAAGACTGTTAGGGTCAAATAAGCCAATTTGCTCATAAACCCTCATGAGGAGACAAAGTATGTTTTGAGCTATTTTAGGGGTCAAAATGATTAAACAAGTGTTAGATAAATTAAAGAGATATGTTACAAACCCATTTTAGTTATTTATAACATATTAACTCTAATTTAAAGGCCTTTTGGACTTAAAGTCACTCTCTTGATCCTATACACAGTCTTCCATGCTCGAGAGGTCATTTTGTGAAGCTCAAAACTTCTTGGAGGAAGGGCATGGTGGAAAATTAATTTTGTAAATGATGAATGGGGTCTCTTACTCCAAAACCTTATCATTTTTTCTTTACTCAAGACTCATATAGCAATCCTTAAGACTAGAGGTCTCTCTAAACCATGTGTTTGCCTTATAAAGGAGCTTGAAGAGCATTTTCTTTTGTTTAGAATGGTACAGAGGATTTACATGGGAGTTCAAGCTCATAAATGATGTTATGTAAGTATCCATACTTACATATTCTTAAATTTTTTCTTATATTAAGTCCATGTACTTTATAAACCATTATTAAGATGGTAAACACCTAAAACCCTTACTAAACCTCCTTAGAAGACCTGATGAGAGAAAATATGAGTTAAATGCCTTAAAGTGGAATAGTTTGTCTTGGATATGGATATAATTATCCTAATATCTCCCATGGGCACCTGAAAAACACACTTGGTGGCACATGTGAAGGGTAGAGTGCATGGAATAAGCATAAAAAGCTTAATTATAGGCCTATTTGTGAGTGTGCAAGGTGGTGGTATGCTCTCAAATCAATTAGAGAGGTTTTGAAAGCCTAGACAGAGGTTCCATAACCACTATACACCATTAAATATCTTATAAGGTGGTATATGATCTATTCAAGTCAATAATTTGGGCCAAAAGTGGTGATTACACTTCTTTGTTATTCAAGAAGCCTAATTGTATACCTACAGAGCACTCTAAGAGAGCTTCCCTTTAATTTTTTGAGTTGTCTTGTGATGGTACAAGAATTTATAAATCACCGTAAAACATTTGAACCTATTAATTTCTTGAGAAACCACTCTAATTACCTCTCGAGCCTAAACATGCATCTAAACTAGGGTTTTGGACATTTCTTGGTTCACCCATCCGTACAAGGTCTCATATCCTCAAATTTTGCCTAAAACATGATTATGGGGTATTGAAAGTGAATAAAACATTTCCTTAAGGTTTCACATGTGTGAAGGATTTGTATATCAAAATCTTAGTTTCTTAGGCCTGGAGCCCCGATTGAGGGCTAATGGAGAGAAGAAACAAGCAGATCAAGTACACTTGTATTTGGTGATTGATTGTGAAATTTTGAAAATATAAAGATAAGATAAATGGGTACTCAAATATGTATTTTTTTCTAGTATCATTTGTATAAATTTCTAGACAAGGAGCTTTGTGTTTTGAGGGGTATAAGGAAATAAAGGCAAGTAAGAACTTTGGGTGTGAAATGGAGTGATAGAGAGTGTATGAGGCATTTAATGTAGTTGATGTAAGTTTTTTAAGGTATATATATAGGTGAATCATGGATAAGGTTTGAGGTCATGAAGTTAAAAACAATATTTGAAGCATTTGAGCCAAAAAGTGTTAGTGAAGATTTTATGCTTTTGAAGACAAAAGAGGAAGTTTATAAAACTTGTAGAAGAATGGCATAGAAGCTCCTAAGCCATGCCATATATTATTTAAACACTTTTTAATTACCCTTGAAATTTTAAAAGTGTAGCCTTAAAAGGAAGGACTTAGATTCAAGAACACAAGATTGCCCGAGTAACCTCTTATGCTAATATGCACAAGGAATCTCATAAGCAACTTGGTCATAAGAGTTATAAAAAAAAATTTACAACACATATTCCATGGCTTGGTGCCTATTTTATTCTCTTGTTTAACTATTATATAGACAAATTGCAATGATGGAATGTGTGCATTAGTTTCTTTCTCTCCTCATCTCTCTTCTTGTTATAAAAAAAACCTTGAATGGCTAAGAATGTATCCTCACATTGGTTATGGTGAAGGCCTACCAAAATTAAGTCTTGTGTTTGCTTATTGTAATTAATTTAGTTTTTATATTATATAGGCATCTTGTATATAATGATCTTGAATGGGTTGTTTTGATGAATGCTTAGTGATAGTAAGTGTGCTTCCTTGCATTTGTCCTTATTCATACCTCTATGTAAGATTGTCTTCTTTCATAAGTAATAAGAAGTGTTACACATGGTTTGATTACTTGGAGAAATGATAACTCATTAGTTTCTATTTTTATTATCTCTTGGTTGATCATTTTAAGCTCTTACAACCTTCATAGCCTTCATATTGAAGCACTAGTGTGATAGGGACTATTTTGAAAGGGTATAATCAGATTATAACTTTGTATTTCATAGTGCATTCTTAGCAAGTTGAGGACCTTATGTTTGGTGCATCACCTCTAAGTTTCTTTATTAGCTTTATTTTTCATCTTTCCTTTTTCCAAGTTAAGCAAGTAGTATAGTTATTAGTTTAGGTGTTGTACTTGGGAGCTAGACCAAAATCTAGAGGTTTAGTCTACTTAGAGGTCACCCACAACCTAGTAAAAATCCCATTACATAACTCAATTGAGAGGGCCTAAAGACACCCTCTCAAGGGTGCAAATTTGAGTTATAACAAGAAATAAATCCTAAGTGAGGTTCCTAATCAAGGATTTATAATCTTCATGCATGGTTGTATCCCACTCAGGAGTGCCAAAAACCTCATGAAATGACTATGGATATGAGGCATTAGCAATGAAGACATGTGAAACAACCTAAAAGTGTGAG
Source organism: Torreya grandis (assembly GCA_037957365.1). Classification (NCBI taxonomy): domain Eukaryota; kingdom Viridiplantae; phylum Streptophyta; class Pinopsida; order Cupressales; family Taxaceae; genus Torreya; species Torreya grandis. The sequence continues at coordinate 591,864 of JARHVA010001319.1, forward strand.
CCTGTATACCTAGTATCTAATGGATACCCAACATAATAACCTATACTTTGGAGTGTTTGTCTAGCCCACAAAGGGCCTAAAGTCAGAGATTTAAGAGGAGATTCTCTAACCTATAAAAAGTGACTAGGTGAATAAGGATGTGAATCCTTATCTCTTATATCATCAACTAAACTAGAAGAAAAATCCTCATCATCAGGAATATGTTCAAGATGATCTGAATTATCATAACTATCATCAAATCCTAGCAAGCCTAAGGAGTAGGGAGAAGTGTCAAGTGTGGATTCTAAATACTCATCTCAATAATCAACTTGTGTATGGTAGGATGAATAATACTATATCCATTAACACCATCTAAATACCCAATAAAAAGGCAAGGCCTACTTTGTGGATCCATTACCTTATGTTTATTCCTAAGAATGTGGGAAATAGATGAGATCCAAACACTCTAAAATGCATAATTATGGGTTTCTAACCACTCCAAGATTTAAAAAGAGTGATTCCTTTTAAGGCTTGATGATGAATGTGATTTTGGATGGAACATGCATAGTTAATGGCATCTCTCACTTTTGAGGTGAAGTATATTTGGAGTGTATCATACAGCTTGTCATTTCCTTCGAGACTTGTTCTTGTGATCTTCCACACCATTATACTAAGGATTGTATGGAACTGTATAATGTAAATCAATCAATTATGAAGTATAGAACTACTCAAAATGATGGTTGACATACTCTCCACTATTGTCTATGTGCAAAGCCTTGATGGTTTTCTCTGATTGGTTCTCCACAAGAGCCTTGAAGTCTTGAAAAAGATTTAAAACTTCAAACTTTTGTTTGAAAAGGTACACCCAAGTATACCTTGAAAAGTCATCAATGAAGGTAATAATATATTCGGTCCTACTAAATGAAGGTTGTGGTAATGGACCAGGGTTATCATTGTGAACAAGCACCAAAATTTGTGTAGCTTTCCATGACTTACATTTGTTATACTTTTCTTTAGGATGTCTACCAAGTATGCAACCCTGACAAACACCATCAAAAAATCAAACACAAGGCAATCTTACAGCTATATCATGTTGATTGAGTTACTACAAGCAGTGATAGTTAAGATGGTCAAATAGTTCATGCCATAGCTTACTCACCCCATCTTAGTGAGTGAGTAGTGTAGTAGAAGTATTATCATAAGTAAAATATGAGAAAATGTAGAACTCTGATTGGTGATTTACTTTCCCAACTACCATTGTAGAATTATTGTGCGACTCCCTAATGACCACATAATCTAGTGCAAACTCAACTCTCATGTTTGATCTAATGTGGGTGATCTAATAAATAGATAGGAGATTAGTTGATAGTGAGGGAACACATAAAACACTCTCAAATGTTTCATCACTCACTTAAATGGACCCTCTATTACAAACTTCTACAAAAGTATCATCACCTATCAAAATATAAGGCATATAACATGGCTCTAAGGATGAGAAAAAATCCCATGATGAAGCTATATGATGAGAGGCACCATAATCAATCACTCATGTGAAAAGTTGAGATGCAATTTCAATAAGGGCCTTACCCTTACCTTTCCATTTACCACTATCTTTTGCCTTAGAGGACTTTGGAGTTGATGAACTTTTTGTAATAGACTCAGGGACACTTATATTATTCCTCTCAAGATTTTTTGTTAAGTTGTCTATATGTTTCTTCATACTTTTATGTTCATCATGCTTAGTTCTCTTACGATAGGCACATTTGACTTTCTCTATCTTAGATTTGGCATATGAATATGAGGTCTTAATAGTTGTTTCTTTGGATGTAGCATAAATTTTCTTTTGTATTTGATTTAGTTTTTTCATGTGTGTAGGTAATCATTAGGGTTTCAAAAGATATTCAGTGAAAATAATGACACATGTGAGCTTGTAGAAGACATTAATGTTGGTGTAGGTATTTACTACACCTATTTACTTCTTTTTTCTTATGTGGTAATTAGGTATATTAGGTGAGTGGTGACATCACCATGATTTCATCATGCACATGTGAGTACATGGGTCATATAGTGAGTGGATGGGTCATCCATCCCACTTAGTCCCCTGAGTTCCTAGTCTATTGAGGTTCCTTTTCCACTGTGTTCCCTCAGTGCTCTCTCCACCCATAGTGGAGAATCCCACCCACTCACCTTATCTAGCTGAGTCATCCTACACTCAACTAGCCTATTTATAACCCTGTCCTCTATGGCATTTAGTGTAGAGTGGAGTATTACTCATTCTAAGCCATTTCTAGCTTGAGCATTTAGTGAGCCAAAGAGCTATTGCTCTTTTATGTATTTTGGATTCTTTGAGCTACTTATTTTTGAGTTGTGACAGCTTTAAGAGCTGTGAACTTTGAGCCTTTATATAAGCAATCTATCTCCATTCTTGAATACAATTTATTATAGTTATGTTTTATCTTGATTTTGTGCTTCAACAGTTGTGTGTGTTCACTCTACAGTAATCAATATTTAAAATTTTATTTTGGATTATTCTCATAATATAACCGCCTACATGTCCCCTAAGACCTCCTAGAGCTTCCCTGAAACTTTTGGACAACTCCTCCAAGAGGGACACTAACACCATAATTGGACACTAGTGGCACATAGTGCTACTATCCACATAAGGATGCCACTGTTTAAGGCCAAATTTTAAACACTAACATAGAACAAAAGGTTTATACCTATTTTTATAGCCTATTTCAACATCATGAGCCCCAAAAAAACTTATTTTACTCCAGATAAGTGTTATTTTTCTATATTCTTTCTATTTTGAGAAAAGCTTGTCAAATTAATTATTTCCAGTTTTCATTCTAGGTTATTTTTATACGTAGCCCTTTAACAACATAGGATTTACGTAATCTAAGTCCTAAATAGTTAAAACATTTGTTGAACCCGATGTAATTTGACTATTGCTTAAAACCCTAGTTTTGCCTAGGGTTTACCTTCTTCAAATTTTTGTGCACTAAGCTAGGGTTACAAACTTTTATTTTTTTCTTGATTTTTGGCATAACCTAGCTCATTCAAATTAATCTTATATTAGGGTTTCATTAATTTAATTTCATTTCATTTTTTTGTAAAACAACCCTCGTTCAAACCCTATATCCACATACTAGGTCCCTATACATCCAAATACTAGCAATTAAGGTTTCAATTAGAATCTTAATTTCATCTACACATTGGGTTAAATATTTTTCATAGTTGCACATATACTTATGTTAGATTACATTCTACCTCTTATGTGTTTGTTATTCATTATTTACATTATCTTCTTTGTCATTTTTAAAATGGCATCCAAGAAGCCTCCTACCCCTCACCTAGTTGATGAATTTACGATTTTTTCTCATAATTATAATAATGAATGGACAAGTTTTCAAAATTTTACATTAGAACATGATAATGATTTTAGTAATAATGATGATGATGATTATTGTTTTGATGATGGATATGAGGATTAATATGAGCATGACAATGAAAATGTTGATGAGGATCTACTAAATACATCTTCTTCTCTTCCCTCTCCCTCTTCTCTTAAACCTCAAAATCACACTAATAATATAATGCCAAAAGAACCTCTTGTTGGTAGTGCTTTGTTCCAATGTGATCCTAGATTTTCAACTAATTCCATTACCTCCTTATTCAAATTAAATCAATATAAGGGCAATACATGAAGCCCACTTTTGCATGATTCAAGTAAAGCAGACAAGAGCAATGCATATTCTTTACCCTTCTCACTTAAATTTTAAAAACCATGTACCAATGATATTACACCTTTTATCAATGCATAAAATAAAGTATCATAAATTATCTTATCACCTTCTTTTACATTCCAAGCTCAATGCAATGATCTTTGAAACATATTGATAATATAGATGTATCTAACTCTTCTCCTACATGTCATAATATGCAAAATGAAATTATGATTGCTACTTCTTCTACCCTTGACTCCAAGGCTGAAATTAATAATCATCCATGCACTCCACACATATCAAGTGAATAAAGGCATTGCATTACACCCATACATGACGAGACATTGCATAGTAATAAAAATTTAAAATCTTCTCTTACTCTCTCTCTTAGCAAGCATGTGAATGATACTTATTCTACTCTTACTTCTACAAGTGAATTAAACTCTAATTTTGATGAACCTTGGAATAATGATGATTACTATGATTATGGTGAAGAATATGTGGAGTCTACACCTTTTAGTTCTCCTCCTACGTCACCTATTTTTCTTGTTTAAATAGATGTTAGGTCACATGTTAAAAAAACACACACACTTATTCTTATGTTCATAGTTTACATAATTTACATTCACATGATAATAAAGTACCTTCTAATCCATTAGCATGTGATACTTCTTTGCAAATTAACAAAATAAGATATACCAATGAATCTCCCTCCACCCCACTTACTACAGTAAAACCTGTTTCTCAACCTAACATAAATAAGGGTGATATCTCATTTCCTTCTAACCATGTCCCATCTATCACACCTCCTAAGGTTACAAAGAGCAAGCTAACCCCCCTTAAAAATGTTCCTAGTGCAATATACCAATGGCTAAGATAAATAACAAAATTCAAAAGTTAAATGAACCCCTTGATGATGATAATATACCTTCATAAGAGGTAATCTCCTTAATTCATATTGTGGGTGTTTTTAAATAACAACTATACCATCTCATATTGGAGAATACAGCATACCAATCTTGGGTCGATGCCAATTTCATCCATGGTAATCCTATTCCATGCAAAATCTTGACTACAAGGTTACCACCCAACATTCAGATAACAGTGCTACCTACATTTGATGGGCATGGAGACCTATACTTGCACATTCAGGATTATGAGAAAGCCATGGCACATGTCACCAACAAGTTGACTCTACTACAATTATTTCCAAAGTCCCTATATGGGGAAGCACTAATTTGGTTCCACCATGTTATCCCTAGTGGGTCAATACATACACATGATGAGTTAGAAGAAGTATTTCTCAGGCACTACATATATAATAAGGAACCTTGAGTCACATATGATAGATTACCTTCATCACACTAAGGTGAGATAGAACTAAAAAATTAATATATTCTAAGAATCAAATCATGTTTACATCAGTTGATTTACCAGCTGACAGATTTAGAGGTAAAATGCATCTTTGTTAGAGGCCTCATTTTTCCTCTTAAGGAGAAAGTATCATATCAAACACCCAAATCATTATGGCATCTATGTAACATAGTTATAGCATTAGAGATATAATTAGGACAAGTTGTTACACATTCAGAGGTAGATTTGGATATAGGTGTCTTGGAGTCACATTCATCTAACATGGTACAAGAACTTACTCTACTCTTGATTAAGAAACTAGTGGAACAAATACAGCCAATAAAAATACTCGACAAGGGAAAAGAACCACTTCACAGAGCACCTCCTACAGTGAGTAGATCACATGACACAACATAGGAGTTATATAGTTTTCAGACAAGGATAGGTCTCATGACATCTTGCTTACATTAATATATAAGGAGATGATCACACTTCATACTACTAATCATCATCCATCACACCATTTGCACAGGGTACAATATAAGCCATATTATAATTTTCATAAGATAGATGGCCATTAAAACAATCACTATTATGCACTCCAAGATTGCATTGACTAGTATGTCAATTGAGGCATTATAAAATTCACACATGGGGCACTAAGATATCAGTATCCATAATCTCCTAGATCACACTCCTTTATGATAGAGTTATCCTAGGGCATTCCCTTTGAGAATCCATTGGTTATTCATCATATGAGCCATGTATTTTCTAGGACACCTGTTTATGAGCGATCATGTGTACCATAGATTTAGCAAAGATGGTAGCCAATTCATAGAGCTCAAAGCATAATCTTAGTTTGCACACCAATTAAAATATTTCAAAAAAATCACATAGATCTGAGCATAGTCTCAGTTTGCACACCAATTAAGATACTTGGAAACAATAATAGAGATCAGAACACAGTCTCAATTTGCACACCAATTAAGATATTTGGAAACAATCATAAAGATCATAATACAGTCTTAGTTTGACCACCAACCAAGATATTTGCAAGAGATTGTAGATATGAAAACATCATCCAATAGGCAATCAAGATATTTACTAGAGATCACAGAGACCATACCATAATTTTAGCATGACAACCAATCAAGTTCTTTGCTACAAAGTCTACACACCTAGCCACTAGTAATGTATCAAATGTAGTTCTAGCTCTAGGGTCTACTTATACACCAACACAACATGAGAAGAATGGTCATTGGTTTACCATGCCATCTAGGTTCATATAGTACATACCATAGTTACATGATCTACACATAAATATCCTATGAAACACTTGTAAAACCTATACCAACAAATAACATTCCTAGTCCACTATACATGTCTACTTAAAACATTTGTAATCAGATATAAAAAATCATTACCATTACTTAGACAAATACCATATACTAATATCATCATTTAATTATAGTCAAAATAATTAAACACATGTAGCTATACACAATATAACCAGATTGAGATTACCAATATACACATTACCCATATAACAACCATATATATATATATATATATATATATATATATATATATATATATATATATATATATATATATATATATATATATATATATATATATATATATATATATATAACTCTAAACATAGTTTTACAACAAATATAGTACATCGTTGAATGATACAAACATGGCCATTATGGCTAGCCCCCTCATTCTCACTCTCAGACGTATCTATACTAGAATTAGAGGCCCTACTATCCTCTATGACCATGATTGATGACTGCATCTACTCTCTCTCTCTCTCTCTCTCTCATGTGATACATGCCCAACTCAACCATACACTCTACATGCTCTCGCTATAGACATATGTAATCATCCACTATCTAGATACTTACCCCACCTAGAGAATTGGGTACGTGCATGGTCCATCTCTACAACTTCACATGTGCCTCATTGTTGTCTATGGCTGCTTGTTTATATGCCATAATGGTTATGGCAGCTTAATTGAACAAATGGGCATGAACACAAGCAATTTTTGTGGCCCTCTCCACTAATCCATCATCCACAACATCATCAAGAACATGTCATGTTAGTATGTGGAACACATACTCGATGGTAATCTCCCAATACTCATCATCACCTAAACCTACACATACCCATGCAATGCATCATATTCTTAACCATGTAAAGAAGTAACCAAATACACATAATGTATAGACATACAATGATAACTTACCATTGACAACCTTAAGGTGCTCTACATCCAATACATCCTCTATAATAGTGCCACCTCTTAGAAATAGAGGTACCCATATATGATCTCTCCACCAGGCTATATAGGCATTAATAACTCCTACATCATCTACATTTGGTATGTCAATCATTAGATCTTGCTCTATCAATGAAAATAGGGATAACTCTACAACTAATGGTTTAGGCCTACTACCTGGCCTCATTGGGGCCCAAGAACTCCTCGACCACACCACTAGCATTGGGGGCACATCCTAAGTAACATTGAACTATCATATCACCCACTCATAATAAAACCTCTCATATACATTAAATCAATGGTTATGCAACTAATAGCTAACTCAAACACATCTTAGCTTAGCTTTATTCTTAATCCATCCCTCATAGCCCCTATAGGGCCTCTAGATAATGTCTCTAGCCAACAATATATCTATCACATGGCGATACTGCATCAGGCTACTTTTGGGCACATAGATCATCCTAGTCCACCTCTATGCAAATGACTATAGGTGGGCCCAATCATCTCATAGAGGCAATGCTATCTTACTCACTATGATATGCTCATATGCACAATAATTTAATAGTGTGGAAGATCCAATACTTTTACCACGCATCTCCTACATAAAATGATACAAGTCCTAGTACAAGTGGGTCAGCTTAGTGTGACCCCACAAGTATATGGTACCATGATCCTCTGTGTCCTACACTATATCATGCATCTTGTAGGATATCGATATCCGACTCCAATTTACCACCATAAAGGAAGCCAATAAAATAGATGAGTACTTTTGTAATTGTGAAACATTTGATATGACAATCGGTGACAATAATATATCATTATGGCTCCCTATACAATGAATCCTTATAAACATAGTAAAAAAAATACCTAGTAGCCTATTCTATGGCTTGATCACCTGTATCCTCTTGTAATAAAACTCTCTACCCAATAATAGGTGACCGTAAGATCCTATACATATCCTCCAAGGTGATAATCATCTCCTTAGTAGGTAAGCATAACGTGCAAGTATATGCATCCCACTACTCACATAATGTAATCATCATGTGTTTATCCTAAGGCATCGAATATAAGGATGCCACATGACTTAGACCAAATCTCTCTACCATGGCCATCTTGATGTCTATTAGGGGTAGACCCCATTTAGGTCTCCATCATCTAGCCACTCTGAAACTCTCTCATACGTAGATCAACCTAAAAAAATACAACCAAATCTAACATTGACAACATAAAATATAAGATTAATAGACAATAATAGTCACCAAACACCAATCAACAATAACAAGCATCATAAACTAGTCCTATTAGACACTAGTGTTAAATACATGACAATAGCATCAAATAGTAGTTTCTTATTCAGAACACTAGCATTGTATCCTGGACACTAGCACCAATATCAAGACATAAGCACCAATTTTTCAAAATAGTGACCTAAACTACCAGATTATCAATAAAAATAGTTTAAAATATACTACAACTGACAAAATTAGGAAAAATTATAGGCTCTTTACTAGGGTAACCTCCTCCCCAACCTAGATAAGTGCCTCCACCTCCTCATACCAAGTTAAAGTCACTCCTCATCTCCTCGACATATTCTTTAGCTCAAAATAAATAATAACTATCAAATCAAATGATTCAAATGAATTGTCAAACTCATCAAATAACCTATTTAACTCACATTTATAAAATATCACCTTGTTGACTTTGCATGCCAATTTCACCAACTAATACCAACTTCTTGCCAACATAATATCTAGAGAACTATAACTTTGATTTGTGAGTCACTTCTTTCACGTGGGACTTGACCTCAATGTGCCTCACCCTATATTGATTAAAGTTATATCCTGATCACATTTAACTCTAAAAAATGACAAAAAAATATTTTACTATAATAACCTCAATACAGAACAAATGTCTATCCCATTACCAATTTTAACAATCACCTCCCTCATAATAGACAAACTATTCAAACTTAAAATAACATCACCCCCATTAATTCACACTAGCATATTTGATCATTACCACTTTTGGTTAGACACCCTTACCTCAGTCTCAGATCTCTCACCAAAAGGGGGAAAATACACATAGATTCCTTCAGATATACACATATTCAATCACACAGGTCTACTTAGATACAAATATTTAGGCACACAGGTCTACTCAGATATATATATATATATATAGACACATAGGTCTACTCAAATACATATACTTATGCACACATGTCTACTTAGATACAAATATATAGGTAGATAGGTCTACTCAAATACAAATATTCAAGCACACAGGTTTACTCAAATACAAATATTCAGGCATACAGGTCTACTCAGATATAAATATTCAGGCATACAGGTCTACTCAGATACAAATATTCAAACACATGAGTCTACTCAAATAAAGATATTTAGATACATAGGTTTGATATGGATATACAAGTTCACTCAAATATACAATTTAACTCAGATATATAGGTTCACATAGATATAAAGTTTGACTCAAATATACAAATTCACTCAGATATATAGATGTTTAGATACATGGCTACATTACTCAGATATCAAGATTGAGGACATGATGCAGACCACACATCCATTATCTCTATTTTCAAATTACCAAGTTACACTCAGATCATCACCAAGATGTCATGAGGATTTCACCAATTTGGGTCACATGATCATCTATAGTGGTTGATCCATAGCCTTCCACCAAACCTAGTTTACATACTCATATTCAGTACACACATCAAAGTGGGGGCAAGTAAGCCTTATTTCTCCACACATTCAATTTACATACTCAAATTCACTCCAAATATTAGGGTGGGGGTAAAACAGGGTTTTTTTCCTCATGATTTAGTTTATTATTCAGATTCAGTACAGACGGCATCCACATTATGGAGTTCCTCTTCACATATTTTACTCCAGCTCCTATCCTCTTCTCTGGCCAATAAGTGAGACAGGTCCATAACACATCCACAGAGGTAAACATAGGTGTGCATTCCTCTTTTTCTTTTAATCTAGTACTTTCATTTCATTACATTACTAGAATAAAAGGGGGGCAAATGTATACACCCTAATTTGGTCAAGCAACCACAAATACTATGTCTTTTGTTTCTCTTTCACATGAAAGTCTTAGTGATGAATACAACCCTTGTTTGCATGGTCATTTTGGGTCTTTTGATCTTTCTTATGTCTTATCTTCCATATTTATTGCACCCTTAGTGGTCTTAAGTCACCTCCTCCCAATCATGGGGGGCCCTAACATATCATGCTTGGTCTTAACTTTGTTTTTAGGTCTCATGACACTAGTGCCATTTTCAAGATAATAACACCATGTGGCACTAGTGTCCAATTATGGCTCTAGTGTTTGATGGTCATTTTCTCTTATGTTTTAGGTCCTAACCCTACCTTGAGCCTTTTTTTATGTTTTTATCTCTATTTTACAACATGTTGAACAACAAACAAGGTATTATATTCAAATCAAAGTTCCTTATATATATAAAGAGCCTCACAAGGCATTTTGTAACTAGCACTTACTATTTTATCACATAATTACATAAAATTAATAAATAGTACAACTCAATAGCCTGCATACTACTTAGCTATTACATCTAAACATTGCATACTTGATCAAATAAGGGCCTAAATGAAAGTCATTCTAACATACCATGTGTATTGATATGCACATTCCTTAAGGGAGAACTACATGCAATATAAGATCCTTAGCATTTGGGTTAATGTAGGCAATGGCTAGGACAATAGGGGTTTTGCTTCATGCAATCATAATATCCCACAACCCAATTTTTCCCTTTATTTTGCATTTGATTCTATTATTATTTCAAATGTGTAGGTAATCATTAGGGTTTTGAAAGATATTCAATGAAAATAGTGACATATTTGAGCATCTAAAAGACACATAACCACCTATAAGTCCCCCAAAACTTCTCGTATCTTCCTTGAAAAATTCTAACAGCTCTTCCAAGAGGGACACTAGCGCCATGATTAGACACTAGCACCAGATGGCATTATTGTGCACATAAGGGCGTTATTGCCTGAGGCCAAAATTTAGCTATAGTCATGGAATAAAAGGTGTTTGCCTATTTTTCCAACTTGTTTAGGCCTCTTAAGCCACAAATATACCTAATTTACTCCATATAAGTGTTATTTCTCTATATTCTTGCTATTTAGGGAAAATATTGTCAAATCAATTATTTCCAGTTTTCATTCCAGGTTATAATTATACTTAGCCCTTTAACAACATAGGATTTACATACTCTAAGTCCTAAAAGGTTAAAAAAATGTGCTGACACAACTAACAACACTAGTACATAACCAACTCAAGTAGTTTCAACCATTAAGGAATTCTTGATGAACATATGATGTATTCAATGTACATGAAATACATATTGGCATAGTAAACCATGCAGATATAAAGGTATAACATTGTGTATATCTATAGATAATGAAGATAATCAAACCACACAATACAACTCAATATACACCATCCTGATACACACATAGTAATAAGATGATCAATAGATGTCATAGACCACACATTGCAACATAGTATCCACCATCATGCAAGTCATATAATAATAAAGAGACCAACGAAGGCCTTAGAGATAAAGAACATAAACCCTTGTGTAATCCACAACACATAAACACATAGTACACCGCTACACATAAACTGAGGTCATGCATATCTGCAAATATCTCCAAACTGATATCTACAACTAAAAAATGAAAAAAAAAACCAATAATTTCATGGAAAACCCCATAAAATCCCAAAAAGATTACCTTTTACAAAAAACCTTCAATCTTCCTAAATTATACAATGAATAACGTAGAATAATACCCAACTAGACCAAAAACCTATAAAAAATGAGTTTATATAAAATAAAAAAACTTCATTTTCAACAAATTAACGGGGAATCATAACGTTTTGAAGCCTTTTAGACTCAATGGAGTAGTTTAGAAGACTTGAAAATGTATTTATACAAAGATCATATCCCTCATTCTTTTTTAAGTTTCCTGATCATCCAAGGATGCAGGATAATAACAAAATAAAAAATTAAAGGGTCTACAACAAGCAAACTCAATTACTTAAGATTCTAAAATACACTAAAACAAAACAAGGCATTTGTTTTACCATAACCTGCTCTGATACCATATCATAATGGGCCATGATCTATCAGAATGGGTCATGATCGATAATTGGTGAGGCTTGAACACATTAGACTCTTAATATGTGAAAATATAAAGTCTTGTAGTAAAAGAAGAACTAAATATGAGTAGAATAAAAACATGTTAATAAAATCGATGAAAATAACTTTGAGGAGGGGTACATAAATAGGTAGAGGAGAGGCATAAATTTACTCACACTTGACATTGTGAACACATGACAGTTGCCAAATGAATAGTGAGCACCATGTGCAAGATGTCAACATTGGTTGTTAAAAGACAAGTGCATCCATGCCAACCAATTTGACCACAAATTAGAAATGTGCATGTATAACTTAATGGTCTCATTATTACATTTAATGACCTCAATATTACACCTAAGTGAGTTAAATACTTGTGTAGGAAAAAACATAAAATGGAATTAAAAACTTACACTAATAGTATAATAGTTGTCACCATCTCATAATGAAATGGGCAGTTGATTCATTGTGATCTTGCTTGATATGTAAGAACTATTGTATGTCAGTATTTAGGAGTTTATTCATATCAAATGCTTTGATAAACTCGACCATTAGTTGGAGAAAAGAATTAATAGACCCTTAAGGAGGTGATAATACCAATCGAAGGTGATTCCTTCAAGGGTTTTTGGAAACAAATCGCAACCATACCAGCGTAAAGTAAGAGATATCAAAAAATAATAGTGTGTGCATTGACATGTGCATTAGGATCTCCCTCTCCCTTGAATTTAGAGAGGTCAAGTAGGGGACATGGTAGAAAACTCCTTATATATTATGATCAAGGGGTTATTTCAAGTACTCAACATATGTCCCCATGTCATTAAAGTCTATTAAAGGAGCAATGGACTAATATTCAAGGGGTTGGCATGGATACACATTACTCGTGTAACCACTAGGAGGAAAGAGGGTGTTTGGTAAGGTGGTTTGGAGTGGGCAATAAAGTAGTTATCCAACTGAGTGGATTTAGAGAACATGTGATAGTAAAGAGGAAGAGTGTTAGATGAAGAATGGTTAGGTACTTATTGGGGATGATTATACATGGGTGGCACATAACTTATAGGTGTATAAGGTGATAGATGGTTATTTTACAAAGAGGGAATACACATGGGTGATACGTAACTCAGAGGGATGTAAGGTGGTATATTGTTAGCCACCATATTTTTGGGAGGGGTATAAGTGTAGAAACTTCCCATAGGATTATGAGAAGGGATTTGGTACGATGGAGGAATGTTAGAAGCAAAAAAATTGGGGATGCCATGAGTAAAGATGTCCCTAGGATATCGGTTTGGGGAATAATTGATAAGAGGTGGGTTAGATGGATACAATAATAGTTGGTAATTTACCATTGGGGTAGAAATAAGAGAGGAATGACCTTGACTAGGAGGATGGGTGGCCATACCTTGATTCAAATAGGCTTGGTTACTCTCTAAATTTTAATTACAACCCACCAAGGTTGAGATGAGTTCATTTGAGGAAGAAATAATGGTGGTTCTCGTGACCTCTTCTATAGTAGTTATATGAGGTATGATTTGATGACCACCGATATATTGATTTAAGTTAAAGGCATTTGGAGGAGCCGTTGGGTGTTGCTCTTATAGATTGGCAATGTTTTGATTATTGGGAGAAAGATGCAAAGGTGTTTGTAGTCTATTTAGTTTGTTTTCTTAATTATAGATTATATAAATGTATTAGTCATATCTTGTTGCACTTTAGACATCTAGGTTTTGTAGACTAATTGATGGTTAGGTTACAATAGAAGTGTTGGTCCCACTTCCACCTGTGAAGGACATGTTGTTAGAGTCAAGGTGATTTTTGGTAGTTTTTTATGGATCCCATAGCTCGTAGATCACTATCATGATCTAGTTTTTGAGTTGAAAGGTTGGTTTTGATATTGGGTTTACACATTTTATCGAGGAGTGTTTTTATTCCAATTGCAAAGGGAGGCTTCACCACTAGGGTGAAAACTCCTCTTATAGGTTTCAAAGTCTATGGTTCTCTAAAATATGTCCTAACTAGACATATTTAGGGAGTACATAATACTCTCAGAATATGAATGAAAAGAAAATGTGGAAAGAAAAGAGAAACAAGGAAATATGCAAAAGGACATACCTTTCATGCTAGAGGAAATACGCAAGAGGTAATAGTTTCATATTCATAAAAACACAAAAGAAAAAGAAAATGATGTTTTCTCCTCTTTCTCTCCTTGCATAAAAGGATAGTTTAGATTCACTATTTTCAGTTGCGTGTTGGAATCTTTCGACGCACATAGTTTACATCAAAACCTAGGTCAATCATATGAAAAAAACACTTTTAGTTTTTTAAACAATTCATTTTCAGTTTTAAATAAGCCTTACATTCACAAAAAAACACTCACACACATACTTGTAAAACCTAGACAACCTAGACAAAATAAAGTTTGCATCTTAGATATGATTTCATTTATTTGCATAATAAAATAACGTTGCTCTAAAATCATAAAATTAGAAAAATACAAAAGTTTGATCTTATTTTCTTTTCATAATAGATCATTTAGTATAGCAAACAATCGTTCAAAACACCAAAGCTTAGTCTCTAACTTGCATGCATAAAAGAATTTCTAGATACTTGGAAGTTGATCTCCCTAGGGCTTGGATCTAATTTTATTTTATTTGCATGTTAAAAATTTATTAATTGAATAATAGTTTCATTTATTCATAATTGGAAAAGACAAAAAATATAATTTCATTAGTTTGCACATAAGTAACAACTTTCATCTAGAAAAGGGTAAAAATTTGCATTTTCACTCTTAATCTAGATTTCAATTTTAGTGTTACATGCATTAAAATATAATTGAATACGCACAAAAAGCAACACATTAACTTTTGCACTCAACTTTTTAAGGTCTAGCTAAGACAAATAACATAATGAGAAATGATGGATAATGTAAATGCAACATGACAAGGCTAAACCTAAGGATAGAGGAAAGAGATTATGGAAGACCCATATTTGAACATTATTTACTTGGTGGAGAAGAATATAGAGGGGTCTTACTAAAGGGGCTATGGGATTGGATTGCACATCTAGGGCTTCGAGCTGACTAAGGATAAGATTTGGGATATGGGTTGAGCAAAAGACTTGAAGTCTTATTTTAAAATTGGTATCGCTATGAAGTGCACTTGTTGGAACAAGAACAAATACTTTAGGAAATGGACTTGCTTTATCGGGATAGGGACACTGAGTAAATGTCTTCCAATGGTAAAACAAGGTAGGTTAGAAATATGTAAGCGCAAAACTTAGTTTGAATGTGTTTTTAAGGGGGGTGTTTTTTATCTGGAAAGGTGTGAGCAAGGATTTATTTTTCACTCATCTTGGCAAGGATTTTGTTTAGAGGTTGTTTTGGGACATGTGTATGTATTGAAAAGGTTTTTACAAATAAAATGAAATTGAACTTCCTGTTTAAATGAAAAATATTTTACATTGATTGAAAGAATTCTAAAATTAAATGAAATTAAATGGTATTATTTTTAGTCTTTAAAAAAAAAAAAATTGATGCATGCAACAATAAAACTAAAATCTAGACTAAGTGTAAGTGTTGATTTTTACCATTCTTCTAGATGCAAGCTTTTATATAAATGCAAACTAAATAATTTTTTTTTCAATTAATAAAGAATGAAAATATAATTTAATTATTTATTTTTTATTAAACTAAATGGTTTGGAATGAAATGAAAACAAATTTTAAGTTCTAATTTTCTAATTTCCTGATATAATGACATTTTTTCTTATGTAGATGAATCAAATTAGATTTAAGATGCAAATTTTATTTTATCTAAGTTATCTAGATATGTGTGTGAATGTTTATTTGTGAATTCAAGGTTTATTTAAAACTAAAAATAAATTATCTTAAAATTGAAGTGATTTTTTCCTATGATTTACCCTAGGTGTTG
Organism: Torreya grandis; assembly: GCA_037957365.1. NCBI lineage: Eukaryota > Viridiplantae > Streptophyta > Pinopsida > Cupressales > Taxaceae > Torreya > Torreya grandis. The sequence goes on from JARHVA010001319.1 coordinate 608,324, forward strand.
ATGTAAACTACGTGCTTAAAAAGATGCTACAATGTAAATGTAAATAATGAAATTTTAAAATATGTTTTTCATGCAAAATAAAGAGCATAAGAGAGTTCTCTTCAATTACTTTTATGTTTTTTAAATGTAGATATTAATCTAATAAATAAAGATAAATCTAAATTAATTTAATATAATAAATCAAAATTGGAAATGAAAACCCCAGACCTAATCAATGATAATGACCAAATGAAGGAAAATATTTGTTGTAATTAATAAGTTATCTTCATGTAGCTAATACCTTGATTTCTCAAACACAACCCTTGGAACTCTATGAAAAAAGGATGAAAGGAAAAGAAGAATATAATCTTTGAAAATAAGAGCAATTGAACAATGGCTTTGTTGATTCATAGATAACAAAGAACTAGTTGTTGATTCATATGAATTCTCCTCTTTAAAAATTTTGTAGAATGACCATGATGATGACCAAAGGTGGAGAAAAAGCTTTTCCAAAACTGAAAGTAGGCAAGCTAGGTTTCTGTAGATCTTGAAAAACACTAATCTTTACTGTAAAATTTGGATTTAAAATTCATTTAAACTGAGATACTTGTAGGAGAAGAACGGAGCTTATAAGGGTGAGTTTCATTGTTGGTTAACTAAAATTTAAACTTGAGACCTTAGATAGAGAGTGATCAAAACAAAATTGAGAGTGATCTTAGTAGTCATTAGGCAAATTCAGAATGAACATGAAAAAAATGTGAAGAAAAACATGCAACATATGTGAAAAATTCAACTCTCAAGCTTTATTTTTGAAAAAGGATCAACTGTGATAGAACCACCACTATTTGTAGGGAACAATTACAAGAGTGTCACTTTCCATGATGAAACCACTTTATTATGTAATGAAACTATTGTAGTCGATTAAGAAATCACCATAAAAATGACACTTTTATCAGTGATGATTATGAAACTATTGTAATGAAAGTGTTGCCAATGGAGTGGTTTAGTAATAGAGAGTGGTAGCTGCATGATGAAAATTGGTAATTTTGTCGTGAAGAAGGTAGTTATAAGACTAAGGAAAAAAATACTCAAAGAAAGCAATTTTTGAGGTTTACAAAGACCAAAGAAGAAGAAAAGAGGTAGAGAATGTCATAGAGGACTCAATCAGAGCATATTTTTGGATATCATTGCATCATCATCAAATTTTTCAAAAATGTCACATCATGTAATTTTTGGATGCATACAAATACATGACATACTATTACATGATTTTTTGATGTCATGCTTCCTTTTTACCTAGCAACCTTACTAAGTTGGGGGCATCTCTTCATTTTTTTAGAACACTTCAATAGGTTGTATATATCCATAACCTTTCTACCATGGTGAGCTATATATCATATAAATGGTTTGTTAATCACTCATACTTTATATTGTGTTACCTGGATATTGATAAATATGATCATGTTGACTAGTCTCATTTACTCTATGTTTCTTTTCATAATTATTATTTTACTACATGATAAATTAGCACTTGTTTGTTTACAGTGTATGGCCCTTGGCCTTATGCATGCAACAAATACATGCTCTTGATTTTATGATATCATCATGCCATTTTTGTATGACCCATGGACTTATGTGCTTATGGGACATTCACGTGTCCCTTGTATGTGGCCTTTGGGCCTTATGTGTGACTTTATTTGAAAATTGTATGACATTACGTCTATGTTCATTAATTGTTACTATGGACCCATGATTCATATCATACATTACTTAAATTTTATGATTTAATCTAATGACATGATACATTTAATACATGTGTTTGTTATGTGCTTCAATGTTACTATGAAACATTTAATCTAATGCAATTCAACGTAATATTCAATACTATGATACAATACATCTCAAATATTCATATGATACTACATGATTACATCTTTGACATATTTTATAATTCTATTTTGAGATCAAATATTTGTAAGCTACGTCTCTCATATCAAAATAAGGCATCATAATGGACTTATCTTGAGAATTCAAGTCCACATGGGCAACAAATTTTAGTTTCATGACAATGTAATTTTTCTAGAATTACAACATGGTTCAAAAAATTTAGATTATAGAGACATGTGATGTGCATGTGTACTCATTTATACATTTACTATTGTCACAAAATCTTGCACCCTAGAAGAGGGTGTTCAAGCCTCTTCTAGATTTGGGAAACATGTGAACACTTCTAGGTATGTGGGTGTACCTATAGTGGAAGTGAGATTCTATATTTAAGGGATAGCTCCTTGAATATGTCTTGGAATGCTTATCACCTAAACTAGTTGATTGCTTGTGGGAAAAGGGATATAAGTTGCATGAAATAAACCTATTCTAAAGGGTGATGTACCAAGATGTTTTCCATATGACCATCACACTTTCCTGCACTAATAAACAAGGCATACAAACTAACTTCCAAGTCCCATGGATTCTAACATAAGTATTTCAATATGAAGGTGAGATACATGAAATCTATCCAAGGTAAGTGAACCATAGGGTAGTTTCAGACACTAAGGCTCATTATACACTAAACATATGGGCTCATATACTTGACAACACCTCATATGACCTATTAGAAAAGGAAATCTTGCAAAAATAATGAAAAGATAAGGGAAGAAAGGATACAAAATTATCACTTTGTATCACCATATATCACTTGCACACTTAGACAATTATTCAAGAACTCAAAACTAGATTTGCTTTAATGTTCAAAGGAAAAATATGACATCATTCCAATAAGTCTTAGCCATACATGGAGTGGAATTATATTACAAGGGCCAAAATAATAGCTACTTATAGCATTTGAAAGAGAAGTAGGAAAAGAGAAGTCCAAAGGTCACTTGAACACTTATCATGTTGAGATGAGGAGTTACAAGTGTAGTAGAATGGATTAGGAGATAAAACATGTAATTTTTGATAGGACAAGTAGCTCTCCAAAACTATGGAACTCATGAAATGTGGTGTAGGAGTTCTCATTCTACACAAAATAATTGTCTTCAACATTCACCCTTTTTGCATTATCGCAAAATTGACTAGGGATAGATCTCATGATTGAACTAAGAGGGAGGGGTTATAGACATGCTTTTCCATGCATTGGTTGCATTTTTAATCATTTGGATTCCTTATAAATTGAGCCATCACTATCTGCAATCAAAGAAACTCCTCTTTCAGTCACCCCTTACACTTGGCCTCAAAATTGGCTTCAATTTTCCATGCAAATCCATATAAGGAAGTGAATGACACTTGGCAAGACCCTCCATGGCATTAGATTACTCAAGTATAACATAAATAGGCTTCCACTTGAAGTTCTCACACTTCTCACTATCTTGTTCACTTTGCCAGTTTTGATTGGTTGAGATGAAGCTACTAGTAGACACACTTATCAGTTTTTATAATTCAAAAAATGGACATGAGGGGTTATCCTAAGTCCCAATCCTTTTAAAGTTGGTTGCATCTCTTGAAACCTCCTAAAACCTACACAATGCATAAAATAGTCAAAGAAACCAATTTAAGACCCTGCCCATAAAGAAAGGGAATGCCTCAAGTGGATGGAAAGGGTCTTTGGAGAGTCCTATGTATCATCTAATCACTTTTCATGTCATTCCATCCCATTTGGATAGCTCTCCATCCTTGCCTTCCCAGTTGGGTCCTAATTAGAGGTTTTAAAGGGTTTTATGTAGTTTTAACCTTTAGTGATTGTTCATAAAGGTCTGACATTAAAAACCTAAAAAAATATTCAAAAATCAAGTTAAGGACCCTATTTAACATCTCTTATCTCCTTGGTCTCCCATACAATGCCTCCAAGTGGATGCGAACTTTCCAAGTTGCCTATTTAAGCTCTTTTCTTCATTTGCACAAGTGTAAGTTATCTATGAGCCAAAAGTGGCCTTCCTTATGACTTATTTGCATTCCAAAAGATTTTACACATCTTAAGTGACCCTATAAACATGATCTAATCCATTTGAGTGCTTACCTGAGGTTGGAAGTGACATTGACTTCCCATTTGGGCTAAAGGCTTAAACCCTATCTAATAGGCTTGTTTGCATCCTTCAAGGTCTATACCACCTTATTGAGGTTATCCTTTATGTGCAAGGTTTATCATATTTTCCTAGGTGTTATTCAACTTTATACACCCATTTATAATTATTTATCAGCTCCTAACCCCTCTAATCATCTTTTCCCTCAAGACTTGCAGGGTTTGTGCTCTAGGGAAGTACCCTCTATATAAGACAAAATAGAGGGTACTTCCCCTGATTCCCCAAGAAAAACATATATTGGATAGGCTTCTCCAAGTGATAATTATGTCTTGTGTTGAATTTCAACCCTTGGTTATAATATTAGATCCCTCAAAAGCACTAAAACCCAAGACAGAACTATGGAGAGTGGATTGTATGCAAGGTCTTACCATATGGTTGTAGGTTACTTGATTAGAACCCTCTCTCTATATTACTATAATATTATGAGGGTATTTTGAGGTTTTTCCACTATGATGAGTATGTTCACTGTTAAGGTGTGGAGCTAAAAGCTTCAACTGTTTGCAGACACAAGAGAAAGATGCTGAAGAACCAGAGCCATCGGCGTCGGCAGTATGACCGACGTCGGTCAGATGCAGTGGAGAAGGAGATCGGCGATGGCAGGGAGTCGGCCGATGTCGGCAGCACCAGACTAGCAGGGACCGGCGTCGATCGCCTGTGTATTTTCGAAACTGCTGTTGATGAACAGTCAGTTAAGTGAAGCGAGTGTTTGCATGTCAAGCGACTAATTATAGTCACGAGCTGCGTGTCTAATTATTGTAACTAGAGTTCTATTTTTTGTAAGCATGGGATCCTATTTAAAGACCCATAAGGCATGTATTGTAATTATTCGAAGGCAAGTAAAAGCATTGAAGCTAGCAAGGTCAAGGAGATCTACAGGTGTAAGGTCAAGGAGATCAGTTGAAGCATTTAAGGAGGGATAATAACTCAAGCTTTAGATGTGTTGTGTTGAGCAAGAGAGAGAGGGAAGAAGGTCTTGAGGTGTGGCAAGCCTTTGAGGTGGAGGAAGAAGTGGCATCTTCCTTATTCTATTTTCTTCTAGTAATATTTAATACAAGAGTGTGTATTGTCTCTCAAATTCTTTGTTGTCTCAAGTTTCTAGCTACTTTATCATTCTGGTATAATTCCGTGTTTAATTGCTAATACGAGAAGTAATCATATGTGCTCTAATTGGTAGAGTTAGATCCCCTGACAAGTGGTATCAAAGCTACGATTTACAGGAAGCAGGGTATTGTTTTTGATTACAGGTCATTCACAGGGTTTTCTGATTCAGTGGGAGTTCAGCAATGGCAGAAGAAAGTAGGCTACGAATGGAGAAATTTAACGGCAAGAATTATCAACATTGGAGGATGCAGATTGAGGACTATCTGTATCAAAAGGATTTGTACTTATCGTTGGGTGGGGTTGCATGCAAGCCCACAGATATGAAGGATGAAGAATGGAACATTATTGATCGGAAGGCTCTCGGTTCCATAAGGTTGAGCCTTGCATCGTCTGTGATTTCCAGCTTATCACAGTGCAAGACAACGAAAGAGTTGATAAAGTCCTTGGCGAATTTATACGAAAAGCCCTCGGCTTTTAATAAGGTATATCTTATGAAGCAACTATTTACTTTGCAAATGCAGGAAGGTGGATCGGTACATACTCATCTCAGTGATTTCCATAGTTTGGTAAACCAACTAGCTTCATCAGTCAATTTTGTTTTTGATGATGAGGTAAAGGCTCTCTTGATTTTATGTTCTTTGCCTGAAAGTTGGGACGGTATGGTTATGGCAGTAAGTAATTCTGCATCTGCTTCTAAAATCTTAAAAGTTGATGATGTTGTGAGTGTGATTTTGAATGAGGAAATACGCAGGAAAAGCACAGGTGAATCATCAGGGAATGATCTAAGTGCAGAAAGCAGGGGATGGCAAAGGGAAAAGGTTGAGCAAGGGAAATCAAGGTCGGGAAGGAGATCTGAGTCCAAAGGTATTACCTGCTGGTTTTGTGGAAAGAAAGGACATACGAAGAAGGAGTGTTGGTTGAGAGATAAAGAGAATCAACATGCAGGTATGGAAGAAGCAAAGGATGCAAATATTGTGATGCAGGATGCTCTCATACTTTCTTCAGATAGTCAGGTAGGATCATGGATTTTATATTCTGGTTCATATTTTCATGCATCCCCAAACAGAGATTTCTTCTATGAGTATGAACAGGGAGATTTTGGAGTGTTCTATTTAGGGGATGGTATGCCTTGTCAGATTGTTGGCAAAGGGAAAGTGCAGCTGAGATTGCAGATTGACAACACATGGGTGTTGAAAGAGGTCATGCATGTTCCAATTCTAAAGCAAAGTCTGATTTCTGTAGGAAGGTTGGGAGATGAGGGATGCACAATAACCCTCACAGCAGATTCTTGGAAGGTTACCAAGGGAGCACTTGTTCTAGCAAGAGGTAAGAAAGTAGATACTCTTTATCTGTCTACTTGTATTACTGATTCTACTTCTGGTGTAGATTCGAAGATGTGGCCTAATAGGCTTGGTCACAAGAACAGGAAGGGAATGGAAGTTCTTGATTCAAAAGGTATGTGTTCAAATTTGGAAAGCATAAATACAGTTCATTGCAAAAAGAGGAAATTTGATGCTTTTGACAAGAACAAAGAAGCCTTGGTGTTTATGGAGGAGATGAAGGACAGAGACCAGTCATAGGGGCTAAATAAATTTGAGCAGGACAGCATGGACAAAGGTTTGATCCAAGAAGAGCTCGCAGATGAAAATTTCATCACTTACAGGAACACACAGACACCAATGTCGGTAGCTTGGCACCGACATCAGTCATCCAGATACCGACATCAGTCATGTGCAGACCAGCAGGGTTGGTAGGTCAGGTAGGAGAAGTCTGACGTTGGTCATAAGGACCGACGTCGGCAGGATGGACACCGGCGTCGGCCAGGGAAACGACATCGGCAGTCAGGGTCAATGCAGGGAACCAACATCGGTCGAAAGCAGACTGGGAGATGGTTGAGATCAGTCACTGGAACGGATGTTGGGTGAATTAATAAGTCTCAAACACCCATGTGGAGGTCAGGAAAGGTATGTGAACCTCATATTCGTTGTTCACCTTCTTTATATTGCTTACTGATAGTCATAAACTAGGAAGATGGAAGAAGCAATGCAGGTAGAATCCAAAAACAGTGGGAGCTTGGCATGGATGAGGAGTGTGAGTCCTTGAGTAGAACCAAACAGGTATTTGTTGGTAGTGTTGTCAGCTGGAAGGAAGCACTGGATAGAGGAATGGATTCTGTTTTAGAGAAGAGAGTGGATGGACACATGAGACAGAAGGCTATGGTATATGGTCTTGTTTAGGCTGAAGGCAATGGAGGTTTGACCATTGTATTTTATCTTTACCAAGTTGGATAATATTAGCTACATTATCCTGTTACTGTATTGTGTTACTTGTTGCAGGGTTTCATATACAGGGAGTTTTTTGAGCTAAGGGTAGAGTTGGTTCAGAAGTGTGTCATGGAGAATTTAGGAGCAACAAAATTCTTGTGGCATAAGATACAGGTATTACATCGCAAGTTTGCGTGGTGTTTGGTCTTCAAGAGTGACTTTGAAGAGGGATACAGAGCCTAAGGAACAAAATATATGGTGTACAGTTACAGGTACAAGTTGTAGCTATTTATCTCCAAGTGGGAGATTGTTAAGGTGTGGAGCTAAAAGCTTCAACTGTTTGCAGACACAAGAGAAGGATGCTAAAGAACCAGAGCCACCGACGTCGGCAGTATGACCGATGTCGGTCAGATGCAGTGGAGAAGGAGACCGGCGACGGCAGGGAGTCGGCTGACGTCAGCAGCACCAGACCAGCAGGGACCGGCGTCGATCACCTGTGTATTTTCGAAACTGTTGTTGACGAACAGTCAGTTAAGTGAAGCGAGTGTTTGCATGTCAAGCGACTAATTATAGTCACGAGCTACGTGTCTAATTATTGTAACTAGAGTTCTATTTTTTGTAAGCATGGGATCCTATTTAAAGACCCATAAGGCATGTATTATAATTATTCGAAGGCAAGTAAAAGCATTGAAGCTAGCAAGGTCAAGGAGATCTACAGGTGTAAGGTCAAGGAGATCAGCTGAAGCATTCAAGGAGGGATAATAACTTAGGCTTTAGAGTTGTTGTGTTGAGCAAGAGAGAGAGGGAAGAAGGTCTTGAGGTGTGGCAAGCCTTTGAGGTGGAGGAAGAAGTGGCATCTTCCTTATTGTATTTTCTTCTAGTAATATTTAATACAAGAGTGTGTATTGTCTCTCAAATTCTTTGTTGTCTCAAGTTTCTAGCTACTTTATCATTCTGGTATAATTCCGTGTTTAATTGCATATAAGAAAGTAATCAATTGTGCTCTAATTGGTAGAGCTAGAGATCCCCTGACATTCACAATGTTCATAAACTCTTATAACCCATGCTTGAACTTTTAACCATATTCTTAGTTAGGCCTGGCTGATAGGCTAACCCTATTTGTATATTTATCCTACCTGTAGGTGTATATTACACATATAGAGTTGTTTACATTAATAAAAGGTCTTATTTAAACACTTAATGCCATATCATAGTCCCTTTGGTCACCTATACCATGCATTTCTAGGCCAAAGACCTAAAACAATCATCACTTGAGTCACTGTCAACTATAGTTGATTGTAGCTACCAATTGTTGGGGTAACATGAGTACTGTAGGCATAAACCATATTTAGAATCATTGTTAAATTCCATTCGGATCCCATATAAGTTTTATATGGACCCATCCTTATCAAATATTGGTGTCTCCATGTATACACTCACCTCAAAGATGATATAGGATTTCACAATCAGCTATAGGTGAATTGTTTCAGGGGAAAGGACACCTATAGGTATAGATTAGACTCCAAACAGTTCATATCAACCTATATTAATGACCCTTATGCTCCTTTATATGCCTTTTCACTTGATAAGGTCATTCAATCATGAATATATGTTTCACTTTCAACATTGAGTGTAGGGATCTCATTGTATTTCAAATCCTATAGATGTTACTACCCAAACTTAGTGTTCAAAAGTGCATCTTTGGGCTTTTCAGCAAATGCCTTCCACTAATAATCTACCCTCCAAATTTTTTAAGGTTCTTCTACTATGTGGAGGCTATAATGTAAATGTTTTTGGATGCACCAAAGCTCTTTAAAACATTGCCATGGGGTATCTAAAAGATGGCTAGGTGCTATGTTTTTGTCTTTTAGGGAAATGGTCCTTGAACACAGTCTTTTCACCTTTGAAGGTAACCTTCAACCTTGCCTACCAATCTAGCATTTCACATAGATCTACCATGTTCTCTTAAACATGTTAGCACTCTAAAGAAGGTGTATCTCCAATAATCTTAACATAACCACTAATGTTTGGCAGGGTGCTAAAGTAAACCACTAAGAGGCTAGAAGGCTCAAGGGTTATATGGGTTATAGAAGGTCTAGCATGCACAAAGATATAGAGAGACTTACAAATCAGGGTGTGGCTAGCACGAACAAGTGCACAAAGCATGTAAGTACCTCTACTTAATCCAACCATAGTAAGGTGAGTGGATAAAACTACATTATTGGTTATATAAACAATATGAAAGCAACAATACTAAATTAAATGAGATAACCAATGAAATGTAAATATAGCAATTAAGGCTCTTTGATACCAAATGAAATATATTTTTAGTAATAAATACATTTTTAAACAAGGGTTTAAGAGCATGCCTATTATATATTTGAGTTATCCTTTCAAAGCAACACTATTATTTTCTAATCGTGCAATGTTCTAGTTTTAGCAAGAGAGGGAGAGAATGTTTGAGCAAGCTTTTCTAGCATATTTTGAGAATGTATATCTCTAATATTCAATGAGGAAGGGTTCCAAAGAGAGTAATGGTATGCAAAAAATGAATATTTCAAGCAATGAAAGTATTCTTTAAACATATACAAATGCAATAAACTTTGGAAATTACTCTAAGCAACACATGAAAACAACTATTTCACTAAAGCAATTCAAACCCTAGCATATACACTACACAAAACAATGGAGTTCCAATTTGCATGGAAAAGTGGCCTCAAATCAAGCCTAAATATGAAGTGTATATGTTCTACCAAATAGAAATTCAAGCTAGGAAGCAATGTAGGAGGAAAACCAAGCTAGGTGCAAGCTGAAGTCCAAACCAAGAGCCAAGAGCAAAGGAGGAGGTGAAGTGAGAACTTGCAATGGTGTAAGAGATCCACACAAGTGCACAAATTAGGTGAAATCTCAAATTTATAAGCTTGGGATCAAGCCACAAGGAAACAGGAATAATTGAGAGCAACAATAGAGTCTCCAAGTAACAGTGTAGTAGCATATGGGATTCCCTATCCCCAATCAAGCTTAAGAGTACCAAGAATGAATCAAGAGAGATTCAAGAAGGAATGAGAGTCAAAAGAGGGAAAAAGAATCAAGAGAGGATGTCATGAGAAGAGAGAGAGAGGCTCAAATGAATGAGAAAGAGGCATATATCTCCACCTAAATGTGCCAAATGACCTAAAACTTGCCTTTTTTGGCTATTTGACTTCATATTGGGACTTTTTGCTACATTCTACCTAAGCCACAACTTTGGTGAAGGAAACATGTAGCCTAGGCTATGAGTTTCCTTCATCGAAGCCATAGCCTAGGTAAAACATGGTCCCAAGTTGGTCAACAGGCTCTCGAGAGGCCCTAGGAGGTATCCAAAAAGGACTATCTTGTGTGCAAAAGGCCCAATATGAACTAGGGATGTATGGGGCATAGGAATATGATGTGATAAAGGTACAAGTAAGTGGAGGATGACTTATATTAGGATAACCAAGGTTGGTATTTTGCATGTGAGCCAATGTATAGTCATAGGGAGGAGTGGGGTCATGAGAAGTAAGATTACATATGCCCCTAAGGTACAAGCAGTTAGTGTTTGAATGAAAAAGGAGTGTTGTGTAGTACCTAAAAGCCACACCAAATAATAGAAAAATAAGAATTGTAAAGATAAAAGGAAATATTACCCGTACTTACTAGATAAGGATGGCGATGGAAGAAGTTGATGATGCAATCCATGAGTGAGAGTGTAAATGCTGCATAATCCAAATCTAGCTCCAGATCCATATCCAACTCCATCTCTTATAAACAAGGGACATAAGTGACATCAAATCACATCATACTATCCAGAATGACACTCATTAGGGTGTCAGCCTTAGTGTTCTCCTTGCAAAGGATATGGGTGAACTAGACGACCTCAAAGAAAGAGAGTAAATTACATGTCACCTCAAAGAGGGGGAATAACTTAGAGCTAAGGATGACCTAAACATTAATGAGTTGAGACACAACTAAGAGTGAGTTAGATAATAATTTTACATAGCATGTGCCTAACTCATGGGCATCAGTCAAGGTACCAATGATTATATGATACTCAATGGTTTATTTGTCTTATTGGTAAGAAAGAAATCAATCGTAACCAGCTCATGGCCTCGACTATCCCCATCAATGTGAATCACCACTGAGGGGTGTACCATAATGGGGGTTGACGATGTAAGACTAATGACTGTAGAAAGGCAATCTCAAAGTGAAGTGGTGTAAGTGATTTGCACAAGGGAAATAAATAATGAAATCAAGCCACAATCATAATGGTTAACCAACATCGACCATGGTGAGGGGTAATAAGGGATAGTGGGGGGCTGCTAGGAGAAGATGAAGACCAGTCAACAAGACTAGAGTAAGTCCTGAACAACCGTAGCCAGCTAGTAACCCTACTTGTAACCATGATAAACAAGAGAGAGAGGGAGTCAGAATGGATTGATTGTAAAAAAGTAGGTAAACAACTAACTAGAAGAAGTATAATAAGTAACTTATATCCATGGGTGCCCACAAGATGGGACAATAGCCTGGGAGGTTAATAGGGACCCAAAAGGGGTCTTGAAGACCAAAATAGAGCTAGAAAAAGCCCCAAGAAGCCTCGAAATAACAAACAGAGGCCACCAATGTGCTTAAAAGGTGCCAAAACCTCTAATATAGAGGTTTTGTGGTCTAAAATACAAAAATGGGTGAAAACCTCCAAAAGGGCCCACAACAAGCAAGAAAAAGGGACTAAAAAGAGGAAAAAAGAGAGAAAAGAGGTCATTTTCACTCTAAGAGATCCAAAGGAGAGCCCATGAGCAACCAAAGTCCAAGGGGAGCCTACTAAGACATGGGAGAGCATTAGAGACACACAAAATGGTCCAAGCAAGTCCTAAAAACAAATTTTGTAAAATTTATTCATTTTTTGGGGGTTTGGGAGGCCCTAAATGCATTTTGACTCATTTCAGGTGATTCAACAAATGAATCGAGTGGAACAAGTAGTCAAAATGATGGGCTTAGTGACACAGAGTAACTGGGACCAATGGAGGTCCAAACGAAGCTCTGTGAAAAGAGAAACAAGGAGCCCTAGGGGCTCTCGAGCATCCCAATGTAAGCCATGGCATGGCCTACCTAGGTTGTGGCTTTGCTCAAAAAATCATGGCCTTGGGCAGAAAGGGGCCAAAATAGGCCCCTAATGAAGTCCAGAGGAGCTTCAAAAATCTTGAAAGGGGTCGAAAGAGAAGGGAGGGGGAAAAAAGAGTAGATAGATAAAAACATAGTAGTTTACTAGTTTTTTACTTATTCTTACTCTTTTTTTAGCCATTTGACTAATCCATTTGCTTATTTTCTTATTTTTATAAACACACAAAGGAGTAAGCCTACTAGAGGAGGGAGGACCTTTATAGGTGAGAGAGAGGCCAACACAATAATATGGGCTATGTGAGGTGACCATCTGGGAGAGAGTTCTTGCATGGTTGGCTGAGGAGGCCAATGCTCTACCAGTGGCAGATCGGGATCGCTTACAGAGTGTAGGGCTTAAGCAGCTAGTATATATACCCTCATTATGTCATTTTAGAGACTTGGTCAATGTATTGGTGATCATATGGGTACCTGAGAGACATGTATTCCAATTGGGGCCTGAACTAGAGGCCATCCTCAACATAGAGGATGTCTATAGACTCTATGAGGTAGAGCTAATAGGTAGAGAGATAAAGCTACCATCGATGCAAGACGTAGCATTAATAGAGAACTACTTGGTGGGACCCCACCTATAGCAAAACAACCATGGAGTGTAGATCACATAGTCATCACCAGGGGTACCCACTCTGTGGACAATGATAGAAAGGACAATGGTTGGGAGGCTCTACATCAGCCAAAGTATAGGACATCTACCACTATCATGAATAGGAGTTGCCTAACAAGCTAAGGGAGGATAGAGATTTTCTTGGGGCTAATACATCCTAGGAGGATTATACTAGTAGCTAGATCACATCTGATTCACAAAGTTGGGTAGATTGACACAACCTAATTTACTCATGTCCTGGACCTACAAGAGGTTCTTGCTGACATGATAGAGAATGCCATACGATAGCAAGGCATACCCTACACTAGAAGAGGGTACAACACTAGCTGCATGATTCATAGAGAGGGTAGGGCCTATGGAAACCACCTTTGATCTAGATGTATTATCGAGTTACATTAGAGATCCGTACAGGTCTATAACATAGCCAGAGGATGTTGGGTAGATCCTTACTTGGGATGGGAGAAGATGTGAGGTCTACAAGGATCATATCATCATCCAATGAGGTAGGATCTACAAGGGAGATGGGCATAGCCTAAGCTAGCTAGGGGTGAGCCAGGTTGACAACCAAGGCAGAGCGAGGGGTGTGACGATGGAGAGAGGACACCATAGTGAAGACCACCATCATCAAGAGGAGTATGACCAATAGGAGGGCCGTAGAGGCTATCAGCACTGCTAGGTAAGACAAGTGTATTTACTAGATATCACTTCATCTTGATATTCATCCTTAATGAGATCAAATATGTGACTAACATATGTGCTTTGTGTGTGTGCGCAAGAGACCAACCTAGTTAGATTGGACCCTAGGTGGACCTCTTATTAAGAGAGTTATTCCCTAATGTGATGGGCACACCACTAACAAAGTAGGTACCACATTTGTTGATAGGAGTAGAGCTACATACTTGGTTTTGACATGTCGGTGCATGAGCCTCGCTCAAGCTAGTGAGGGAATGACACAAGATTCCATAGATAGAAGCTGAGTTAGCAAACCATAGGGTGATTATAGTATAGATCAAGGTGAGACAAGAAAGAGCAAAGGCCGAGATCGATCAACTATGATCTGAGCTAGCTCGAGAGTAGACTAGAGGAGTTGAGGCACCTAGAGTGATGGTAGATTGACTAGATTCACTGGAGGAGACTGTAGCTCTATTGGTCAAGAGGTAGAGATGGAGGTCTCCACATAAAGCATGACTACTATAGATACTCCCCAGTTATAAGTTGACTAGGTATGAATATATAGCCACACATGTGGTACTTTTTAGGGACTATGAACCTATGTGATGAACTTAGAGAAAAACATGTATTTTTTGTGATATATATATATATATATATATATATATATATATTAGTTTTCTCATTATTAACACATGTGTGTATATGATTTTATGTATGATGTGTATGATTGATTTAATATAGACTACTAGATACATGTGATTAGACAGTAGGGAATACTAATAAAGAACCCACATGTACACACATATACCAATGGCATAGAGGTTAGTGGCGTTAGAGGAGAGGAAAGTGTTAAGGTGTGGAGCTAAAATCTTCAACTGTTTGCAGACACAAGGAAGGATGCTGAAGAACCAGAGCCACCGGCATTGGCAGTATGACCGACGTCGGTCAGATGTAGTGGAGAAGGAGACCGACGATGGCAGACAGTTGGTCGACGTCAGAAGCACCAGACCAGTAGGGACCGGCATCGGTTGCCTGTGTATTTCCAGAACTGCTATTGACGAATAGTCAGTTAAGTGAAGTGAGTGTTTGCATGTTAAATGACTAATTATAGTCACGAGCTGCGTGTCTAATTATTGTAACTAGAGTTCTATTTTTGTAAGCATGGGATCCTATTTAAAGACCCATAAGGCATGTATTGTAATTAGCAAGAAGGCAAGTAAAAAGCATTGAAGCTAGCAAGGTCAAGGAGATCTACAGGTGTAAGGTCAAGGAGATCAGCTGAAGCATTCAAGGAGGGATAATAACTCAGGCTTTAGAGTTGTTGTGTTGAGCAAGAGAGAGAGGGAAGAAGGTCTTGAGGTGTGGCAAGCCTTTGAGGTGGAGGAAGAAGTGGCATCTTCCTTATTGTATTTTCTTCTAGTAATATTTAATACAAGAGTGTGTATTGTCTCTCAAATTCTTTGTTGTCTCAAGTTTCTAGCTACTTTATCATTCTGGTATAATTTCGTGTTTAATTGCTAATACGAGAAGTAATCATATGTGCTCTAATTGGTAGAGTTAGATCCCCTGACAAGTGGTATCAAAGCTACAGTTTGCAGGAAGCAGGGTATTATTTTTTATTACAGGTCATTCACAGGGTTTTCTGATTCAGTGGGAGTTCAGCAATGGCAGAAAAAAGTAGGCTACGAATGGAGAAATTTAACGGCAAGAATTATCAACATTAGAGGATGCAGATTGAGGACTATCTGTATCAGAAGGATTTGTACTTACCATTGGGTGGGGTTGCATGCAAGCCCACATATATGAAGGATGAAGAATGGAACATTCTTGATCGAAAGGCTCTCAGTTCCATAAGGTTGAGCCTTGCATCATCTGTGATTTCCAGCTTATCACAGTGCAAGACAACGGAAGAGTTGATAAAGTCCTTGGCGAATTTATACGAAAAGCCCTCGGCTTCTAATAAGGTATATCTTATGAAGCAACTATTTACTTTGCAAATGCAGGAAGGTGGATCGATACATACTCATCTCAGTGATTTCCATGGTTTGGTAAACCAACTAGCTTCAGTCAATATTGTTTTTGATGATGAGGTAAAGGCTCTCTTGATTTTATGTTCTTTGCCTAAAAGTTGGGAGGTATGGTTATGGCAGTAAGTAATTATGCATCTGCTTATAAAATCTTAAAAGTTGATGATGTTGTGAGTGTGATCTTGAATGAGGAAATACGCAGGAGAAGCACAGGTGAATCATCAGGGAATGCTCTAAGTGCAGAAAGCAGAGGATGGGAAAGGGAGAAGGTTGAGCAAGGGAAATCAAGGTTGGGAAGGAGATCCGAGTCTAAAGGTATTACCTGTTGGTTTTGTGGAAAGAAAGGACATACGAAGGAGTGTTGGTTGAGAGATAAAGAGAACCAACATGCAGGTATGGAAGAAGCAAAGAATGCAAATATTGTGATGTAGGATGCTCTCATACTTTCTTCAGATAGTCAGGTAGGATCATGGATTTTAGATTCTGGTTCATCTTTTCATGCATCCGCAAACAAAGATTTGTTCTACGAGTATGAACAGGGAGACTTTAGAGTGCTCTATTTAGAGGATGGTACGCCTTGTCAGATAGTTGGCAAAGGGAAAGTGCAGCTGAGATTGCAGATTGACAACACATGGGTGTTGAAAGAGGTCATGCATGTTCCAATTCTGAAGTAGAGTCTGATTTATATAAGAAGGTTGGGAGATGAGGGATGCACAATAACCCTCACAGCGGATTCTTGGAAGGTTACCAAGGGAGCACTTGTTCTAGCAAGAGGTAAGAAAGTAGATACTCTTTATCTGTCTACTTGTATTATTGATTCTACTTCTGGTGTAGATTCGAAGACGTGGCCTAATAGGCTTGGTCACAAGAATAGGAAGGCAATGGAAGTTCTTGATCCAAAAGGTATGTGTTCAAATTTGGAAAGCATTGATAGAGTTCATTACAGAAAGAGGAAATTTGATGCTTTTGACAGGAACAAAGAAGCCTTGGTGTTTATGGAGGAGATGAAGGACCGAGATCAGTCACAGGGGCTGAATAAATTTGAGCAAGGCAGCATGGACAGAGGTTTGATCCAATAAGAGCTCGCAGATGAAAATTTCATCACTTACAGGAACACACAGACACCGATGTCGGTCACTTGGCACCGACGTCAGTCATCCAAATACCGACATCGATCATGTGCAGACCAGCAGGGTCGGTAGGTCGTACAGGAGAAGTCCAACGTCGGTCATAAGGACCGACGTCGACAGGAGGGACGCCAACGTCGGCCATGGAAACGACGTCGGCAGTCAGGGTCAGTGCAGGGAATCGACATCGGTCGGGATCAGACTGGGAGATGGCCTAGATCGGTCACTGAAACGGATGTTGGGTGAATTAATAAGTCTCAAACACCCATGTGGAGGTCAAGAAAGGTATGTGAACCTCATATTCGTTGTTCACATTCTTTATATTCCTTATTGATAGTCATGAACTAGGAAGATGGAAGAAGCAATGCAGGTAGAATCCAAAAATAGTGGGAGCTTGGCATGGATGAGGAGTGTGAGTCCTTGGAGAACCAAACAGTACTTGTTGATAGTGTTGTCAACTGGAAGGAAGCACTGGATAGAGGGATGGATTCTCGTTTTAGAGAAGAGAGTGGATGGACACATGAGACAGAAGGCTATGGTATATGGTCTTGATTATGCTGCAGAACAATGGAGCTTTGACCATTGTATTTTATCTTTACTAGGTTGGATAATATTAGCTACATTATCCTGTTACTGTATTGTGTTATTTGTTGCAAGGTTTCATATACAGGGAGTTTTCTGAGCTAAGGGTAGAGTTGGTTCAGAAGTGTGTCATGGAGAATTTGGGAGCAGCAAAATTCTTGTGACATAAGAGACAGGTATTGCATCACAGGTTTGCGTGGTGGTTGGTCTTCAAGAGTGACATTGAAGAGGGATACAGAGCCTAAAGAACAAAATAGATGGTGTACAGGTATAGGTACAAGTTGCAGCTGTTTATTTCCAAGTGGGAGATTGTTAAGGTGTGGAGCTAAAAGCTTCAACTGTTTGCAGACACAAGGAAGGATGCTGAAGAACCAGAGCCACCGACGTCGGCAGTATGATCGACGTCGGTCAGATGTAGTGGAGAAGGAGATCGGTGACGGCATACAGTCGGCTGACGTCGACAGCACCAGACCAGCAAGGACCGGTGTCGATCGCCTGTGTATTTCCAGAACTGCTGTTGACGAACAGTCAGTTAAGTAAAATGAGTGTTTGCATGTTAAATGACTAATTATAGTCACGAGCTGCGTGTCTAATTATTGTAACTAGAGTTCTATTTTTGTAAGCATGGGATCCTATTTAGAGACCCATAAGGCATGTATTGTAATTAGCAAGAAGGCAAGTAAAAAGCATTGAAGCTAGCAAGGTCAAGGAGATCAGCTGAAGCATTCAAGGAGGGATAATAACTCAGGCTTTAGAGTTGTGTTGAGCAAGAGAGAGAGGGAAGAAGGTCTTGAGGTGTGGCAAGCCTTTGAGGTGGAGGAAGAAGTGGCATCTTCCTTATTGTATTTTCTTCTAGTAATATTTAATACAAGAGTGTGTATTGTCTCTCAAATTCTTTGTTGTCTCAAGTTTCTAGCTACTTTATCATTCTGGTATAATTTTGTGTTTAATTGCTAATACGAGAAGTAATCATATCTGCTCTAATTGGTAGAGTTAGATCCCCTGACAGAAAGGTTCACCTTACCACTATAGGCAACTTTCCTGGAGGGCCACGTGGTCCCTAGACATGAAATTTCATGAGGTGAAACCCATTGATCACGTGTTGCAAGGGCTTGCCTTCGAGAGTTGAGAGATAAAAAACCCCATTTTCTAGAGAGGTGATGATGATGAGAAGGCCAAACCACTTGTGTGCAAGTTTGCCTTTCTTATGATGCTCTTTCTAAAAAATAAGGACCATATCACCCAACTTTAACTGATTAGGGCACACCAAATTCTTGAATTGGTGGTGTTGATGGCACTGGTAAGCACTGTTGTACTAAAGAATGGTCAGGCATCGCTTATCTAACTACTCAAGCTCAGCAAGGTGAGTGACGCATTCTTCCTCATCAAAAAGCAAACCAAATGTCTTAACCTACAGTGAAGGGATAATGACCCCTAAGGGAAGAACAACCTCAAACCCATACATGAGAGAGTATGGGGTTGCCCTTATGGCCATTCAAAATCTAATCTGATAGGCCCAAAGGGTAGGATAGAGCATGAGATGCCAGTCTCTCTTGGACTAGGCAATGGTATCGAGAAGCATCTTCTTCAAAGTTTTATTTGAAGACTCTACTTGCCCATTTCCTTGGGGGTGATGGGTAGAGGAGAAACAGAGCTTGAACCCAAAGCATTCAGTGAACTTATGCATCTCAGGGCTTTGGAAGCCTGAGCCATTATCGACCTTGATCATGACAGGAACCTCAAACCTACAAATAAGTTAGTTCAGGATGAACTTGGTGATGGTCTTTCCATACATGCTGCTGAGAGGCATGGCCTCAACCCACTTCATAAAATAGTTAGTGGTAGAGATGAACCATTGATGGCCATCGAAAGAGGTAGGTTTGAACTCATTGATGAAGTCAAGAGTCTAAATCGAGAAGGGCCAAGTGGTCAAAATGAAGTGTAATAGGTCAGCTGGGGAATTGATAGCGTCTTTTATGAATTGACACATCCTACACTTCTTGGTGCATTAGATTTCATCCTTAACAAGAGTAGACTAGTAATATCCCATCATAATAATACGTTCAGCAATGGCCTACCCTCTCAGGTGGACACCACAAACACTCCCATGGGATTCCTTAAGCATAAGAGGGATATCATTTGAGGTGAGGCATTGCATCAACACACCATCAAGACCACTCTTGAACAAGATGTCGTCAATGATAACATAGTGGATAATGAGCTTATGAATCTAATAGCATTCTTGTGAAGATGTGGTGTTTGGATAAGATTGGTCTGCAAGGTAACAAATAATGTCTTGATAAAAATCATACTCAGAGACCTCAACATGGTTCACCAGCTCTATGTTAAGGTTGGATAGTGGACACTCAATGAGTTGGTCAGCCACAACCAAACCTTTGGTAGACTTTTCGTTAATGATGTAGAGGTCAAACTCCTGAAGAAGCATGATCTACCTCGTAGTCCTGCTCGTAAGATGTGTCTTGCTGAGCAAGTAGTGAAGTGGATTAGATTAGACTATGATGTTGGTAGTCTAGCCCAACATGTAATTTCATAACTTCTTAGTGGAGAAGATGAGAGAGATGCACTAACACTCAATAAGGAAATAGTTGAATTTAGGGCCAACCAGCATGTGAGAGATGTAATAAATAACTCTCTCCTTTTTGGTGTCATCCTTTTAGCACAACATGCCCCCAATGGAAAGATCAGTGATAGAGGTGTATAAGATGAACTCATGCCCTTCAATAGGTGCCATCAAGATAGGAGGATTATGAAGTAGATTCTCTAATTCCTCAAAAGCCATTTAGACTTCAGGAGACCATAAAAATAGAGAGTCCTTACACAAGAGACATGTGAGGGGTATGGATTTGTGAGCACACTCCTCTAGGAAATGTCTAAGAAATTTGAGTATTCCTAGGAAGGACTACAACTAGACAAGGTTACATGGGGGAGGCATCTCAAGGATCACCTTGATTTTGTCAAGATCCACTTTAATACCCTTCTATGAGATGAGGAAGTTGAGAAGCTTTCTATCTAAAATGCCAAAAATGCACTTCTCAGGGTTGAGACTGATGTGATACTCTTAGAGATGCTCAAAGATGATTATGAGGTCTCGCACATGCTTTTGGTGAATGAGCTAGGTCCTATTTTCCATAATAAGGTTATGGATGACTATGTCAGGATCTACGCCATTTATATCAACATATTCCCAAGTGAATATGTCTAAAATTCATGTAAGAAGGTAACCAAGACATCTCATTCTTCTGAACCAAGGCTAGCACTAATCTTGATGATCTTAGGCCTTACTAAAGTGCCAAGGTTGACATTTATAGATCCTTCAACATCCATATCATTACATTCCTTGAAACACTCAAGTGCGAGAGGGACTCATCGAACACTTCAAGTTCAATTGCCAAGACATTCACCATAGGTAGGCCTGGGGTTGGTCCATCAGTGAGAGAAATCTCCAAACCAAGGCAATCAAGGGGATAATGATACTTACGATAAGCCTGCATGAGCTTGGTGTAAATCTTTCTCTCCTTAAATAGGTTATGTGCCATAACATGAATGAAACAACACTTGAGATTGGATTCGGCCACTTTAGACATCTCAGTGAGAGACATATGAAGAGAGCCTACACTCCGATGGGAAAAATACAACACAAGGAGGAGATCAACATCTAAAGATACATCCTATAATAGATCTTTGAAAAGAGATGGATTGGCTTGGTATCGTAGAATGGAAGAGGGAGTTGATCGACATGTGTCAGACTCTAAAGGAATGAATCTTGACTGGTACTCAACTGGGTCAAAATGTTTGTCCTTAAAGAGTGAGATTTAGAAATAAGGGGTGTATGAGAATCTACAAAGCCCATGAGGAGATAGCTAGAGCCTTGCTTGAGGGATTTGTCTTTGTGTAGAGTAACACCTAGGGATCTGGGTCAACCTTCAAGGTGTGAACCTTACTTTTGTGCACAAACTATACCATGCAGAATGTGGTTGACATGATGGCATGCATGGTAGCAGTCCAAGGATGGCTAAGAATCATGTTGTATGAAAGATCGAGGTCTAATACACAAAACTCAATTTTGACAATCTTGGGGCTAAACTTGACCTAGAGTTTCATGTTTCTAATGATGTAACTGTGTCGATATTGAAATTGACATAGTTATGGTGAGAATCAAAGAGCTTCTTCCAATTGATCTTGAACTCATTGAACACATGCAAGGGCATGATATTCAATGCAACTCTTTCATCAATAATGCACTACTTGACATGGTAATCATCCATAGAAGTTTTGATATAGAGAGGGAAACAAGCCCTCTTTGCAAAAACTAAAATGTATGGCAAAGAGGTTGGGTCAAAATCTAAGATGGGAGGATGAGGGTGCTCATACATATTAGAGTTGAATAAAACTTTGACATTATCATATATCAGAGCCTCACGAGGGAGACCAAGTTCATCGAAGATGAGACCCCGTTGCTCAGGGCAAAGGTGAAGAAAGTCCCAAATGGAGATCTCAGCTGAGAGGCCTTACAACTCTTCTTTGATAGAGTAAGGATGTTGTCTAGCTTGGGGAGGAATGTTACACCTAAAGTTAAATATGACCTTAGGATTTCCTGCCTTCATGTGTTGGGCCAGGGGTCTAGGACCATTATTCTCTTCAACAGGGTTGGTGGCCTAATTGAAGTACATGTTGACAAAGCACTCGTATCTAGTAGAGGCTATGTCGATAGCAACAACAACCTTGCTCCTATTGCGCTTGGCTTTCCCTCTCAAGTCAGCCTAGGAAGAGGATCCAAAAGAGGTGGAAGAGTAAGAAGGTGAATGTGGGACATTATCCTTTGTTTTATTCTTTTTCTTCTTCTTCTTCTTCTCCTTATGATGGTCAGGCATAGGCTCCTTGAAAACATTCAACTTACGGTTGGGTTCCATAAGAGGAGAACTCTAAGACATAAGTGAGGCTTGCACACTAGACTTCTGGGTAGCACAATTATTATCATTATGCCCCCTCATCTTATATAAGTTGCAAAACCTAGTGGGGTTATAAGGAAACACCATCCATTGTTTTGTTATGCCTGAGTCAAAAACCTTCTTTTTAACTAGATTTTTGCCCAAAGCATTGACGAGCGTATTATGGTTGTAATTGTGTGAAGAGGATGAATTTTGAGAAGGTACAGGCTACAAGTTTACATGTACCTCAAATACTTTGATCTTCAGACATTCATTAACAAACTCGTCATAAGAGGTAGGTTTATGCTTGAGGACTTCAAGGTGAACCTCCTACCTCAATGTTCGCATGAACGTATCACAAAGTTGGTCATTCAAGAACTGAGTACTACACATATGAATAATTAATCATCATATGTGCACAAAATCAAAATTTGACTCACCCTTGGCTTATGCCATGAAAGTGAGTGATTGGATGTTGATGTTAAAGGGTCTAAAAATATCAAAATATTAGAGGAAGTCATCCAAAAGGAGCTGGAAACTAAAGAAATCATTTAAAGGTAGATTCTAAAATTAGACAAGAGCTTTGACTTGAAGAGAATAAGAAAATAGCTTCAACATCATGCTTTCATCCTATTCCCAATCCATACATGCCATCATGAATGTCATGGTATGCTCTGTGAGACTAGAGTCCTATGTCTTATTGAACTTAGGCAGTTTAAGGATAGGAGTAGGAAGGGGAATAACATGCACTCAAGGGGCTAGAAGATTTTGACAAAGATCCTCATAAGCATGGTTGATATTAGGCTAGTGACAAACTTCAAGAGGGGGCTCGTGATGGTGATGATGTTTCCTATGCCCATAGGCATCACCATGACCATGACTACAGGGAAGATGATGTCAGGGAGGTTCCTGATAAGGAAAACATTTATGACATAAATCATCTCTATCACGGGGTGGGGAATGGCCATGGGAAGTGTGATGGTCCACATGGGATTGATGGGAAGACATGGAATACTCCTGGAAATGGTCATACTAACCAAGATCTCTATGGTGTTGGTCACGGGCCATTGCACTAGTGTTAATTGGTGGTCATTGATGCTCCTGATATGCATCCCAAGGATCTCTAGTCTATAAGTGGTAATCAAAATTAGCATGTTCATAAAAAACTCTAAAATAAGGACTAGGAGGATGGGAGGAACCCCCAAACTAGGGATACCTCATCGATTTAGAATATCGATAACCTACAATATGGATATGAGGGTGTTCTTGCTTTAGAGTCTCCAGTCATGAAATAGGTGGGGAACTCATATGAGAAATGGCTGAGGCACTCAACACTGAGCGAGTGTGGGCTCTATTTCTAGAGGAAGCATGCCATCGACTCCTAGGGGGAGAAGGAAGCACTTCATTCACATGAAGGCATCTATGATAATCATTCATGATTACACATATCTCCTTAGGCCCTAGTTGCACAAGGAGATCCTCATCACCTCAAATGGGTGGATGAGGCACAACTTGAGGCTAAGATAAAACATCCTCAGATGAATGAAGATTGGACTGGTGAGAAGGAGACTAAGTCAGTTGGTTATGGTCTTGACAATCTTGTTCCCTTTTGAACATGAGAGGGTGCAGACTACCATGTTGGATCAAGGGAATCTCTTGGGTCCTATGGTGTCTATGGCATTCCATTACAAACATAGTTTGCTTAGTAGTGAGCTCAAGGATGAGACCCTGAAGCCACCAATATTGGCATCCCAAAGGTGGGAGATCAACCATGGATGTAATGAAACATGAACAACATGAGAGATAATAAAAAGGCAAACTAATGGAGAACCAACTGGGAGAAAGACACAAAACCAAAGCAGGATAAAACAACCAAGGTGAGAGCCAAAACACAATTAAAAGTTAAGTATAATAGCTAACAGAGGGGAGTTGGCTAAGAGAGCTCTAAATGGGATAGAACTAATGTGAAATCATATGTGAGGTCCCATCAGGTGTGCTAGAATGTAGCTTCAAGAATCTGAATGGAACCACTAGTGTTTGGTAGGGAGCTAAAGCAAGCCATTAAGAGGCTAGAAGGCTCAGGGGTTTTATGGGCTATAGGAGGTCTATAGTGGCTAATCGATTTACCAACTTACACCAAGCTATAAACAGACTTGCAAACTAGGTTGGGGCTAGCATGAACAAGTGCATAAAGCATGCAAACACCTCTAGTTGATCCAACCACAGTAAGGCAAGTGGATAAAAATATACTATTGTTTGCATAAACAATATAAAAGTAACAATAATGAATGAAATGAGATAGCCAATGAAATGTAAATCTATCAATTAAGGCACTTTGAGGTCAAATGAAAGACATTTTGAGCAATAAAGATGTTTTCAAGCAAGGGTTCAAGAGCATGCTTATTGTAGATTTAAGTTATCCTTTCAAATCAATGCTACTATTTTATAATCATGTAATGTTCTAGTTTTAGCAAGAGAGGGAGAGAATGTTTGAGCAAGTTTTTCTAGTGTGTTTTGAGCATGTATATCTCTATTATGCAATGAGGAAGGGTTCTAAAGAGAGAAATGGTACGTAACAAAGGAATGTTTAAAGCAATTAAAGTATTATTTAAACATATAAAAATGCAATAAACTTTGGAAATTAGTTAAGTAACACATGAAAACAACTATTTCACTAAAATAGTTCAAACCCTAACATATACACTACACAAAAGAATGGAGTTTCACTTTGCATAGCAAAGTTCCCTTAGATCAAGCTTAAAGATGAAGTGAAAATGTTCTACCAACCAAGAATCTAATCTAGGAAGCAATGTAGGGGGAAGACCAAGCTAGGTGCAAGCTGAAGTCCAAACCAAGAGCCAAGAGCAAAGGAGGAGGTGAAGTGAGAACTTGCAATGGTGTAAGAGCTCCAACCAAGTACACAAATCAAGTGCGATGCCAAATGTAGAAGCTTGGGATCAAGCCACAAGGAAGTAGGAATAACTAAGAGTAGCAATGGAGTCTCTAAGCAAGAGTGTAGCAACATATGGGATTCCCTATCCCCAATCAAGCTCAAGAGTACCAAGAATGAATCAAAAGAGATTCAAGAAGGTATGAGAGTCAATAGAGAGAAGAAGAATCAAGAGAGGATGTCATGAGAAGAGAGTGAGGCTCAAATGAATGAGAGAGAGGCATATATCCCCACCTAAATCTACCAAATGACCTAAAACTACCCATTTTTGGTCGTTTGACTTCATTTTGGGGGTTTTTTACTACGTTCTACCTAGGCCGCAATCTAGGTCATGACTTTGGTGAAGGAAACATGCAGCCTAGGCCACAGGTTTCCTTCACACAAGCTAAATCCTAGGTCAAACTTGGTCCCAAGTTGGTCAACAAGCTCTTGAGAGGCCTTGAAAGGTCTCTAAAAAGGTCTGTCTCATGTGTAAAAGGCCCAATATAAACTAGGGATGTATGAGGGGTAGGAATATGATGCGAGAGAGGTCCAAACAGGTGGTGGATGTCTCAAAGTAGGATAACCATGGTCAATATTTTGCACATGATTTGATGTATAATCATAAGGAGGAGTGGGGTCATGAGAAGTATGATTACAAAAGGTTCCAAATTGTCCAATCTTCTTCATACAAGTACCTTCATATCTCTGTGATGCCACCTATAGGTGGACATTCTCATATATAGGTAGTGAATGTAAGTGTGGACAATGTGCATTGTATTTGATCTTCAATGAGTTCTTGACCTATCTAAAACAATGTAAATAGACTCTTTTCATTATCAAACACCTTGCTTAGCTCAAATACTCCCTCTCAACATGATTGATCCTCATGAGGTACTTGTAGGTGCATGCTAATGGCAAGAGACTATGTGTAGAAAGAAAAGGTTGCCCTCATGCTAACCAAACATTATTTAATGGACCCCACTTGATCACTCGTGTGATAAGGATATGTATATCACCATATGACTCTCTTTTATTCTCTCATGAATGTGCCCAAACTTTAACACAACTCATTCAGGTGACTGTGTATGATAGTCATGAAGTAATTGATTGTATAGTACTTATGACTGCAACCTCATAAAATATTGCTTTGAAAAATGAGATTTAAAGGTGAGTGGGATAAGAAGACATTAAAAACATGGGAATGAACCTATATTCACCTTTTTAAACCACAACCAAAGCATGAAGATTCTGAAAATGGTGGAAACATGTCTGCAACATAGAATGGTACCTTCTCTTGTAACCTGAGATACTTAGCCTATCAAAATAGTTTAAAACATGAAACCAAGCATGGGGAGAATGAGGTAAATATTTACATGTCCTCTGAAGTCAATTCCAATAGTTGGATTGTACAAAATCATCCAAACAAGAGTAAAACCTATAAGGTATGGGAAATAGTGAGCAAAAAAACACACTCAACTTGTTAGAGATGATTCATAAATCACAATTGACCAATCCTTTAACTCTTGTTATGAAAATTAATCTCCCCTAGTGCAATATCTCTCCCCAAAGGTGTTTAAACTAAAACTTCTCCAACTAGTTGTACCAAGCATAAACTTGTTGACTGGTTTTGCATGTTTGGAAGGGTAAAGAAAGAGCATAATGGTTTTAGCTCAAATTTAGCACTAATAAAGCATGTAAATCATGGAAATGAATCTAAGCAAGTTGAATGGTCATCTCACAACCTTCTCCCATGTATCACACTCTCTTATGGGCCATACAAGTGCCAAACTCTTTCTTTTTTAGTTGATTTCTTGATTTTCAGTTGATTACTTGGAAACTATAGCTTGAGATTTTTCCTCCTCATTTTCTTCCTTCAAAATGGGCTCCTCTTCAAGAAGGAGTGAGGTGGAAGGTTTATGGAGGATAAACTCATGTGAAGGGGCTGGAATATGAGGGTTGGTGGGAGTTTGATGAGTTGGAGATGGAGTGTGGGATGAAGGAGAGGACTTGTGAGTTGATTTAAGAAAGAGGAATGCACTAGTAAGTTCATAGGGAAGTGAATTCTTGGGCTGATTAAGAGGAGAACCACCTAGATAAGTAGGAGTTGCATCTTGTCAATAACTTTCTTGAAACTTTTCAATAGCACCATGTTCATTTTTTAGCTCTTTATCCTCCCACATACTCAGCCTATATATTGAACATTGAAAGCACTTATTTGCCAAGTCCATTTGTTCTTTGGTCTCCCATTGAATTTCATCTTCAATGACCTCCCATGCACTCATCCATCTTTGGATAAAACTTCTTAACCACTCCATGAGATGATTATGAATCACATCAAACTTGTCATCCCATGTTCCCATATTGTCTTCACTATCTATCAACTCTGGTAGGAGTGACAATAAGGTTTGGACATGAGGTGGGGCTGATGGAGGAAAAGGAGAGTAATGATGGGGATCAAGACCAACCTTAGCTTGTTGCATTCTAGCTTTCAAGAATCTACATCTTGCCTTGTAATATATTTATGTACAATCCATGGAATCATTTGATTCCTCATGACAAAACTCATAAGGATTCTCTTAGGGTTGATAGGGATCATAGTATGAATGATAGGGCTCATATTGGGATTGATAGGGAAGCATTTATTAATAGGTTTCTTGGTAGCCTTCCTCATAGGGCTGTCCATATGGAGAGGGAAATGGAGGACTATAGGGCTTCCATGGCTCATAGGATTGATAGCCATTTTGATAGGACTGTTTAGGAGTAAAATGTGGTTCATAACAAGGCTGATTGAAAGGTTCATGATAAGAATATTCTCCACAGCTATTCATATCAACTTCATGTGTTAGATGAGATACAAAGACTGATCAAAATCTTCAACAAAATATACTTGGACTGCTTACAACCATAAGTTATCATCCAGAGTCACCATTGATGCTAATTTGCTTACTTCCAAAAGTTGATAGAGGAAAGACACACCAACAATCTTTCCACCCTCTTGGACCTTGGTCCTATTGAGCGTGTCAGAACTATTGTCACCAAATATTGCACCCTAGAAGAGAGTGTTCAAGCCTCTTCTATATTTGGGCAACATGGGAACACTTCTAGGTATGTGGGTGCACCTATAGTGGAAGTGAGCCTCTAGATTTAAGGGCTAGCTCCCTAAATGTGTCTTGGAATGCTTATCACATAAACTAGTTGATTACTTGTGGGGAAAATGGATAGAAATTACATGAAATAAACCTTTTCTAAAGGGTGATGCACTAAGATGTTTTCCATATGACCATCATACTTTCCTGTACTAAGAAACAAGGCATACAAACTAACTTCCAAGTCCTATGGATTCTAACATAAGTATTTCAATATGAAGGTGAGATGCATGAAAGTTATCTAAGGTAAGTGAACCATAGGCTAGTTGTAGACACTAAGGCTCATTATACACTTAAAATATAAGCTCATATACTTGTCAATACTTCATGTGACCTATTAGAACATGAACTCTTGCACAAATATGAAAGGATAAGGGAAGAAAGGATAGAGAATTATCACTTTGCATCACCATATGTCACTTGCACACTTAGAAAATTGATCAAAAAATCAAAACCAGATTTGTATTAATGTTCAAAGGAAAAATATGACATCATTCCAATAGGGCTTCATCATACATGGAGTAGAATTAGATTACAAGGGCCAAAATGGCAAGTACTTATAGCATTTAAGAGAGAAGTGAGAAAAGAGAAGTCCAAAGGTCACTTGAAAACTTGTCATGTTAAGAGGAGGAGTTACATGTGAATTAGAATGGAGTAGGATATGGATCATGCAAGCTCTGATAGGACAAGTGGCTCTCCAAACTATGTAACTCGTGACATGCGACGTAGGGGTTCTCATTTTGCATAAGAAAACTATCTTCACCATTCACCTTTTTTTCAACATCACAAAAATAACTAAGGAAAAATTTCATGATTGAAATGAGAGTGAGGGGTTATAGACATGCTTCTCCATGCATTGGTTGCATTCCTAATCATCTAGATTCTTCTGAAATTGAGTCATCATTGTTTGTAATAAAAAAACTCCTCTTTTAGTCACCCCTTACACTTGGACTCAAAATTGGCTTTAATTTTACATGAAAATATGTTCAAGGAAGTGAATTACACTTATATATACCCTCCATGGCCTTATATTTCTTAGGTACACCTTAAATAGGCTTCCACTTGAAGTTCTCACACTTCTCACTATTTTGCTCACTTTGCCAGTTTTGACTGGCTGAGATGAAGCTAATGGTAGATACACTTAGAAGTTTTTATAATGCAAAAAATGGACATGAGGGGTTATCCCAAGTCCCAATTCTTCTCCTAAAGTTGGTTTCATCTCTTGAAACCTCCTAGAAGCTATACAATGCACAAAATAATAAAAAAACCAATTATTTACCCTGTCCATACAGATAAGGAATGCCTCAAGTGGATATAAAGGGTTTTTGGAGAGTCTTATGTATCATCCAATCAATTTCCATGTCATTCTATCCCATTTGGATAGCTCTCCATCCTTTTTTCCCCAGTCAAGTCCTTATTCAGGATTTTAGAGGGTTTTATGCAGTTTTGA
This sequence comes from Torreya grandis, assembly GCA_037957365.1. Classification (NCBI taxonomy): domain Eukaryota; kingdom Viridiplantae; phylum Streptophyta; class Pinopsida; order Cupressales; family Taxaceae; genus Torreya; species Torreya grandis. The sequence continues at coordinate 638,426 of JARHVA010001319.1, forward strand.
CCTTTAGTGATTATTCTTATAGGTCTGACATTTAAAACCTAAAAAAATAATTTAAAAATCAATTTAAGGATCCTATCTAACATCTCATATCTCCTTGGGCTCCCATGAAATGCCTCCAAGTGGATGTGAACTTTTCAAGTTGCCTATTCAAGCTCTTCTCTTCATTTGCACAAGTCTAAGTTGTCTTTAAGCCAAAAGTGGCTTTCCTTATGACTCATTTGCATTAAAAAGTTTTGACTCATATAAAGTGACCCTATAAACATGCTCCATTCAATTTTAGTGCTTACCTGAGATTGGAAGTGACACTAACTTCCCACTTGGGCTCTAGGCTTAAACCCTGCCTAACAGGCTTGCCTGTATTCTTGATGGTCTAGACCACCTTGTTGAGGTTATCCCTTTTATGAAAGGTTTATCATGTTTTTATAGGTTTTATTCAAATTTATACACCCCTTTTTAATTCTTGATCAGCTCCTAGCTCATTTGATCATCTTTTCCCTCAAGACTTGTAGGGTTTGTGCTCTAGGGAAGTACCCTCTATCTGAGATAAAACAAAGGGTACTTCCCCTATTTCCTCAGGAAAAATAAACATTAGAGGGGATTATCCAAGTTATAATTATGTCTTATGTTGAATTTTAACCCTCAATCACACGATTAGATCCCTCAAAATCACTAAAACCCAAGATAGACTTGTGGAGAGTGGACTGTATGCAAGGTCTTACCATATGGCTGTAGGTTACTTGATTAGAACCATCTCTTTCTAATAATATAATATCACGAGGTTTTTTTTAGGTTTTTTACACCATGATTAGGATGATCATAATGTTCACAAACTCTTATAACCCATGTTTGCACCTTTAACCATATTCTTGCTCAGTTAGGCCTGATTAATAGGCTGACCTTATATGTATATTTATCCTACCAATAGGTGTATATTACACATATAGAGACATTTACATTGATATAAACTCTTATTTAAACATTTAATGACATATCATAGTCCCTCAGGTCACCTATACCATGCATTTTCTAGGCCAAAGACCTAGAATAGTCATCACTTGGGTCACTATCAACTACAGTTGATTATAGCTACCAATTGTTGGGGTAACATGAGTATTGTAGGCATACACCATCTTTAGAATCACTATTAAATGAATTATGGATCCCATATAGGTCTTATACGCATCCATCCTTATCAAATATTGATGTATCCATGTATAAACTCACCTCAAATATGATATAGGATTTCACAGTTAGCTGTAGGTGAATTGTTTCAGGGGAAAGGACATCTGTAGGTGTAGATTAGACTCCAAATAGTTCATATTAACCTATTTTAATGACCCTTGTGCTCCTTGATATGCCTTTTCACTTGATAAGGTCATTAAATCATGAAGACATGTTTCACTTGCAACCTTGGGTGTATGGATCTCTTTGGAGTTCAAATCTTGTAGATGTTACTGCCTGAACTTAGTGTTTAAAAGTGCATCTTTGGGCCTTTCAACAACTGCCTTCCACTAATCATTTACCCTATAAATTTTGCAAGGTTATTCTAATATGTGGAGGATACAAGGTAAATTATTTTATATGCACCAAATATCTTAGAAACATTTTCATGGGGTACCCACAATATGGCTAGGTGCTCTATTTTTGTCTTTTAGGGAAATGGTCCCTAAACACAGTCTTCTCACCTTTGAAGGTAACCTTCAACCTTGACTACCAATCTAGCATTTCACATAGGTCTACCATGATATCTTCAACATGCTAGGACTCTAAGGAAGGTTCCAAATTTTCCAATCTTCTCCGTACAAGTACCTTCATATCTTTGTGATGCCACATGTAGGTGGACTTTCTCATATACAGATAATGAATGTAAGTGTGGACAATGTGCATTATATTTGATCTTAAATGAGTTCTTGACCTATCTAAAATATTTTAAATAGACTCTTTTCATTATAAAGGACCTTTATCAACTCAAACACTCCCTCTTAACATGGTTGATCCTCATGAAGTACCTATAGGTGCATGCTAATGGTAGGAGACTGTGTGTAGAAATAAAATGTTGCCCCCATGATAACCATACATTATTTGATGGATCCCACTTGAGAAATCATGTGATAAGGATATTTCCATCACCATATTACTCTCTTTTACTCTCTCATAAACATTCCCAATCTTTAACACAGTGACTATGTATGACAATCATGAAGCAAATAACTGTATAGTACTTATGACTGCAACCTCATAGAATATTGCTTTGGAGAATGAGATTAAAATGTGAGGGGGACAAGAAGATGTTGGAAACATGTTAATGAACATATATTTACCTTATGAAACCACTACCAAAGCATGAAGATTCTGAAATGGTGGAAACTTGTTTGCAACATAGAATGGTACCATCTCTTGCAACTAGAGATATTTGGCCTATCAAAATAGTTTAAAACATAAAAACAAGAATGGGGAGAATGAGGTGAATATGTAAATGTCCTTTGGAGTTAATTCTAGTAGTTTTATGGTATGAAATCATCCAAATAAGAGAAAAACCTATAAGGTATGGGAAATAGTGAACAAAAAAACATAATCAACTTGTTAAAGATGATTCATAAAGAATAGTTGACCAATCCTTGAAATATTACTATGAAAATGAAGTTCCCCTAGTTTAATATTTTCTCATAAAGTCATTTCATCTGAAACTTCTCCAACTAGTTGTACCAAGCATAAACTTGTTGATTGGTTTTGTATGTCTAGAAGGGCGAAGAAAGAGCACAACAATTTTAGGTCAAATTTAGCAAGTTCAAAGCATGTAAATCATGGAAATAAATTTTAAGAAGCTAAATAGTCATCTCAAAACCTTCTCCCATGTGTCACACTCTCCCATGGGTTGTACAAGTGCCAAACTCTTCCTTTTTTAGTTGATTTCCTAATTTTCAGTTAGAAAACCTACAAGTTCCAGATGGAATTGACATTATTAATAGTTAATATGAAATATTGGATGTTTAAAGGAAAATTGGGACACTTATACACCTTGAAAATTGTGCCACTTGCATATATGACCCCTAAATAGATATTAAGTGACTCAAAATGACATAAAACTTAATTAGACCATAACCAAGGCTAAAGAACATAATATATGACATTAAATACACCCTATGACACTATATTATACCCCTATAAAAGCTTTTACTATAGGGGGTTTGACCCATTTTGACTTGTGGTCAAAATGGTCAACAGTTACTTCAATACCTATTCACATATACATGATGCATATGCATGGGCATATGCAAAACAATTACAAGGTACGTGCTTTAATTACTTACAATATTCAAATCACATATCAATTTAGTAGAGATACAAGGGGCATGATATTCATTCATGTTCACAATTACATGCAATAATTTCAAATTTCACTTTCTGAAAGTTCAACAGTTTCAAAGGTATTAAAGTTTCAAATTGAATATAGATCCATTTACATCGGTGTGATTTGTCTCATTTTGAAAGTGGGCTGCATTTGAGTCTAGTGACACTCAACGTTTATGGTTTCACTTCAATGAGCTAAATTTGATGGTTATACCCTCTTCTCCTACCACATTTCATTCTAGTGACACTCAATGTCTATGGTGCAATGTAGTAAGCCATGTTTAGTGGTTTCACCCTTCAATTATTCTACAAGAATACTCTATGAGAGTTGAAGCATACAATATTTTCAACTCAAGGGCTTTCATTGGTTTTATAATTAAGACTTGATCACTTTTAATTTGCCACAAGTTCATCATTTCTCCAAATGCCTCAACAAGGGGGCACACACACTTCTACACTTTAAAGTTACAAGGCAATTAGATTGCATACCCTTTTTAGGTGTATTGTTTCCTTTCTCCCTTTTAAATTTTTAAAATATTAAGTTTCAGCTTTTAAATTTTCAATTATGAATAGTAACTACTTCCAGTGGCATTGTTGCAAGGTTTGTATCGAGACATCTTGCAAGATTAAGCCACACATCAAAAGACAAAGTGTGCATACACACTTAGGTTCAAATATTCTTTACTATAGTAATTTTGCTTAATTGCATCACTAAAATAAAGGGGGGAAATATAGACACTCAAATTTAATCATTTAATATTTGATAATGTTTAACATCCTTATCTTACTTGGTCTATTATCCATTCTGTTAACTTGCAATCTTTATGAGAGTCTTCACTATTCCTCTTATTACCTTGTAATTTACTAGAAACACCATGCATGCATCTCTATTATACTTATAGGTTCCTATCAACCAAATCCTGCGAGTCTTTGTCCTCTTAGGACAAGATCACACTAGGCAGATAAGACCACAACCTGACTTTGTCCACTAGTGCAACCTTGTCCCCTGCAATCCAAATGTAACTTTTCAAATTCAAGACATTTCATATTAATTCTCCCACACTTTTATCAAGGTTAATTAACAAACATATTCCATAGATTACTCTATATAAGCACATCAGGGCATCTCAAAACATCATCTAGAAATCACTTGGCAGTTATGCTACACATTGAACAAAAATGGCACTAATCTTTCTGATTTTAATTATATTTTATTATAACAGTCATAGGCCAAGTTTAAATTTATTTTATGACAAGTTAAGGACATTCTTTAACAATCATTCAAGTCAATTTATCTAATTGCATTCGTATAAAAAATATCAAGATTCACACACTCACTCTAGGAGGAAGAACTACATCGGCCTAAGCCCTTTTGGGATATGTAGGTATCACTCAAATCATGTGATGTTTTTTAAGGATAACTCAACTATTCCCATTCAATGATTCCTCCCTTTGTATTTTATCTCTTGTTTGGTTTATTTGTAATAACCAAGGTTTCCTTATTATATGTTTTTTATATGTCAAAAGGATCTCATATTCCATCAATCAACTCTCTCTAATAGTCATAGACATTCACACAAAAAAAGTAATTGCATAGTCAACCAAGACATGACTGCAACCAACAAACAAGGCCATAGTGTACCCCTCTCCACCTAGTGTGACCTTGTTCAAATACATCACAAAATACTATTTTTGACTATGACATAGTTCACAAGTCTTTTCAACAAATTTTACATCACAAATTTGCCTACACAGTCAACATAAATTAAATCCAAGATAGGCTTGCACATTTAATTATTTAATACTATTTATAGCTCATTTCAAATTATGTATTTTACATTTAGATTACATATATTATGTAGATCTAAATCAGTTTGAAATAGTTTAGTGTTTTATTACATTTCATTTGTAAATAAATAATAATAATATAAATGACACTTGACAATGTCAATTTTGACCTATTTTCATCATATATGACTTGTTCACATATATATGCCTTTTATTCACCATTCTTTCACATTCACATGCTCTCTATGAGTTTGACCCTTTCATTTTACTATAAATTACCTACAAGAACCTCTCAGTGTGTGTTAAACTAGCTAATTACCTTAGATTGACATCTCCACATCATCAGGTCTGCATCCCTTCTTTTCTTAGACACTAACATTAGGCTCAATTAGTTTCATTGATGAAACAACTCTGAGAGTGATGTTATTGTTCCTTACCCAATAATGACTATTTTTTAAATCTAAATCATTCCTATGGGTTGACCCATTTGCCTAACGTGTTGGTGGCATGAGAACTTACATAAATGGACTCATATTAATACAAATCAAACCCACACTTAATATCACTTGCCACTTATCTATCAAATATATATACATTGATGCACATTGAAATTTTTTGCCGTGTTATTCCCAAATTACAAATCAGTCCCTAGGAGTAGCTATAATCCAAGTTTGAATCACACTAAACCAAGTCAAGAACAAATATTGTCAAGTATCGAAATCCAAATTTTAGGTGCATTCACATGAAAAAGAAGCATAACTACACATTCATGTTAAGGGGAAAAACTACATGTAGTTTGAATTCCCTTTTCAAAGTAATGAATATGTAGGTAACAATCAATCATCAATGGAGGTGACTGAGTCAGCTCAACACATTACACTTCCCAGGTTTTTATAGGTTTCAACCCTTCACAAGTGGATATAGGGTTTCAAAGAAAAGGGTTGATTTATGGAGTTGTGTATATAATTAAGTGTGAATATTACACACATAAAGGTATTATAAACAAACATAATTGATTGTATATTAATAAAGAGCCAAATCAATGAAAGACAATAATGTCAAACTCAATCATTAGTGTCAATGTTGTTGCCCTAACCTAATGTTAATGACCTTGCATGCATAGACAATCAGTCCCAAATCCAAGTGACTTTCAACCTACTTCCAACCCCTTTTCACTATCAGAAGTTAGTCATATTTAGTTAATAAATCAAGAAAACTAAGCATCTCGATCTCTTTAAAACTTGATGTATTTAACACATGCCACTTGTCAGATTAGTTTCAATATTTTACGTTTAGATTCATGCTTAATTATCATACTTTACAATTTAAAATACATTCACATTTATATCTTAATTAGGGTTGTACAATCAAAATTAGGGTAAAATAAAACTAAAACATTGGGTCAGCAAGGGAGACATTAATTCATACACAATCAATATTTCCATAAAAGTAATTTGGGTTGGCATGCCCCACTTGGATAGACTATATGGAGCCACAACTATTATTCATGTAAATAAAAATTATGTCCCTCTACTTGTAATAATCATCAATGAAATAAAGAAACCAACTTTGGGATAAATGATCTTCTTTTACTTGAAACAATAAGTATAAGGAGTCAAGTGGGGACAAAGCTTTTACATGATGTCTCATTGGGTGGATACATGTTGTGCCACTATAAAGTCTAGTCATGCTAATTTTCCCATATGGCATCATTCGTCAAGTTCCCAAATGTATGTGTTATATCACAAACTTTATGTTCATCTTTATCAAGAGAATATTGAAGAAATTTACAATTTTTTAATCTCGCTATGTAATAAACAATAAATGAGTATCCCATGCCCAAATTGTTTGATGAAATCAAAGAGTTGATCAAGGAAATTGGAACATAGTTATGTTATAGATTTTCATTGTGATTAGAATTGAAGGAATATTGGTTTCCCCACTTAATCTCCCATATTACATCCTAGACAAATTGACCGCATGTTAAATTTAATACTAGTACGTTATTGGGGTTATTAGATTTTTTAAGAAAAAAAAACCCTTCTTAGTGCTTCTGTTGAAGATAAAAAGAGCATTGTATAAGAATTATCCCTCAATTCAAGCATTATCATCTCACAAAGACTCTTTTAGATTGGGTGATCATGATTTAAGGCATTGGGATCTCAAAGGGAGGGTTGTCAATCATTTGCATGCATTAAGAGGAAGATTTATTATGACCTACTATTATGTTCCACATGAAGAGGATAAATACTATCCAAAGCTAGAAAATATGGACAAAATATTGGCAAAATTGAAACTAATAGAGCATCTTTGTTTCATTACCAAGGACCCAACCTCATTAGGCACTAGGGATTGAAGAGAGGCCAAATATCACATTGTTACCGATCAAATGAGCCCTAGGAAATTGAAATACACCTCTAAAAAAGAATATTGTAGGGCACACCAACAGGTCCATCATCATCAACACCAATTTCCACAGCTCAAGTAATAAGGCCACATCTCTTTTCTTATGATTTTATGACACTCATGCCTACTCGCCTAGTTTTCATTGATTGCAATCAAATATGTTTTCTATTTCTTTTGCTATTGTGATTACAACAAGTCAAAGTCATTCATTCTCATACCTACACCTACTTCACAATCAATGGAATCTCCTCCCACTACTCCAGTTACATCCCCTGTTTCCTCACCCACACCTACCCCTCCATCACTATTGATCATAATTTCTCCCATGATCACTTCAATTTAATCCATTCCATAAATTTTGCCTCCATCCTCTATGTCATTACCAATGGCACAATAGGGAGAAGATCCTCAAAGTGTTTGGATTGATAACATGTAGTTAGTTAAGGCTTGCATATTTGAAATGGTAATTAAAGACGAATCAAATATAAGATTAAAATTTGAGAACACTAGTAGAAAGTTGAAGAGAATAACGACTAGAAAATTCACTCATGGTAATACTTTCACAGTGTGTGTGAGAGAAAAATAATTATTTTATCTAAGTAAGAAAAAAATGAGACCAACCAAAAGAATGGCCATAACCTTTGACTATTCAAGCAATGATGAAGAATTCCAATAAGACCTAGTAGCAATGATAAGATATTATAATCAATTTCATAAAAGATAATCAAAGAAATGAAAAATAAAGTCAAATGTCTAGAATTAGAAGTAAAGATCAAAATCCTAGAGACTATAGTAAACAAGGTTGAGAATTGTATAAGTTCACTTTTCAATTCTTTAACAGAATTCATGAAGTTGGGACAAAGAATGAACTACCATTAGATAATATTTGGTAGAATTTTTTATGACTAAGAAGAAGGTTTATATAACTGCTCATGTGGTGAAGATAAATAGGTTCTCTAACCTCTATCTAATGACAATGTCAAATATTAACTTGTGTCGATCTTTCTTGGCCACATACGGACTTATTTGGACAAGACTTAATGGTAATGACATTGCTTAAAAATTTTAGGCAATATATTTTACATATTCTCAAGAAGGCTAATATGCTTGGATTGTTCATTGCAAATAACCATTTAATAAGCAATATTCAATTCACAAGTTTTTCATAATGGATTTATAGCTTCATTAAAGGAGAAAATGGTACAAGCTAACACAACAAGTGATCGACAGGGTCTTAATTTTATCACTCACTCAACTAAAAGAGTTAAGAAATCAAAGACAATTGAGGTTTATCTTGGAGGTCCCCTACATCGACATGCATCACTTTTGACAAATGCCGATCAACTCTTCAAAATGCTGACAATAGATATTTCTATAATCGATGAAGATTGCAAAGACTTCATGCAAATATACAAAGGCAAACAAATGGCCATATAATGAATGTCAAAGAGATAAGTACAAAGAGACTTGGAAAGCGCATGTTATATTTTCAAATCTTTGTTTAAAAAACATGCATGTTTTATTTTCAGTTTTAGTGTTTTAGAGTAGAATTTTATGTAAACTTTATTTTTGGGTATGGTGGATTATAATTACATTTGTAAAACTCTTTTTATAAAAGAAGAATTATCGAGACTTATTACACTTTATGAATTTGTTAAGTTTTTACTTTATCAAAATTTAGATTAGTATTACAAATATTTTAAAATATAATAATCATTACATAAAATTGAATTATTTTTATGTGAATTGATTACATTAAATGGTAAAAAAATCTGATTATCTCGATAATTAACTTTGCTTAAATTATATTATTATATTTATGAATTTTGAGTGAATAATGAACTCAATAAATATTGATATACATACACTGAGACCTAATTTCCTATGTAATATTTTCTATTAAAACTCTTTCATGTAACATAACATCATTGTTTAGATTCATCTTAAATTAGCTCTGAATATCATTTATGAAATAATTAACTTACTTATATTTTAAATTAATTCCGTATATCATTTACGCAAAATCAGTTACTTATAACAACTCAAACACAAAACCTTCATACGGCTCTACTTCTACAATTTTTCCTATTTACTTATTCATAAAATCACATTTCGTACAACTTATAAATTAGATGTCGAAAATCCATCATCCTACTCTCTCAAAATTGTTGATAGCGTTTCAAAGCGAGATCAAAGCGAGCCCGCCCACATGACCTAGTTCTCATACACCTCACCACGCCAGGTGTCACTGTCATTCTCCGTCACTTGCCAGTATCATTTCAGACAACGCTATCATTTGACGGAGCTTTGCTCATATAAAATATCAGTGGCGGGAAACCCTGCATTTTCACTTTGCTTCACGCACTAATTTCTTCTTCATCCACGGTTTTGTTTTGGTGGTTATTAAATCTCACCTCAAACCCTAACACGAAAAAGCTCTTCGAAGCAGAATTCTTATCGTCATGGGAGTTAAGGTAAATGAGTTCTGCTCAACAGCGAAGTTTTCTTTGTTTTTTAATTTTGTTTCAATCATGTGATGAGTAAAACGAGGTTTTGTTTCTTATTTTTTGTTTTTGCCTCTTCTGCAGGGTTTGACGAAGCTTCTGGCAGACAATGCGCCGAAGGCCATTAAAGAGCAAAAGTTTGAGAGTTATTTTGGACGAAAGATCGCCGTTGACGCCAGTATGAGCATATATCAGTTCCTGGTAAGTTTCTACAACTCTTTAATTTATGGGGAATCAAACTCTCCAAGGTTATAAATAGATTTGTTTTTACAAATTTTTTCCAGAACTTTTGTGCTTTGTGGCTTGTTTAACTGATAGCTTACGGCCCCAAGCCAGCTAGAGCTAGGATTTAGGTTGTAGTTTTATTTTACTTTATTTGTTGTCTGTTATTTTTTGGTGTGAGAACTCTTCAAAGTGGCGAGGTTAAAAACGTTTAGGGAATTTTCTATTCAAGAAAAACAACCAGACTTATTAAAGAAGCAACATTGTCGTAGTTTTTAAATTTTTATCCCCTTTGCTAGGCTGTACCCATAATTCGGTAGGTCTTCTGGACTTAATTAAAAATTATTTCCACTGTTTAAAGACCCAGACTCGAGTTGGACTCACCAGGCAAATTTTAGACGGGTACCTGGCAAACAAAATTGGCAAAAACTTGGAAAGGCTTAGCAAATTCATTAACCGTTATCGACTTTAGAACATGGAAAAACAAATGTTTTTTTTCCTCCTTGCAGACATTTTGTCAAACAGTTTGCATCAAATCCAGAACATAGCAACAAAATTTGGTTTTTTTCCCCTTGTAGACATTTTGTCAAACAGTCTGCATGCGATCTAAAACATGGAAACAACATTGATTTTTTCTTCTCATAAACATTTTGTCAAACGGCTTGCATGTGATCTAAAACATGGAAACATCGTTGATTTTTTCTCCTCAAACATTTTGTCAAACAGTTGGCATGCTATCTAAAAAAGGGTAACAATTTTTTTTGCTTCTTGTTGACATTTTGTCAAACACTTTACATGAAGTCTAAAACACGGCCGTCGTTTTTGACCTTCAGATTTAACATTTTAATACAGACTTACACGGTAGACCACAGCAAAAATAAGTATCATTATTCATCATGCAAAAATTCAGAACTAAGGTAAAGAAGGTAGTCACTCAGTGTACAACAGGTTGTACAAGATAATCTACTAACCTGCCACCTGGTAATCGTCTGCCTCCAAGCAAAATCAGTTGACTGTTAGCAGAATTAACAGATGCCAGAAATGCAGCTGTCAAGAAGATGACAGAAACATCAGCAGTTGAGCAGAATCACAGATGGCAGAAATGCAGCTGTAAAAAATTAGAAGAAAATTTAGGTTATAGGGCTTTACTGTTCACATTTCACTTTTACAGTTTTATTTTAATTTTTATCAAATTAAAACTATATTTGGCAATTTTGTTTTTGACGTTTCACAGCTGAGTATTGGCGAGTCTTTGGCGTGTCCATGAAAACTGCCAGACTTGCGAGTCTGCCAAGTCGGGGCAGCGAAACTTGCCACTCCCGGCTCGGCTTGGGACTCTGTGAGTCTGGCAGAAACTCGCAGAGTCTCTATACAATGATTATTTCATTTCAACAGGTTTTGAACATGTGACCTAGGTTGTTTAGTAGAAATAAAATAACTAATTAAAACTTATTTTTTAATTTTTAATGTCTTTTTAATACTTGTAACACATGGCTTGGTGTCAATTAAGCATGGGATTGCACCATGAATGGCATAATTTGCTTTAGAAGCCGTAGAGTTCCTAACTTGATAAAAATTTGCCTCAGACTTGCACGTTGTCCTTCTTGATGGTTTCTATACTTAAAAATTTTTCTTTGAGACTTGAACTAGCCCGGTCTTAAGTTTTTTATATCTGTTAAAATTTACATCTGTCTCCCGATGGAGGGCCTTTTGGCACCTTTTGGACGTTAGGGCTCAATCATTGGGGCACCTAGCCTGGTTCAAGGGTTTTCTATTCAGCCAAAATTTGCCAAGGACTCACACCTGTGCTTATTTTGATGTGGTCCACACTACATTAGCTGATTTAACGTGGAGAGCATGCCGATTGGGTGCTTGAACTGGGTCATAGTCATGACAATTAATCTGCCATGATGCTCTGCCCTGCCCTGCCCTACAAGTAGAAAGGAGGTCTAAAACCACAAAACCAAGAAGAAGTTGGCGCTTCTCTGAATAAAAAAGAAATAAAAATATTCACTTGTTGGAATATTTGGTCTATGTTATTTTTTATTTTGAGCTAAATGGAAAACACTATGCAAAGGAAATGCTGCAGCCCACTGTCAAATTCAGGAAACCTATCTTCTAAGAAGCCACAGCCTGCGGGCTCTCTATTATGTCAAAATTGATGCTGAAGTTGCACCGGGCCTTGTTTTGGTGGGGCCCACTTAATTACCAGGACACACAATGAGCAGAGGATCAAGCTAGTGGGGTTCAAACTTAGGTCATCATAATGACAACTGCTACCTTACTACTGCTTGGTGTCAATTAAGCATGGGACTGCACCATGAATGGCATAATTTGCTTTAGAAGCCATAGAGTTCCTAACTTGATAAGAAAATGCCTCAGACTTGCACTTTGTCCTTTTTGATGGTTTCTATACTTACAAAATTTTCTTTGAGACTTGAATTAGCCCCGTCTTAAGTTTTTTATATCTGTCAAAATTTACATCCGTCTCCCGATGGAGGGCCTTTTGGCATCTTTCGGACGTTAAGGCTCAATCATTGGGGCACCTAGCCTAGTTCAAGGGTTTTCTATTCTGCCAAAATTTGCCAAGGACTCACACCTATGCTTATTTTGATGTGGTCTGCACTACATTAGCTGATTTAACGTGGAGAGCATGCTGATTGGGTGCTTGAACTGGGTCATAGTCATGACAATTGTTCTGCCACAATGCTCTGCCCTGCCTTGCCCTACGAGTAGAAAGGAGGTCTGAAACCACAAAACCAAGAAGAAATTGGCGCTTCTTTGACTAAAAAAGAAATTAAAATATTCTTTCGTTTGAAAATTTGGTCTATGTTATTTTTTATTTTGAGCTAAATAGAAAACACCATGCAAAGGAAATGCTTTAAGTTGCCGATACGGATACGGGTACGAGTATTGAATACGGGGATACGACGATTTTTTGAGGGGTTTGGATATGGCTGGATACGACTGTGCAAAAATATATATATATAAATTAAAAATATAAAAATATAGCCATATAAGCAAAATTAACCACATAATATGCATAGAGGAAATAAAATAACTTCGAATAAGTTAAATAACCACCAAATATATACTCATAATTCAATGCCAAATATCATAATATTCAATAGTCGAACTTATATTAGTTTTATAACAGGTGCATGGTGCAAATGTTACAATATATGGACAAAAATAAAGACAAATCAACATTCTCATTGTTCACTATATTCTTCTTCGCCTGCAATGTCTTCATCATCATGTGGTTCATTAGAACCACAAGCAACAACAATGCCACTCCCACTAGTTCCACTATGCAAGTCGTGTGAAGCACTGTCTAGCTCTGTGTCAAATAAAGAAAGGTAGGCAAGGGAGGCATCTAAATCAACAGTCTCTAAGTTCACATCTCACAACTTTGTTGGCCCTTCCTTGTATTGAGGTTGTTTATGTGAGAGATGTAAATTGGAATGCACATAAATCAAATCTTTCACTTTTTTTGCAGCCAACTTGTTGCGTTTAACTGAGTGGATAAAGCCATAGCTGCCCCAACTCCTCTCAGTTGAAGAGGAACTTGCAACCTATTGAAGCCACAAAGTGAATTAGAATCTATAAAAAATTAAAAATTAAAAGACCAAAAGTTAAAACTTAAAACAAAACATCAAAAAGGTCCAAAGAAGGGTAGAGTAAAAAAATTAAAATCTTACTTGTGATATAATTTTTACTGCAAGTGGTTGAAGGTGGGTGGATGCTTGCCTATGGAGGTACCACCAAAAGTGAGCATCCATCTTGTACTTGTCACAGATAGCACCAAGGGAGTGACCCGTCGAGGATATGAAATGCACAAACTCTTATCTGACTTGGTCTTCTATCTCTGGATTAGAAAAGATTCTAGAGAATGTTACCTTATATCTCTCGGCAATCTCAACGTTCCTATATGATGTGACCTTCTTGGGCAAAGAAAGAATCTTTGCACTGTAGTATTTGGGTGTCAAGGCAAAAGCAAACAGATGCAATGGGGTGGTCATTTTGTTCCACCTTTCAAGGAAATGCGACTGCACTTCCTTGAAGAAACTCTCTGTGGGATCTTGCTTTTTGACATTTATGATGGATTTAATGTTCTCAATCATTGAGTCAATTCCATCATAAATCTCACCCAAACATGGATGATCCATGTCCACATATCTCAAAATGCTAACGATGGGCTCAGTAAAACTCAACAAATACTCCACATGTTCCCACCACGCATCATCAAGAATCCACCCTTTCACCTTTGTGGCCCTCTCATTGTTTGCTAGCCTCCATACACCCCAAAGGTTGTTGATGACCATGATACTCAATGCCTCATGCACTTTAACAAGTCCTCTCAAAACGAGGGTGTGTGAGGCAAATTGAGTTTTAGCAGCCTAATACAAAATTAAAACAAATAATTAATAAACTTAAAAAATTGTTCAAAAATAAAAACACTACAAATTATAAACTTATAAAATAAAATAAAATTAAGAGTTACCTTCAACAACTGCAATTTTGAGAAGGTCCTGAAGATGGCTTGGGACATGTGATGGTTGGTTATGAACATTTGGATCTCATCTGCCTCCTCATAGACTTGTTTGATTCAGTCAATTTTTGTTCCCAACTTTTGCAACATAAGGTTGAGGGAATGGACGACAAAAGGTGTCCAAAATATATGTCCATGCCTTGCTTCAACCAACATGCTCGTAGCTCTGCAATTTTTAGTGTTGTCCGTTACAACTTGGACAATGTTTTGAGGCTCCACTGCCTCAATTGACTCTACCAGGATGTCAGCAATGATTTGTGCATCTTTCACTTGCCCCTCACAATCACAACCTTCAAAAACATTGCTCCTTTAGGGCTCATTGCAATCGCATTAATCAATGGCATATTTGCCGTATCTTTTCATCTATTGGAAAGGGACACCCCTGTTTTGATCTATGAATCCCTGATGGGCTTCAATGCATTTTCAATGTGTTTTCTTTTTTTTGTCAATAAGGTGGTGTGCACCTTTTCATAACTTGAGGTGACAAACCCTTTAGAGGCAGTATTGATAGATCTCACCATTCCCTGTCAGTATGGTGATCTAACAGTATTAAATGACAGCGTACATGTGTAAATACAGTGCATGATGCTTTGCTCTGCTATCTCCTTGGATTCATTTGGGAATGCCCTCTCCAATGGGCCTGCATCTTTTGTTCTCTTGCGACCAAGAGGTGAATCCTCTTCCTCTTTGGCTGCAATGGGTGTAGCAAGAAAGGGGTGTGATGGGGTCACCACATTAGCACGAGTTGTATCAACAAGTGGTGATCCTTTGTTTCTCAAAGGATGCTTCGATTTTTGCGCCATGACATTTGCCTATTTTTGCTCTTTAATGTATGCAAGGATCTTTGCCTATTGCAAGCCCTTTCCCGGTCTTCCACCTATGCTTGGCCCACCACAAACTCTGATTCCAGTGCCATAAATTGCATACAAATGAGCTTTCACTCGATTATACGAGCTCTTGAATTTACCGTTGCACTTTGAGCAAAGCCAATGAAAACACCCTCCACCAGTAATTTGTTCTAATATTTTCACATATTTCCAAAGGGGTGTTCGCGGATCAGATTTGAGGGTTATCTTTTGCCCCACCGAACTAGCACTTGCACTCTGAGACATTCTAATTTTTGACAAATCTTTATAGCCCCTGGTAAAAAATAAAAAATTGCTATTAAACTTTAATGGTAAAAACTAAAAAAAAACAATTGCTATTAAAATTATTTTAATAGCAATAATTATCATTGCATTTGGTATTTGTGGAAATAATGGTTAAAGTTTAAAAGAATAACAAAAGAAAATTAAAATAAAAACTAGTTACAAATAATACCAAAACAAAAAAACCACAAATCTAAAAAACTTACTTTAAATCAGCAAATCTTCTTTCTTGCAAGCTCCTTAAGTGCTTGGCGCTAAATAGGTTGAAGCAATGGCGTAAGTTTAGCACAAGGAAAGAGTTTCAAGCTTATGCAACTGAAAAAAAATAACAAGAGTGAACAAATGTGCAATGAGAGTGAAAAATGCAATGAAAGAGCAATGTGTTGTTATTTTGTTATAAAATGAGTATGAATGCTGCTTTTAGGGTTGGGAATCCACTTTATTTTGTTTTTAATTGCATTTTGAAGTCCACGTTTGACTTTTTCAAAGGCAAGATTGAATTTAAAAAAAAAAAAAACTCATTTTTTGTGCCCAAGAGCGCGGGGATACGCCCAGGGAGCGATTCTGGGCTGCGGATATGCCTGGGTACGTCGTCCAGATTTACTCGGGTATATCTGCAGCCCAAGTACGCTTCTTGGGCGTATCCTTGTGCTCCCGTCATTGTAGCCGTATCCCTACGCACTCTCGAGACTTGCAACTGCGTATCCGTTAATGTAGGAAATGTTGTAGCCCACTGTCAAATTCAGGAAACATATCTTCTAAGAAGTCACAACGTGTGGGCTCTCTATTATGTCAAAAAATTGATTTTGAAGTTGCACTGGGCCTTGTTTTGGTGGGGCCCACTTAATTACTAGGACACACAATGAGCAGAGGATCAAGCCTAGTGGGGTTTGAACTTAGGTCATCATAATGACAACTGCTACCTTACTACTAGACCACTGCCCATTGGACTAAGCCAAGACTTTTTTAAAGTGTTTATTTTACTTATCAACTAGGTGCTTTCGGGTTGTCATGAACAACATATTCCCTTTGCAACTTTACCACTGATTTTCTAAATGATCTCAAATTACAGTGATTTGATACAAAAGAATTAATATTGATTTTTCATGCGATTCTTGAAGAATTTTTCAAGGTTCCAAAGTTTTTGAGCATAATATACTGATCAAACGGTCCTACGTAAACTAGGCTCTCAATGAATAGTTTTCAGAGAGTGCCTATAAAATGCTCGTATGCAAGTTTCATTTTGTTTGTTTTTGAATGTGTGTTATTTTGTAGTTTATGACCAATCCATAGGAAGCTCAATCGTGGTTAAAAGGTATTTTTTATGAAAGCTTATCGATACAATATTTTTTGATCAGCATCTGCATTACTAAGAACATGAATCATTGCTGGAAGCATCTATGAAGAAGAAATTGCTGCTTCTTTGACTAAAAAAGAAATAAAAATATTCGTTCATTGGAATATTCGGTCTATGTTATTTTTTATTTTGAGCTAAATAGAAAACACTATGCAAAGGAAATGCTGTAGCTCACTGTCAAATTCAGGAAACCTATCTTCTAAGAAGCCACAGCCTGCGGGTTCTCTATTATGTCAAAATTGATGCTGAAGTTGCACCAGGCCTTGTTCTGGTGGGGTCCACTTAATTACCAGGACACACAATGAGCAGAGGATCAAGCCTAGTGGGGTTCGAACTTAGGTCATCATAATGACAACTGCTACCTTACTACTAGACCATGGCCCACTGGACTAAGCCAATACTTTTTCAAGTGTTGTATTTTACTTTCAACAATATCAGGTGCATTAGGTGCTTCTGGGTTGTCATGTGCAACATATTCCCTTTGCTACTTTACCACTGATTTTCTAAATGATCTCAACTTTCAGGTATTTGATACAAAAGAATTAATATTGATTTTTCCTGCAATGCCTGAAGAATTTTTCAAGGTTCCAAAGTTTCTGAACATAATCTACTGATCAAACGGCCCTATGTAAACTAGGCTCTCAACGAATAGCTTTCAGAGAGAGCCTATAAAATGCTTGTATGCAAGTTTCATTTGTTTGAGTTTGAATGTGTGTTATTTTGTAGTTTATGACCAATCCATTGGAAGCTCAATTGTGTTTAAAAGGTATTTTTTATGAAAGCTTTTCGATACAATATTTTTTTATCAACATCTACATTACTAAGAACATGAATCATTTCTGGAAGCATCTATGAAGGAGAATATGCATATTGTCAAATAACTCTATGAACTGAAGTCCAGACCACTACAAATTTTGGGCCTGATTTTTAACTTTCTAGCTTCTTTAGAACCAAATATTTCTCAAATAAACCCAGCAGCCTTTTGACATTAATTTTCAACTACGTTACCAGATCCTTTTGTCCAGGGGGATGATTCCAGTGCGGTACACTGCCAAATACAAACCCGGGCATACACAACCCTGTTGGGCAGTACCTGAGGTCTACCTGACAGGTACCCATTGTAAAAAACAGGTTGTTCAATTCTTTTTTATTGTAGCTAAAAGAAGTCAAAGTTGGACCTAAAAAAATAATTAAAAAACAAAAGGAAGCACAGGGAAACCCTTAAAGCCACTTTCACATTCACTTCATCAAAAGGAATGATTGTGTTGATGTTCTTGATGAAGATATTGAAGAGCAATATAAATATAATGAATATGCTGATTTATCTTGATTTTTGTGTATGCATTGTAACATTTGCACTATGTACTTGTTCCAAGTTAGACCTACGTTACTGGTTACACCGCCCCCGCCCCCCCTGCCTTGATACGGGTACACCACATATCCGATACGGATATGCCGGGGATACAGGCAGGATATGCCCTTGGCTCTGCAAATACGCCCAGATATGTCCCTGGATGTATCTGCAGGGGTAGGGGCGTATCCTGCCCATATCCTGCAGAAAAAACTTTTTTTTTAAAAATTGTGCAAGGAAACCCTAAAGAAAACATTTTGTTACAAAAAAATTCATCAATTATGAAGAAGTCTGAGGGCTTTGCAGATGGAACAGGCACATTCAAATCTGCTGTATAGTGTTTTCCTGCTGTTTAGATTCTGCCTTTGCCATTTTGCACGCTGTGCATTATTGTTGGCGATGTGCTTTCTCTGTTTTTCTTTGGCCCTTGGGGAGGATCATTGCCTATAGCATAATGGCACTCTGCCATGGCAATGGAGTGTTAATGCCACGACCGTTTGTTAATGAACTGTCGTGGCAGTAACACTTCATTGCCGTGGCATTAACACTCCATTGCCACGGCTGAGTGTGTTGTATCACTATAAAGTGTAACATAGTCTATGACTATGACCCCATTTCAAATTTTATTTTATTTATAATTTTTTTAATAATATTAGTATTTAAATTGTATATTTTATTATATTTTTATAATTTTAAAATAAGGCGGGGCACTACAATTTTGCTAGAACTGAAGAATGCTGAACAATTTTTTTTGATGAAGACATTGAAGTCGAAGATGAATATGAATATAGAGAATAATGAATATGCTGATATTAAGTTTGACCTTTGAATTTTATGATAGTTGACATTGAATTATTAGTATGTTTTGTGGTTATTTAACTTATTTTGTTTCCTCTATGCATATAATGTGGTTAATTTTGTTTATATGGCTATATTTTTTATATATATATTTTTGTATGGCCGTATCCAAAACGTATCCAAGCCCAAAAGAAAAATCTCCGTATCCACATATCCAATTCTCATATTTGAATCGGCAACATAGAGTTAGACCACTAAATATCATGTTATTTGGCATTGAATTATCAGTATGTTTTGTGGTTGTTTAACTTATTTTGTTTACTCTATGCATATTCATTATTAACTGGTTAATTTTGCTTATTTGGCATTGTTTTTAATAATATTTTCAATATTTTTTGTATGGCTGTACCCAGGCCAAAAAATTACTGTACTGGCATTCTGACATCCCGTACTTGTACAAGTACCATGATCGGCTACTTAGGTTAATTTTGCTTATTTGGCTATATTTTGTAATATTATGTATATATTTTTTCTATGGCCATACCCAAGTTGTACCGGGTTAAAATATTTTGCTTATTGTACTGGTGTACCCAAACCCCATACCTGTACTGTACTAGCACCAGAATCGCCTACTTACATTTGTGCATTTCTAGAAGAATTGTTTGTTGTGCAAAGGAGGGTGTTCATCATTCTAAATATGAAGAGCAGCCAATTCCAAATACAACATTGAGGTCTAGCCTAGCCAAAGTGAGGAATGAAACTATCTCCCAACTGTATGAATAAAACTTCTTTTGTGATCTTGGAATCTTCATTTTTCTAAAAGTGTCAAACCTGTCTCTATTGGTATCGATGAAGATTTAGTGTCCATCAACTTGTATGTGTTCAATAGCTCTGCTGCATACTTGGTTTGTGAAATGAAAATTCCTACCAGCTGTTTGCCAAACTGTCACACCAAAAAAATAGTACAGTGAGCCCAAATCTATTTCAGATATCTGTTATGACCCCAAGTTCAATGAAACTTGAAAATGGTTATGGTTTTTGAAAGGGTAATGCCTTAACAAACATGAGCCCCCAAAGCCCATGAAAATGTAGAAGCATTTGAGGAAACTGACTGGTTTAAAAATAAAAGATCATATGGATTTTTTTTAATTTTTTATAGACAATCTACACAAAGATAAGACAATTAGATGAGAAATTCATTTATTTGTTAAATCCCATGTAGAATTACAGTGCATACTGTCAATAATTGGCCTTAGTAGATCAGGATATACTTTCGAAATTAAACAAAGTACACTCCAAATTAGCGTTTATAGATTAGGCTATATATGCCAAAAAAAATCAACTACATGGGATGCACTTTCTCAATATTCAAAATCAACTGATCTGGAAGACTGCCCAATGTTAGTAGCTCTAGGGGGATGTGCGTTCATCATGCTTGAGATTAAGAGCAGCCAATTTGCTGTATTTAATCCAATGTATATTGGAGCTTGTAGCCTGTCCTCTTCTGAGAATATGGCACGTGAATTGAGACATTTAGACTGACCTTTGAAGGGGGGAATCGTTGATTTCTTAAAACCTATAAAACACCCCATTTGGGACTTTTCTTCCAGCTTATCATCGTTCAGTCTTCAAATTACTAGTATTAATAACATTTCACACCTATTAGATCCTCACTTGAAATTTACCTAAATATCTTCCTATTCCATAGGTACAATGCATCTTACTTGTGAGACATTTCATTGGGAGTATTTTTTTGTTTATTGTATATATTTGGAGCCCTTTTCTCTCTCTTTCTAATAGACAATTATGTATTGCATTTATAAAGTCTTAGACATGCCCTTAACATGGTTACTTTGGTGCTGGTGCGCCTTTTTGATTTTACATTTTGGAATTTATAAGGTGTGATGCTTATGTAAAGGTCTCTTCCTTATTGGAAATTTGTACGATATTGGAAGGGCAATGGTCCTAAAAAACCTTCAAAAGTTATTTGTGTCAAAATTATAAGGGTTTCTATGAGTTCTTTGGGGGGAGACATAAATGTTAAGCGGCACCTACAATGAAATGTTCAACATTATTCCTTATTTGCATTTCTTTAGTAGTGTAGCCATAATTATTCTGCTTTGCCTGGGCGAATATTAATGTTAATCTTTATGTTGAAATATCTGGGGTGTGTGTAGATACAAGGAGAGTGATCTGTAATGATGTATAAATTCATACTCTGCTTTGGTGAACCTTGGGAACCATATGCTCTAGTAGAATGACATAAGTGGATGCAATTTCTGTGAAAATTATCATGTCCATTAGTTCTTTAGTGCATGTCATCAATGCCTTAAATAAGCTTGAATCTGCCTTACACACAATGTACATTATAATTACTTAGCTCGTAAATAAGGGGAATGGCTACTTACAAAAGTACCGGCTTGATTTGCATGTTAACTTATATATGCGTTTCATAATGTTTATTATTTTATGATATGAGAAATGTTCAGTCACTTTGTTAGTGTTAGTGTTGCAGATTGTTGTTGGCAGAGTTGGCAATGAAACACTAACAAATGAAGCCGGGGAAGTTACAAGGTAGGTATTATTTGTTTTTGGCTCTCATTGTGGTTGCATTAAATGCATAGCAGCTTTGAAGCTTAAATGGCAAGAGTCGAATAAATAACATTTTTGAAACTATGTTGTTTGTTGCAGCCATTTGCAAGGAATGTTCACTCGGACGATCAGGTTATTAGAAGCTGGTATTAAGCCTGTGTAAGTGGAATCCTTTCTAAATGCCATTTATATTTCCAGAATGTCTTTGTGACTATTGGAGCATGAGACAAAAACTTGCTGATTTAGGATCATTTTTTTTATAATATGTTATGTGAAATGATAACAACTTTTGTCTATCAGATATGTTTTTGATGGAAAGCCTCCTGATCTGAAAAAGGAAGAACTTGCCAAGCGGTGTGTTTTTGGGCAGGCTCTATTTTTGTTGTTTTCTTTTCCTGTTTTATGGATCTCCACTCTAATGCGTTTTGTATATGTCTTTGAGATGTCCGAGTGATCCTCAGTTTTAACTTGTTTTGTGACCGTGCTTAGAATCCAACATTAGTTTTTGTATGTTGGCTTGCGCATAGGCTATCGAGGCGAGAAGAAGCAACAGAGGACTTAGCTGAGGCCATTGAGGTACATATGATAGTAGGCGTCGCATGGTTGTTTACTTTAAAGTTATGCCTTGTTTGTTTGATTTCCATTATCCTTGTACCATAACTGCCTGTAGAAACATGAAATTGATTTGTTTATTATAGACGGGAGTCAAAGACGATATTGAAAGATACAGCAAGCGAACAGTCAAGGTGAGTAATTTGCATTTCATTTCCAATTTAATTACTTGTTAAGACGGGCAAAACAATAGCTTACTGCTTGGAATATGGATATGATATTTTAGATAAAAATTTAAACCAATATTTTACAACAGTATTTCCTATTATCTTTGACATTCTGTGTTGAATTCTTGTTGTCCTACTTATCGATAGGCATAACAGTCAATGAACTTTATGGTCTTATTCGATTCCAATGCCATATACTTAGGAAGCACAACCTTGGGTTAGGCCAGAGTGATCAATTTTTATGTTTTGGTGGGCAGATATTAGTAAGTGATAATCCATCACCATTATTGTTACATCTTGAAAAAGTCACTTTCTCAAGGCTACTGATTGGTCTGAAAAGTGGAAGGATAGTGCTTTCCTTTTTGAGCTTTATAAGAAAGCTATTAAAAATGTTGGGCCCTAAATGTTGTGCAGGTGTGACTGAATCAGTAGTAGTTTCAATAAATTATATTGACATGATTATTGTTGTAAAATTGGACCATATGTTGTGTTTAGGCACCTAACAATGCGTTAAGGACATTGGATGGACCAATTGGATTTAAATAATTGGTGGAGGCAGCTATGAATGTTTAGGCGTTAATTTGCAAGCACCATACATCCTTGACCATTTACAAGTCCTACATGAGGAAGGAATTCGCGGTTGGATTTAAAAAATTGGAGGTAGCCAGGATTGTTTAGACATTTATTTGCAAGCAACATACATCTGTGACCATTTACAAGTCCTGCATGAGGTAGGAATTCATCAAGCCTACTATGAGGTCAGATATGTCACTGCTTCCTCGTTTTGGAAAGTATGTTTTAGGTGCAATGACCATTGCAAAGTATGGTCTAGGTGGGGAGAGTACATTGAGAAGTGTAAGGATGAGAATCTTCAGCTGTTGAATGATGATTGATGTACAAATTGCATATACACAGCGCCAATTATATGCTCTATAGTAGAGGTGTTTTTTCATGTAAACACATATTCTCCTCTTCTTGGTGAAATTTATGATATCTTTGATAGGATATTGGTCAGGTGAAGGTTTGCATTTGTGAGAAAGATAATTTACTATGGTGTTACATGCACAATATTCAACCAGTCATTCAGCATAGGTGGGGCCATATGAACACGTCTTTCAGATGGAAGCCTATGAAATTAATGCAAATTTTATGTAGAAATCCCTGACAACGCAGCTTTTATCCATGATGAGGAGGTAATACAAGGTTTTCGTGATGTTACTAGAATGATTTATGATGCATACACCACAACAATTTGTGACCTTTGTCTCTCCAATTTGTTGAATTCGCATGGCCTTTCAACAGACTTGTTTTGAAGATTGAATGTGGATCACACAATGTGGGCTGCTGTACAAACATAGCACAAGACAACCTGATTGGATGGTGTAGGATGTATGGGGTAAAGCTCTGCCATCATCATCTTCTCTGTAGTTACTAGTTCCTTTGCAGCTATAAGGCTACAGTCCACATATATCTTCATAGAGTGGAGATTGGTTGCAGTTCACAGTGTTTTCCAAATTCAACATTGGAAGACACCCAAATAATTGGGGGCTGTCAATGCATTGGGATGTTTCTTTGCGGAAGGAGACAAAGGCAGATGGGGAATAGGGTGCGGGGTACTTGACATGGGTTACTTGGGGGTGCCATTGAGAAATATTTGAATAGAAATAAAGGAAGCATATTAATATATATTAATGACCAAAAATAGGTCAGTGGGACCCTATTAAATTTTATCATAATGGAGAAAGCTAGGGTAAAAGAACCCTAGGTTATGAAAAATAACGAAGCACTAAGAATTAAAGAAATGAAAACATAACATGGGACTAAACCTGAAGTAGGTAAATCGTGAAACATAAGAACTAAGTACAAGTATAAATAGTCTTGTGAGGGAAGGACTCCTCAAGGAAGCATAGAGCTAATGAAGAAGAAAATGGGCAACCATGACATGAGACTAGTTATGTCAAATGTTTGTAGCAAGGTGCGAGCGATAAGAACCAAGAGCATCATCATTTATTACCACAAGAATTCCAATGCATGCTTTGGTAATGCTTACATTGGAATGTCTAGGACTGTGGGGGCTATGGTGTACAATTCTAGGGAGGAAGTCAAGTACACCCCCTAAAACCTCTCCTAACATTCACGACCAATGAACCTCTGGCGATAGAGGAAAAACTAGTAATGCGCATCTTTGTTTCATGGGTTTCTATATCTTGATGATTCTAGTAGAAAAAAAACTAGAGGATTTTAATAGTGACAATGTGACAAATGTGACTAATATTGAGGCATTGCTCTTGTTCATAGGAGTTGAAAGCAGTGCATATTTATATAATACCAACTCATTGTTTCCTCTATGCTGATGTTTTTCCTCCATGTATTTTTGGTTACTTTTTAGGATAATTAGGCTTTCATTATTGAGTTTATGCATTGTTATCGTCATTAATTTGCAAGACAAAGACTAACATATAAATGAGAAATAAGCTTTACACAATAGATGTGTACGAAATTCATAAGCTGCTTCCAATAACAATTACTTAACTCAAACTTGCTTACAAATAATTGAGAGACATGGGTATAAATAGACAATTCAAAATACTAACAACTTTCTAAAGAAGAGAAACTAACCGTATACAAAATGAAATGCAACTGATATGTTAATCAATCCTAGCTCGGGGAAGATAAATCCTACTTACACTTTTGATTTTTGATACATTAGATATTCGAGGTCATGAGTAAGATGGATCCGCTAGACCTAACTAAGGGATCTCTTACCACAATGACATCACTAGAGAGGGTTTCAAAGCCTCTAGTCAAGCAACACCATGCAATAACCCTAGCTAGGTCTTATGTTTTCATATTCACATAGTAAAATGACAAATAAAGTAAAGTGTAATCTAGTGCTCACCAAAGCTTGTGGCACAAAGTGGGGGTAATAAACATAAAAAGTAAACATGCATAGAAGATCTACACTCACGTCAATGTATATAAAATCTTAATGCATGGGAGAGAAGTACAAATGCAAATCTATCTACTCTTACAAAGGAGGAACAAAGTTAGAAATACTTACCTTTGACCGATCCTGTTAAGCACACACTTATATTGAGAGGGGGGGTGAATCAGTATAAGTTAATCTTTTACTTAATGAAACTTAATATCCACAATGAAAGCATTCACATAAAAATGACACAAATTGACACCAGATTTACATGGAAACCTTTTGGAGAAAAAATCACAAATGAATAGCTGCTTGGAACTACCGTCCAAATCCAATCGTACAATAATAATCTTTTTACAAAATTCGTAGGCACCACCCTACTGGAGACACCAATCTCTTATTGCTAAGCACCAACTTAGCGAGAGACACCAATCTCTTTCTCTGAGGCACCGACCTCTTATCGAAACAAACTTTCCACATTTTTACTATTGCTTTATCAACGGATGATGACAGATTCAATTTCCTCTTCTCAAGAAAAAATTCCCTAGGCTTGAATGATAGAAAGAATTAATTCCATTCTTCAAATTTGCATGTGTTTGTATGATATATCTTTTTATTCTCCACACACTTGCTTCCTTCTCTTTATTAATCTTCACATATCTCACAGTTCAACTTCCATATCTTTTTCAACCTTCTATCCGCCTTATATAGCCTTCAAAGGCTCTTCACAAAGGAGGTGTCCCATCCAAGGGGCACCTCTTCACTAAAAGATGTGACTGTTGACATTTTCGTTGACAATTCTATTGACCTCCATTACATTAATTATGATTCTTTTGACATCAATGACAATATTCTAAGAATCTTCCCTTTTGTTATTGATGACAAATTTGTAGAGAAACTCCCCCTTGCTGTAGTTCTTCTTTGCTCTCCCTTTCATTAATTCTCCACATTTGACATCAATGGCAAAGGGATGCTCATTATGTTTCCATCCACAAATAAATCATGGGAAACTTCCATGTCATCTTCTTCAACATCACCACAACTAAATAATTGTCTTTCTGCTCTTCTTTATCCTTTTCAATAAGGGCTTCTTTTCTCATTTGCTTTCCTTGAATTTGATCAAATTTGGGTTTTTTTGACATCATCTACATCCATTTGGATTATCTCTAGTTGCTCAAGAGGTAATTCCTCTTTTCCACTTCCCTATCCATATGCATATCATGCTCCATATGCTCTTTAACATTCCCAGCTTGATCACTTGTTGGATCTGAGCTACCTTTTGCAATCTGCATTTGACGTTGGCTCATGCTTGTTTTACGCTGTTCTGCACCTTGATTGATTTCATTCTGCTTTGTTCCTACTTGTTTGACTTGTTTCTAAAAATAGTACCATCACTTGCATCATCACTCTCACAAGGAATATTAATTAGTTGATCTTTCTCTTTGACTTTTGAATGCATATCACCAAAGAATCTACGGAGCTGAAAGATAATATAGAGATTAGCTCCCCTTGAAATGGTGCTTTTTCTTATGAGCTTAGTGATACCTCTTGTGCATGAAATGCAATTTGCACAAGCATAGGTCTCTCCTTATTTTCTTGCTCTTGCATCTTTTTCTATATTTTTGAAGTTTCTTCTTTTTGTTTACTCATGGCTTCCACTTTCTTATTCTGCTTAGGAGGTTTCATAAAACCATTTCTATAGAAGCATGCTGTATGTCCAAAGTTGCACTTATAACCTCTGACATTGTAATCTACTAAAGGAGCAAATGTATTGTAGTTTTTATTTGAAGACCTATAAAAACTTTTGTTATTGTTCCATACAAAATCATTTCTTGCTTGTGCCTTGCAATCTCTTGTTTTATGACCAAAATGATTACATAAATAGCAATAACCATAAAAGGAACTTTGGAACCTGGTCATATGTGCCTGCCTTAGAGGAAAGGACTTTTTGAATTTGTCCTTGTTATTTTTTGGAGAAGTGTCATGCTCTTTCTTCTTGTCGCTTCCACCATTCATGGACCCCTTGAGTACATTTGCATAGCTCTTGGGCTTCTTTGCATATACTTTGATGGTTCTATAGTTTTTGAATTCTGACCTTTAATGATCTTCTAGTTTCCTTCATGGCCAAGACCATGCTTAATGAATGGTGACCTTTGGCAATTGATGATGTCATCTAAGATCTTGGTACTCTTCTCAAATTTGAGGCTTATGTTCAACTTAGTGGTTGTTTTCTCTAGTTCCTTCCTCAAGGAAACAATTTCGAATTCTAGCCTCTCACAATTTTCTTGGTGTTATTATTTAAAACATAATCTACCTTTGACATGGCTCTAGCTATCTTAGATTTATTCTTCTTAGTGTTTTTTGAAGATTCCACACATGGTTCAAAATCCCTTTGAATTGTATTTGGTTCTTTGGCTAGCACTTTAGGTACTTCACTTTTGGTAACACTATTATCGTTATCACTATCATTAGTACCATTCTCGTAAATGGGTTACTAACACCAAAAGATCCCCTTATGCTTATAAATGCCACCAGTAGTGGCCAGATGACCTATTTCAA
Organism: Torreya grandis; assembly: GCA_037957365.1. Taxonomy (NCBI): domain Eukaryota; kingdom Viridiplantae; phylum Streptophyta; class Pinopsida; order Cupressales; family Taxaceae; genus Torreya; species Torreya grandis. The sequence continues at coordinate 666,762 of JARHVA010001319.1, forward strand.
AGCATTTACGACAAAAGAAAGACAAACCCTCATAATCGAGAGGTGGTTTCTGAATTTGATCTTGTGCTTTGAAATCAATATGCTTAGGGAGATCTACTAAAACATTAATATTAACGAAAATTTGATAAAAAATAAGATGATGCATATTGTTTATTTTGGAGTACATTAATAAAAATTCAACCAAAGAATTTCCCATGGCTTTGACCTAGTATTCTGCCCAAAATTGAAATGGTAGATGCGGCAATCCTACCCAAATCGACTTGAAATTGAAGACCTCTGTGAGTGGGTCAAATGATGGAAACCATGGCTTATACAGAAGTAAGCTCTAATCCCAATTCCAAATAATATCTTGAAACACTACCCCTTGATCTTTTAAAAGATTAAAGACAACCACAAAAAATCCATTAGCATAGGGTATAATGTTTAGAGTAGCTTTCACCAAAGGCTTTCATTTCTTTATGATCCATATGCAAAGATCAAGGGTTGTCTAAAATCACGTTCAGACATTCCACAATAGGGATATTTATCTCTAATCTATCTAAATAGGTCATCACGAAGTGATTAGAGGCATAATGTGCTCGTGTCCACTTATAATGGTCGCATCCCATGCCGAAAAGCAGCTAGTTTCTAAAATTCAAAATATCCTTTTGTCTCTTGTCGCACATTTCACATGGTTGGCTAAAGGAAATTGTTAAAAAAATCTCCAATAAATATATGTCAAGAGTCACTCATTATCCCCACTTGATATTCACTTGGTACAAGCATATACACTTTTTCACATTGAGAAAATTTACCCTATTCTCTCCAAATTCTTAATCACTCACAAGGAGCAACCATAACCAAAGTCAAGAGCCCTCTAAATTTAGTCAAGAGCTATCATTGTCAAATATCAAATCTATTTTTTAGCTGCATAAATATAGTCAAAGGAACACAATTTCACATTCACTCTAGGTTGAAGAAGTGCATGGACTTGATTTCCTTTGGAGTATTGGATACATAGGTAGTTGTAAATCATCAAGGGGTGATTGAGGTTAGCTCAGCGGATTACAATCCCTTATTTTTTTTGTAGATTTTCAAGTTATCAAAGTGCCCTAAGGGTTTCGAAGATAAGAGAAGACAAATAGTGATCTCTATGAGGGCAAACCCTAATTGTGATATCTCATCATCTATAGGCGCAGAAGTCACATTAATCATTTTTTACCCATAGTCAATTGAGACAAGACTGCAATCAAAGTACTCAAGCACAATGCACCATTGTCTACTTGCAATGGCCTTGTCAAGAAACATATACTTTTACCATTGATTTGCCATTTCTATGTTCTTGTTTTCTCTGTCTTTCCTATCAACAATTTATCACAGACAACTGAGACAAGTTCATGGTTAACAAACTTAGACACACTGAACCACTATCCACTTACACAATGAATTTTTTCAGATTTTATTTACGTTCCTAATTTTGATACTCAACCTACACAGTCACCTCTTCTGATTATTATAGTCAAACAGTCATAACAACCAACATAATTCAGTGTGCAAGCTAAGTATATTTCTTCTAAGTACTTTTTCAAAATAACAACTTTATTTATCTTTTTTTCAAAATTAGAATAGTTGAATATTGTATATCTTTAGCATTATGATATTGTTAGTTTTACACCTATATAATTAACATTATACACTTAGCATTTTATCAAAAATAGGGTAAAACATATTGATAAACCCAAACCTTTGTTTTCAAGTCTTTGTTTTTTAATTTCATTTTCATTTTGATTTGTTTTCCTAGAAATTGTGTTTTAACAATTTTAAAACTTGTAGGAGTTGATGTTTTGGCCAAAGTGGTTTCCAGTTTTACTTGTGTCGTGGTGTGAGGGGTATTTCCTCAATACTCAAGCCATTAAACAACATTATATTTGGATGGTATATCAGAAATACTTAGGATTCTATTTTCAATCTTGTAATTCACGCAACTTTTGATAAAATGAGTGTGAATGCAACTTTTAGGGTTGGGAATCCACTTTAGTTTGTTTTTAATTCAAATTGTATTTTGAAGTCCATGTTTGACGTTTCATTGGATGAAATTACAAAAAAAGGCGGAAAAAATGAAAGGTAAACGTGTTATCTTTTGTTCAAATGAGTGTGATTGTTGCTTTTAGGGCTGGATATGCACCTTAAAATGTTTTTAAATGTTTTTTTGAGGTCCATATTTGACTTTGGTTGGCGAAATAAGGGGAAAAAATTAAAAATATGTTTTTTTGGTGGTACGTCCAGTTTATGCCCAGGGTATGCCCCAGTGTTTGCAGGTATGCTTGGGTAATCCTTAGATGTACCCAGGCGTATTCGTAGCGGCTGGGGTGTACCCTAGGCATAGGCTTGGCGTACTGCCCCCATTCTCGTATACATTGCATACCCGTATCGAGGGGGTGTAGGGGTGTATTCAATAACGTAGAATAGATACACTAGGGTTTTCACAGTGATATAACATGCATGGCATTAATAGATATAAAGAGGACTAGGGTTTTCGCATTTGATTTTTCTTGCTCAATTTTTCCCCACCGACTTTGGCATTGAACTTGGCGATTTTAGGCGATTTTTATTGTTAGCCGAAAAAATTGCAGAATTTTGATTTTCATGCTGAAAAATCGACGAACTTTGTGACATAGTTCTTAGGTAAGAGATTGATCCAATAAATAAAAGCAAAATCCTTTTCTGGCCTAAAATGAGGGGGAATCTTAAAATATTCTAGGAAGTAACGCTGCAAAAATTTACCAAAAGATGTATCTTCTTGCCAAGTGAACTTTAGCTAGGTTTCAAGGCTTGGATGAGGTTGGGTTTTAACACAGTGCATCCAACACTTCCACTTTTGTTAGAAATTATCCATGATAGTTGAGTTAATGTACTACCAAAATCAGGCTAGATGAAAAGATAAACAAAACCTTGGTGACCAGTCAACACCAAAGGAATCGTATGAATGATCTCTGGGAACTTGTGATGGTCATTATCTAGAAAAGTGATAGAATCACTTCAAGGAAGAGGGAAAAACACCCCAAAAGAGAAAAATCTCAAAATCTTCCCTAGTGGAGTTGCCAAATTTGTTGTCATTTTAAATTGTAGATGTCAACAAATCAACCATTTCACCAATCGTGAAGGTTAATTTGGAATCGAAGCCATTTGATGCTCAAATCTTACTCGTAATGTGACGGATTAAAATCCTCTTTAAGGGCTTTGGCAAGTTTTGACCTGGTGTTGAGAGGGTTTTGAGTAGCCAATTGTTTGGTGGTGAGGACCTTAGTGACATTGGAGAGCTTCAACTTTGAAAATGGAGCTTTGTTGGCGGCATCAATTTTTGTGTACACGAACCTAGTCTCCATGTCAAGAACCTAGCTAATAGGAACCTTTATGCTGTGTGAGCCATCTTAGTCTTTGACTTCACATTTTGCCTTTGGAGCTGAAGTACCAGAGGTGATGTCGTTGACCTTGATAGACAAATTATTCACCATAGTGGCAAATTAAGGACCCTCTCCGAAAGTTGTGTTTGCCATGATGCGGGTTGAAACCAACAAGAGAGGAAACCTGCAAAACAATGTAAGATACAAGCTGAATCTGTAGAAGTGGAGTATATTGTGTGGAAGTGCTCTGAACGAGCTCTCCAACGATTATTCTTGTGTCAAAAATGGAGTTCTTATGGGGAAGAATGAAAGAAAACAATTTGACCATCCAAATGATAGTATAAATTAAAAAACAAAGTATTAAAACTGACTTTTTTGAAAACTTTATTACAAAAACAAATAGTCATAAATGAGGAATATTCTTATTTGTACGAAAATATTCTTATGCCTTTGTTTTTTATAATCCGCACTCCTTTGCTATAATTTTTTTTATCATTGAATGGTTGTTTTTTTTGATTGATATGAGGGTTAAAAAGGCCCTTGCCCACACATAGATAAGAGCAAAACTAGGGGACATGCCCCTACCAAAAAGCGCAGACCCAAGGAGATGGGGTGGCCCACAAAAAATAGGGGACAAACCCTGTAAGATACACTCCAAACAGCCAAAGGCCAACAAAAATTAAACATACACAAAAACATCCACCAACTAGACAAAAAGATAAACAAAGAACGATGAAAATGATTCAGACCCCCTGAGACAACGCTGCAACCACTTTAGCATCAATGATGACCTGCAACGGATTCGACATAGAAATCAGAGCTTGAGGCACAACAAAAGCAAGAGCAAACGGTTTCTTGGGAGTACATTTGAAGGTATGTTTCTCATGCATTGAAGAAGACTCGCCATCCAAAATTCATTTCATAGGCGAGAAAACACCACCTAGGTCCACAACATCCACCATGGGCTATAAATGCTGCTGCATATAAGAAGATAATGCGTGTTGTGAGACTCCCTTGCTACTTGAGAAACCATACTCATTTTATATGGCTGTCTCCACCCCTTTGTCATTGCAGATATTTACTAAGAAGCGAGCAGCCAAAACCATTTTTTAGGATTTGAATTTCCCCAACAACTTATCCAGAGAAGAAAGTGGGCAAGGAAACCAATCAAGTCAGGGACTGGCTCAACCCTAACCACCACCACAATAGACAAAGCTGCATGCAAAGACACATACCTAGATTCCAATTCGCAGAAGGCAGAGAGAGGAATTACATCCAGACATTGGGAACCAGAGAAAGGAAGAGAAACTCCATCTTGCGCAACCAGTCTTTTGAGCCACACATTCAAACCACCTCTCAAACCAGGCCAAACCACAGTGTCCACCACCTTGCGAGTAACCGCACCATCCTTGATTATGTGCAGTAGATTGCTCGCAAAAATGGAGGCCACCTTTGTATTAGTTTTGTTCCTCCACATCGCATGCATATACTCAGAGCCTAAGATAACCTTCACTGCATCCAACACCTCCATGCTAGGCATCCAAAAGATCAAGGGAAGCCGACGGTCCATGACACTATCCTAGAACGTCATTTCCCATTTGCCACCACACAAGGAGAGGATGGGTTCCATCGTTGCAATTAAGTCCATGGCTAAGAGCAGGGGCACCACAACAACTCAGAGAAATTTCAAATTGATTGAAAAAACAAAAACTCCAGCCTTTAATTGCCCCTCCAAAGATGCCACACACTCAACTAGAGCCGCCATGAAACCCATTGCACGCGACTGGGGAGAGATCATAACAAGACTGGCAATCAATACACATGCTGTGAAGCCAAATGAGATATGATAGGACACCCAAAAAAGACTTAGATTTGGTCGATGATGTCAAGGCCAGGCCATCTCTTCCATTGATTATCCATTATATAGTTGCATCTTTGATCAACCACGCTATTTGCTAAAAAATCAGCTTGTTGATTTGCTTCCCTATAACAATGATTGACAGACCAAGAAGAGAGTTCGTCCAAGCTAGACCACCCCATGCTGAGAATGTTATTCAACTTCCAAGCCTTCGTGGAATGTTTGTGGATGGCATCTACAATGATTTTTGAATCCCTTTCAATAATCAAGCTGTCAATCCCACAATGGCAAGCCAACTTGAGGCCCAAGACCATTGCTTGAGTTGTAGCTTCATTGTTGGTACCGTCTTGGAGCTTTGCCAACGAGGCTCGAATTAGAGAGCCCGAGCAATCCCTCATACTGAACCTAGGACCGGAAGCTTTTGGATTCCCTCTGGCAGCCCCGTCAAAATTCAATTTAAAGAACCTGACAGGTGGGGGGATCTAGGCAATGGCATTGTGGGCAGGTGCAGTATCCGTGTTTACTCTTGACCCATTAACAGGGGGATCATTGAATGTTCTTTTAAGACTATTCTTTTGATTCTAATATTCCTTTGGCTTATTGTTAAGCATATTCATATTTGAATAATGTGTATAAGCTTTATTTATAATGCATATAAGCTTTATGCGCACACATGACAATAGTACACACTTACACAAGTAGTACACACATGGAGTACATGCCCACTTTTATTTTTCATTGTATTTTTTTGAATGATGCTACATGTATAATGAAATAGTCTGCTAAGAAATGATATAGTATAGGTACAACAAATAGTATAGGGTATTGTATATGCATGATAGTTTTTTTGAAATGTGTGCCAAACTTGTGACCTGCAATTGCCCTGTATAAGAAAATGTGTAAACATTGAAGGGTTATAACTTGAGCTGCTTGAGTTTGTTTCAGATGAAACGAAAGGCTGCCTTTACTTATGTGACTGCTCCGGATGCAATGGCACTATCAGAAATTTCCCAACAAACTTTTAATTTATTTTGAAAAAAATGAGCCTATAAAGCCCAAACCCCCAATGAATCAAAAAAATAATGAAACCGAGTGGATCGGAAACTGCTCTGATACTAGTGACATGGAATCTATCTACAGATAATACACAATATAAAGAATAGCACATATAAATCAGAAATAAGCTTTGCACAATAGATGCATACAAAATTCACAAGCTACTTCGAATCACAATTTTTTAAACTTGGTTACAGATAACTGAAAAACATGGGTGTAAATAGAAAACCCAAATTACCAACAATTCTATTGAAAATAAGATCTGACTACACAAATGTCATCTAATATGACAAGTGTTATAGTGACTCAAGCAACTGCTCAAGAGACTGTTCAAACTAGAAGACTAACTAGATGACTTAACTCATTGGGAGATTAAGCCATGATGATGTGGATTATGAATATCCACAATTACAATTATTCTCAATTACATAAGATGAATTATAAACTATAATAAATAATAATATCCTATGTACTATGCTATTTACCCTATATGAATCTTCATCAACATTGGATTATAACTGTTATGATTCTAATCCTCATCCATGTTACTATTTTCATCATCCAGGCTTTGTTGTCGAATTGATCCCCATTAGTTTAATAACAATTGTTAGCAAGAACTTCTAAGAACATAGGAAGCATGCGATTGCACCCTTATTTTTAATAATCAAATGTTGTCTTTAACTTACATTCAAATATTCTATTGCAATTTATTTGTAGCATGATTGGCATTCACCTTTTTACTCCACATTTTTTTGGTTACTTTTTAGGGTAATTGGGACTTCATTGTTGAGTTTATATATTGTTATGTCATTTGATACGTGGATGATGGATTATAAGTGTTACAACTGTAGTCCTCATCCATGTTATTATTTTCATCATCCAGGATTTGTTGTTGAACCGACTGTCATTAGTTTAATAACAGTTAGCAAAAACTTCTGAGTACATAGGAAGCATGTGATTGTACCCTTTTTTTAATAATCAAACACCATCTTTAACTTATATTCAAATATTCTATTACAACAGACGTATAGCATGATTGGCATAGAAAACTATCTTGATAAGTTTAAGCTTCACATATGCTTTGGCTTAATGTCATATATCACATTTTATGTTTCTCTAAGGTATATGGTCAAACATCTTGATTCTTTGCATGATTTTTGTTCGTTATATTCAATAATTTATAACAGTCTATATTCTGAGCCCATAATGGAATGGCATCATTCAATTTTGGTTTGGTTATAATAGGTAACAAAACAACACAATGAAGATTGCAAAAAGCTTTTGAGGTTGATGGGGGTGCCCGTGATTGAGGTAATTGCTTTAATAACATTGTTATAAACATTGTCATATTATTAGTTAACGTAGTAAGATTTAATGACTCTCTTTTATGTTGAATCCTCAGATATGTGATTCATGATGCTTGTAAAAATAAATATGATTTCTTAGGTGGATCCTTATAATTTTGAATGGTTCTTCTATATTACAATACATTTTCTTATGTCTTTTCAGTTGGCCACCGTAAAGGGTTTTAGATTAATTTATGCTTTTAAAGCATATACTGGTCAGATGTGCTTGCGCTTTCTCCATGGTATTCTAATATGAAATGTTTCTTACGTTTAGGATTTTATTGTGTGATAACCTTATCCTTGGTGTTTCTCAGGCTCCATCTGAAGCTGAGGCAGAGTGTGCATCATTATGTAAAAGTGGCAAGGTGTGAATCCCAATTCTTGGTTTGTTTTATCTTTCAATGGCTGATGCTCCATGATTTTGGTAACCTCGGGTATTTTTTCCCCAGTATTATCTGATGTAGCACAGTGTACTCTGAGTTCCAATGGCGTACATTGGTCATTTGTGGACATTAATCTAGTTTCTTTTTTGAAGGTTTATGCGGTGGCGTCTGAGGATATGGATTCATTGACTTTTGGAGCTTCAAAATTTTTGCGGCATTTGATGGAACCCTCATCAAAGAAAATACCAGTGATGGAGTTTGAGATTTCAAAGGTACAAATTAGACACGTCTAATAACCTCTGGGTTGTTGGCTTTTTCAAGTAAGAGGATTGCAGGGATATAGTGTGTCAAAAGAAGGAAAGCTCGAGGTTTTGAAATCCTGTCCTAAAACATTTTTCTCCTTAGGTTTTAGAGGAGCTGAACCTTACTATGGACCAGTTTATAGACATGTGCATCCTTTGTGGGTGTGATTACTGCGATACTATCAGAGGTATGTTTACCTATAAACATAGGTCCATATCTTGAATTTGATGCAAACGGAAGTTAAAAATAACATGCTCATGATAATATTATGCATTTCTTGTTGATTTTTGTCAGCGATTCATATCTGTTTTCAGTCAGAATAGTAATTATAATTATCTAATATTTTAATTACAGTAGAAGCCTTTGTTCCAGTTTTGCTAGGGTTAGATTGCATTGCATTATTGTTGTATGGTTGGGTCTCTCAACTAGAAGTGTTTCACCTTTTTGAACTTTTTATCTTAGAACATTATACTTACATTCAATTTACCGACAATTGCATTTGGTCATGCGGCCACGATCCATGTTTTTTTCTAACAAGTCATTTTTTAAATCAAGTTATTGCATACACACTTTCATGTTTTGTTCTAGAACAATTTACCTTTGTACTTCAGGGGAAACTATAATTCTGTGTCATTACATGATATTACTGTAATCACTTAAGTATTATTTGAATACCAACCAAATCGAAGTTAAGAAATTTTCATGTTTGCAATAATATGTCTAATAGTATATTTAGTGCAAGAAAGATTAAAATTACTTAGAAAGATTAAAATTTTAAGTAATTTTAATCTTGATGCATATCTCTTGATATCAATGTAAAAAGAATTTCACTTTTTCACATTTTGTTTTTAGGGTTTTTTTGTTGGAAATCATTGTTCTTTAGGTAATTTGCTGTGAAGATTTGAGCATGTATTTATAAGGAAAATTTATTTAAAACTATGAAGTGTACACTATTATGGCATCTTTTCCAGCATTTTACTGGAAGACAAAATTTTCACTACCACATCCTTTCTGAAAGGAAGTTGATTATACCAATCCTGGAGATATCAAAGTGAACAAAAGCAAAAGGAAGCACAAAGCTAAATTTTTTTTGGAGGCCATTGAAGCGAACAAAGCAAAAGGAAGCACAAAATTTAATTTTTTGTTGGAGGCCATTGATGCAAACAAAAGCAAAAGGAAGCACAAAGTTTAATAACTTTTGGAGGCCATAACAAACATGTATGACTATGCACACGCTCATTTATATGTGCACTGGCAAGGTCTTGTTTACTCCCAAGCTTGTACATAAGGTCAAAACTCAGGGTATAAAATTTGAACAATAAATAAGGTTGATGGAAAGAAATCCCCCTATGGGCTTCCAAAAGTGGTTCTCAATGTACACAATATTCGGTTGTGATCTAAAAGAAACCTTTACCTATATATATGTATATGTGAATGCATGTATACATGTTCATATACACAGAAACATGTGTGTGTTCACAATTTTTAAGAATGATATTGGTCATGTTATAATTGCATATTGTGCTTTATTTGGTTGCCAGGTGATAGAATATAATAAACCTAGTGTTTAGGGGTTGGGACTACAATTAATGTTAGAGCCTGTAATGTCCATACACAAATAATCTAAGTTGCCAGGTTCTGCATCCCCTACCTACTACACCCCCCGTCCCCCACTCCCTGGCCCTGGTATGGTATGGCATGATCTGGGACCCTGTCCAGATACTGTTCGTCTGCGGGTATGGCCCAGCCTTCCCAGGTATGCCTGGGTTCACTCATCAACGAACTGGGGTGTACTGGTCAGGCTAGGCTGTACCGGGGGCACACTCGCAGGCCACTGCTGCTTATGTTCTGGCCCTTTTCTGCCACTACTGTGTTTTCTCTACTGGACTTTTCATTTCAGCCAGTTTTTTAAAATATTAAAGGGGTCAGAAGTTTTCTCAAGTTCATTTTTGTGTTCCAAAACTTCCAGTATGGGCCCCACCATTTGTCACAGCACCTGCAGATTTTTTTAACCTATAGCTTTTAGTAGATTTGGTTACAAATTTTCGCTCTGTCCCAGTAGCACCAACAAATCCAAAATTTTAAGGGCATCGTGGCATTTGCTTTCTGCTGTTGGTAGCATCTTCTCGGAATTGCAATCTCATCACATTTGCTGTGTCCGTTGATACCAGCACACATTTTGCTGTGTGCTCAAGGAGATCACAGCTGGTCTTTATTGATGCTCGACAAGAGATGAGAAGATAAGTGAAAAGATACATTAAAATTAAAATATTCTTCTCCCTTCTTTTTATCTCTTCTACGGCATTTTTAGTTTGGGCCTATTAAAGTTACTTTTTTAAAATAAAAGAGAGACCATCACTTTTTTTTCACCTTCATTATTATTTTGTCTATAGAGCATGTCATTGGGATTTTTAGGAAGGAAAAAAGAAAGAAAGACATTATATTAAGTTGAATATTTATTTTTTGTGGGGGTTTTCACTACGTGATACTCAAGTCATCACACCATCCCCTGTTAGGGAAAATACATAATTTGTGCAATAAATCAATTGCGGAAATAACAAGCCACAATTCGATCAAAAGAAATATCACCATAGCACAGAGATTTATGTGGAAACCTTCTAAATTGCAGCAAGGGAAAAAACACGGGGCAATAGCAGTGACACACTTCTTATTATCTCTTTAGCAAATGCATGCTCTTTACAAAGCCTCCTCAAGATTGGTCTATCCACTCCTTCGCTTACATACAAAGCCCCTTAGCATGGCCTAAGCTAAGCTTACTTAGCAATACAAATGCAACCACATCTCTGTCTTACAAAGCTTTCTTAAGTTCGGCCTTCTTACTCATGGCTTACCCACTAAGCTCCAAGTCTCCACAGCTCATAGCTTTGATCCCTCAGATTGGCTACAAACTATGCTTTCCTCAATGCAACTTGGCATAGCATACATATGCCAAGCACCAACATCTTGAAGAGGGCAAAGCCTCTCTTCTCATTACAAAGACAAGGATCGACATCCTTTTATAGAAATACATGAGAGAAAGAATCCAAGAAGTCTTCGAAATTGTGCCATACTCCCACATGGATGAATAGTGAATAGTGTCAGGTTGTCTCCCACATGTGCCAAGCGTCAAAAGTATATTACCTACTTTTGACAAAGTTTCACCACCATGTGCCATCCAAAGTGGCGCCCCACTCCACATGAATGAATAGTAGCGAATAGTAGTCTATGTTTGCCACCCACATGCACAAGAGTCCAAAGGTAATCAATCACCTTTTGACTTGAGCCAACACTCACCATCGAGGAGCCCCACAAGAATTGTGCCCCACATCCATCCATGTGCACTAAGCAAAAGCCTCCATGTGCCTTAGTGGAGGAATGTGCTTCACATGTCACCTCACCAGCATGAATAGTGATTGTCACATCATCAGCATGAATAGTGACTGCCACCTCACTATCCCTGAATAGTGACTTCAACTCTTAACATCACCATGATGACTATTTTTAAGAGTGGCTATTTCTCTATGATCCTCAACACACATTGGTTGTTAAATATTCACAAGGTAGGGGGTTCACAAAGCACACAAGCACCTCTAAGCATTTGTCAGTATAGGGTAGGAATGTCGACTAGCCTCCTTTCTCAATTGGCAAAACTTTTGGTAAGTGTATGCATTGTAAGCATCTACGCCAAATCCAGCCGGATCTGTACAAAATTTGACCTGATCCGGATTTTCTAGCTAGCCCAAATAAGTTTAGTCCGAGTCGGCCTTGTTTATTTTTTTTCAAATTTCATATAAACATATATATATTTTTTAGTTTTTTTATTTGTATTTTTTTTTGCCAAAAAGGCACCCATATTAAATTTATTAACATGTTCTGTTACGTTATAACTTATCAACTTTTTTCTTTCTATTTGTCAAATTAACACAATTATTAAATTATGCTCTCACACACACACACACACACACACACACACATATTCCAGACCAGATTTTTCTAAACTGTTTCAAGAATTTTGGAATTTCAGATTTTTTTGCCCTCCCGAACGGATCAAGATTTCTGGACTTGGTAATTGGTTATAAGCCCTCCCTGTCTTTCAATTATTATTAATGTGGGATTCTTGCAAGACAACCTTTTATTAATTATATGTAAGGGAGCATGCATACGGACATACATACATGCATGCATATTTGTTTGTTTGGCAAGATTTTTATTTTATTTTTTGTACGGTTGTACCCAACCCATATAGAATCCAGGGCATTTTGGTCCCATGGCAGTACTGTTAACTTATTAAATAAGTGTAATATAATATTATATAAATTGTCTCATAGGCTATATAAATTAGAATTTAGAGATATTGTTGAAGCAGAAGGAATCTGGGTAATTGGTGAATAGGTTGATTACTGAAAATTTCAGTGACATAAATGGACAAGAATGTTTGGAGATATTTTTAAGAAGACCACTTAAAAATATTTTCTGTTTTCATTCAACATTGTTCAAAGAAGCTTTTAATGTGAATGGAGGTTGCAGTTTAATGATCTGAGTAGTGATTTTAAATGTAAATTAGTTGATGGAGTACAAAGGACGTTGCGAGTCTCCCTCTGTGTTTGATGGCTTTCACAAATCTATGTAAAAGAACAATCATTGTCTTCGACAAGGAATGCTTAGCAGAATGATTATGATATTACATTTATGCATTTTCAGGAAGGGCACAATGGTTATATTTGTTTACCATAAAGACTTTGTAGTTCAGGAAAATTCATGGCAGTGCAAATATGTATGCTTTGGGAGTCTGTCTAAACAAACTTTGGAAATCCCAAACATTTGGTGGAAGAATGACATCATTCTAGATGGACAAAATGTTGATGTTGATGATTTATATACTTAATTGGAAATCACAAAATCTGCATGGCGGTGAATGAGATTTAAGAAACCATGGAAAAGAGACCTACACACTCTTTAACTGTGCTCAGAGAAGATTCAAAGGGCTTTTAAAAATAAATTCCTTTGATTTCAAAGGCAACTAACATAAAGATGTCACCCATATGATTTTTCTTAGCTTGTTGTGGTGGTTCTAAAGTTCTAATAGGTCATGCTTCTTTTTTCCAAATAGATCGCTTTTGAGCAAATGCTTGCTTATTGTGTGATCTTATTAGGTAAGTTGTAAACTAAGTTACCGGTTCGTTTTTGGTTCTGGTGTAGGTTCGAAGAACTCAATTTGCCGGTACGGTGATTTTTTTCCTTGGGTTTGTTTTTGGGATCGTCCATACAAAAAATATATAAAAATTAAAAAATGTACAAATTCTAGCCTGATACATAGGAAATTAGTGCCATTGTCATTAACACACAATATGCATCTTGATAAGTTGATAACCATTAAACAGAAACGATAAATATTAAAATATAAAATATCAATAATTACCTTGGGACTATAATTAAGTACATCAAACTTTAAAAGTTAATTTTTATAGTCATATTGCTCTTCATCGAGAGCATCAACATCAACATCTCGTTGTGGTTCATTAAAACCACATGGACTATCACTAATAATAAAAAATATAACTTACAATGATGATCATTGATAATTAAACAGGCCTGCCCATAAATGGAATTCTATTTTCCAAAATATTTCTATTCATGTTTCAAACCACTTGTAAGCGATTGCCATTTTGATGTTTTCTTTCTACATTCATAAACAACTTGTTCCATGCGATAGTACTGTTGAACACATGCTTATACTGAAAGGGAGGGTTGAATCAGTATAAGGTAATCTTTTACCTTTTCAAATTGATAATCACAATAATATCAATCACACAACATCAACAATTAAGAATACAAGATTTATGTGGAAACCCTTTCAGGAGAAATCCACAGAGAAAATGACTGCTTGGATCTACTGTTTAAATCCAACCACGAATAAAATTCTTATTACAATATTTGCAGGCACCAACCTACTGGAGACACCAATCCCCATCGCTAAACAATTTGTAGGCACCAACCTACTGGAGACACCAATCCCCACTGCTAAACAATTTGTAGGCACCAACTTATTGGAGACACCAATCCCAATTGCTAAACAATTTGTAGGCACCAACCTACTGGAGACACCAATCCTCATTGCTAAGCACCAACTTGGCAGGAGACATCAATCTCTTCTTTCTGAGGGACCAACCTCTACTGAAACAATCTTCCACCTTATTATTGTTGCTTCATCAACAAATGATGGCAAATTCAATTTCCTCTTCTCCACAAAAAACTGCTTATGCTTGAATGATAGAAATAATTAATTCTATATCTTTCTCAACCTTCTATCCACCTTATATAGCTTTCAAAGGCTCTTCACAAAGGAGGCGTGCCATCCAAAAGGCACCTCTTGACCAAAAGATGTGACCGTTGACAATTCTATTGACATTTCCGTTGACAATTTTGTTGACATTTCCGTTGGCAATTCCATTGACATCAATTACAATTCCTTTGACATCAGTGACTATATTCCAACAATCTCCCCTTTTGTCATCGATGACAAATTTGTAGAGAAACTCCCTTTTGCTGTAGATCTCCTTTGCTCTCCATTTTGTTAATTCTCCCCCTTTGACATCAATGACAAAGGGATGTTCATTATACTTCCAATCCACAAATAAATCATGGGAACCATCCATGCCATCTTCTTCAACATCACCACAACTAAATGATTGTCTTTCTGCTCTTCCCTATCCTTTTGCATAAGGACTTATTTTCTCATTTGCTCTCCTTGAATTTGATAAAATATGGGCTTTTTGACATCATCTACATCCATTAGGAATATCTCTAGTTGTTCAAGTGTTAACTCCTCTTTTCCACTTCCCTCGAGTCTTAAGGCAAATTGCTTCTCTTTATGCTTAAATCTTATTACTTGGAGATTATGATTTAAATCATCTTCAAAACCCTCCTAAAGAGTGATTGTGAAGGCTTCTGGTGAGCCAAACACAAATGCAACAAATGGCTTGATAATATGTTCTCATCAAATATTGCAGGGAATGAATATCCAACTCCTTCAATAAACTTCTTGCCAGCTTCAAATACAAGAGTAAAGGCATGCAAGCTCTCATTATCTAAGATCTGAGCATTTCAAAATATTGCACAAGATTAGTAGATCAAACAATCGATCATGCATTTTAACCACATCTTGCAAAAGTGGTTCTTCAATAGACATCAACTTTGTCGAAATCATCTTTCTCATTCTTCTCTCCAACCACATCTTCTCTCTCTCTAATATTCTGTGAGACTTCATCCTTTAAGTTGTCTTTTCATCAGAGCTAAAAGATAATGCAATGATCAACTACCCTTGTATTCGTACTTCTTATGAGCTTAGTGATACCTCTTGTGCATGAAATGTATTTTACACAAGCATAGGTCTCTCTTTTTCTTGCTCTTGCTTCTTATTCCATACTTGTGAAGTTTCTTCTTTTTGTTTACTCATGGCTTCCACTTTCTTATTTTGCTTAGGAAGTTTTATAAAACCACTTCTATAGAAGCATGTTGTATGTCCATAGTTGTTGCACTTATAACATATGACATTGTAATCTACTAAAGGAGCAAATGAATTATAGTTCCTATTTGAGAACCCCCATAAGGAATTCTAGTTTTGTTCCAACCAAAATGTCTTGCACGAGTCCTACATTGTATTGCTTTATGACCAAAGTGATAACATGAAAAGCAATACCCAAAGAAAGAGTTTTGAAACTTGGTCACGTGTGTTTGCCTTGGAGGAAAGGACTTTTTGAATTTGTCCTTGTTATCTTTTGGAGGAGTGCTTGCTTTTTGTGGGACTTGATTCTCTTTCTTCTTGCTGATAGGACTTTTGAGAACATCTGCATAGCTTTTTGTCTTTTCCTCATTTGCCTTCTTTGGTGGCTCTTTGTGATCTTATTTGTTGGCCATTTGATTTTATTTATATCCAAGACCGGTCTTTATAAATGGTGATCTTTGCCTATTTATGATATCATCTAAGATCTCGGTACTCTTTTCAAATTTGATGCTTGTGTTCAGCTTAGTTGTTATTTCTAGTTCCTTCCTCAATGAAACAATTTCAGATTCTAGCCTCACAATTTTCATCTTTTTTGTTTAATTGGATTATCACCTCCTTTTCAATCCTTTTTGCTTCTTCAAGTTGAATCTTGAGGTTGATGATCATCTTTTCCGATTCGTCAAGACTTTGTGACATTTTTGCCTTAGATTCACAGTCCTCTTGAAGCTGTAATTTTTGTTCCAAGTTATTCTTCTTAAGTTTCTTGATTTCACTTATGGCACAAATGAGTTCGCCCAAATCTACTTCTCCATCTATTTTGGCATTCTCTTCCCCTTTTGACTCCTTTTCTTCTTTTTCTTTGTCTTCACTTTCCAAGATATCGTCTTTTGTTTCTATTGCCATGAATAAGATCTTTTCTCGCAAGTAGATAAATTCTCTTCGGATGAACCACTTTCCTCTTTGGAATAGAGGCTTTTTTTGTGCTTGTGAAAGCTCTTCTTTTTCTCAGGTTTGCCTTGTTTGTGGTCTTTCTTTATATTAATCTCTTCTTCCTCATCACTATTTTCATTTTCTGCATATGGGCATTTGGCCGCAAAATGTCCTACCTTTGCACAATTAAAGCATTTAAAAGGTAACTTACCTTTGTACTTGTCGGATCCTTTCTTTAGCTTCCTCACAAAATGAGCTTCTTCTTCGTTTGATTCTTTAATGGAACTTTTGCTTGGCTCGGGCTCTTTATTCTTTATTTTCTTTGAGGCTTTGAAGGCTGCCTCTCGTTTAGATGATTTCTCCTTTTCGGTCCTCATTTCATATGTTATGAGGATCACATGCAATTCATCCATAGTTTATCCAAGTCCATTTCCTCAATGGCTGAAACTTTTGCATCATATCTTAAGGGAAGTGACCTTAGCACCTTTTGCACGATCATTGACTCTTCAACTTTTTGACCAAGTCCTTTGATGGTATTTACAATTTCATCCACATGAAGTAGATAGGTTGCAATGTTTTCTTCGTCCTTCATTTTCAAACTTTCGAATTGTCTTTTGTGTTTGAAGCTTAGCATTCTCTACCTTGTCGTCTCCTTCATAAATGTTCTTTAGTTTATCCCAAATCTCTTTTGCCGATTCACAGCGCATTACTTTGACAAACTCCGATTTTAATAGACCACACAAAATTGCATTCATAGATTTTGCATTATTTTCACTCGCCTTCTTTCCCACCAGATATGTTGGAGGAAATAATGGAGCTATATATTTGCTCACAATTGATTGCCAAATATCAAAGCCAGGAGCCATTAGGTAAGTGCGCATCCTTATGCTCCATAGGGCATAATTTATTCCATTGAACAATGGAGACTTGTTTGAGGAAAATCCTTCTTGACCGACCATGTGTGCTCTTGAGATCTACTTTCTAGTGGTCAGACTATTTTCGAAGGAACCCCCTTTGATACCAATTGTTGAGCACATGTTTATACTGAGAGGGGGGGTGAATCAATATAAGGTGATATTTTACTTTTTCAAATTGATAATCATAATAATATTATTCACACAACAACAATTAAGAACACAAGATTTACGTGGAAACCCTTTCGAGAGAAAACCACGTAGAAAAGGACTGCTTGGATCTATTGTCTAATTCAACCACAAATAAAATTCTTATTACAAAATTTGTAGGCGCCAACCTACTGGAGACACCAATCCCCACTGCTAAGCACCAACTTAGCAAAATACATCAATCTTTTCTTTCTGAGGCACCGACCTCTATTGAAACAATCTTCCACTTTACTATTTTTGCTTCATCAACGAATGATGGCAAATTTAATTTCCTCTTGTTCTCCACAAAAATTTGCTTATGCTTGAATGATAGAAATAATTAATCCATATCTTTCTCAACTTTCTATCTGCCTTATATAGTCCTCAGAGGCTATTTACAAAGGAGGCATCCCATCCAAGAGGCATCTTTTCACCAAAAGATGTGACCGTTGACAATTTTGTTGACGATTCCGTTGGCAATTCCATTGACATCAATTACAATTCCTTTGACATCAATGACAATATTCCAACAAGTATGTGTGAAGTTTGAATAGATACATATACATTAAGGATTTTGTAATTCCATTTGAACTAAATTTGGCATGAATTAAAGCCTTTGATGTTGGATTTCCAACTCAAAAATATGAGACATTGGCAGTTTAGGTTTGAAGAGTGATTGAAATGACAATATTTATACGGTCTTGGAGCCAACTTTGCAGTAAGAGTTAGAGAGATGGATCATTTATGGCTCACGAAGGGGTGATTCACACCCAAATACAATCCAACGAGCAGCATAGAACATGAATATAAATGCAGCCCAAAAATATTGGTCCTTTGATTTTGAACTTTTCCATCTCCAAAATAGTGATGTTAGATCAAGCCTTGAGTTGATCCATTTCTTGGAGGCCATATTTTGATAACGAATATAGGGTTTAAGAGTCTTGAATGGCATCTAAGTTAAATGCCTCTGAAATAAAACTTACTCATTAAGAAATAATAAAAATTAACATTTTTCAATGTTTTCACCCGCAGTACCTTGTCGATGTGTTGCTCCATTGCCCAGGTTTCGTCCTTGGGCACTTGGGTGCATTGGGGTTCTTCCTGGTGCTTTGGGATGAACCTTGGGCATTGGGGCAACACACCAAACCCCGAACCAGAACCCGGTTCGCACCCAACCTCCCAACATAGGCAAATTCCAACGAACCGGTAACGTTGGTTATAAACCAAATTATATATGGGAGAGGTGATACACATCATTTGTTGTAGATCTGCAAGCCAACACACGGGCAAAATGCATTAGCTATTTTTGATTTACCCTTATTTTTGGATGTTGATGTTCCTTTTAGCACCTCTAAATATCTATCCCAACTTCTTTTACTTCTAATTCTAATGGACAAATTCTTGTCATTTGTGTACATGAAAATAACTTTCTTTTTCGGTTTCTAGAGCATCTTCAATATAAATCCTACCTATGTACATGAAGCTAAAACATGAAAACCTAAATATAAAACAACCTCATGGATTTCCAATATTCTTTGTATATTTAAGTCTGTAATGGTTTTTAATACATTGCCATGTTATTTGCAAAAGGAATGATTGTAGATTTTCCATTGGATAGTTTTTTCACAGTTTATTTTCATGAAATTGTGAAATGTGAATTGTTTATAATTTGCTTAGACCTTTGTTTGGATGTCTTTTAGCATGAAGGTTTAATTTAACTCGATCCCTCTATATTTGACAATATCCATTTTTTATATTTACGTTTACAAATATTTTCCAACTTTGAAATGTGATTTTGCCTTGGAATTAATTCTAAGCTATTGTTTATAATTTGAAATGCATTTTTGCTTTAGGATTTATTCTAAGCTATTGTTTATGATTTAGGCATTGGGGCACAAACAGCATTGAAGCTTGTCCGACAACACGGTTCCTTAGAGACAATCCTGGAAAATTTGAATAAAGATAGGTATGGTTTCTTTTTCACGATTCTTTTTGGTTTGTTTGAATTGGTTAGTATTGTTAAAGGAAAATTTTGGATATTGTTAACTTTCAGTAGTTGGTCCTATTAATGTGTCACTTTCCTTTTTAATTTTGAAATCTGTAATAATTTGTTGGCATGCTAGAAGGTATTTTTGGATATCTCTACCACCAATAGCAAATACCATTTATATGGTCAATAATATTTTTAAAAAATGTTTCTCATTTATATGGTCAGTGATATTCTTTTAAAATGTTTCTCTTTGGTTAACAAAGTTATTTTTTTTCCGCCTAACATGATACTGAAAAATGGAAAATTGGTTTTCATTTGTGTGCGCTATGTTTGATTTTCCTTTCATATTGTTAAAACATTACTAAACATCCAAATTCGTTTTTCAGCTCTTATCATGTGTACACTTCATTATGAGGCCTTTGACCCTATTTTCAAAATCACGAAAGGAATGATACAAAAAACATTTGGAAGAGGAGAATTAGGAGACCGTTAAAATCTAGGATGCAGTGAAACGACCCCCCCTCCGGTTTTTGGTACGGAAACACCCTTGAAATGCATTGGAACCGTACTAGAAATGTTCGGAAACATGCTAGAAGCGTTTGGGATGTTTGTGTGATGTGTCCCAGCGTTTTCAGGTTCCCAAAAAAAATTGAACTAAAAAAAAAAAGTTGAAATAATGAAATAAAAACTCTAAAACCTACCTAGAACTTATAAAAAGATGCTGAAGGCAAAGTTAAAACACATTCAAATTTTGCTATTGTAAACAAGAGCAAGGAGAAATTTAGGAGGCAGCGCTTGCAAGGAGTAGTTTGGAGGCAACCATTGCAAAGAGTTTGGAGGCAATCATTGCAAGAAGGAAGAGTTTGGAGGCAGCCATTGCAAGGAGGAGTTTGGAGGCAGCCATTGCTGTTTTTAAAAGGTTTTTCTCATTTCTTTCACATTTCTTTCTCATTTCATTTTCATTTAATTCCATTTTCTAATTTATAAACTCCTAAATTAAATTATTTAAAAATTAAATGTTCTCAAAATTTATTATTTCATTGAACATTCTATTTTTTATTTTTTGAATTAATATAATAAAATTTAAATCTTTTAAAACATCTTGATTCCTAGGGTTTAGTTTTCTTTATCTAGGTCTAACTTTTGCATATGCTCTATTCTTGCGCGTAACATGATTTTGAGAAATAGGGTTAGTTGTTAGAATGATTTTTTTACGTAAAGTTTAAAAAAATTTAACTTTAAATTTATATATTTTTGTTGTTTTTAAATGTCCCAACTTTGTGTATGCTCTCACCTTGCACAGTTTAAGTGATCTTGGTGATAAAAAATTGATTATAATGATATGATTCATCTTCATTCATGTAATTCTCATTCTAACTTTTGCGTATTCTCTTCTTGCGCATAATGCGATTTGGAGAAATAGAAACAAGGTTATTAGTTTAAAAGTTTTGCACAAAGCTTTAAAAATTTATTCTTTTAAGTTTTGTTTGCTGTTTTTTAAACATCCTAACTCTGTATACTCTCACCTCGCATCATTTAGGTGATCTTAGTGATAAAAAACAGATTAGGATATCCATGGCATCAAGTTTAGTTTCAAGAAGAGGGCACAATGAAGCTAATCAGGAAGAAGGTCCGCATGAAAACATTTCCGTCCTTGTGAAATATGATCTTGCTTCCCTCTGGAGATATGTGAGAGTGTTGAAGAATATTATTGGTGGTGGCTCTTGTATTTGGGTATGCAATGATTGCCATGTGACATATAAGTCCTCTTATACCCAATTCAAAACCCATTTAACCAGGTTTGGAGGACTGGGGATCAAAAAATATGGAAAAATTTTGAAGGCAAAAATGGTGGAGTACATGGAAGAACAAGAGCAAGCTGATTTAGAAGTTGCTTTAAGAGGGTGATCTGGGATAATTCCTTTGCAAAGAAGGCTTTCAGGGAGACCACCCCCACCATATGCAAATAATACTTTCATTCTAACTCAGGCTCAACCACTTGAAACACCCTTGGATGACGAGATGGAGACCACCTCACGAAAAAAATAAAAAGAGCATAGGAAAATGCATTCAATGTTGAGGAGGACATCATTGATGAGTTGGTTGCTTGATGTATTTATGCATGTAGGCTGCCTTTTGATGTTTTGAGGTCGTTTTATTGGCAACAAATGTTGAAAGTCATCAATGAAGCTCCACAAATGTATAGAGGCCTTAATTATGAGAAGGTTTGAACCACACTCTTGGCGATGGAAGTGGAACATATTCAAACTTTTTTGCAGCCAATTGAGATTCGTGGAAGGATTCCAGAGTGTATTATTTCAGATGGATGAAAAGATGCTTGAAATAGACCCTTGATAAATGTTGTTGTAGTATGCCCTAAAGGAGCAATGTTCTTAAAGGTTGTTTATTGTGAGGGCCAAATGAAATATGCTCAATTTATTTTTGACATTTTGATAGAGGCTATTGAGTCGGTGGGCTCTGAACATGTTGTCCAAGTCATCACGGACAATACCAAAAAATGTAGAGTAGTTGGGTTGAGTGTAGAGGGGAGATACAAACAAATATTTTGGACGCCTTGTGCAACACGCTCCCTCAATTTGATGCTGCAAAAAATTGGCAAAATATTGTGGATAGAGAAAATTTATGCAGAAGCAAATGACATTCAAATGTGTCACAAATCATATGTCCCAAGTCATTTTTAGGAGATTCTCGAAGTTGGAGCTGTTGAAGGTAAAATAACAAATTCTTAATTTCTATGTTCTAACTTTCTAAATTCTATAATTAATAAATTGAATTCAATTGTAAAAGTCCTATTTTCTTTGTATAGGTTGCTAATACAAGATTTGCTTCTCACACTCTCGTCTTGAGATGACTTGTGAAGGTATGAGAGGCATTTAGCAATATGATTATTAATAATGTTTGGACCGTGTGGAGACAGGCAAACTCCTAAAGAGTCCATAAGATAAAATTATTGATCCTTGATGATGATTGGTGGGCCAAGGTTGAGTACTTGCTCAGTTTTATAGAGCTTATTCTATCCATGATCCGATATGCAGATACAAATGCAACTTGCATGGTGGAAATTTATGATGAAATTGACTCCATGCTCGAAAGAATGAGATAATTAAAAAAAGAGCAAGATTCTGAAGAAAAGTTCTATAATAAAGTTAATAGTGTGGTCATGAAGAGGTGGAATAAAATGACCACCCCATTGCATCTCCTTGTTTATGTTCTCAATCCAAAGTATTATGATAGTGAAATACTTTGCCTACCTAATAAGCAACCACCATATGATGACTTTGAAGTTGCAAATGGAATTGGGGCAGCATTCAAAAGACTTTTTCTTAATCTATTTGTAGCTAGTGTGGTTTGCAATGAAATGAGAATCTTTGTAGCTTCAGAAGGTAGCATGGGAGAAATTGAGGCTCTTTTTGACAAGTGTAGCACGAGTCCAATCAAGTGGTGGTATGTACATGGCCATGATGCCAAGTACCTACAATCTATTTCGATCAAAATTCTTTCACAGGGATGAAATTAAATCAAAATTTTTATTAAGTATTAACATATAATTTTGTAAATTGTTACTAATTTGAAATTTCTAACAAGTAACAATCTTTTTTTGTGATAGGTGGTCAGTAATTCTTCAACAAAGCGAAATTGGAGTACATATGTTTTTATTAACTCAACTAAATGAAACAAATTGAGATGATTCATTTTAGATTTGAATGTATATTTTGTCTGTTGTCTTTTTGAACTTGAAAGTAATGAATGATTGAATACTCTATCCTTTTAATTGTTTTACTAATTACTTTTATCTTTTATAGACTAAAAATGAGTATTATGCATTGTTTTTATATATATTATAATATATTGTACGGATATTTCCATGATGTTTCCAAATCAAGGGTTTTTGAAAATATGCATTTTGGAAGCCTTTTTGTTTATGTTTCCTAAACAACATAGCTTAAAATGCTTGCTAAACACCATCATTTCATGATTTCATCACCATAATTCTAGAGTGGAGTGATTTTTTGGTGGTTTTCGCGTTTCTATTAGATTCCAATATTACTTTAGACATCATTTTTGCAAGAGGTCATACCGACTCCATATTTTTTACGTATTCCATAAATTTCATGCATTTTTCAGTTACAAAATGTTTGAGAGGCCACATGGCGTGCTAAATGATGAATTTCATGACTTAAACACCATTTTAATACCAGGAGGCATCCCTTTTTTTTGTCTAGCTATTATATTGCATAATTGTTATGTATAATGCATCATCTCTACGTACTCTAATTTTGATCTTTGGTTAGCATTTCCCAGGTGCATTCTTATAGTGTGCTCCTATAGCTTTTGGGACGAAGTTTTCAAAGAGGGATGCTTCTTGTGGACCTAGATACTGTATTTGTAAATGCAATGAATTGTATGATCCATGTGGTAGTGGTCTAGTGGAAAATTGGTTTCACTCTCTTGGTTGTGACCCAAAGGTGTTGTTAAAAAGCTTATAGGTGTGATGTTGAATAGTGGGTCTAGGTTTTTAAGATTGTCTGCCCTTTATGATGTAAAGGGGTTGCTTATGTTACATATAGCCTGCCTAGTAGTCGGGTATTGGTTAGGGACGAGGGTTAATATCCTCCATGTTAGAAGCAAGAGTTTGCATTCAATTTTATTTATCAATTTGTGTTTACAGATTAAAACCATATTTTGAATTTGTAAGCATCATCCATTTTGTGGGTGTGCAAATATCCCAATTTTCTCATGTTTTGGTGTAGTTGTGCTTGGATGCTAGTAAACTACGATATCCTCTTTCTGTTTTCTTTGAACATGGATTTAATTGAATTTTCAATGTTAATCGGGTTAGGGTATTTCGGGTTGAAGGTATTATAATTTTGATGGGAATATTATATCAAGTATTATGATAGTTGACAAGTCTGAGCTGAAATTTGTATGAAAACTCTTTGTAGTTTTTACGATATTTCAAATTGTATGATAAGAGACCTCAAATTTGAAACTTGAGGTACATGTAGGCTTAGTCATCACATTTGCCACATTTAGTGGTAGAAATTTGAAATTCATTGAACTTCAAGCTACCATTAAAAATTCATTGAAAATAGTGATTTAATTTGCGGGAATAAAAAAATGTATTAAATAATGTTGAAAATTGCAATTTTTAGGGTTTGTATCAATGTTGGGAATTTAAAAATGTATTACTTAATGTCAAAAATGCGATTTAGGGTTTGTATCGATGTTGGGGAGCATGTGTGAGTGCCGTTGTGTTTGGTCATGGGAAGTTGCTAACTGCTAAACTTGTTGGGGACTTGGTCATGCTTCCAATCCACGAAATATTCTGAGTTCAATCATGCTTCTGCCCGATTTGGTGCCTACGATGGATTTTTTGGTGTCGTCACTTGAAATTTTTTCCATAACGTAGGTGAGCCTTGTTATTATTCGCCATTATATTTTGAGTCTTATTAATATTTTCATTGCTAACTCTTTCAATATCCACATTGAACGACAATACAATGTATTTCTATTTCTATTTTATAGTTTAATAAATAATAATATAATATATTATATTTCATAAAATATTAATATAATATAATAAATTTATAATTATTTTTATAGTTTATAATATAATAATATAGTTTATAAGATTTTAAGTATATTATATTATATATAATTAATTTGTAGTTATATTTTGTAATATATATATTTGCTAGGTGATGGCTTTTGACCAAAGCATGGACCAGTCTGGGACACAATTGGGGTCCCAGATCCCCATGTGATTTACTAACCAGTATACCATATATTACCAGATGTATACCAACTATTTCCAACAATGGCCACCGCCGGTCTCAAGAATAACCAAAGGCTATTAACGGCCTCGAGAATCCTACTATTTCTAACAATGGCCACCACTGGCCTTGAGAATAACCAATGGCCATTTAACGGCCCCGTGAGTACAACCAATGGCCACAACTAGCTTCATATACCTTTTTTGAGATTTGAACTTAGGTGGGGATTGAAACAATCAAGCCACTTAACCAACTCACCCATATATATATATATATATATATATATAGTTTTAAATTTATTATTTATAGTTTTTAAAAAATATATATTGTTTAATTATATAGATTTAAAATATATATTTATAATAGTTTTAAATTTATTATTTATAGTTTTTTAAAAATATATATTGTTTAATTATATAGATTTAAAATATATATATATATATATATATATATATATATATATATATAATAGTTTTAAATTTATTATTTATAGTTTTTTAAAAATATATATTGTTTAATTATATAGATTTAAAATATACTAAATGTATATATTTGTTTCAGTGGAATTTAACCACAAATTTTATAGGTGTTTTTTTAGCAACTATTTTTTTATGAGTTTTATTCTCCACGAATTTGAATTTGTTGACTATGCATGTGGGGTGCAATGAGAGTGATTTTGTGGATGTTTGTTTCATGATTCTCTAAGAGGGGAAGGGAGTTAGCTGTATAGTGTTTACAGGAAAACTACATTACCAAGAACAATTACAGGATAATAAATGGATAACGCACCATAGCATAGAAGAGTATGAGTAATAGCAGCTTTGTATTCCTAGTAGGTAGTGCTCGATACAATTAGTGCGGTAAAAGGAGAGCCTGGTACAAGCACCCTTTCCCCGATGTACTTCATCTTATTTAAATGACAAGAAGACCCAACAGTTGGCAGTTGCATACAACCGTCAACAGTTGACAATACTGATTAGAGTCATTACAAAACTACCTAATGTTGACAAAACAATCATTAACCACATAACAACATTGGATACTAACATGTAGTTAATAAGACATTCATAACAATATTAACATGACAGTCTACAATATCCCCCCCTCAAAACGAGTTAGAGTTCCTTCTGACACAACCCTTATATAAAATGATAAAAAGAATGAAGAGGGAAGACGAGGATATTTCTGGTGGGGTGTTGGCTGTTGGAGAGTTTGCAGCTGAAACTACTAGGCACTTGTGCTGAAAAGCTGCTGTCAAAATTCTGAAGCTTCAAAGCAGGCCATGCTGAGCTTTTCCGCACCAAACCAATGCCTAACATGGTTTTGAAAAACAAATCCATCCACCATTTTTTTTTTGGCAGGTAGAGAAATTAACAAACACTGATCTGGAGCCAATTTAGTCCTTGACCGAGTAACTATGTCGCTTATGCCTGACGTAATCATATGACCTTGAACATAGGCATTTGCAAATCTGGATGTCGTGATGCCAATTTTACACTCATAACAGTTGCAGTGACCTTGATTTGGTAAGAACCATGTATTTCGCCCTGTTACTTGGTCCATTCTGACATTACATAGGCTAGAGAGTTTTCATAACCTCTGATGGGAATGGTTATTAGTAAATCAGTAAACTGGCCAACATTTGGAGAACTCACCTGGACTAGCCTTGCAAAGGCAAGCAATAATGAATTATTCAAGTCTGCAATCTCTGAAGTTTCCATTTGCCTTACAAGGGCTACATCAAGGTCTCGGAAGTGCTGTGCCATGTAGGGTGACGAATGCAAAACAAGTTATAAAATATGGCTACTTATGAAGAATGATACAGAACCTGCCCCTATTTGGGTGCAAAAGTCTGGCAGTGGCATCAAGAAGAATTTGCATGGCAACGCTGCAATCACCAGCCCAAGTCAACAATGCATCTTTTCCCCATAATACAAAAGCAGCCAGCCATTCTGTTCCATTCTGCAACTTTTTAATGATCATCACTTCCAAGAATCATTGAATTGGAGAACTCACATGGACTAGCCTGGCAAAGGCAAACAATAATGAATTATTCAAGCCTGCAATCTCTGAAGATTCCATCCGCCTTACAAGAGCTATATCAAGGTCTCGGAAGTGCTGTGCCATGTAGGGTGACAAATGCATGTCAAGTTATAAAATATGGCTACCTATGAAGAGCGATACAGAACTGTCCCTATTTGGGCGCAAAAGTCTGGCAGTGGCACCAAGAAGCATTTGCATGGTAATGCTGCAATCACCAGCCCAAGTCAGCAATGCATCTTTTCCCATAATGGAAAACCAGTCAGTCATTCTGTCCCATTCTGCAACTTGTGAATGATCATCAGTTCCATGAAGTATTGAAATAACATAAGAGAAACAAACATCATCTGCTGGGACATTCTTCAACAACATGGTGAGAAGATCAAAGGTACCTGCAACCAATCCTGTTGATCGTTGCTGAGGATCTACAAATATAGGACCAATGGAAGGCAAACACAAGAAACTAGAGGAGGCAAGAACCCTAGCACATCCTTGATAGCCTGAGCATACAACAAAAAGAAAAATCATGGTCAGCCGTATGGCTGACAAGAGCTGCTGGGGGCATGTGACATGCAGTTTGGCCATATGGCTGTTGAAGACCAGCTGGGGCGTACGTTTGGGAACTTTGAGGGGCATACTGTTGTG
This sequence comes from Torreya grandis, assembly GCA_037957365.1. Taxonomy (NCBI): domain Eukaryota; kingdom Viridiplantae; phylum Streptophyta; class Pinopsida; order Cupressales; family Taxaceae; genus Torreya; species Torreya grandis. The sequence goes on from JARHVA010001319.1 coordinate 695,098, forward strand.
AAAAATAATGAACGACAAAAACAAGGCCGTAGGGATGGAGATTGCAAGGTGGGCATACAGGCTGAAAAAATAAGCCCTTATGGTATTGGCTGGCTGAGGATAAACTGCTTGTGGTTGTATGGCTTGACAGTGTGCTCCTTGTCATGCGGTGTGAGTCGTGACAGTAGACTCTTGGCTGTATGACGCTGTGATAGTTGGTGGTTGGGTCTACAATGTCTAAATGTGATGATTCTATGATGATAAATGGTTGGCTGTACGAACTGATGTTTGATGAAACCCTTCTCTTGCCTGAACACACACTTCATATTTACCTTTTGCTTGATTTTTAAATTTGTCATTCTTAAAAGTACGTTTATGATTTTTCTCCCTTATTGTAGTTTTTTTCAATAAGCTCATTCACCGTACCTTGCTCTTTTGTTTCAATGGGTCTTGATAAATTTAATGTTTTATCACGCGTACGTAGAAGTTCAATATTAATTATATTAATATTTATTTGTTGTCGGCAGATTTAATTTTAAGTTGGACCCACTTACTGCACTTATACTTATCGTATTGTCCAAATGCTTTTCTTGCACTACCCTGTTGGCCAGTACTTCACATATGTTAAATGACCCTAGCCAAAATACTATAAATATTTGCTTCTTTATTTCCCCTTGCATTATTTTTAAATATCAGTTCTTTTGATTGAAAATTCATGCATTGCTAGTATTGGTCATGAGAATGTTTCCTCTACCTTGACATACCACCTGTTGGCCAATGTGCTATGACTCTTTGCTCATCCAAGTCGACCATATCCATCGTATCCAACTGTACTTAAAACATAAGTTATACTTCGCCTTTTATTAAAATTTTGTTGTTGGACTCCATATTCACACTCATTGAGGTTGCTTTTTGGATGTCATGTTGGCTACCCATTCAAATTGGTAAGGCCAACATAACATCAAACTTTACACCCCTGACATATTTTGTGAGCCTGAGTGGGTAGGTTGACTGTGATGTCAACGGTTCTAAGGACTTGGCATCATCGACAACTGCTTTTGATCATCCTGTTGCCAGACTTGGCCTTCTTTAATCTCTATAATCTCAACGCTACTCCAATCCAGTTGGAACACTTCATAGTCTTCCATCTACCAATGGAATAGACCGTTGAGGGAGTTTGTCTCATTTTCAGAGCATGAGTGTAAATCCAAGACCCCTTCATTGTTCGGCTCCATTGTACCTTGGTTCCCATCCATCGAGCGCTCTTCTTAGGAGTCTAAATCTAATGAGTCTGATGAGGCTGCTTATACCACCTTCCTGTGTTATTTTAAAACTAACTACAAATTTTTTCTTTTATTATACTTTATAAGTCCACACACAATGTTTGGGGAACAACTCTAAGCATGGTTAAACATACACATACATGTATTTCACACCAATGTGTGTTAGTAGGGTTAGAGTTCACATCCACTATAAATCCATTTATATTAATACAGGGTCTTCACTAGGTTTGGTTTAGCGCTAACACACTAAACATGAGCCAGGTTATGATCTTGGGTTTACTAGCTCTGAAACATTTTTGGCCAACACTTGCATGGGTCGACTCTTAAATGACTGTTTTATGTTAGGGAAAATATAGAATGTGTGCAAGAAATAGATGTGGAAAAACAAGCAACAATACAATGAACAACGAGATAACACAAAGACACAAGAGATTTACGTGGAAACCCTGCAATGTGCAAGGAAAAAAACACGGGGCAATGGCAGCATCAGACCTCTTATTATCTTCAACAAATCCTCCTCTTCTACAAAGCTTACTCAAGCTTAGCCTTCTTGCTCTTAGTTTACATACAAAGCTCCTTCCAAGAATGGCTTACACTTAGTTTACAAAATGCGACTCCTCACAAAGCCTACAAATACAAAGCTTATGCAACTTTGGCATAGCATCTTACAAATGCAAAGGAGTTTCATGCTTTTTATAGAAATGACAAGAGAAGATGAGAGAGAGAGAATTCCAAGGAGACCAAAAAATGCGCCAAACTCCACATGGAGGAATAGGAAGGAATAGTGACTATTGTCTCCCACATGTGCCAATGGTCAAAAGTAGGGAATCTACTTTTGACAAAATCTCCACCACCATGTGCCATCCAAAAATGGTGTCCCACCCCACATGAGTGAACAATACTAAATAGTGGTCTTTGTCTTCCACTTCCACCAACATGCAAAGAGTCAAAAGGTAATCAATCACCTTTTGAGTTTAGACAACACTCACAATCAAGGAGCCCCACAAGAAATGCGTCCCACATCCATCCATGTCAATCAACAAAGGCCTCCATGTGCCTTAGTGGAGAAATGCGCCCCATGCCACCTCACCAACATGTATAGTGACCTTGCCATCTCACCAATATGAACAGTGACCCTATCACCTCACTAGCATGAATAGTGACTTTCACCTCCTAACATTCTCCTACTTGAAGTCAATATACATGAATTAAGACACTCGTGTATTCTACCATCCAACTGACAATTGCCCATTGCTGGCCTTCATCGCAATTTCAACAAGCTCAGACAAGTTTTGCACCATTCAAAATTTTGTCTTGACTAGGTTTGTTAACATGTCTGCAGTATCTGTCCAGTGTCAACTTTATTCAACAAGATTTTTCCATCCTCAACCATGCTCTCAATGAAGTGGTACTTGATGTCAATATGTTTCGTGTGATCATGAAATGTTGCATTCTTCACCAAGTGAATTGCACTCTGACTGTCACAATGCAAAATAATCTTTCCCTGCATTTCCATGAAGTCACCCAATAGTCACTCTAATTATGTTGCCTCTTTGCAAGCTTCAGTTGCAAGCACATATTTTGCTTCAGTGCTTGATAAAGCCACCACTGGCTATAACTTAGATGCCCAGCTCACAATGCCACCAACAAGAGTGAAAATATATTCTGTAGTGAACTTTCGTCCATCTCTATCCCCACCAAAATATGAATGTGCGAAACCTTTGATTTGTAAATCTGTTGCTCCATAGCAAATAGCAGCCTCTGAAGTGCCTCACAAATATCTAAATATTCGCTTCATTGCAGACCAATGCTCTTTACCAAGATTTGCCATGAACCGGCTAACAATTCCCACTGCTTGGGAAATATTTGGTTTGGTGCTCACCATGGCATACATGAGGCTTCCTACTACTGATGAATATGGTACATGAGACAAGCTTGTCTTTTCCTCTTCTGTTCGAGGACACTGTTCGGAAGACAATTTGAAGTGTGCAGGAAGTGGAGTACTGACTGGTCTTGCGTTTTGCATATTAATGCGTTGTAGAATCTTTTCTGTCTTCTGAGATGACCATATCTTCCTTCCTTACATGCCCATGTGTCTCGTCATCCCTAAAATCTGGTTTGCTGTTCCTAAATCTTTCATTTCAAATGTCCTAGCCAACTGAGCCTTTAAATCATTGATTTTCTTTATGTTAGGCCCTACAACCAACATATCATCAACATATAGCAGCAAGATAATAGAGCTTTCATCATTAAAACTCTTATAATATGCACAATGATCAACTTCACTTTTGCTAAAACCTTGGCTCTTCATGAAGTTATCAATTTTTTTGTACCACATCCTTGATGTCTGTTTCAATTTGTATTGTGATTTCTTTAGTCTGCAAACCAAATGCTCTTTGCCTCTTTCTTCATAGCCCTCAGGTTGATCCATATAAATCTCTTCCTCGAGATCACCATGTAGGAATGTAGTTTTTACATCAAGTTTCTCGAGTTCTAGATTCTAAGCTACTACAAGTGCAAGCAAAACTCTTACAGTAGTTAACTTCACAATTGGAGAGAAGATTTCATTTAAGTCTATACCTGAGTTCTGCACATAATCTTTTTCCACCAAGTGAGCTTTATAGCGTTCTAATATCCCATCATGGTTATTCAATTTGTACAACCACTTGTTACCAACAATCTTTCTTCGGGGTGGGAGATCCACAAGTACCCATCTTTCATTCTTATGTAGTGCTCTCATTTCCTCCTTGGCTTTCCTCCATTTGTTTGCATTTTCAGTTTCTCTAGCTTTCTGAAATGAACTAGGTTCACCCTTATCGGTTAATAAAGCAAAAGTGGACTGAAAATCAGGGGAATACCTTTTTGGATGCTTTTTGGTATGTGTGGATCTTCTAAATTGTGGCTACTGAGCTTGGTGCTCTGCATGTTGATCAGAAGCTTCAACGTGTTTATGTTCATCTTCTTCTTCATTAACTACCTCAACAGGTACAATCTCAGGGGTTTGTTGCCCTTGCTTCCTTTGCATGGATTTTTAATTAAAAACATCTTGCCTAACAATGACCTTGTGGTCAGAAGGATTCCACAATCTATACCCCTTTATTGTATCTTCATAACTGAGAAAAATACATTTCCTTGATTTTAAATCAAGCTTAGACCTTTTTTCTTTAGGCACATGGGCAAATGCTCTACAACCAAATACACGTAAATCAGAATAATCAATTGGATTACCGCACCAAACCTCCTATGGAGTCCTTCCATCCAACACAATTGTAGGTGACATGTTAATAAGATAAACAACTATATTAATAGTCTCTGCCCAAAATCCTTTATTTAATTTAGATGCACTAAGCACGCTTCTTGCACGTTCCATGATTGTGTGGTTCATCCGCTCAGCTACACCATTTTGTAGTGGACTATATGGAACAGTCTTTTGATGTTTAATCCCTTTTTGCATACAAAAGCCATCGAATTCCCTGGAGCAATATTCTCTTCCATTATTTGATCTGAGACATAACATAGATTTGCCCAAACTTTTCTCTACATGTGCCTTCTTTAAACTTATCAAAAGCCTCTGACTTCTTTCTCAGAAAATACACCCAAACTCTTCTAGAATAATCATATATAAAGGTTATAAAATACTTTCTACCATTTATAGATTGAGTGGGAACTGGTCCAATTATATTTGAATGAATAAGTTTCAAGAAATTATAACTTTTACTTGCGATTGTAGTAAACCGAACTCTCTTTTGTTTACCAAAGATACAGTGCTCATGAAAGTCTAAATTTCAAGACTTAATTCCAGACAACATACCTCGGTCATGCAAAATCTTCAAGCATTTCTCACTCGTGTCCAAGGAGTTGATGCCATAGCATCATTGCATCTTGAGCATTTTTTGAAGTTGCTATTGCTACATGATTTGTCATTGAATCTCTGCACAAACGATATAGGGAACCATAAGATTCTTCTTTTGCTACCACTAGGGCTCCTTCGGTGATTCTGCAATAATTGTTACCAAAGATACAAGAATACCCCAGCTTATCCATCATCTTGTTGGAGATCAGATTCTTCCTTAAATCATGAACATGTCGTACATCCTTTAAAATCCTTTCTCTGTCATCATCCAACTTGACCCTTATATCTCCTCTTCCCACAATTTCTAAAAGATCATCACCCAAATAGACAAACCCTCCACTATAGGATTGATATCTGATAAATCGATCTCTATGTGGAGACATGTGAAAAGATGCACCTGAGTCCAAAACTTAGGTATTGGAAAGAGTTATGTTGTTACTGAGGCAAAAAGCTTCATATATTGCAATTTCTTTTGAATTTGCTGTGCTAGCCTCGGCTGAAGGTGGATTTTGATTTCCATCATTCTTTTCCTTCTTCAGTTGCCAACAATCCTTCGAGTGTCTTGGCTTCCCACAATGTCAACACTTCACTTTCAGCTTGCGTCCTCTTGATTTAGATCTGGACGATGATCTACCTTGTTTGCTCCACTCACTGGATCAACCTCTCATAGCTAATGCTTCATTGCTAGAGGGTACTGTAGAAGATTTTCTCCTCAACTCCTCTCCAAGCAAAGCGGCTACCACATCATCAAATTTAAGAGTTTTTGATGATGAATTGCTGATGGTCATCACCAAATGATCCCGAGAATCAAGGAGGGATGTAAGCACCCCTTCTAGATTCTATCCAAAAATTTCACAAATTCTCAGATTTTATAGTGCAACGATTTCGTCAAACACCTTGCATTTTTGTCCAATAACTGAATTTTCAAAGTGAGTTTGGTGTAGTCAGCTTGTTAAGAAGTTTAGACAATGCTTCATACATAATGTACATCACCAAAGACAAATATAATGAAATGACATTATGTCAAACAGATTGGCAGCCTTGTCTTATAGAAGGAAAATGAATACATTCATACCCATATTGCTGTTATAAATCAGAAATCACAGAAATCAGAATATCTTCATCATATTCCACATACATAGCAAAAAAAGAACGTCAAATCATAGCTTGTTGCTCCCTTGTCAAGAGAGGCGCCTAAATCCAATCCACATCCAAAGCTTATGTAAGCTCATACAAGAAGTTGCGACCCAACAAGGAGCATTATAAGGTAAGAGGTGGCTCTTATTTCTCACGCACCCATAAGTCTTCCCTCCTTTATAAACTTTCGCACCCTTGATGACATTTGATAGGAATTGTGATTGTATTATGAGGAGCCACAACTGTTATGAGACAGGTTGCGACCCTTTAGAAATAGCTACGATCATTCAATCTTAAGATTTAACACTTTCTCATATTCACCATAATAAACAATCATTGTAAATTCTTCAATGATATCTTACAAATTGATATTTGCTTGCAAATGATTACATTTGTCAAATAAATTCCTCGAAAGCAAATACAAAACCCTTTGTAAATGATTTATCTTTCCGCACACCAAAACTCTGAACTCTGCAACAATTTGCACACAAATTTGGGAATATCTCTGTAAACCCAAAATCCGCAACTAACAACCAAATACCTGGAACTTCGCAAAACAATAACCAATACTGCAGAATCAAAATGGCACATGCATTCAACACAAAGGCCATTTCTGTATGAAATTGCTCCAATCTTCTGCATTCAACAGAAGTGTGATTTCAATGTGAAGTCACCACAACCAGCTAGGGTGGATCTTTCACCACCGAAACCAATAATTTTTGGAGGGTTTCCATCTTCAAGAAATTAGAACATAGGGTCTTTCTCATGGGAACAATTCTCTGAAAACAATATTCAAGCATACCTCCAAAATGAGCTCAACTCTTCCTTTTAAAGACACTTTTAGGGCAACAAAGGAAAATAAAATAATAATTTCACTTTTCCTTTAATTTCATCCTCAAAAATAATCTTTTGTTAATTGTTCACTTTGTCTCCCTTGCAAGTGTCCAATTTAATGTGAACATCAAATAATATTTTCCCTCACATTTCCATGAGCTATTACACTTGAGTTATTTTTTTAATATTCCCAACTTTAGATAACTAAAACGAATAATTAATTAAATGACTTAAATAATTCACCCAATTTACGAAAAGTCCCAAAATGATGCAGATTGCAAATTTGACCATACCAACATGATCTTGAAGGTTTGGGATGATGATTGAAGTCAATTGTGTGCTACTATAAATAGATGTGCTCTCCAAGAAGTTTGGAGAACACCCTAGGAGTCCGAAAACACTTCTGAAAGTGTCATAGCGAACCTTAATGTCAATTGAGCTTAATGCCACAAATAGAAACCCAAAAATATTGAACCTGCATCCTCCAAGAAGTTTAGAGTTCTCCCCAACACACTTAGAAGCTTATGGGAAAACTCAATAACTGGCCAAAAGCTCACATAGCAATATTACATAAAAATGGGGACATTAGAAGGGAACACAATAAGGCGATTGTTTTGTCTTCATCATCCATCTTTATGCTAATGGAGACCAACTTACTGATAAGAGTATTAAACTCATTTAGGGGATCTACGACAGATGAACCTTCATCCTAAAGTTGTACAATTGCTTCTTTAGAAACACTTTGTTGCTGATTTTGTTTGATATAGCTTGTTAAGCTTCTTCCATAATTCTTATGTAGTCTTCTCCTTAGTAACATTGAATAGAACAGAATCTACAAGACAAAGACGGATTGTAGAAACCGTCGTCCTGTCCATCTTGATCCACTCCTCATTTGTCATGCTGTTGGGTTTATTTGCAAGACCTTTCAAGGCTAGAGCATGGTCATTTTGAACTAAGAGATTCTCCACCTTCATCTTCCATAGGGAGAAGTTCCTGTCATCAAACTCCTCAATCTCGAATTTGGTTACTCCTATCATTGTTGCAACTCCCACTTGCACAAAGCTCCCTACTTGCATAAAATACTCAACCACAATTTTTCTAAGAGCCTAGCTCCGATACCAGATGTTAGGGAAAATATAGAATGTGTGCAAGAAATAAATGTGGAAAAAGAAGCAACAATACAATGAACAACGAGATAACATAAAGACACAAGAGATTTATGTGAAAACCTTGCAATATGCAAGGGAAAAACCACGGGGCAATGGCAGCTCCAGACTTCTTATTATCTTTAACAAATCCTCCTCTTCTACAAAGCTTTCTAAAGCTTAGTCTTCTTGCTTTTAGCTTACATACAAAGCTTCTTCCAAGAATGACTTAGCTTACAAAATGCAACTCCTCACAAAGCTTACAATACAAAGCATATGCAAGTTTGGCATAACACCTTACAAATGCAAAGGAGTTTCATGCTTTTTATAGAAATTACAAGAGAAGATGAGAGAGAGAGAGAGAGATCCAAGGAGGCCAAAAAATGTGCCATACTCCACATGGAGGAATAGTAAGGAATAATGACAGTTGTCTCCCACATGTGCCAATGGTCAAAAGTAGGGAATCTACTTTTGTCCAAATCTCCACCACCATGTGCCATTAAAAAATGGTGTCCCACTCCACATGAGTGAACAATACTAAATAGTGGTCTTTGTCTTCCACCCACATGCACAAGAGTCAAAAGATAATCAATGCCCTTTGAGTTTAGACAACACTCACGATTAAGGAGCCCCACAGGAAATATGCTCCATATCCCATCCATGTCAATCAACAAAGGCCTCCATGTGCCTTAGTGGAGAAATGAGCCCCATGCCACCTCACCAGCATGTATAGCGACTTTGCCACCCCACCAACGTGAATAGTGACCTTGCCACCCCACCAACATGAATAGTGACCTTGCCACCCCACTAGCATGAATAGTGACTTCACCTCTTAACATTTTAGGGATGCTTTTAACACCATCAATGGACTCATAATGTCAAAGAACCTATAAATCAACTATAAGTTTTCCTCGATCGGACACTAGATGCAAAAATTATCTAGCTTCTTTGGCATAAATTACGAGGTCAAAAATATTAATAAAATAATAATTCGGTTGAGCATGATATATTTTATCCTAGTTGGACCTCATTTTATACGCTATATTTAATTTACCTCATCCACTCAACCCCTATTTCCATCCAAATAGTGGTGGTCTGACATGAGTACTTATACGCTGCATTTGATGATCCTCTCCCATCCATGCGGGCTAAAATGTAATGTGGGGAAAGATTGCAGATGTGATATGATTGTACACTACAACCTATAATTCCACGGGTCTGCAATGGTAATACAAACAATTTAACCGACACCTACAAACGTGACAAATTATACACTAACACCCTATAAGATTTCATGTCTACACAACAAAGTCAACTTTAGGGTGGGCATTTTGGAATGCAATTAATTATGCAAGCTAATTAATAACTCCTCACACATGCGCTCAAGTTAATACACTATGCATTAAAGTGCTCAGGTTTATAAAAACTCTTTTTTCGTTGTGAGCCAAATGTTGGTTAATTGCTTATGGAGTTTTAATATTATTCATTCTATTTTAAACATTATATATATATATATATATATATATATATATATATATATATATATATAATTTGTAGAAATACCCACAAAGCTTCCTTAAGTATTTCATCTAACTCAACTTGCTATGATGGTAAAGAGTGAAATCCTATGTTACCAGTTTGGCCTAGTTTGCAGGGGTTGGTGTGCCTGAAATGCATTGGGTTCAGGAACGGGAACGGGAACGGGAACGATTCGTGAACCTTAATGCCCATGGTTCGTCCCTGGGCACCTGGGTTCGCTTGGGTTCTTCTGCTAAAAGATCCTGAGCGAACCTGGGTGCCCTAAGATGAATCCTAGGTGAACCTAGGCAGAATCTGCAGTCAAAAACAGTAAAAAATGGCAAAAAATACAAATTTTTATCATTTTTTCCCATTAAACAATGACTTAAAATAAGAAATAAGATATTAGTGAACAATACGCGTTATTATTGCCAATTGGCAGGCAAGAATTGCTAAACTTGTGAAGATCTAAGCCACCCCTAGTGATTCCTTGTGCTTTCAGCAACTTAGTGAAGTGGGTATTATATTATTATTATTAGTTATTTATGACTAAAATAATATATAATACCCAAAAATTCTGCCCTAGACTGTGAATGGTTCACAACACTGATTATTTTCATATTTTGTTCTTATATCAATATACATAATATGTGGTTAATGACAATGTCACTAATTTTCTATTTATTAGGCTAGAATTTTCATATTTATTTTATATATTTTTTGTACGGCTGAACCCAAGGCAAAAAAAAAATTGCTGTATTGGCAAAAACCTGGTTCTTCGAACCCGAACCTGAACCCGATCAAAAAATGAACTCGTAACTCGGTGAAATCCCATATAAACCCAAGTAAAACTCTTACTTGGCCGATGTGGGATTAACTCATCTGGGTCAAATTAGTTTTACATGCTTTACACTCACACGGTTTCAAATCTCCCTTCTAAAATGCCATTGTAGAGCAGTGTAAGTTTTAATACAAAGAAAAGGATTTAATTTACATTGCTGGAAATTTATTTGTGAATGCATTTGCGCCTGAAAGCATATGGCTGGAAATTATTGTCTTATTGCTGTGCATTCCGACCTGAGATGGGATGGATGCGCTAAATTCTTAAGGATAAGGAATGCCATATAAAGCAAAATATGCACAAGATAATTTTATTCAAAAAGGGGCTGAATCATTCCAGTTTCCAATGATTGTTTATATTATGGATAGAATTTTTAATAGATGATTTTCTTTTCACTGCAGCATAAGCCTAACGATTCCCTTAAAAGACTTTAACAATTCACAAGGAAATAATAAAATGAGAAGTAGGAAAAGTTAACGGGATAAGTAAGGTTCTTATCTTCTTCTATATTTACACATGCCCCCATATATTCACCTTCCTCAAGAATGAAACTGCAATTTTATTTATTCTCAATAAATCCTAATGTGCAACATCATTTAACAATTCACAAGGAAATAATAAAATGAGAAGTAGGAAAAGTTAACAGGATAAGTAAGGTTCTTATCTTCTTCTATATTTACACATGCCCCCATATATTCACCTTCCTCAAGAATGAAACTGCAATTTTATTTATTCTCAATAAATCCTAATGTGCAACATCATTTACTTCACTCGTATCCCATTTTACCCTTTTTCCTTAGTCATTCTTTGCCCACTTTGATTTTGCATTATAACAAAAAGAAACTATCCAAATTTTAATAAGAGATTCATATTATAATCTAATGATTGAATATGCCAATATTAGCATTTATCAGTTGATGAAAATATTCCAGCCGAGCCTTAAACAAATATAAAGAAGCGGACCATTTATTCTTTTATCCATCTTAAAGTAATGTTTACAAAGTCAACATATACATTTCCTTTCAATATTTCACATAACACTTAGGGCCGTCTACTAAACTCAAGCTTTATTTAGATAAACTACTAGGATTGTTATGCCATTCCTTAAGTAATCCAATATCAACAGATGGCTTCTCAGACCAAAGTAAACAAGAAAATCATTTCTTTAAAGCATCAACAAGCGGCCTGAATCACATGGAAATCAATTACTAATCGTCCATTTTCTTTTTCTCAAGTTCAAGTATTTCGTATCAAAATGAAATCAACAGAGATAAGAGTTAGAACCTCTGTTCTAAAACTTGCAAGTAACCTCCAATAACCTGTGACTAACCTGAATTTTTTTACCAGTCGGATAATCCTGTAACTTATCACAAGCCGAGTACTAAGCTCAGACTCACTTGGAATGATGAGTAATTACTTGTGGTCTGAGCTTACTACTCTGTTGCTGTGCGATTGTAACGTCCTTTGCATAAAAAGTTCATTTTTTAACATTTTATCTCAATTTTCTTCTGATTTTCCCCTACTAGGGAAATTTTACCCTTGACCAATTATTGCAAAGTGCTTGAACAGTGTTTTACATAAGTTTATTTTATGAATTTATATATATTTTAAGTAGAGATAAAGCGGCCGATCCCAAGTCCGAGTCAAAATTTTGGGTTGCCAAGTTATTGCCGATATGATTTTTTTGAACTATCCGGGTTATTGTCAATTTCTTGTTGGTTTCGTAGCCTGCAATCTATAGCCAGATTAGATGAGTGGTATGCTATGATCCATCCTGCCATTTGCACAATGAGTGCACAGGTCCATAAGGGAGTAATGGGGAAATCATTGTGCTTTGCCCATCTATATTATGCTTAAGCCCAATGAACACACAATCATACCACTGCCCAAATCTGACACCCCAAAACATTTTCCCATCTAGTCATCTGCCTTACCAACTGTAACCTAGTGAGAAATTGCGATGGTGGATACACAAGGGCTTAGTTCAAGAAACCAACATTAAACTAATGGCAAAAGCACAAGAGATTTACATCAGCGAAATCCCACTCAAAAGTCTTCACAAGGAGTTACCTCAAATGGCATCAAACTTTAGTAAAATATTCATAGTTGAAATATACACAACATCAAGATAAAAACATGGCTCCCTCCCATACATATACCTAAAAAGAAAGGGTTGTCACCATTGTTGTGCCCATGCAATAACACCAATCATCATCTACTATCATGCCTTTTTCTATGCATTGGTGCGGATATATATATGAGCTTTGCATATGAAGGGGTTATATAAACCCCAAAACTAGCCCCGAGACTTATCCCTCATTTCTCAGCGCCTTGGCGGAGGCCTCTAGCTACGTAGCATAATGTAATGGATCCAATGTATGTTGTTGCAATGGGGCAAAGATATCTTCATCTCCTTCAATACCCACCCAAAGGATGAAACACACATGATATAAAACAATAACAAGGAGAAGAAGAAATGGAAATAAAAGACAATCCAACAAGCGGTCAAAAAATTGCAAACATCCTTCACAAAGGGAAACTGCAAAATAAGAAGATCCTCCAATGCGGCAAACATCTTTCACAAGAGGAAAATTACCAAAATTAGAAGACAATTCCACAATGTGGCAAACACCATTCCCCAAAAGGGAAATTGCTCAAATAATAAAAATATTAAAATACCTTGGGTAGGAGGGTAACAGGGTGGCATGCTAAATGCACTGCATAGTCTGCTCTTCTCATCTCCACCCGGCCACTTCCTCTTTTTTTTCCTGAAACAACCACATGTAAGTATCCATCTCTTTTTTTGTGCATCTATATGTATCCCTCAGAGCAAAACATTCTTATTGAAGTGGACATCCCATTTCACCAAAAGTCTGATCACACTAATAAATGAAACATTGATATCATGCTCATTCTTTTTTTTTTTCTCATTAAATTTTTGTTGGATATTTACTTAGCATGGTTGCCATTTCTTTGCTTGTGACCTACTCAATTACGTCATAAGACAAAAATGATTTTCACATTAAATCTTTACCAATCCATTGTCATTGGCTTTCTTAAAATGTTTTCCAATGCATTTTTCCTTTTTGTTCATGAAGCTTCCACTTTTATTTATCCTTATTTTCCCTTGTCTTATTCTCATGTGGCTATTTGTCCTTTTTTGAATTCATGCTTTTAGAACATAAAGGTTCCCATTGTCCATGGTGACTAATGTGCCAAATAGATCCAACCGAATATGAAATGCTTGATGTCACTGAATTAATTGTTGAGATCCTTGCTGGTTGTGGATGTTTGTTGCGGGAGCTCCTGCTCTATGGGATCGACTCAAAATACCCCCGATGGAAACATGAAAACCCTCACCAACTCATTTTTATCGTTGATGTAAATTTTGTTGTCATTGCCACAATTTGTCATCTGCACATAAATTAGATACGTCGCAATACCTCTATGGTATGAAAAGGGTAATAATAATCTCAATAATAATGGTAGTAACAAATTAAGGCATCATCCACTGTGGTAATCACAATGTATATATCAAATAAATGTCACATCATCATTCTTATATTTACAAAGTAATATAAGTCCATGATCATGTAAAGTAATAAAGTGGGCACACATGCTTTAATATATATATGTCAGATCATATTGAATCAATTTATAAATTTAATCATCAAGTGAAAGCAAATGTATAAATCCATGAAAGCAAACAACGTCATGCTAGTTTTAAGGGGACCCTCATGGGTCTACAAAATAGGTTGGTTCATAGTGGGGCACTACATTGCTTCCTCACTAACTGCCTCTTTAAAACTATGACATGCTTTTGGCCTTTGTTTTTAGTGGATATTAGATTCTCTTTTCTATTATGGTTGGCCTTCCCTGCTATCAACTAGTCTTGACCCAATATTTCATCACAACCTTCGTTTTCAATGATACGACTACAAAATTCAACAAAATAAATATCTTTTGTTTCATCAGTTACCCTATACCTTAATGTCATGCTTATATTCTCCTACAAGTTGGCATGTCAGAGGCCACATAGTTGGCTTCCCAAGACTCTTCCAAGTCTCCTTTGGAAGAACTTTCATGCTACAACCATCATCGACGATAGTGTTTGTCAAATTTTGGGCCAAAATATCCATATGCACAATGGCTGGCTAATGAGCTTGATTCATTGTTAGGAGCATATGATCAATCACTTGATCACACGACAATGGAGGCTTGACCATGGGGTCATTATTCTATTTTTTTCTCTCCCCATCACCCGACACTGCACCATTTGACATTAGGTGTGTCGTTGCATGCTCCATGTCTAGGCCGACTTGTATGATCATAGTTATAGTATTCGTGAGTTCTAGAATGCTTTGCAATAAGGCAACTAGCTTTATAGGTAAAATGGCTTGCAAGACTTGTTTACAATAGCTTTGTCGAATTTGAGTACGCTTGTCAGTGTACAATGCATGTTTATGTGATTGATGTCATTCTTCAATTGTTCCCCTCTCAGCGTCCACCCTTGCTTTAACTAGCCTTTTCTACACCATATGTGGGTTGGGGTAATTGGCTATTGTCACTTGTGCTTTGGTAATTGCCATAACTTCCTTGGCCCCGACTACGTCAATCATATTGACGTTTGCTTGCTTTAGACAATTGCTATCGTTATGGTCCCTTGGGCCCACACCATCTATAGAGAAGTCCATTGTTATTTTGATTAGGGCAATCTCTTGCAAAATGGCCCCACTCATTGCAATCCCGACACTGCACAATTGGTTGTCCTTGGGAGTTGTGTTGAATCCGACTCCTGCTATCATTTTTAATTTGCATTGGTAATTTCTTGGTGGCGTGGTGGGTCGTGCTGATTGCTATGTTTGTTTGAACAATACTTGGCCACACTTATTTCACAATTTATATGGGAATCCTTGACTGTATGCCCTGTAACTTGACAAATCTCATAGACCATTTTCTTTGGGCAATTTACCTTGGTGTGACCTTCTACCCTGCAGTCCATACACTAAAGATCCTTGCCTTTCATTTGAATGTCTCCCCTGAGTTCATCATCTAGAGGATTTCTTTCCTCAAGGCTTGGACCAATCAAGGCCTACTGTCATTGCTAGAGTTAGGGTCATCTTCTTCGTTGCTTCTTGACTATGAGGATGTCTTATTCCTTACTTTCAATGTCCATGGCTTGATTGTATGCATCTTTGTAAGATGAGAGTGGGACCACATTCATCTTCCTATGCAATAAGGTTATCAACCCTTCAATGAACCATCACTTCTTCAAGTCGTCAATATGGTCCTTTTCAAGTTTTTCCGATAGTTTTGAGTCTTTTGTTATAGGCTCAAACATTCTCTTGTTTACCTTGCTAGATATCATAGATTTTCATGACAATGTCATGGTCGTCTTTGATGAGCTTAAATTCAGTTTTCAATGCATTCCTCAGCTTTTCCCATGTAACCTTATCAGTGTTTGGTGCAATAATGTACCAATCAATGGCTACATCTTGAAGTGTGGCTTGAAAGGACCACAACCAAAGACATTCATTTGTGTGGCTATTGACTATCTAGATTCTAGCATAGGACCTGCAATGCCTTATGGGACCCTCATATCCATCACTATGCATTTTGGCAACTTTTGCTTTTCTAGAGATGGAGTTGATTGGGTGACCATGGCTGTTGGTGGGTTCCTTCTGACGGGCCTCTTCAAAGACAAGTTTCTTCCTTAAGAATATCAACATTGGACGTTCCTATGCTCTCTCGGCACTATCAGACAACTTCTATATGATGATTCCTTACTTTGGTAGGGATTTACACAACATCTGTATGCTGGTTCCTTACTTTGGCAGGGATTTGTACACTATCTAGCTCGTTAGTTGCCCCCTTTGTGCTACTCCTTCCAACTTGTCATTCAGGTTGCCTCAAACTTCTTCACATGATTCTCTTGCAACACCCTGCAACCCAATCTAGTCGGCAAGGTCTGCACATCCTTTGGAAGGGGCTATAGCAATCTGTATGCACTCCTTACTTGGGAGTGGTATAATTTCGCGGTCCCCTCGTTGACCGTGTTGCATTTTTCTCTTGCCTTTTTCAAAGTCAATTGCATTAATTATTTCTTGTATGGTGTCGATCCTCTTCTTTGTGAACTCTTTTTACTGTTGTAATTTCTGTTGTTATTGTGTTTCATAAATATGGTTGGCACAAAGATCTTATAAGATAATATAGTGCCTCGTCGACAAGAAGTATTGTTGTTCAATGTTCTCTTTGAACTGACTTTTAACTTGACTCGACGTTCCTTAAAGGCATGGCATCAAAATGTTTATAGGAAAACTATACTACTAAGAACAACAATTATAGAATAATAAATGCATGACATACCATAGCATAAAAGAATATAAGAGTAATAGAAGCTTTGTATTCCTAGTAGGCAATGCTCAATAAACTTAGTACAGTACAGGGAAGACCTGATATAGCCGCCCTTTCCCTGATGTACATCATGCTATTTATATGATAAGATGACCCAACGGTTGGTTACATACAAGTGTCAACAGCCGAACATACCAACTAGAATCATTACAAAACTATCTAATGTCGGCGATACAATCATTAACCACATAACATCGTCTGCCAATAACATGTAATTAATAAGATGTCGATAACAATACTAACATGATGGTCTACAAATAGGTTATCAAATGTGTTTCTGGTTGTACCAAGAATATGAATGGATTTTCTGTCCTTTAAACTTTTTTGAGATTTTAAACTTTGCAGCTTGGACAACAGAGGAAATTTTATGGAAGTCTGTTTTAGGAATATCTAAGATGGAAGGTGAGTTAGTTCGATAGGTTACCTTGTGTTTGTGGTTTTACCAAGATTATGAATGAATTTTTTCCCTCTACTTTCACCATTGAGATTTAAACTTTGCAACTTAGACTATAAAATCAAGCTTTAAACAATTTTTTTAATCTCGTATTTATTTTGAAGGTTGTTTGAATTTTGCCCTTGAAAATGTGGAGTTAAACTTCAAATTATCTTTTGTGTGTGATTTGACATACTCTAAGTCAACTTTCAATCTGAATTACGAATGCAATTTGGTGGGGACATGCTAACTACGGAGTTTAATATGTTATAGAAGTAGACCTAAATTTCACAGAATTAGAATGGTAGAAACAATAGTAAACTTTTGCAAATGACAGTGTATATAAATTGAGAGATATCTATATGAGAAAATTCCTTGAACTTTTGCCTCCTCCATTCCATAAAAATAGCAAATGAAGGGTGGTTACAAATGGCATGGTAGAAACAATAGTAATTTTTTGCAAATGATAGTGTATACAAGTTGAGAAATATCCATATGAGAAAATCCCTTGAACTTTGCCTCCATTCCATAAAAATAGCAAATGAAGGGTAGTTACAAATGGGAATTAAAAGGTCGATCCACATGGAGATGATATGTATACACCTTAGAAATGAAAATAAACTTATAGAAGTGGACGGATATCTGAATTTTGATAGTTGATGATGTTATTTTGGTAGTGCTACGTGTCGGGGTCATATTTCCTAGCATGTTGATTAGAATTTGAAACTGCAATATGCATTGGAAAACTCAACAAATGAACATGTTTAGGCCCCCTAAAAACATGCCTTTGACAACTGTGCAGGGCAGCCTACCAAAGTTTAGGGTTCAAATTCCATGCCAAATGGCCTCGAAAATGCAAAATAAGAAAATGTATCAAAAACCAAAAAAATAGATTATCGGGAATTTTTATATTACAGCTCTGAATGGCCATTTGGATCAATGTTTCATCCTTGAGAAGCAATGGCCCTGATTGCTTCTAGGTTTTGGACCATGTGGAAATGTTTGTTGAATCTGGTTCTAGGTGAACCACTTTGCTTGGTGTGCCAACTTCCTTGCCTTCACGACCAAATAAAACAAGAATTGATATTTCTTCATTTCTTTGACCACTCTATGAATGATTTGATCAATAGTCATCGAAGTCGCTCATTTTGGGTTCAGTTTTGTGCTCTGCAATTGTTCACCAACGTTTGATGTGTCCAAGAGTGGTGGAAAGTACGCAAGGAGAAACTCTACGTTGAACACTGGATGCAACCCAAGATAGGGTGGCAAGTTGAGCTCAAATGCATTTT
This sequence comes from Torreya grandis, assembly GCA_037957365.1. Classification (NCBI taxonomy): domain Eukaryota; kingdom Viridiplantae; phylum Streptophyta; class Pinopsida; order Cupressales; family Taxaceae; genus Torreya; species Torreya grandis. Next base: position 713,824 of record JARHVA010001319.1, read on the forward strand.
TGCCCACTTGTTTGACAATGATGTATGACCCATGTCATAGAGATCTGAGCTTCTTGTTTGGACCCTTGGGTTGTTCATTTTGGAGATGCAACCATACTTCTATCGCCCACTTGGAACTAATGGGGAACACGATATTGATCATGATGTTGCTTGTACTTTTGACTGCTATTTTGTAGAATTTCATGAACCTTTTGTGGAATGTGTCGATTTTGCTCGACAAACTTGGATGCCTTATCCATTTCTCTCTGAGCATTGAGGTGTCTTCCTCCAGCACAACAGGCAATGCTACATTCATTGGGGCTAATTATTGAAATTTGAGACATTTGTGAAAGAGGTCGTGTCTCGTGGATCCATGGATAGCTTGATTGTAGCTATGTTGGACACATGCAAGACTCATCCTACATCCGTGGATGTTTTGAATGGTACATCCAAAGAAGATGTACAACATGCAGTTGACCAAATCTGTCTGTTCATTTATTTTTGGGATGGGATGGAGTGGACTTGTTTAATTTTGTGTCTGTCATGGACCATAGTGTATACAGACCAGAAGATCCCAACAAATTTTCTGTCCCTGTCTAACACAATGCTTTGTGGTAGGCCAAAATGAACCCACACATGCTCAAAGAAGAGTTTGGCAATCTCCTTTGCTGAGATCCTGTTTTTGCAGGGTGCTATAATTGCCATCTTTGAGACCCTGTCAACCACCACAAAAACACAATCATGACCATGCCTTGTTGTGGGAAGACTTGACATGAAACACATTGAGACAAACAAACTACCAAGGATTTTTTCAGAATTCACATGAGTGTAAAGGCCTTGCTTCCGATTAGCTGGCTTCACAATTGCACAAGCTGTGAAAGACTTGATGTATCTGGTGACATCATAACAAAGCTTTGGTTAGTATAAATACTTCTGCAAAACTGCCACTGTTTTCTCCACCCCAAAATGACTTGCCTCTAGGCTGTAGTGAGCCTCCCAAATTGTTTTCTGACGCTCCCCAATTGGAACACAAAAGTGTGCCATGTGGCACAAAGTCCCCTCATGCAGATAATAGTTAGGGACATGCCCGCGGCTGTCAGTCTTTGGTATATGTCAGAAAAGTCAGAGTCTTGTTAATAAAACTGAAGCCACTTTGATATCTCATGCCTGCAAGAGTCGAGAATGGTTGTCAATGCTGAACTTTGAGGCTGATTCAAGCAGTCAAAGCAGCCAACAACTCAAGCGGCACTTCCCTTCTTATGTTGGATGTCGAGGTGGAACTGTTGCAGATAGGTGGACCATCTCTGATGATGGTCTTTGTGCAACTTGCCTTGGGTCTGCACGAATTGCAGAGGTTTGTGAGGCTTTGACAGCTTGGTGGGTGGGTTTTCTTCTTTTATTTGGTGTGTTTTTTTGATAGAAATATGAAGGTTTTGGCTTTTTTTGGGTCCCGTTCTTACCTTTGGTGGCCCTTGATTTGTGTGCTAGTTCAGAGGAGTTTGCTAATAATGTGAAAAGTACCTTATCTGTTATGGGTTTTGACAGATTACCTGATCTTGGCTCTTCCTTCCATGCTTGTTGCTGGTTGACTGTGAGTGGCTTCTTCAACTCCATTTTGCTGGTCTACAGTAAGATCTTCAACCTTCTAATCCTCTTGTGAAGCAAGGGCTTAAAAAGGGTTTACCATGTGCTGTTGGCTGCTTTGTATACCTTCCATTTCATCCATCTTGTGATGGTTGAGTACCTCAAATTATGCTGCTGAGAAACCAGGGCATCAAAAAGATTTCATTTGTTCTTGACTGCTTTGTATACCATACATTTCATCAATCTCAGGATATAGTTGTCTCAAGGAAATTTGATATGTTGGTCTATTTGTCTGGCTGAGTTGTTTGCTTGCCTTTTCTTTTGTAGCATCGTTGGAATTTGTCCCCACCCCTAGCCTCTCTGGTGATTGGGTGCATTTTTCCCTGAATCAATGCTTGATTCCCATGACTGTCCCCTTGTACCATGCTATTCTCTTCGTGTTTTCTTATTGTTGTTTTGCTCCTCGTTTGCTGGTTTCTTCTGTTCCTGTCTTGCATCATGGGGCAAACAGGAGCCAGATGGTCATGTTGATGGCAGATCTGACATCTGAAGCAAATATTTCATAGTCTTTTGGCCGTTCCCACTCAATTCCTCCCATATTCGGCAGTATTCTGTCTGGTAATAGCTTCTCTAAATCAACACTGACACCGATTCTAGTGTAGGGGAGAACTCCCATTTGCTTTGTGAAGCTAGATGTTGTGATCTATTCTCCAATAATACTGCATATTTTCCTAAGCAAGTACTTCTGCCGGTATTCAGTTGGGTTTCCAATTTTCTTGTATCCATAACCTTAAGTGTTTTGGATCCAAGAAAAGTATCCATGAATTGGCATATCAGAGTCTTCTCCCCGAGTACTGTGTTTTTCATTACATCTACTGAAAATTTAATCCAATGTGGGGATGCCATCCTTAATTAGCAATCATTTGCTTTTTGGGGGGAGAAAGTTGGGCGCATTATGCTTCTATGAGCATAGTTGTGAATAAACTGAAGCAGTTTGTCTTTGCAGAACTGATTTTTTTTAATTTATTAGAAATTGCAGATCTGAAATTAGAGCTTTTCTATGAGCATATTGGGGAATTAAGTGAAGCAGTTTGTCTTAGCAGAACTAATTTTTCATTAGAAACTGCAGATCTGAAATTAGAGCTTCATTGGGGAGGGGGTTGACTTTGTGAGGAGGCCATGGCCTCCCCTAAGGGCGCTGTTTTTTAATCTAATCAGTCTTTAGCTGGTTGGGGCATGATATTGCTTATTACAGGGTCGTGGGTGAGGCCTGGTGTGAGGTTGGAGAGGGCATGGACATGGAAGTCGTTGCTGAGAGTTTCTAACCTTCTCTCCTTATAAGCCAGGCATTTTTGTTTACAGGCACTATTGAATACATGAGGTGTGTACAATGGCTCACACCCTTATGACCATATTAAGTATTGCCTAATATATTAACACGAGGGTATGAGACATGTCTCCACTTTTTGAAAAGCTTTGACGTTGAATAGTCGGCAGAGGTCCAATTTTCTTGAAGAGAGATCCTTCTTTGAGATTTTTATTTTAAATACAAAGCAAACATCAGTTAGGTTAAATAACCTTTGCAATGATGGCTAGTTGTATACATTTAAATTGGATTAAGATGTCTTTTTCTGTAATTCATAACCATGATTGATGTTTTGATAATGATAATTATTTTCAGTGAGCATCATAATATCTCCCAACAGTCTCGGATTACTAATGCCGTCCTAGCTCCAAGAGCACAGTAGTAAAACCTAAGCACATAACGCTTATAGCTCTGTCAACTCCTACGTTGCAGGGGTACGCCCTCCCCCCAGGGGCCTCCTGTTCGGAGACGCCTCCGGCACGGGGAGGTCCTGGGTACTCCCGGAGGCGTTCGTGGACGTACCGGAAACGTCCGGCATGGCCAGGGACGCCTCCAGGAGTACCCGGGACGTCTCGGGGCGTGCCCGAGGGATTCCGGCAGAAAAATGGCGAAATTTAAAAAAAAAAAAAAAAACCTCAGAAAGTCCTTAAAAAAAAAACCCTAAAAAGTAAGCAACCCTAAATGTAAACCCAGTCCGAACCCAACAGTATATAAATAAAATATAACTTAAAGTATAAGAAGTTTCTTATACTTTAAGATATATTTTATTTATATACTTTCAGGATGTTTGAGAGGGGTTTCGGACTGCTAGGAGCTATAATGCAAATTCTAGGTTTTGGAGGATCCTATCATATTTCAGAGTTAGTCAGATTCCAGGGTTTCAGGGTTTCAAACTTAGCCATATTTCAGGGTTTCAAGATTTCAAGGAGACATCATAGGAGGTATGAAGGCTGCATGAAGGGATGTATGCGTGATAGAATAGTATGAGAATATCTCTCGCAAAGTGCCACAAGCAGATCCCACCCCATTCCCTGTGCACCCCTTAAGGCATGCACTCGTGAGATTCAATGCATCGATGAGCCCTTGTGAGAGAAAATGTCAGTAAATGATAAAGTTGAAAAATAATGGGAGTAGCATTCATGATTTTGTGGACAATCGAGATGATTTATTCTAGATTTGAATGTACATCTTGTCTTTGAAGTAATGAATGAATGAATAATATATATTTTTAAGTGTTTTATCATTTATAGAAAAATATTTTCACACTATGTAGTTTCAAGTGTTTTACTAAAAAAATGAGTAATATACAATATATGTATATATATACACACAGACGTACCCATGATGTATCCAAATCAAGGTTTTTGAAAAATGACGTACCCGCGTACCCGAGACGTCCCTGTATCCGTACCCGTACCCAAACAACATAGGTCAACTCCTCAACATCTCTCCTAATATTTGGTTATAGAGTGTTGATAAACTTACACATCAAAATTGTGTTTTAAGATTTGCTTTAAGTTTTACTTCAGCCATTTAATGAGCTGTTAAGTGGGAATTAATTGTGTTCATTGAATGTTGTCAATTTAGGTACAAGAATCAGTTACATTAGTGAATTAGGCTCCAAATCTGGTTGATCTTTTAGATAACTGTTAACCAGAAAAAGTAAGTGATTTGATGCCTAGATTATGATTCAGAGTGCAGATGATGTTGACAACAGGTTTCAGATTCCAGAGGCTTGGCCTTACGAGAGAGCTAGAAGCCTTTTCAAAGAACCATTAGTCACTCCTCCAGAAAGCCAACCAGATCTCAAGTGGATTGCTCCAGATGAAGAGGTGTGGATTAGAAAGTGTTTGGTCTGGGATAAAATTCATTGAAATATTACAATTTAACTATTATTGTACTTTGATAATAAATTTTGCTAACTCTTAATGTTCCAGGGTCTGATAACCTTTCTTGTAAATGAAAATGGGTTCAACCATGAGCGAGTAGCAAAGGTGAATCCCTATGACCTTTGCTAATTAACTCTTGTTCAGCAATTGAGAGGAAATGTTAATATGTTAAAACTGACCGTTCATGATTATTTGCTCAGGCAATAGAAAAAATTAAAGCTGCCAAGAATAAGGGATCTCAAGGGCGGTATGTCTGTTTTATTATCGATTTTCAGAGGTTTGAAAGTAAAAACTGTAGACTTCATTTGCTAATTTATGTTTTCTTTGCAGTTTGGAATCATTTTTCAAGCCTACCGTAAATACAACAGTGCCAGTAAAACGAAAGGTAATGATCTTGCTTGGTATGCAGAAAAGAGTTCTTGGTCTTTGGGTGGGTGCATTTGGTTTATAATTTTGTGAATATCTTTATTATAGTTTCAATTGCCTCCCGGACTTTCTTGTTGCCTTACGATAGAATGTAATTTGTTTATTAACCTTGAAGTAATTACAGGAAACTACTCCAGCGAAGCCAGAAAAAGGATCTGCAAACAAAAAATCGAAGGCTGGGAAAAAGTAAGAAGGAATTAGGGCACACACTTCATGGCCTCTGAGGAAGCAGTTTGGTGAGTTCATTAGTACTTTTAGTAATTCTTATGCGTACTCATTTGGATAAAAGCTATGAGTCATCTTAATAAGACATTCATTTGGGTATGAGATGTGGTTTATCTTAGTGATATAGTTATGGATGGATTGTTCTAGTTCAAGAAAGATTGCGCCAAGGTCACGTGACATGGACTTGCCGAAAGCTTGGCAAGCTAAAGAGTTGAGAGTTGACTTATGAACTGACAAGAATTCACGAAAAACTTGGCAAAATGTTGCGAATTCAATAACTATTTAAAAATGCTAGAAAAAATGATCAGATCGAGATATTCATAAGGTCTTTGTGTTTTTGGCAAATTATTGGAGAGATTTTTTTCATCAGGGCTGAGTTTTTCCAAAAAATTGAGTTATTTGTCTAGGGTTGTTTAAGGTTAACTCGTGAGTAATTGCAAGTCAAAATCGAGTTGTGTGTCTGTGTCGTGCTCATTCTTACATAGCTGACCAATACCAATTGTTTGTGGTTTATGTGAATGTTTTTGCTCAAGTTGGTGAGTCTGAAAAAGTGCACATTCCGATGATTTTTTGCCTTATTGATAAATCTTGACAGGATTTGCTCACGTTGGTTATAAGAATTTTTATAAGTTGGTTGTTCTTACGTGTGGTTATGATACTTCCAGGTACATGGCCTAACTCACGAGCGGTTTTCTAATTATGATTCACTCTCACGGGTCATTTTTGAGAGAAAATCCCATTAGACTGGGACTGGGTGGCCCAATTGTATGATACTTGTGGTTTTTGTTCATTATCCGCATTCATTTTTATGTAGGGGCTTATTAGTATTTTATTGGAACATATTTTCCCTGAGCTTGAGCTTTCTTGTAGGGAGTTTTTAAGTCTACCTTAATAATGTCAAATGAGCTGTAAATTAATGGTGAACAAGTATGGGAAGTATTAGCTGGACACTTCTATAATCTAAATGAACGTTTTTCTTTGCGAGACAATATTGTGTTTATGCATGTACTGTCAGTTATCCATATAAAAGGCTGTGTTCTTGTTAATGACCCAAAATAATAGGTTAGTTATTTTATCTTTTGTAAACTAGGTGTATCTTGTGTGTTATGCTCTATTGCACCTTAGCAATGTTGGACTCTGGCATATCTGATGCATTTTTTTGATAGATATCGGGGTTGGCAGGATCCTTTCCTGGGTTGCTTTTGATTGGAGCTATGAACCGGATTTGGGGCACAATCAAGGGGCCTAGTGCTCGAGAACCATTAAACCAACACAAACAGCCACCACTGACCACTGAAACCATTAAGCCAACTCAAATGACCACCTCCGGCCTATCAATGACTTGTGAGATTCGAACCTTGGTGGGGTTAGGGACAACCAACCCACTTTACCAACCCTGCTACATCTCATTGGTTAGCATGTTAAATAATATTAACCATGCGATTATAAACTTTTAACTACATGCATCTATTGTAATAACAGAGGGTATATCCATACTACGTTCTACTAGTTCTGGGTTGGTCTTTGATGACAGATTGCTAAGAAAAATGGAAGAACTTTCATAGACAATTCTGTTTTTTTATATGGCCAGTTAAGATGATTACCTTAAGTAACGAGGCCACCATTGACCTAATAATCTGTCACTGCCACATGCCTAGCACTTATCGGAATTTGGAGCAAACGGACGTGGAGTTTAATGCAAATAGTAGTAGTTTGGTGTTTTGGTGTGGACTTACATTTACAACTAAATTGATGTGTGCAACCTTATCGCCCCATAACTCTAGTAGTTCTCTTTCTGTTGCCTCTTACATGCATGAATTGATAAGAATTTTTGTTACACGTTTAGAGTCGGGATGATCGAGAGTTATTTGGCATTTGAAAATAAACAATTTCTTCAAAAATTCTACAACACGATTGAGAATTTGCCATCGTTTTTATAAGATACAGAAAGGAAATTTGAAAAATGATTTCAACAAAATCAACAAATACATTGTGAAAAGATTCACAAGTGTTAGGTTGTGGAGCTAAAAGCTTCACTGATGCAGACACGGAGGAGGGTGCAGAAGAGTTGCTGAGTGTCAGAGACACCGGCGTCGGTAAGATATGGCAGGAGAGCAACCGGCGTCGGTCAGGCCAACCGACGTCGGTAAGATATGGCAGGAGAGCAACCGGCGTCGGTCAGATATCGGCCGGCGTCGGCGATCCCCAGGCGGACAGGGACCGGGGTCGGTCACCTGTGTGGTTCAACTGCGAGTTTACTACGGGCAGTTGGTTGACGAACCAAGTGTTTGCATGCTTAGTGCTAATTATAGACTAAGAGCTGTGGATCTAATTATTGTACTAGGAGTCTAATTATTGTTTGGATGAGTTCTATATAATAGACTCATGGTTGTATTGTAAAAGTGTTTTAGTTTGAGTTGAGCAAAGCTAGCTCTTTCTGTGTGTGAGGTGAGCAAGGGTGTTCCTCCTAGTTCCACAGCAGTATCAGGTGTGTTGGTGCTGGACTGGAGAGTCAGCTGGATTCTTCATGGATGTATGATCTTGGTCATCAGGTGAGCATGGCTTATAGGAGATCTACATGGTAAGTAAGATCGTTGATTTGCAGGTGTGTGTGTGTGCAAGGTCAAGGTTCACAGGTGTGCAGAACCATTTATTGATCTGTAAGTTGGAGATCAGATAGGACAACAACACAACAGGGAGCAGAATCAGGCATGATTTACTTGGAGTACGGTGTGTACTCATTGGTATGTACGTGGAGTACATGGAGAGCTAAGAGGAAGGCAAGACAGTTCCTTCCATAAGTATGGTCTATTGAATTGCAGATTGTTGCAGGTTCATGGGAGATCTACTTGAAGTACTTTGAGTACTTGTGGAGTGCGTGTAGCACTTGTGGAGTGCGTGGAGCACAGGGGTAAAGTGAACACCAACTCTGTGTTTGAGTTGGGTGTTGGGACCTAGTAGAGAGAGCTTTGAGGAGAGAATTACTGTTCACTTGAGGTGTGGGAAACCTCTGAAGAGGTGGTGGAGAAGAAGTGGCATCTTTTTTATTGTATTTTTTTTGTAAGAGTTATTAATACAAGTTGTGTATTGTCTCTCATATTCTGTGTTATTCTGAATTCTAGTTACTTGTTGATTCTGGGTATTTTCGCATATTAAGTTGCTTGAATTTGGTAATCAATTGTGTGCTTTCGGGTTGGTCTTATTCCCAACAAGTGGTATCAGAGCCAGGGTGTAGGTTCAATAGCTGATACCCAACAAGTGGTATCAGAGCTAAGGTTGCAGGAAGCAGGTTTTGTGTTTGGTTACAGGGCACTCTCAGGGGTTTCTGATTGAGTGGGAGTAGAGCAACGACAGATCAAAGTAAGCTAAGGATGGAAGAGTTGAAAAGCACAGAGGGTTACTTAAGGTCCCATGGAAAGAAAGAGCAGGTAAAAGAAGACTGTTGGTTGGTAGCAGATCAGCATGAAGAAACTGAAGATACAGATGTAGCAGGTGTTGTTGCACATGATGTGTTTGCAAGTTTCTTGGATAAAGTTGAATCTTGGATAAAAAGTTCGGTTGCCTCTTTTCATGCAGCCCCAGGTAGAGGAGCTGGTGAGCCTTGCCAAAGAATTGGCAAAGGGGAAGTGAAGCTGAAATTGCAGGCGGCCAACACACAGGGGTTGATGAAGGTCATGCAGGTCCCAGGTTTGGAGATATGGGTAATTTTTTTAGAAAGGTTGGGTGATGAGAGATGCACAAGAACTCTTACAGCGGGTGCACTTGAATTAGCTGGTGGTAAGAAAATAGGTATTCTTTATCTACTTGTTTATATTACTGATTCTTCTTCTGTTGCAGAGACGTGGCTTCGTAGGCTTGGTCACATGAGTAGGAAGGAGATGCATGTTCTTAAGCGGAAGACAGATGTATTTGACAAGCTTAAAAACTGGAAAGCCTTGGTGTTCTTGGAGGAGATGGCGGACAGAAATCAGTGGATGGTGCTGGATACTTCTGAGCAGAGCAGTTTGGACATGGGTTTTGATTCAAAGGAGCTCGCGGGTAAAAAGTCATCACTCACAGGAAACACAGGTACTGGCGTCGGCAATATGTAAGACTGATGTCGGTCATGAGGACCGACGTCAGCAACAAAAAGACATCGACATCGGCAGGTTGGTAGTCAGGGACAGACGCATGGAAATCGACGTCGGTCGGATGCAGATTGTGAAGTGACCGAGGTCGGTCACTGTAACGGATTTTGGGTGGACAACATGCTGTCAAGGAGTCTCAAACACCCATACGAAGGACTGAAGACGTAAGTAGGCTTTCAAATTCGTTGTTCCTCTTCTTTATACTCGTTGCTGATTGTAGAGCAGGGAGGATCCAAGAAACAGGTGGGAGCATGGCAGAAATATGATGCAGAACCAAACGGGAGTTTTGGTAGGGTTGCCAGCTGGTGCGAAAGCACAGAGACGAATGGATTCCTTAGTTGAAGAATAGAGAGAACGGATACGTGAGACGGAAGACCAGGCATATGGTCTTGAGGTAGCTGCAGGACAGTGGTACAGATTTTGACAAGTGGAGGACGAAGCATGGCTTCAGTCAATGTCAGGGTAACTACTGTGGTTTGACTTACCAGGGGGATGGTGATTGCAACATCATTCTGTTACTGTATGTGGATGGTATGCTAGCTAGCAGATTTGTACATACAGGGTTTTGTTGAGCTAAGGGTAAGATTAGTTCAGTGGCATGTCATGAGGAGTTTGGAGCAGCGCAATTCTTTGACATGGGAGGCACGGAGATCACAGATTTTGTCTCCAGTGGGAGCTGATGTGAATCAGGGGTTGGCGAGGTTCAGGATGTAGAGTCGGAGCACACTAAGCGCTGGACAGATACAGTGTCCGAAATCACATGAAGTCTGGTATAGACTTGAGTATTCCCATGCAGTGGGCGCTGTCAGAGAGTTAGGAGCTAATTCGGGAAAGTGGGTTCTCAGGGACTTGAGAGGGACCACCAGCAGGTATACATGCAGGGTCAGGGCTTCACTACATGTGTTTGTAAGTTCGGATGTGGCAGGGTACTCGGATGACAGGAGGTACATCACAGGGTGTGTGGTGGGTTGTTTTCAGGATTGATTTTGAAGAGGGATACAAACCAAGAAACAGATTAGACGGAGTACAGGTACAGGTACAGTGCAGCTGTTTATCTCCAAGTGGGAGATTGTTAGGTTGTGGAGCTAAAAGCTTCACTGATGTAGACACGGAGGGTGCAGAAGAGTTGCTGAGTGTCAAAAACACCGGCGTCGGTCAGGCCAACCGACGTCGATAGGATATGGCAGGAGAGCAATCGGCGTCGGTCAGATATCGGCCGGCGTCGGCGACCCCCAGACGGACAGGGACCGGCGTCGGTCCCCTGTGTGGTTCAACTGCGAGTTTACTACGGGCAGTTGGTTGACGAACCAAGTGTTTGCATGCTTAGTGCTAATTATAGACTAAGAGCTGCGGATCTAATTATTGTACTAGGAGTCTAATTATTGTTTGGATGAGTTCTATATAATAGACTCATGGTTGTATTGTAAAAGTGTTTTAGTTTGAGTTGAGCAAAGCTAGCTCCTTCTGTGTGTGAGGTGAGCAAGGGTGTTCCTCCTAGTTCCACAGCAGTACCAGGTGTGTTGGTGCTGGACTGGAGAGTCAGCTGGATTCTTCATAGATGTATGATCTTGGTCATCAGGTGAGCATGGCTTATAGGAGATCTACATGGTAAGTAAGATCGTTGATCTGCAGATGTGTGTGTGTGTGCAAGGTCAAGGTTCACAGGTGTGTAGAACCATTTATTGATTTGTAGGTTGGAGATCAGATAGGACAGCAACACAACAGGGAGCGGAATCAGGCAGGATCTACTTGGAGTACGGTGTGTACTCATTGGTATGTACGTGGAGTACATGGAGAGCTAAGAGAAAGGCAAGGCAGTTCCTTCCATAAGTATGGTCTGTTGAATTGCAGGTTGTTGCAGGTTCATGGGAGATCTACTTGAAGTACTTTGAGTACTTGTGGAGTGCGTGTAGCACTTGTGGAGTGCGTGGAGCACAGGTGTAAGGTGAACACCAACTCTGTGTTTGAGTTGGGTGTTGGGACCTAGTAGAGAGAGTTTTGAAGAGAGAATTACTGTTCACTTGAGGTGTGGGAAACCTCTGAAGAGGTGGTGGAGAAGAAGTGGCATCTTCTTTATTGTATTCTTTTTTGTAAGAGTTATTAATACAAGTTGTGTATTGGCTCTCATATTCTGTGTTATTTTGAATTCTAGTTACTTGTTGATTCTGGGTATTTTCGCATATTAAGTTGCTTGAATTTGGTAATCAATTGTGTGCTTTCGGGTTGGTCTTATTCCCAACAACAAGGATTTTTAAACTTTTAAAATTTGACGTTCATTATAATTTTCTCGGCGGGCTAACAAAGTATTTTGTATTGTATTTATTATATTATACAAATTTAATAGATTTGTGGAGGGTTTTTGTAATGTAGAAATGAAAAAAATACATTTATAAACTTTAAATCATATTCATGGAAGTTCAATCTGGTTTTAATTCTCGATTAAGTAATTTAAAAAAAAGAAAAGTATAATTTTTGCTGCTTTTTAATTAATATGCAACTTTACCTATATAGCTTTAAATCGTTTTTGCATTTTGGATAAACTTTGACAATCACCATTTAATGCATTTTTCTGCTGCATGAACACACAAATGCAGACATTATTTTACTAACATTTATTATCAAAATTAAAAAATACACTAAGACATACCCTCAAGTGATATGTTTAATTATATTTACGTTGAGAGGCATTTCTACTATGAAATAAATTTGCCAATCATTGTTCATGGTACATCTGATTAATGGCTACATAAGATTCTGTTGTTGATAGTTAGATGGTTGGGTTCATAGTTGGAAAACTCGCCATTTGCAAGTAGTACTCGGCAAGCCCAGAAAACTCAGTTCAGAAAAAACTTGGCAAAAACTTTGCAAAAAACTTGACAACTTAAAAAATTGCTTAAACTTCACTAAAAATGCATTTTTTAAAAAAAATTCAAAGATAAGATGCATCCAATGAGTCAATAAATGAGTACATAAAAGAAACAAGTTGTATTTGATTGATTTGAAAGAAAATTAGATACAAAATGACATTCTCATGTAGAATGCTCAATGCACTGATATGATAATCTGAAATAAAATGAAAATAACAAATTGTTTTTGTAAAATTGAAAGTAAATAATACATAATCATTAATATATTTCAGTTTTTACAAATTCACATCTTCATCTTCCAATGTCTAGATTTCACTAGGGGACGGAGAGAGGGTCTAGTTGTAATAGAGCTTTTGTGGCTTTTCTACCTCCATTTGGGATGTAGATCTTATTGCCGCTGTTGGGGGTGGCACTGATAATGACTCCTCAGGGTTATCCTCAAGGTCATTCAATGAGAATTCAAATCCATCTCCCTCCATTCTCTGTCGTAAATCATAAATGTCATCTTCAAAAAACAATGGAGATTGCTCCCTCCACTTTGTCCAATCACTGTGTGGATCTATTTCATTCAAATCAATTGGATCATTTGATATATCCTCTACTTTTTTTGTGCACAATCGAAAATAATATTGCACATAGACATGGTCATTGAGGCGTTTTTGAGATAGTTTTTTTTTTTTTTTTGTGGATGGACTCAAACAAGCTCCAATTGAGCTTACAATTAGATGAACTACAAGGTTGGCATAAGACACATAGGGCAAAGTTTTGAAGATTTGGGGGTTTTCCACCCCAATTTGTCCACCAAACATTTACCAAAAAAAAAAAAAAAGTTAGAAACTTGTAACTTGTAATTATCAAATTTTGTAACTTGTAATTATCAATTTTTGTAATTTGTAAATTTCAAAATTTATATATGGTGGTTGATTTGTTATTGCTCTCTTTGCCAAGTTTGAAGAGAAGAGTGCAATGTTTTTTCCCTATAACTTTGCAATTCATTAAGAATGAGGTCTGCCTCTTCAGTGGTGGATGTCATCTTATGAATGCAAGTATTGAGGCCCTCTATAACCTCTCTAGTAGGATCTGCATAGGTATTTGAATGGAAGAAACGAGAGTTCAAGAATTACTTTGCTGCATGGATGGGTTGGTGGAGTTGATGGTTTCACTCCCTGTGAATAATCTCTCAAAAATGATCAAACTTGAGGCAGTCCCCCTTATAATAATTTCTAATAGTCTTCTCGGCCCTATCCATGGCTTCATAAAGATACCCCATTGGAGTTTTATCCCCATCCACCAAGCGGAGAACTCTAACCAAGGGCTCCAACATTTACAATATAAATTTAAAAATGCAAAAAAGATTAGAGTTATAATTTACAAATTTACAATGGACATTAAAAAAAATATTCAATTTGAATTTAGTTTCAAAGTTTTGGTGTTACCTTCACAATCTCCATAGTTTTTTGTGCAAAGAAGATGTCGAAGAGAATGCTTGAAACTTTATCTCCTTCCAGTTTCTTCGAATAAGTTGAGTCTAGCCATGTTTGACTCAAACATTTGTTTCAAAGTGTCAATGCACTAAGAATGCTTTGCAACGTTAAAAAAATCATTCAAACTTTGTCACATCGGATCTCACCAATTCTCTCTTGGGTCTGCTCCTTCTTCAAGTGAAAAACCCAAGGTGATTGTAGATAAATTTAGTGATCCTCCTTCCATCCTCTACAATTGGTGTGACCCAATGTCATTTGCTTATGTCCTCTAAAAAAAGGTCAAGGACATGGGCAACACATGGTGTCCAAAAAATTGTGTGGTGTTTATCTTGGAAGATTCTTCCTACTGCCACATATGTTGTTGCAATGTCAATTATGATTTGCACCACATTTTTAATCCCAACTCCCATGCACACTTACTCCAACATTTGAGCCAATTTTTTTGCATTTTTTATTATGTTGGAGGCATCTACGGATTTTAAGAACACCATCTCATCTTTGCAAGAAACCAAAAAATTAATGATGGTACGGTTTTTATTATCCGTCCACCCATCATAAAGAATAGTGCAACCATGTTTTTGCCATTCTTTTATCACTACCCTTGCCTTTTTAGTTGCACAGTAAGCAACCTACAAGTACAAAGTGAAATTAAGTACACAATTTTAATTTGTAAACAAAAATACAATTTAAATTAATCATACATTAAATTTAAAAAACATAAATTAAAGAACATAAACTAACCTCTCACTCAAATTTTTGCGAGAAGGTGTCTTGTACCCTTTTTTTACAACTTTCAATGCGATCACCAAATTGTGCTAGTAAGGTGAGCTTGCTACATTGAAAGGAATGTTGAAGTACCAAAAATCTGCACAAACATTTGTCTGCTCATGCACCTCCCTATTCCACCTAGTTGCATCTAAGGAAGGTTGTGCAGCAGGGGTGTTTCTAGGCACAAAATAATCATGCATGTGTGAACCCATAAATGCGGATCTTGGTGCTCTACTAAAGGTAGATGAAGGGATCGAGATGGTGGTGGATTGCAACGGTTGCCTTCGCATACGTGGACCATGAAGAGAGTCCACTATGCCTGCTACATCATCATCTGATTCAAAGTTGACTAGAGCACTTTGAGAAGAAGATATCACTGCTTGAATTGCCGCTTTTACCTTTGTTTTTTGCACATTTTTTTCTTTTGCAGCAGCAAGTATGGCATGCATTTGTCTTTTTATTTCTTCATTGGTGTTTATGCAATCCTTAACATCACGTTGAGAGATACCAACAAGGTGGTATTTGAAGCGATTGATGCCTCTATAATATACATTTTTACATCTAATGCAATACACTAAATTAGGTTCTGGGCTTTCATATGCATATTTTCAAGCAAGATCTCTAACGCCTGTTGGACGAGGGCCTACAAATCCCCCAGGGGTGGATGCAGTTGACCTTGAGACAAAAGCGTATTCAGAAGCCATTATTAATTAACCTACACACTGACAAAGTGAAATCACAATTTATTAGTTTTTTGATAGAAAATTTAAAAACAAGCTAAATTAGATTAAAGCAACATATATTACTTTAAATTAGTAAAAATCTAAACCAATCTAAAATTCTAAATATTTTCATTAAAAAAAAGGATTAAAAAAAGAAAATAATAAATTAGGTTTTTAAAAAAATGTAAAAATCAGAAAATTACTTTAAATTAGTTAAAAATTAAGCTAATCTAAGATTGTAAATATGTTTTCAATAAAAAAGATGATTCAAAATTATAAAAATAATTAGGGTTTGAAGAAAATTTCAAAAAAATGAAAAAATCAGTGAAATATGTAAAAAAATCAGAAAAATGTGTCAATTTTTTTTGTTTTTATGAATCTAAATCTTCTTTTCAACAATATAAATGTATTTAAATATTTTTTTATAGTACATTCATGATGTTTTTTAAACATAGAATCAACAAACATGAAGAAAAAATAAAAAAAAGAAAGAATAAGAAAAATAAAAAAACCTACCTGGGAATCCAATTTGCCTTTGAAATCCGATGAAAATCTCTTTTAAATCTCGTCTCTTCGACACAAAATCATTGAAAAATGGTTCAAAATGGTTTGGAGTGGGTTTTTGGTCAAGCAAGAGTGAAGAACAGATGAAAAACCAAAATGAAATGCCCTTTTTGCCGTCCACAGGGTTCATACCCAGATCGCGGGAGTTTTTAGCGAGTTTTTCCCTGCGAGTTCTTACATGGAATAATTGTTTAAAAAAAAAACTCTTGATTTTTTGGTGAGTTTTCCAACTATGGTTGGGTCTACTTGGTGGTGTTGACACGTGCAAGGGGTGGCCGCCCTTGGTGAATATGCTTCAAGGATGCTCCAATTTGACAAATGATCATCGATGATACACTGCGAGATATGGAATGTTGCAATTTTAAATACTATTAATGGTTTTCTTATAGATGTCAATGTTTCTTTATTGACGTGCACTTGATATTGATTTATGCGTAAGGATGCAAAGGCCAGTGTTGTGTGTTTTTATCGTTGATAGTGGCATCAAAAAATTTGAACTTATATATGAGATATCTAGGAGAGGAAGTTTGATATTATATTGAAAACTTTAGTGGGCAAAAGTTTGCAATCTAGGAGAGCAGATTGAAAGGCCTTTGTTGCTATAAATTTGTAGTTTCTATTTTGATTTATGAGTAGGAAAACCACCTTACTATGTTGGTAAGCTTATTTTTCATATTTATTTTATTGTTATTATTATTATTGTTTTTAGATATAGCGATGTGGGGTTTTTAGTATGTTTAGTGTATATAGTGTTTTTTTCCTTTATGGGTTATGTTTTTAGTGTCTTGCATATGTGAAAAGTATTATGTTGTGATACTTTCATATTTTCATTTGAGAAGAAGTTTAATATTGGTTTGGATGATTTCGTGGGTGAAAAGTTGTAGTCCATGAAAGTAGTTGCAGTGAATTTGTATGTGTTTAACACTTTTGGAAATAATGATTAATATGAAAGAGTAGTATAATCAACAACTGAGTAAGCTACTCTAAAAGTAGGTCAAATAAGTGAATTTATATTCTATTGATATTCTGATGAGATATTAAATTTAAGCATATGCCAAATATGGAATGCACGACATTCATTATTGTGATAATAGTAATATGGACAAATTATACTTAGTTTATATGATGATGCAAAAACAGATCTAGGTAGTATAATTGTAATATTGGACTATTTGAATACCCAGATCTCGTCGTCAGATTATGAATATTTGTTCTCTCTGTTTCTGGATACTTACGTTGCCTTGATTTCAATGTTTTTATATGGATTGCAGTACATGTTTTTTTAATATGTCACTTTTGCCTTGTAGATTGTTTGGATTGTGTGCATATGGTCTGGGTATCAATTTTTAATCAAAATCCTAAATCTTCCAATTAGGGCATGCCATCTTGCAAAATGAGAGCTAGTGGGCTCAAGTGAAGTCATGTTGACCTCAAAGACCCCTGTGAGTGCTAATATGTTTTTAGGAAAATGGCGGTTTCATGACCAAAATGATGGGTTTGTTTTGCAAAATAGTAGTTTTGCCTTGAAAATGACGGTTTCACTTCTGTCCTAATCTTTTCCATGTTTTTAATGAAAATGGCGAGATTGTTTTGCAAATGATGAGGTTGACTTGCATATCGACAAGATCCCCAGGGTATAAACTACCAAACATTCAGAGGTTCGTTTGGGGTTGTCTGGTCTTTGTTTTTGATGATTTTGTTTTTAAAATCATATATTTTCTCATGAATTTTTAGTTTATGCAGTGATTTTGGCTTCATGCTACATAGATTTTTTTATAAAATGGAAATTACAAAGTGAATGGTAGTTTTGTGACTAGAACGACAAATTTGTTTTGCTAAATATCGGTTTTGTGACCAAAACAATGACATCGTGTTTGTTTTCCATTTGTTTTTTGTGTTCTTTGTTAAACAATGAACTCATCCTGTAAAATGAAGTTGTCCTATTAATCTGTGAGATTGCTTTGCCAATAATGGTATTACTTTGCAAACAACAAGATTGACTTGCCTATTGACAAGATCTCCAGGCCGTGTACTGCCCAACTTTTGGAGGCTTGTTTGGGGTCGTTCGAACTCCATTTTTGATGATTTTTTAAGACTACGTATTTTCTTGTGAATTTTTTGATTTTATAGTTCGTTTGGTTCCCTGTTACATGTATTTATCATAAACAAGAACGTTAAGTTGTTTGCTTGTAGGCTGCCCATGGAAGGGAACCTATTGAAAATTTAACTTGTTTGCAATAGTTTTCGTTTGGCAAAGACTACATTATAAATCCTTAACTTATTGCTCATAGGATCGCTAGCTAAAGGGTGGTTATTATTGATAAACAAAACAATTTTTATTCACATTTAGATTTAGTGCTTAAACAAAGAACCTACACATTGATTTAGTGCTTTTAAGAAACACTTGCAATTTGTCATTTGCCTAAAGTACTTTACGGTTTTTTTTAATTTGTAAACTATCATGTCTATGTTATCCCCTTGCCCCCTTTAGGGAGCTTGGATGATTAAAAAATATGTAGTTTACTTGCTTCTTATTTACTCGAAAGATTGTTTGGAGTATGCTCTTCTCTTGTCTCTTCATGGGGCCTACGAATAAAAAACAAGCATGTCTTTCATTTTTTCACTATACGAGGTGGATTTTATCTTCCTACGAGTTCTTAAGGTGCAGTAATTGGAATGTCATTATCCAATATTTGTACTAATTTCGTTATCTGATGGGGTATATAAATTGAGGTTATGCTAACGTTATCTTAACTCGAATGTCCCTTGGAACTTGGCTCAACTAGTAGCACTTTACTAAGATTTTATAGATGAAGTGGTCGCAAAAATACTAGACCTTTTGGCGAATGGTCCATTAAGCCTTAGCGTTCAATTGACAGATTCGTGCCCTTCAGGGACCATCTAGAAAGTCAAATGAAAACTTTAGAATAGAAACTACCTTTGTCACATAATTTTCATTGATGCAGGGGTGCAAATATATCAACCTTTGAAAATTGCCTTTTTGTATGAACCTTTAAGAGGGGTGGGATTAAAACACCATCATAATTGCTTTTAATTACTTAAAGAACCAATAAACTTTTATTCCTCTTAAAAATAAGTATATTAAAGGATAAATTATTATGCCGTAATCCTATGTTATTTCTTAAAGTAGATTTACAATACTTTTGTGTTGATGTTTGATTATTATGTCAAAATCTTGTTTGTATTTGAAACGAAAATCAACAATAAGTTCAAGTCCACACTAAGTTAAGTTCAACACATAGTCCATACCACACTTACAAGACAAGGCATTTTCTTGCCTAATTTTTGGGTTATCGTTATCCCATCTTAGTGTTATGCTGACCAATTGTATTGTTACGTTGTTCATTGGGTGCAATTATATTGTCCAATCAAAAACTATTCAAATCAGGGCCATTTGGCTCCAAATCCAATTTGGAATCAATTGTTCATATTTGGGTCATTTTTGACCCCATTCATGTAGAAAACAAGTTCTATGCCATTTCAAGTTCATCTTGAACCACGTATCAAACCAATTCCATGCCATATATGGTTCATCTTGAACTGTGTACCAAGGCAATTCCAAGCCAAATCTAGTTTGTCTTGAACCAAACATGCGAAGCCATTCCAATCCAATCAGGGTCATCTTGATTCAAGTTCTAATTTTAATTCCAAATTAAGTTAATAATGACTAAAGTCAGCTTCAAAGCCAAACATTTGGAACAATGCTAAATTAGGGCTATTTCAACCAAGTCCATTTATTCTAAGTCCATTACATGTCAATTCAAACCACTTCTTGTTTTTCCATTCAATCTCCTGCCCCTATCGGTTGGGAACGACAAAGTCATGCCATCCATCTTTTCTTTCATTTGAATCACATCATTCCATCCTTTTTGGGGCCAAGCCAAGTCAATCCAATTATGTTGGATCAAGACTGCTTTCTTTGGGCCCATTTTATCTAAACCAAGATCGCCCTCTTGGGGTTAGTTCTATCAAAGATCAAGACCACCATGTTTGGTCTATTTCTCTAGACCGATATCGCCCTCGACCAATTACAAAAACCAAGCCAATTCTTCCCTCTTTGGGCCATTTCTACCAAGCCAATTTTGCCCTCTTTGGGCCATTTCTAACAAGCCAAATTTGCCCTCTTTGGGCTAATTTCACACTCTTTGGCCAATTTCATTCAAGACCAATTCCCTTGCATGAATCCTTGCTTAGTGGCATATTTTCTTCCATCTCAGTCCATGGCATTCCAAATTGGTTTGGATAAAGCCATATTCAAACAATACAAGAACACCATCATTTTACAACTCATAAAAGAGGGAACCAAATTCCTGCCTAACTTTGCTATAGACCAATTGCATAAATTTTTTCAAAAAAGGAAATCCCTGTGTTGAAAATGAAACTTGTAGACCCACCCCAACATAACCATGTCATCGCTTCTCAAGTACAACAAAATGGTCAGCACTTTGCTAATCAACGCATGGTTACTTTAAAGACCTCTATAGTTGCTACTTTATTTGACAATTCTTTGTCTACTTGTCCAATAACCAATCTGGTATTAGAGCCACAACAAAGCCAATCATTGCCCCTTTAAGGGGCGCTATCTATTGAAGACCCAAGTGTGTCCAAGTCTGATAACTAATCAAATAGGTTATTTCATGATCCCCTTGTCAAGCACAATTATATACGTCCACTTCCAAAACAAGGTCAAGATAATCAACCAATCCTTGAAATTTTTGTTGAAACAACCATGTTTGACCAAACCCACATCATTGATGGTCCACTTGTGTTTGACGAAGGATTTATATTTGACGAAGGACCCATCTTCGATGAGCCCATATTTGAAGAGCTCGTTATTTTTGAGCAACAACCCATTATTTGTCCATTGCCAAACATTCCCTATTTTATAAAATTTCTTCGTCTCAAAGACTTCATTTTCAAGTGAAAGTTAAACAAGGTACTTTTGGATAATGCAATTCAATGTGCCATTTTTGCAGACACATTTACATCAAAAACATGTTCTCATTTGGAGCCAACATTGTTATCAACATCAACCTTAGGATCAGGGTTTCTTTCAGAACCAATATTAGAATTGGGTTCTATTCTAGAACCACCACTAGATTTAGTGTTAGAAGTAGAATCAACATCAGTCTTAACATTATATTCGAATCCCTTTGAGTTAGAATCAGCTTCAGAATCAAAATATATCAGTGGGTATTTATGACATCAACTATACACTTTTACTAGATCCACTTGATTTTGCATCAATTTTAGAATCAACGTAACTTAGTAGATGTTACGACATAGAATACACACTTCTAATAGATACAATTGAAAACACTTATAATCCTTTCACAGTTTTTGAGAAATTTTCCTTCGACATCGATGCAAGTTATCCTAGTAGCCCCTACGAGGATTGTGTTGCCTTTTACCCTGCGATTGATACCACACATGCTTTTCATATTAACCAACTTAGCCATTATATTGACATCCACCCACAACCGTCAATTGAGACCGATAAAATCACACATTGTTGAAATCCTTTCATGGCAACATCTTAGTGGCATAATTTATGGGGATCCAAGAGAAAAATAATTTCTTAATGAAATTTTGTTTGAGGCGTTAGAGGACAATCAAAGTCTAAAATCAACATCTCCTAGTGAAATATTATTTGAGGCGCTAGACTATAATTAGAATACAAAATCAGAATATTTTAGTGAAATTTTGTTTAAGACGTTAAACAACAATCAAAATAAATTATCAACATCATTTAGTGAAACTTTATTCAAGGTGCTATTGGACAATCCAAATCAGAACAATCAAGAAGAATTTGTTGGTGAAAACCTTTTCGAGGCACCAATAACTAAGCTAATTAGTTCTTCATTGCTTGATGAAGACATTATTGAAGTCAAGATCAACCCCGCCATAACAAAAATTAAGTCAAATCTAGAATCAACAACAATGTATGTGACTAAAAATCCCAATCTTCATTTATCCTTCCACCACTATACATTCTATTATGATCTTATCATTCGTTCAACTTCTATATTACATCACCAAATCAAAGCATTTATCCCATGCCTATCCTTCTTTACCCTTCCTGGTAGCACTCTTTTTCAAAAAGGTTACAAAGACACCTTGTTTAGAGTTTTAGAGGAAGCAAAATTAGTAGTCAACAAAGATCACAATAGCAACAACTTATTTCACATCAACAATAGGATTCAGACTGAGCTACTATTCAAAATGAGTATTGGTTAGACAACAAAAGGGTTTGCATTATGAATCTCGTGATCCTTCATTGAGTTAAGATGTTAAAAATAAAAAAAAAATCAATTAAAAATACAAAACATGTTGGGTGTGAAGTCATTATTTACGATCACTATTCATAGGCACTATTCATGGTCATTATTCATGATGATGTGGCATGTAGGTGATGTGGCATATTGAGAAGACATCTTAGAGATGTGGCATGCAAGCGATGTGGCTTGTGGTATATAGGTGATGCAAAAGATGTGGCATGCTGGTGATGTGGCATGGCCCATGGAGGATCTTCCATGTGGAAAGTTGATGTGAATGAGGAATGGGGTGTAATAATCCAGTAAGAGACATGATTTTATCCTTGGTGAGTCACATGAGCTTGTCCTTTTGGTGTAAATGACAAGGGTTGGTAATGAGACATATTTCTTAGTGTTTTCATGATTCATGTGTGTGGGTAAATTCAAAAGGTGATTGCAACACCTTTTGGACATTTGTGTGACATGTAAAGAAGACATAAGTCCACTATTGTTGTTTGGTCTCACATATGTGATTGGGGCCCCATATTTAGAAGCACATGGAAGTGGATGAGTTCTTGTCTGAAGTGGATGATACACTTTGATCACTCTTGCATATGAAGACAGACATTCCACTGTTGATCATTATTGAGCTCACTAAGAGTGGGGCATGTTTTTGAGTCCATGAAGTTCTCTCTCCCTCTCTTCTCTTTTGTAATGTTATATAAGCATGAGCTCTCCTTTGAATTTGCTATTCTCATTGTAATCCCTTTGTGGATCCATGCAAAGTTGGGCATGCAAGCTTGGAGGTTGGACCCTGAAGGTTTTATAAGCTTGGCTCATCTGAATGCTTTGTTTGTAAGCACTGGAAATGAGTTGTTGGATGAAGCTATTTATAGAGGATTTTTTGTTGAAATAATTGAAGTTTGGAAGCTGCCATTGCCCCATGGTTTTTCCCTTGCTGCATTAGTAGGGGTTTCCACATAATCTCTTGTATTATATAGTTATTCATGTTCATTGTTTTAGTGGCTTGTTTATTATGAATTTATTTCTTGCACTATAGGATGGTTGGTATTGTCTAAAATAGAGCATCTACTTTATTGAGCTTTACAAACAGAGAAAACCATTCAATTGTTGATCACTGTTGAGCCCACTAAGAGTCGGGCACATTTTTGGGTCCTTCATGAAGTTTTTTTCTCCCTCTCTCTTCTCTCTTATAATGCTATATAATCGTGAGCTCTCATTTGTATTTGTATCCTTATGTTTCCTCTTGAGGATCCTTGCAAGCTTAGGCTTGTAAGTATGGAGGTTGGACCTTGGAGGCCTTGTAAGCTTGGCTCACTTGGATGTTTTATTTGTAAGCATTGGATGCTTTGCATGTAAGCATTAGGATCAAGATGTTTATTGCACTTTGTAGCTTGGAGCCTGGAGGCTTTGTAATCCTGGCTCACCTGAGTGCTCTATTTGTAAGCACTAGAAAGGAGTTGTTGGAAGAAGTTGTTTGTATAGGAGATTTTACTCAAGTAACTGAAGTCTGGAATTTGACAATGCCGGATGGTTTTTCCCTTGGTGTATTTGCAGGAGTTTCCATGTAATCTCTTGTGTTATTTGGTTATTCTTGTTCATCGTTTTAGTGTCTTGTTTATTCCACAATTATTTTCTTGCACTATAAGATATTTTTTTCCTAACATCTGGTATCAGAGCTAAGTTTTTTGAAAAACTCTGTTTGTGAGTGTTTTCTATTGCAAGGGAGCTTTATGCAAGTGAGAGCTACTACAATGACAAAGGGTGTGACCAAGTTCAAATAGAGATAAATAAACAAAAAAAATGGTAGGAATATCTCTTTGTGGAGCAAGATGGAGGATCTGTTGGTGAAGATTTTGTTCTATTCAATGTTGCTGAAGAGAAGACTAGATGAGAGTTAAGAGAGAAGTTGAACAAGCTTTAACAAACAATCAACACCAAACACAATGTTCCTAAAGAAATAATTGTACAACTTGAGGAGCAAGCTGGTATCCATCTGTGTGAAGATGAAGGATGATGACAAGGCATTACCTTGTGTCTCTTGGCTATGGTGAAAAAGTTAAAGGGTATAGGTTGTGGTATGCCCTTGACCACTGTTGATAATTTTGACCCTACAGGTCAAATTGCAACCCCTAGGTCAAATTGCAACCCCTATCATTAAAAACTTGCATAATCATGCCTTTTTGTCTTGTGAGTCAGTAATTGGTCCTGAAAAGTCTTTGAAGAATCCATGGTTAATAAGTCTTGAGGTTGTTTAGGTGATTTAGGGACTTTTCTTTCACTCGTCTTGTTTTTTACAGGAAGGTATTTATGTTGCTCTGAGCAGTTCAAAAGAGGACAAGAAGAAAATACTTTGGGCTTTCATGGAAGGAGGACTTCAAAAATAATTTATCCAAAAGGTTCTTTTCTTGAAAAATGGTCCTATTTCATAAGTTCCGAAGAGTTCTTTTGGTTTCAAGGTCTTTTCAAACAGTTTCGAAAGCCCTTTTCAACAAGTCCAAATAGTCACTTTCTTTCGGGAGGATTGTCCAAACAAAAATTTCGAAGGGTATTTTTTATAACCCCTGAAAGGCATCTTCAAAAGCAAGGGAACTTTTCATTTTTTTGGAGGGTCTTTTTCAAAGTTTCGAGGACCTTAACAACTTTCCCGAAGCCCATGACATTTTTTTCAAAGAGTCAATGGGGTCAATTCTTTCGAAAAGACCTCCAATTTTTTTGAAGGGCCATTGTCAAAATCCGAAGGGTCTCTCCAAAGGCAAAAGGTCCCATGACAATTTTTTCCAAATAGTGCATTTCAAAAAAGCCGAAGGGTACCTTTCCCTTCAAAAAAGGCATTTTAAAAAACAATGGACCAAACAGTGTCTCTGAAAGGTTCATTTCCAGATTTCCTAAAGGACCTTTTCATAAAGTCCGAATGACACATTTCAAAAATATGAACGACTTTTCCTAAGTCTGAAGGGTCAATTGTCAAAATGCCGAAGGAGAATTTCATTAAGCAGGGGTTGTCTTTAAAATTTCTAAAGGGCTCTTTTCCTTTGAAAAAGACCGTTTCAGCTTTTTTGAAGGGTAAGTGGACTATTTCAACTTTTTCAAAAGGTAAGTGGATAGTTACAATGTTTTAAAAGGGTTTGACCATAACCCTGTATGACCATTTTTCAAATTTCTGAAAGGTCCTTTACAAAAAGCTGAAGGGTAAGTGGAACGTTCTAACAATGCCGAAGGGTTCTTTTCAAGGTAAAAGTTCAATTACAAAAGCCCGAAGGGAAATTTGCAAAGGTTCTGAGGACATGAATTCCTTCAAAAATTTTGTTCGAAGGAAAGGAGCACAGAGGAAACTCTGAAAGAATTCCTTTAGACTTTTTGTCTGAAGGAAATAAACAAAGAGAAGCCCAAAATAATTTATTCAATTTTTTTGTCTGAAGGAAACGAATGAAGGAAATAAAGAAAGAGAAGCCCAAAACAATTCTTTTAGACTTTTTGTATGAAAGAAATGAATGAAGGAAATAAATAAAAAGAATTTCTTCTTACTTTTTGTTCAAAGGTAATAAATAAGGAGATAAGCCGCGGACAATAAGCCAAAAGGGAAAGAATGAAAAAAAATGTCCATAGGATAGTGCATAAGGGAAAGGGCCTCAAGTCTAAGCGAAGCAAGGACAAATAGTTGAACACAAATGACACCTACAGCCAACCCAGATATCATCCTAAAGTCGCCCCTTAAAGAGCTTCTAGTCTGGAGGTTTCATGGCTTCTATTGCAGGTTTCATGGTGTCCATGTTTGCAAACATGACTTTTTTGGCTTAACTAGTCTAGCTGACCTAATTGTTCAAAAGGGCTAAGTTGGGTTTGGCATTGGAATAAGCTAACAAGGAGTTCAATTTGAGTTTCTATGCCATGTATTTGCTATTCTCTTGGAGTTTCCATGCACCTCTCATTCATCAAGGTCATTTTACATGCAAGCAAAGGCTATCTATAGTTGATTGGTCAAAGCTTCAATTGACTGTTTGTTGAAGTCGTGCTTATCTCCTAATCATCTCATGCATTCAATGATCTAGCTCAGCTCCAAGTTCAATCAAGAGGCATTATTTTCTTTGGCTATTGGCATAGCATTTCATGTAAGAGTTTGACTTGTCAAACTTGGGCCCACCTCATCCCTTCTACGCTAACATGGAATTTCATGCATGCTTCTATTTCAAGAGCCTTTTCATGCAAACTGGAGTGAGTTGGAGTTGACTAGTCTTGCACTTTGCTTGACTAGTTGGCAGGTCTTGCATGCACTCTTGTTTATTTTATTTGAAGGCTTTCAACATTTTCAACTGTTGTTCAAACTAAGGTTCTTCATCTAAGGATTGGCGTAGCATCATGCATGATGAGAATTGAATGTCCAAAGATCCATTTACATTTGAAGAATTTAATCTTTATTCTAAATAAGGATTATGAAATGGGCTCAACATTCTTTTCCAATGCCAAAGAGCTTTTCATGCAAGACAGAAGACAAAAAGATATTATTTGAAGGCTTGGTTATCTTGGCATAGTTGAAATTTTAGTTGTGTAATGTGGGAATTGATCTCCTCTTCTATTTTCAGTGCCAATCTCTTGCTTGTGTATGATTTTTCTATATAAGTTGGCTTTTTAGCTTTGAATTGATATCCTTCTTTTGGCAAAACCAAATTCTGCCAAAGATTGAGTTTTGTAACCTTTTCAGATAAACAAGACTATTGTTTTCAGATTTCACAATGTTGGTATAGTGTATTTATGTCAGTGATTTGCATAAGTGATATAATTTTTCTTCCTTGTCAAGTCTTGATTCTTACCTAGTTACTAGCTGATCAGATTATATAGGGCATGTTCTGTGTTTAATGTATTTTGACTGAAGTTACAATAGATATAAGTGGCTGGTTAGTGCCTTGAATCAAGTCTATTCCCTCATTTTCCTCAAGCTTTGATCACCAGATAGAACCTTTTCATGAAATATTGATGCATAAGAGTCAATTGAAATTAAAAGTTTAGATTGTTTCTTGTCTAATCAATATTTTTAGGAGCTTAAATCGAGTGGATGAACCAAAATACATGTGTATCACCATCATTAGATAGGATTTTTCTTTCAATTTTCTTTCATTCCTTTTCCTGACAGTTTGTAATGTAGAGTAGAGATCTTAGTTGATACATCAAAGGGAGCTAGCCCTAGAATATAGAGACTCAATCCACTAATTAGGCCACCCATAACCTAAGATTGTTTTCATAGTTTAACAGACTGTGAAGGTCTGAAACTATCTTCACAAAGGTGCGAGTTTGACTGATAACAATTTTTAACACATCCAATGGGAGCTCAAAGAAATTCTTTGCATATCTGAAGAAGTTTTGCAGTAGAAGAAGATATTCATTATCATCAACATCTAGTTGCAGAGTTCATAACATCGTCCAAGCAATTCGTTCATGCCAAAGGTTACCACAAGGTCAACAAGTAAAGGTATTTTTTTTGAATTTATATCATATAAGAGATCAAAGTTTAGGAGGGCAAATCCATATCCTCAAAAATCTTCATCCTCTAGTTATCCTATTGTTTTAGTCACTACAATCCCCACTTTCTAAATGGCCATAAAAAATTAGGGGCTTGGTCCATTCAATAGAGGTAGCCCACTGAATCTAGCCCAATTTGATGACATTTCTGTGTCTACTTTCAAAAGTATCCCATTTTTCTCAAGAGAAAATCAAACAACCCCTATTGAGCATATCCAAGATGTAGCTAATCTTTGTTCAGTCCATAATGTTGTTGAGGATAATGTTGCTATTAGATTGCTTGTCGCTTCCTTCAAAGGAAAAACATTGCAATGGTATAAAAACCTCCCACTAAACTCCATTTCTACCTAGGCTGAATTGGGTGCAGCCTTAATAAATTTGAGGACAAATTTGATCACCTATCTTTAGTTGAGCAATTAACCACCATAAACAGATCTCCTCATGAGTTCATGTCTGATGTTAACCTCAGTTTCTAGAAGACATGGACCAGAAGACCGGTGTTGATTAAGCCATCCCTTGAATATGCATTCTTGTACTATTTAAAAGCCTTAACTTTGATATTAGTGTGATGATACAATCAATGGGTGGTACTACCTTGTCAGATGCTTATGAGGTTGCAATAAGGATAGAGAACAATTTGATACAAGCTTGTAAGCTTTCTCTAAAACCTTCAATGCCTATATTCATAGAATTGAATTCTATATCAGCCCCTCAAGTTCCATCCTTAGCTCATATCCACACCTCAAGCTCAAATTGTAGCCCCTACTAGTTAAGCTAGTGAGATAGGAGAGTTGAAAAGCTTGTTAAATTACTTTGATAATAAAATAGTACAACTCAAGAGACAACAATTTCAGGGTAATAGGCCCTATCAACAACAAAATCATACCATCTATTAGCCCTTCAAAGATCAAAGGCCTCCTTATCAAGGTTTCATAGAGAACATACCACCTTATCAAACACAAGGAGCCATAACTCCAACTAAGCCTTATGCTCCCATTGATGTTAATGCTCCTTCCACTTCAAAGGCCATTATTCCCACCCCATCTCAAAACAACTTGATGCAGGTTTCAGGTTCGCAGTCCTCAAATCTCAATGATGTTCAAAACTAAGCCTTGGTATTACAAAACATCACTATGCCACAAATAACACAAGAAGAGTTTTCTTTTCAAAGAGGTCAGTAACAAGATATAGGTTTGACATCACAAGGAGAGGCTCAACAAATTCAAGGGCAGCCTGATGCCATTAATATAAATTTGCAAGTAGATGATCATGTTGCTTTTACTTAGGGTGTTGAAACTAACAATTCAAGTGCTCAAGTTGTAGCGGTAACTAGAGGCAAAAGAAGAGATTTTGATGAGTTACAGGAGCTGACAAAGGATTTAAGTACTCATAATATTGTTTCTAAGAGTATAAAGAAACAATTCATTGGCCCTACAACTCAGAAAAATTAGAATATAGAGGTTAGTAAAGTTCATCAACTACCTCTAGTTTGTGAACAATCAGTGGTTCAGAAAGTATAACCAAAGGTTAGTAGATTTCATTTCAGTATATTGGATCAAATGAAAAATTCTAATATCAACATTAGCATGTGAGATTCTTTTTCATTTCAGGACCAAAATATATGCTCATCCAAGAGCTTTCAGCTCTTAGATTGTCCTCAAAATCGGTTGAGAAAGGTGTTGTTTTAACTAATTTGAATCAACCAACTAAAGAACAAGTACAACAAGTAAACAAAATAGCAAATGTGGACAAAACTAAGCTAAAAACAAATAACACTCTTTCTTTTTACCTTTATTTTATAGTAGGTGATATTTTAGTTCATAACTGTATGGTGGATAGTGGAGCTAGTAGTACATTCATGCTTAAACAAATTATAGACAAGCTCGGCCTTGTTTATGAGCCAAACACTAAGGGGGTATTTGAATTGGATGGGTCACCAAAAAAGACTATAGGCATCATCAAGGATCTGAAATTGACATTATGTGGTTGTCCCAATGTTTCTATTCAACATAATGTTGTGGTAGACTTACCTCCTTATTTTGCTATGTGCCTTTCAAGAGACTTCACCTCAAAGGTTGGGGGATATTTATCAACTGATTGAACTTATTTGTTGTTCAAAATCAGGTATGGTACCAAGGTAACAATTTATTTTGAACCTATTGCATGTTTTCATATGGAACCATATATGCCAAATGTTGTGAACACTAACTGTATCATCTTGGATGAGGTACCAAAAAATAATGAAGTAAAAAAAGAATCACTTTTGGATGGAGTTACAGATTTATTTATTGATGAGTGGGCTTCCACTTTGCATGAGTATGATCCTTATAAGTTGATTAAAGAAAGACTTAGTGTAAATTGGCTTCATGAGAATGATGTACCAATCCTAGCCATGGTTAAGGATGATGAATCTAGTGAAGGTTTATGGCAATGGTACTTTGATGGATCAAGGAATAAACATGGTATCGGAGCTAAAATGATGTTGGTTTTAAAAACAAATCAAAGTTATTTCTCTTTTATTAAGTTTTAGTTTGGTTATTCAAACAATGTTGCTGAGTATGAAACACTAGTTCACGATTTGCAGTGGGCTAGGAAGATGAAGGTTAACACCTTGTAGGTTTTTGGTGATAGTAAACTTATAGTTCACCAAGTAAGAGGTTTTAATGTATGTAAATTTTTTTTGTTTAAATCTTACAAGCATAGAATATGGGACTTACTTGAAGATTTTTTAGCTTTTAACATTCAGGGAATACTAAGAGGCAAGAATAAACATGCAGATAGGTTGGCTGTTGTTGGATCACAATTTAGTATCCCAACAAATATAGAGTGAAAAAATTCAGTCACATATAAAGGTGGTTGTAAGGCCTTCTGTTCCAGATAATCATGAGAATTGGTAGGTGTTCGAAGATGATAATCAAATTGTGAGATTCTTATAAGAGGAGGTTGAGTTTTATTCAAAAAACTAATCAAAGTATTTGTAGTAGTATGGTGATCAGGTTGTGCAACTAAAAATAAATAAGTTGATCAAGGGATTGGTCACACTTGAGAACATTTTCAGTGGTGATGACGAGTTTAGGAAGGAGAAGTCATCCTTGTCAACAAAGGAAGAACACTATGCCAATGTAGAGATTGCAACTGGTAAGATTTTGAAGTTGTGTAAGGTATGCACACTTTCACAAAAATAAGCTTTCATTGAGTTATGTACAAGTTTTACTGATATATATGCTTGGAAATATAGTGATCTCAAGGGATTTGACCCAAGTTTAGCTCAACACATCATTGAGTTAGAGGCTAAAAATAAACTAGTAAGACAAAGACAAAGACAAAGGCTAATTAATCTTAAGCTTGAGCATTTGATGAGAGCTAAGCTTCACAAGCTCATAGAGTCAACTATTATATTTTCAATCAAACACCAACTTGGGTGGCAAATCTTATTCTGGTGTTGACTTCTATGATTTGAATAGGGTTTCACTTAAAAATCACTATCCATTGCCATCAATGGAACAAATTTTATAGCTTGTAGGTTTAGAGGTTTTCTTTGTTGGATGGATATAGTGGCTAAAATTAGATTTTGGTCAAAGAAGATGACTAATTTAAGATAACCTTCACAACCAAGTGGGGGACATTTGCATATAGAAAGATGCCATTTGATTTATCTAATGCTAGAGCAACCTTTCAGAAAGCCATAGATATGGAATTTCAAGGCCTTCTTAACAAGTTTGTACTTATTTATTTGGATAATATTGTAGTATTTTCAAAGAGTGCAGAGAATCACATGGTTCATCTCAAGTAAGTGTTTGAAAGTTGTAGGCAATTTGGGGTATCTCTAAATCCCCAAAAATGTGTCTTTTCAATTCATGAAGGTAAGCTTCTTGGACATGTTGTTTCAAAATATGGTTTAAGCATAGATTCTTAAAGGGTAGACTCCATTCTTTCATTTTTCTTGCCTAAGCACAAAAAGGCTATGCAAAGCTTCTTTGAGAAAATCAACTTCATAAAGAGATATATTTCAGATTTTGTCATTTTAGCTAAGCCACTTACAACCATGCTAAAGAAGAATCAGAGCTTTAGTTGGTCTAAAGGAGTAAAAGGTTTTGAAAATATTAAGAAGGCCATAACTAGTGCTCCTACACTTATAAATCTAGATTTCACAAAAAAATTCATTCTATATACATATGCTAACATGGGCACCATTTAGGCATTCTTATGCAACAAAATCATGAGGCTTTGGAGTAGCCAATAGATTTTTTAAGTCAAAGATTAGAAGAGTATGAAACAAGGTATTATTTTGTTGAAAAACATGTTCTTTTAGTTATAAGGTCTTTTAAAAAGTTTAGATACTTGTTGTCTAACAATAAGATACACTTAATAGTTTCTCATCCGAGCATCAAGGAGTTTTTTTAAAAAAAAGATATAAATAAGAAGAGGGATAGTTGGATAACCAAGGTAATGGAGTATGATGTGAAAATTAAGGTCACAAAATTGATTAGAGGCAAAAAAATTTGTAAGCATCTAGCTCAAGACTTGTAAGAGACTAA
Source organism: Torreya grandis (assembly GCA_037957365.1). Lineage (NCBI taxonomy): Eukaryota > Viridiplantae > Streptophyta > Pinopsida > Cupressales > Taxaceae > Torreya > Torreya grandis. Next base: position 746,176 of record JARHVA010001319.1, read on the forward strand.
TGAGATTGTTTTGGTGTCAAATAATGAAAAGGGTGCAACTGGTCATATCTCACCTTCTAGCTGGTTTCATGACTTGGTAAGCTATCTCTAAGATGGTATTTATCCCTCTCATCTAAGTGCTTCAAAAAGAAGATATTTTAGGTTGCAATCTATTCTATTTTTGCTTATTGATGGTGTTTTGTTCAAGAGAGATATCAATTGCATGTTGCTAAGATGTACACATCCAAGCCAAATTCAGATATTTTTTGGAGAATTCCATGATGGACATGGTAGAGGATATTTTTTCATAAGAACTATAGCCCTTAAGATCATGAGAGGTGGGTACTATTGGCCTAGTATATTGGTTGATTGTCATGCATGGGTTAGAAAGTGCAAACAGTGTGTTATGTTTGTAAGAAAAATGAAACTTGCAATGTTATCTCTTCAACTAATTGCGATAGATCAGCCCTTTGTCCAATGGATATTAGACTTTATTGGTCGCATAAATCCTCCTTCAAGTTCAATACATAAATAGATTTTAACTACTACAAATAACTTCACATGTTGGACAGAAGCAATGGCATTGAAAGAAGCAAACAAAACCAATACTAGATTTGGAGTTCCTTCAACTATTATTTTTGATAATGCAATGGATTTTGTGGGATTTAGGATCAGTCAATGGGCTGTCCAACATGAAATTTATCTTAACACTTCATCAAACTATTATCCACAAGGTAATGACCTTGCTGAATCTACAAATAAGAACCTACTGAAGATCACAAGGACTATTGAAGACAATCTGAGGTCATGGCATCTCAAGTTGAAGTCAGCTCTATGGACTGATAGGATCACGTATAAAAGATCAATAACCAACTCTCCATACAAGCTAGTATATGATAAGGAAGCAAGGTTACCCATTTCTCTTGAGTTTTTTGCTTTGGAACTAATGCATCAACTTGAGTTGTTGGAGAATGAGCCTATGGAGATCAGGTATGCTGAGCTAATGAAGTTGGAAGAAGTAAGAAATCAGCTCATGCTATCCATGGAAATTCATCAAGCACAAGTGAAGAGAGCCTTTGACAAATGAGTTTCTTCATGAAGTTTCAAAGAAGGAGATATGGTCCTCAAGTGGGATGAGGATTGAGCTAAACCAGAAAGGCACACAAAGTTTGATTCTCTTTGGAGTGACCCATACACAATCTCCAGTTGTAAATCCCACAATGCCTTCCAGCTTGCAAAGATGGGGTGAAGAGCTTCCAATCCCAGTCAATGGGATACATTTAAATCATTGCTACTAAGGATCTAGGATCCTTGTGTGTTTATTTTACTCCAAGTATTATTTAAGCACAATAGTTTAGTCCTATTTTATCCCAAATAAGTGCTTTATTTGCACATTTGCTTTGTTTAGTTAGTTTCTTTGTTTTGTGTGTTTCCCTTCTTATTTTGGAGGATGAAGGTTGTCTCATGCCAGATCAAAAGAGAGTTTGTAGTCATGGATCAAATTTGCCATTACTTTATGAGTCCAAGAGTCATGTAAATGGTCTGGTTCTCAAGTATAGCAGGCATGCCTTTCCAATAGAGTCATCAAAATGTTGACAATTTTGACCCTATAGGTCAAATTGCAACCTTTATCATTTGAAACTTGCATAATCATGCATTTTTGTCTTGTGAGTTAGTAATTGGTCCTGAAAAGTCTGTGAAGAATCTATAGTTAATAGGTCTTGAGGTTATTTAGGTGATTTAGAGACTTTTCTTTCACTCATCTTATTCTTTACAGGAAGGTATTTATGATGCTCTGAGCAGTTTAAAAGAAGACAAACAGAAAATACTTTGGGCTTTCATGGAAGGAGGACTTCGAAAACAATTTCGCCGAAAGGTTTTTTTCTTGAGAAATGGTTCTATTTCATAAGTTTCGAAGAGTTCTTTTGGTTTCAAGGTCTTTTCAAACAGTTTCGAAAGCCCTTTTCAACAAGTCCAAATAGTCACTTTCTCTCAGGGGGATTGTCCAAGTAGAAATTCCGAAGGGCATTTTTCATAAAGCCCAAAGGGCATCTTCAAAAGCAAGGGCACTTTTCATTTTTTCGGATGGTCTTTTCCAAATTTTCAAAGACCTTGACAACTTTCTCGAAGCCCATGACAATTTTTTCTAAGGCTTGAAGGGTTCAATTCTTTCGAAAATAGCTTCTCTAATTTTTTTGAAGGGCCATTATCAAAATCGAAAGGGTCTCTCCAAAGGCAAAAGGGCCCATGACAATTTTTTTTGAACGGTACATTTCAAAAAATCCAAAGGGTACCTTTACATTCGAAAAAAGGCATTTTCAAAAATAGTGGACCAAATAGTTTCTATGAAAGGTTCATTTCCATATTTCTTAAAGGACCTTTTCATAAAGTCCAAATGGCACATTTTAGAAATCTGAAGGACTTTTCCAAAGTTTGAAGGGTCAATTGTCAAAATGTCAAAGGACAATTTCATTAAGCAGGGGTCATCTTCAAAATTTTTGAACGACTCTTTTCCTTTGGAAAAGACCGTTTCAACTTTTTCAAAGGGTAAGTGGACCGTTTCAACTTTTTTGAAGGGCTTGTCCATAATCCCAAAGGACCGTTTTCAGATTTTTGAAAGGTCCTTTACAAAAATTCGAAGGGTGAGTGGACCGATCCAACAATATCAAAGGGTTCTTTCTAAGGAAAAAGTTCAATTACAAAAGCTTGAAGGACAATTTACAAAGGTTCCGAGGACATGAATTCCTTCAGACTTTTTATCTGAAGGAAATGAACAAAGAGGAAACTTTGAAAGAATTCCTTCAGACTTTTTATCTAAATAAAATAAACAAAGAGAAGCCCGAAACAATTCCTTCAAACTTTTTATCTGAAGGAAATGAATGAAGGAAATAAACAAAGAGAAACCTAAAATAATTTCTTCGGATTTTTTATCCGAAGGAAATGAATGAAGGAAATAAATAAAAAGAATTCATTTGAACTTTATGTCTGAAGGAAATAAACAAGGAGATAAGCTATGAGCAATAAGTCCGAAGGGAAAGAATGAAAATAAATGTCTGTAGAAAAGTGCATAAGGGAAAGGGCCTCAAGCCTAAGCGAAGCAAGGACAAACAGTTGAACATAAATGACACCTACAACCAACCCAGATATCATTCTAATGTCACTCCCTAAAGAGCTTCTAGTTTGGAGGTTTCATGGCTTCTGTTGCAGGTTTAATGTTGTCCAAGTTTTCAAACAAGACTTTTTTGGCTTAACTAGTCTAGTTGACCTAATTGTTCAGAAGGGCTAAGTTGGGTTTGGCATTAGAATAAGCTAACAAGTAGTTTAATCTGACTTTCTACGCCATGTATTTGCTATTCTCTTAGAGTTTCCATGCACCTCTCATTCATCAAGGTCCTTTTCCATGTAAGCAAAGGCTATTTATAGTTGATTGGTCAAAGCTTCAATTGTCTGTTTCTTGAAGTCATGCTTAACTCCTAATCATCTCATGCATTCAATGATCCAACTCAGCTCTAAGTTCAATCAAGAGGCATTTTATTCTTTGGCTATTGGCATAACATTCCATGCAAGAGTTTGACTTGTCAAACTTGGGCCCACCTCATCTCTTCTATGCCACCATGGAATTTCATGCATGCTTCTGTTTCAAGAGCCTTTTCATGCAAACTGGAGTGAGTTGGAGTTAACTAGTCTTGCACTTTGGTTGACTAGTTGACAGGTCTTACATGTACTCTTATTTATCTTAATTGAAGGCTTTCAACGTTTTCAACTCTTGTTGAAATTGAGGTTCTTTATCTAAGGATTGGTGTAGCATCATGCATGATGAGAATTGAATGTCCAAAGATCCATGCACATTTGAAGAATTTAATCTTTATTCTAAATAAGGATTATGAAATGGGCTCACCATTCTTTTCCAATGCCCAAGAGCTTTTCATGCAAGACAGAAGACAAAAAGATATTATTTGAAGGCTTGGTTATCTTGGCATAACTGAAGTTGGACTTGTGTAATGTGGGAGTTGATCTCCTCTTCTATTTTCAGCACCAATCTCTTGCTTGTATATGATTTTTCTATATAAGTTGGCTTTTCAACCTTAAATTGATATCCCTCTTTTGGCAAAACCAAATTCTGCCAAAGATTGATTTTTGTAACTTTTTTAGATAAATAGGACTGTTGTTTTTAGATTTTAGAATGCTAGTATAGTGTATTTATGTCAGTGATTTACATAAGTGATAAATTTTTTCTTTCTTGTCAAGTCTTGATTCTTACCTAGTTATTAGCTGATTAGATTATGCAGGTCATGTTATGTGTTTAATGTCTTTTGGCTGAAGTTATAGTGGATATAAGTGGATGGTTAGTGCTTTGAATTAGGTCCATTCCCTCATTTCCCTCAAGATTTGATCACTAGATAGAACCTTTTCATGAAATATTGATGCATAGGAGTCAATTAGAATTGAAAGTTCAGTCTTTTTCTTCTCTAATCAATGTTTTTAGGAGCTCAAATTGAGTGGATGAACTAAAATACAGTGTTATCACCATCATTAGATATGATTTTTTCTTCAGTTTTCTTTCTTCCCTTTTCCTGATAGTTTTTAGCATAGATTAGAGATCCTAGTTGATACACCAAAGGGAGATAATCCTTATAATCTAGAGATTCAATTCGCTGATTAGGCCACCCACAGTCTAGGATTGTTTCCATATTTCAGTAGACTATGAAGGACTGAAACTATGTTCACAAGGGTGAGAGTGTTATTGACAACAACCACATGATTGTTATTCAGGATGTTGAAAAATCCATGCAATGGAAAAGGTATAAAAAAACCCTAAAATTGTACCTATTGAATTAGTTTAGGAAGATGAAGAAGAAAAAGCGTGACCCAACATTTTGTGGAAGAAGAAGGCCGGTGTTGAACCATATAACTCAAAGATGCTTGACTGGTGTGCATGTCGTTACTTTGGATGTAGCATAATCGAGCAACAAGGAGGGTTGTGGTGTAGCTAAAGTGAGTATCCAAGTAGATCGATGCATGGAGTAGCTCTAGAGGCATATGAATTGGTTCTAGAGACCTTCAATAGAGTAAGATGCATTTTTAATATGGGCTTAAAAAATTGATAGGTGCAATGATGCACTGAGTAGCACGATGACTTCCCAAGAACTGTTTATAGGTCTGGTGAACTTGTGCCTTGTTAAACATGGTTGGTAGCTAAAAAATTATATGCAAAAGTCAGGAATTAACTTCTTTGAGATCTTCTAACTTGATGTTAACTACTATAAAGAGTGCTACTTGCACTTCTAGTTGTTCAAAATGTAGAACTAGAGAAACTTGATTTCTATATGGCGATCTTTCAAGAAAAGATGGATTAACATGAAGGCTATGAGGATGAGGTAAAGAGTTATTGGTTTGCATATTTAAAAAATCATTGGACGTGTTGATACAAATGTTTCATATGTAATACAAGAATTTCAAGACCTTCATGGAGAGCCAAGGTTTTAGTAGAAGTGAAGTAGATCATTATGGGTTTAATGACATGAGTTTTGTTATCTTGCTACTATGTGTTGATGATATGTTGGTTACAAGCCCCAAAATGATGAAGATCAATGATGTGATGGATCAGTGGGCTAGGACAGTTGAGATGAAGGTGGTAGGAGAAAACTAAGGATAAATATGCACATAGACAAGAAAACAAGGAAGTATCCCACTTATTGCACATTTTGAGTTGTTTTCCAAGCAATGTCGTAGAACAAAAGAGAATACATGGTTGTCTTGTGTATTATATTCATTAGGAGTAGGAAGCTTCATGTATGCCATGGTATGCGCTAGACCAGATATTCTCAAGCAGTGGGAGTTGTGAGTCGGTTCATGATGGAATCTTGAAAGGAATTATTCATCTGTGGTGAAGTGTTTGAGAGAAACTTTATATGCTGTAATCTACTATGGAGGAGTGGATGTTAACAAAGCCAGTCAGGGCAAAGAAGTTTTAGTAGTGCAACAAAACTTCTATTGGGCTTATTGTGATAAGGCAATAGTGGGCATGGATGACAACTGGATGTAAGAATAATTAGGTGTGATAAATCTTGAATATTGACTTCATGTGAGAGAATGTTGGGTGTGAAGTTACTATTATGGTCACTTTTCATAGACACTATTCACACATTATTCATATTCACTATTCATGATGATGTGGCATGCTTAGATGACATCTTGGTGATGTGGCATGCAAGTGATGTGGCATGTAGGTGATGCGGCATGTAGATGATGTGATAGGGCCCATGAAGGATAGTATGGCCCATGGAGGATCTTCCATGTGGATAGTTGATGTGAATGAGGAGTGGGGCAAAGCACTCCACTAAGAGACATGGTTTTGTCATTGGTGAGTCACATGAGTTTGTCCTTTTGGTGTAAATAATAAGGGTTGTAAATGGGACACATTTCTTGGTGTCTCGATGATTCATGTATGGGTAAAGTCAAAAGGTGATTACAACACCTTTGAGACTTTTGTGTGCACATGTGAAAAAGAAAAGAAAAGTCCACTATTGTTGCTTGGCCTCACATGTGTGTGACTCCATATTTGGAAGCACATGGAAGTGGATGAAATCTTATCAAAGTAGATGATCCACTTTGTTTACTCTTGAATATGAAAACAAACATTCCACTATTGATCACTGTTCATCCCACTAGGAAGGGGGCACATTTTTCGGTCCTTTGTAAAATTTATCTCTCCCTCTCTCTTCTCTCTTGTAATTCTATATAATCATGAGCTCTCATTTGTATTTGTATCCTTATGTTTCCTCTTGAGGATCCTTGAAAGCTTGGGCTTCTTAGTATGGAGGTTGGTCTTGGAGGCTTTGTAAGCTTGGCTCACCTGAATGTTTTATTTGTAAGCATTGGATGATTTGCAAGTAAGCATTGGAATGGAGTTGCTTGTTGCAGCTTAGAGGTTGGAGCCTGGAGGCTTTATAAAGTTGGCTCAATTGGATGTTTTGTTTGTAAGCTTCGAATGCTTTGCATGTAAGCATTGGGATGGAGTTTCTTGTTGGAGCTTGGAGGATTTATAAGCTTGACTCACCTGAGTGTTTTGTTTGTAAGCATTGGAAATGAGTTGTTGGAGGAAGTTGTTTGTAGAGGATTTTTTGCTAAAGTAATTGAAGTTTGGAAGCTGTTATTGCCCCATGGTTTTTCCCTTGATACATTTATAGGTGTTTTTGCATAATCTCTTATGTTACCTGGTTATTATTTTTTATTATTTTAGTGGCTTGTTTATTCTACAATTATTTTGTTGCACTGTAGGATATTTTTTCCTAACAAAACAATCAAAAGAAAAAGAGAAATAATTCATCCAATGATGAAAACCATGCTTATGGCACCTTGGGAACGTACTAGGATGCAAATCAAATTTCTGACGTCATGCATAAATAATGTGTTGTTTGCAAGTATCTTGACACTTGGGGGCATCCCTATATATATATATATATATATATATATATATATATATATATATATATATTATAGACCATTTCTTTGAAGCCATCTTGGCCATTACAATCCATTACCATTCTTACCATTTTTCCCATGCACTCCTATTCAACCCAATAAATCTTATTGTGACCATTAGTCTTTCAAACTTAAACTTGTCATAAAAGTGAGGTATATTGAGACCTATTTTGAGAAATCTTTTGGCATATTACTTGCATGGCACTCTACTGACTAAACACATTTGGTTCTCATGTGACATGGTCTTTAGATACTCTTAGTCTTTTCCCTCATTATCATCCATTATTATTCAACATTATCCATTAGTCCTTCATTCATTATTATTTACCATTATGTAGGTGGAACTACATTGACCTGAGATCCATATGGACTATGATGGTAGCACTCAATTTCTGAGTTCAGCTTGGTCATCCATTTTCTCACGCTCTCACTATTTTGAGAGTAATTTAAGCCATGCTCTCATTGTTTTGTGAGTATTTTAAGCCAAATATCATCATTTTACAAGTATTGTAAGCCACACTCTCACTATTTTGTGAGCACCCTTATTCCATGTTCTCACCATTTTACATTTTAAGTCAAATCTCATTGTTTTGTGAGCATTTTAAGCCATGCTTTTGTCATTTTGCAAGCATCATAAGCCACACTCTTGTCATTTTATAGTTTACTATTCTTACTCTCTCATCGTTTTATGAGTTAAAACATTATGCATCTCTTAATCCTCCATTGAGTTGAGATTTCAAAAGCCTAAAAACATTCATAATAGTCCAAAACACCTAAAAAATTGGAACAAAGCTTATAATCTCCATGAGAGATATAAAGCCACAAATTTTAAAATTATTTGTCTTATCCTAAATCTAGTCATTATCCTTGATTTATCATTGACCCAGTCATGTTAGCAACCATTGGGATGTGTCCGTCCCAAATCCATTCTACTAGGACATATTAATTATTGGTTCCAATCATTTCATTCACTTGGGATGTGTCCTTCCCTTGCATGATCCTTGCTTGGGGGCACTATTCTGTTATCATTATCATTGAGCCTATCCAATGGATTTTGACTTGTTTAAACAATAATATGTTTTTTTTTGCTTTACTTTTTAGTTTGTGTTCACTTATTTATTTATTTCGTTTTATTGTTGTTGCATTGACTCGGTCCATTGTGCTAATGAGGTCATCATCATGGTGTCCCTTGTCATGTGGTTGTACTTGAATCCATCCATTAATATACATCAACATCATCATCATAATTTTCATCATAATTTTTATCATTGGTGTGTTATTACCATTTGTCTATTAGATCATGAGTCAATCCTTATGCATAGTACGACCCAATCATCACAGTGTTTTATATCATGATGCATATTGGCATGTGTTACATTAAAAATTAAGCGCTCGAAGTTTATATACAATGTCATGATATGTTGATAGTTTATCCCCTTATGAGATCATTCATTATTACGTTGACATTGGTGTTTGAACTAGACATAGGGGTCCAATATAGAATAGTGATTATATCTAGATGCGACCAACTGGAGCCTTTTGAGTTTTTGTTTGCCTTGTTTTTATGTGTATAGATCATGCACATAGGTTGTTATTCTTTATCCAATGCTCAAACCTAGCTTCCTCACCCTTGGAGTGATTGTAAAAAAATGGGTTAGTGGGCTATTGGATCCCAAATTTTGTAATAAAATACTCAAAATCTTTTAGTACCATGGCATTGGAAAGGATGGTGCAAAATTGTGGCATGTGTGTGTGTGTGTGTGTGTGTGTGTGTGTGTGTGTGTGTGTGTGTGTGTGTGTGTGTGTGAGAGAGAGAGAGAGAGAGAGAGAGAGAGAGAGAGAGAGAGAGAGAGAAGAATAGTGCAAAACACCTTGGAGTGGAAGGGCAAGTCTCAAAATACAAGTAAGCAAAGAATGAGCAGAAGACATAGGACTCAGAGAAGTACAAGAATAGGACAAGAGCATAGGGAGTTGAGGCAGTTACAAAGTAGTTTTTGGTAGCAACATTTATTAATGAGAGCTTAAATATAACATCAGTATATGAAAGAGGAGGAACATGAACATGAAATATTTAGCATAGAGAGCGTATACAGGGGCAATTAGGTTTGAGTTAATAGGAATTAATAGTAATGGCTCTTCACGACTCATTATTGTTAATGGTCATTAATTAATCATCACTTTTGTATTATTGATGTAACTGAAGGTGAGGGGCCTACTTGTGTATAAATACCCCTTAGCTTGATTTAGAAAGTGTTATTGTTATGGTTGGAGTTGATAGATTCATTGTTGGATTTGTCGTTGATGTTGTTAGATGTAATTGTGAAGTAGTTATCAATATAGAATTGAATAAATAGTATAATGAAGGAAGCATCTTGTAATTTTATTCAATGAAAGCAATAGAATCCTTTCACTACAAATTGTGATGTGTTAAACTCTATAGTGTAAACTTTGATTTTATGATATTAGTTATGTGCATTGTATGAATTTGTCAAATGACTAAATTTAGACTAATGTTGGTTGTAATAATGACTAAATGTAGTAACTCAAGTGCTTAAGTAAGATAGAGTAGATTAACCACCATCACATGATTGAATCAATAGGGATTGGTTCAGAGTACACACCTTGGGTGATCTCACAAGGTTAATCCTCGCGTGATATGCTAGTGTGCAAGCTCATTGGCATCTTCTTTATGTTGGGCACATAATAGATACTTAGTTATATGAAGTTAAAGAAAAAAGACCCAACATTTTTGGTTTCATTATCGGGCCCTATTGCATGTGTTATCAAGATGGTAGAAAGATTCTCGAGCGACTATCTTTGGAAAACATCGAGTGCTGGGCTGGTACCATAGAGAACTTTGTGCTTCATTATATTGAACTAAGAGTTTCTATGTGCACATGGGTAGAGCAACACTTATATGATTATCTATATGAAACATTATTTGTAGAATTACCCATTCACTTATATGCTTGGCTTTCAACATATGTGTAATACCGCTCAAGAAATTATGGATGGGAGGATCCTTGGTTAGTAGAGCGATAGATGGCCTTATAAAAATTGAAAGCTACTTGGGAACATGTAGTGTATTTGTAGTGGAAAGGAGCACTCAATAATTACATTTTAAAATACTTTGTCTCTACATACTCTTGTCCAAAGGAAGCAAAATTCAACTTTCTGAGGGAACTATATGGGAGGTATCTCAAGCAATTTTCTTAAGATATTAAGAAACTTATGGTTGATTCTGGGCTTGAGAACTTCCTCATGGATGGCGAAACTCTCTCGTGCATGATTAGTGCGACTGGTGGGGAAATGGAATGGTATGCATCGGTATGAGATTGGTAGTCCAACATGGAAGTCAGATAATGATAACTATGGAAGCTTACGTATAATGAAGCTAGACATAAGGCTATGAGAGGCAATAATCTTAGAGGCAAACAAGAAGATAGTAGAAGTGTCCTGAGAATTTGTAGGAGGGAGGAAAGGCATGCTGAGTACTCATTAACCATGGATTTGTGCCCTTCACTAGCATAGGTATGTGCAAAAGCAAGACACACATTGATAGCAGAACCTAATCCAAATAGACCCAATTCCCTCACACTAGAGCATGCTCATGCATTTAAGTTTGATGGAATTCTTATTAAAAATAGGATACTGATAGTGCAAAATATGAAATTGAATCTGAAACTGAAACCATAGAGGACTCTCTATAAATGCAAGATTAAGATAACAATTTACCATTGCATTCTACCTTTCTATTCCAAGAATGACCTATGTCTCACATTGGAATGCCTGGTGGACCAAATTTAACTAGTGGCCAGACTACAAGACTAAAAATAACTAATCAACCTCCCCCAGTGCCCATTATCTTTGGTGCACCTATTATTGCAGGAGGCATGGGAGGTACTACCAATGATGGCTCTAACTTAGCTAGATGATCAGGTGGTGATGTAGGAGATATTGGTATACCTCCACCTCAGGTTTTAAGAAAAACTAGAGGAGTGCCACATCAAGGTCCATTGCAACCACATAGTGCACCTACATTATTATAAGAGATGACACTTCACTTACCTGAATATCGAGGTGTCAAAAATGCAACAGAACCTTTTCATAAGTGTGAACTCATTTGGAGAGTGTGGGGTATCACTTCTTCTAAGCGAAAGGAAAATTAGTTTTCCACTACTTTATAAGAACATGCACACAAATGACACCATAAATTTGATCCCCAAAAAATAGTTGTGAATTATGAATTATTTAAGGGTACTTTTCTTTAAGAATTTGATATCCTTGAATTTAAGCAACAAAATATTTTTGCCTTAAAATATATACAACAAGAACTCACTGAGAGTGTGCACATGTATGATGCACATTTAAAAACACTTCTTTCAAAGTTATTGTTTGAGATTAACCCAACACAACATGCTCAATGGTTTATGGGAGGTTTATTACTTTCATTCTGATGAACCTTATTCATAAGACTTTTATTGAATTGCATGAGGCACTAGAAGCCACCCTCTGTGCCAAAGTTGTGGGAAGTATAGAGATAGGGAGAACCCCTTTATGGAGGCTCAGATAACTGTGGTAGCTTCTTAGTGTGAGAAGATTACATCCAATAATTCTCACAAAACCCTTAGCATCTTGTGATACTTGACTGAAAAGTGGAAGGCAATAATAGGAACAAAATTTCACAGAGGGCTGTTTGTGTTGTATTAGAACAATCATGTGAGATTTGCAATGAAGATCATGATGTAAGGAGTTGTCCCTTGCTTCAATGCACCACTCAAGCTAAAGTTTTACTATCCTTTAAAATATGTGATGTATATGCATATGATACCAATGACTATTGGATCATTAATGAAATTATGAAGCACGCATGCGAGGTACACACCAAACTTACATATCTAACATCCCGAAGGCTATTGGAGGTCGAAGGCATGAAATTAGACACAGAGGTGGTCATTTTCTACTAGAGACATGTTGCAAGTGTGGTTCTTCAGACCACTACCAGTGTGACTACATAGTTTATCTAGCCTACACATTTTGTAAAATGAACATCACCTGGAAGAATATCCCAATTTGTATGTTTCCATTACTAAAGAATGAAATGAGAAGGGATTCATGATGATACGTGTTGCCAAAACTCTTAATACTCAGTGGAGATTGTGCCCTACCAATCCATCTAAACCTAAGGTCAATATCAATACATAGTGAAACTCATTCTAAACCAGTTTTAAATTCACCTATGAAAAGGTTTAATGTGAATAACCTCATGCACAACACTATCCTAATGCTCAACAATAGAAAGAAGTGTTGCATGAGACAATGGCCTTAGTCTAGGAACTACAAGGTGAAATTGAGTTCTTAAAGGATATGGATGCTAAAATACAAGCCAAGATGCAATGAGATAGAATACCTAAGGATGTAGGGTGTGATGAATTTCATGAACTATGCAAGCTGATCCGTAGTGAAGACGTCACCCCCCTCATAAAGAGTTGGATGTGGCAACAAATGACTAAATCCTTAGAGGATCATCATTTGAACCATACATGACAACAAGAGGCTCATGTTCAACCAAATTTTGAATGCAAAAAAGAGGTCCTTGTTAATGCATCCATTGATGGTTGGATGATCCATGATATCTAGGTGGACACTAGTGTGAAGGTTAATGTTTTAACTAAATATGCTTGGAGAATGTATCCCTCCCCACATTTTTTGTTCATGGCGAATAAGATTCTTGCACTGCTCATAAACAATTTTAAAGATGCCACTATCAAAATTTTGGGTGTCCCATTCAAGGGTGATTTTGAAGTGATTGAGCTTATTAAAGTTGATGATTTTCTAGCTATTTTGGGTCAATCTTGGTGCTATGTAAACAATGCTAACTTGTGTTTCGAGAAGAGGTCCATTAGCTTTGAGAATGACACTCAATGCGTAGTCATACCTCTAAATAATGACCAAGGACCTCCCTTTATGCAGCCTATTGATGTTGATGAGGATGTTAATACAATCTATACCATTACTACTCAAGGTCATGAAAATGTAGATACTAATCTTGATGGCATCTTGCGATGAGAAGTTGCTTAGTCTATTTTTGACACTACCAATATTGTTTGTAACCAATGGGCTCAAGACACATATAATTTATCAAGGCATATATTTGGTGTTTTAGAAAGATGCCTAAGTTCACCTCCAAAGCTTATTCAATGCCACAAATTTGTTCACCTTATTGGTGGATACCTGATGGCTGGACCACCTTTACAATTGGACCATTCATGGATAGATGAAGGTCTAGGAATACTTACAACAATTAGAGTCTTACTATGTTAATTTGGATGAAACGTTCTGCATGATCACCTTTCTATTTCAAGGGATAGATTCTTGATGGTGCTCTACTCATCGGTACCAATTAGATACATGGGAACAAGTATGTGTAGCCATGTATAATCACTTCCACCATGACAAATGCATTCATGCCACCTTGGGTTATAGTGGTGTTACTTCTTTGAAACAACATATAACATGATGTGAAATCCTTTGGATTACTGATGAAATATTTTTACCATAATTCTTATGGGTACATGCATTATATGGTGCATTTCATACCTGGGTTAGGGCATGGTACATTCACCAAGAAACATGCAGACACACAGATACCTGGTAACATATCAAACACATTATACTTGCCACCTTTGAATTTTTTTCACCAAGGATGGATTTGAATTTGTCTCTGCAAGAGATCCACCACTTAGTTGTGGGCGATCAAGCACCGATTGAAGATCAGATACAAATATACATGACACAAGTGAAGACAATTTATCCATCTTCTAAGAAAATAATACTTCTACCATGGATTAGTTGGAACCATATTTCCACTCCGAATATGGCCATCAGGAATAGATACGAAAGGGAAAGCAAAAGATTGTGTACTGAGTTGATGAGGGTACTAGTTCTAACCAAATAGATCCAACATTTAACCACTTACATCTACATACTGAGTATGGGGCATGTGATGTCAAATATATGATGCAGTCTGAGCAAAAGCCATATTTCATACCTCTCCAATTGGTTTAATAGAACATTGGAATGGATGATGCACCTAAACTAGCCATGGTTGGGAATTATTGGTCCGATGTTGAGATAACTAGGATATTGGAACTTTGCATGAGTACCAAGATGTTTTCCCCTGCAACTACACATAAATGAAAGGATTACATCCATCATTGGGGAAAATGCACATCAAGTTAGTTAAAGGCACTCAACCGATGAGGAAATAGCCATATCAGATGAACCTAAATCTATGCACTTGAGTTTAAGAGGAAATCGATAACATGTTGTGTGATGGTTTTATTACTCTTATTTATCAATCTGAATGAGTTAGTCCCATGGTGATAAACATTACTAAGGATGGTTGCATTCATATTTGTGTAGACTACAGTCTACTCAATGTGGTATGTGTAGTGAAACCTTTCCCAATGCCTTTCACCAATAAAATTTTAGAAGGTGTTATTAGGTACGAGATTTACACATTCATCGATGGATTTTATAGCTATCACCAAGTCTAAATTATTGAATAAGATGAGGTAAAGATAACATTTGTAACTGAATGGGGTTCTTTTGCATATAATGTTATGTCTTTTGTCCTCAAGAATGCACTGGCCATGTTCTCATGCATTATGGTGGAGGCTTTCAAGGATTTCATCCACAAGTTTCTTCAAGTGTACTTGGATGACTGGACCATGTATGGTTTAGTGTATGACCACTATGACAATTTGTGCCTCATGATCAAACATTGTTAGTAGCTTTGGATTTTCTTGAATTTGAAGAAGTGTGTCTTTGCCACCCAATTTGGGATCTTGTTGGGACATAATATTTATCAAGATGGCCTATTGATGGATCTAGCTAAAATTGTGGTCATTATCCAATTCCTAATGCCAACCACTCATCGTGAGTTCTATGTCTTCTTAGGTCACACAAGGTACTATACGAAGTTCATTTGGGGTATGCTAACATTACTCCCCTGATAGAAGAAACACTCAAGCATAATGGCTTATTCTTTTGGACAACTCAACATCAATTAGTGTTTGAGACCTTAAAAGAGAAATCGGTGACTATACCCACTCTCTAGTTCTTGAACTATAACTAGCCACTTCATGTACATGTAGATGCTTTAGGTATGGCAGTAGGTGATATCTTGACATAACTTGGTGAGGGAAACCTTAATCATCCTATTTATTTTTAAGCTTAAAGCTCACACCAATGGAATGAAACTATTCCATAACTGATTGTGTGGCCTTGTCTATGGTTTGTAAACTTTAGAAGTTTCACCAATACTTATTGGAAACCCCATTTATATTTTATATGGATCATAAAGCGCACAAGTATTTGGTAAATAAACCAATCTTGCACAAATGCATCTCCTAATAGATTGTTTTTTTTTAGGAATTTTAGTTCTTTGTGGTCATAAAACCAGGCAAAGCTAATTTCAAACCTGACCATCTCTCATGTGTTCAAATTGGTGAACCATCATGTGACATAGAGGATGATTTAACTGATGTACAAGTTTTTCAAGTTATGTGTGTGCTTAAATAATTGAAGGAAATTACAGATTTTATTAAAACAGGGTCCGTTCTAGACAACCTTACCACCCAAGAGAAAAGAAAACTAGTTGTGCATGTTGCCCCATTCTAACTTATTAGCAAATACCTATACAAAATTGGTTAGGATGAAGTGCTATGAAGGTGTAATGAAACATGATCATGTGAAATTCCTTTGATAAGTCCATGAGGGAATCATAGGAGGACATTATGCTAGTGATGCCACAACACAAAAGGTTCTCCTAGCTGGATTATGGTGGCCCACCTTATTCAAAGATGCCAAAGCTTATGTATACCAATGTGATATCTATCAGTGCATAGGCAAACCAAATCAATCAGATGCTATCCTATTCATCCAATACTTGCTCATGGACCTTTCCATAAATGAGCTATTAATTTTGTTTGGCCCATTCAACTAGTTGTGTGATGGACTAGCGTGCAGTACATCATTTTTGCCACATATTATCTCATATGTTGGACTGAAGTAACACCCACATGTAATTGTAATTTTGTGACTACTACCAAATTTTTATGGAAATATATCATCACAAAGTATGGATGCCCTCTAAGTTTAACAAGTGAGCTTGCCATTCACTTTCTTAAAGAGACAATGTGCATCATCTTGGTTGAATTCATGATTTCACACCATAATACCACTCCATACCACCCTCAAGATATTGGCATAGATGAAGCTTTCATCAAGATCCTAGGTAACACACTAACCAAGATTTGTAATGTTGGTCACATCGATTAGGATGATCAAATTTCAACAGTCTTATGGGCATATTAGACCACATACAAAAGGTTAAACAAGAGTACTCCTTTTAATCTTATTTTTGACACTGAAGTAGTTTTACTAGTTGAGTTCCTTGTGACCTCTTTACTTATTACACACATAGGCATATTAGATAACAAAGAGTCCCTAAAAGCATGATTAGGCATTCTACTTCAACTAGATGAAACATGCTTCCTCACACATTTGAGCCAAGGAATGAAAAGAAAAAATAGAAAGCCTTGTATGATCGACATATCAAAACCAAAAAATTTCATCCAAGTATACATGTCCTCGTCTATGATTCAAAGTTTGCATGCCATTCAGGTAAACTATGAATCCACATGGATGGTATGCTTATTATTCATGTTATTTGGCCGATAGGCACTTACAAATTGAAAAGATTGGATGGCAAATTCCTACTAGGCCATTTCAATGGTAGTCGACTCTGACACTACCATTCTATGCAATTCTTCATTTTAAAAAATCAGGCACATGCCACCAGGTTAGTGTAGGATTTTATTTCATTTTCAAATAAGTGTTACATTGATTACATGCCTTTTTATAATTGATTTGATACTTTTTGATAGTCTAGGATTTAGCACTCTATTTCTCTATCTTTCTTGACAAGAATTTCACTAAGTAATGATGTGGAAGACCATGCACAGATTGGGTAGGTTTTAAATATGGATACACTACTTAAGCTAAAAGTGCATAAAGGAAGCATTCAAGAGGAAGAATGCAAGAGGAAGCACATAAATAAAATGCGTAAGAGGAGGCACGTGAAAGAAGCACATAAAGGAAATGATTAAAAAATCATGCAGGATCATAGAGCTAGAGTGGAGAGCTTATAAGACAATGGGGCATGCAAGATATGGCACAAGGAGAAGGCATGTAAAATAGGGCATGTGAGGGATACACACAAAATGTAATGCAAGGTGCACAAGAGGTGGCACATGATTCAAGAAAATAGAATGAAGATAACAATGCAAACATTATCACAAAGTGGGTTAAAGCAAAAAAGGTAGTTCCCACCATGAAAATGAAAAAAATGAATTATTATAACTGGCATACACTACAGGGAAGGTGTAATAACTCTAGGAGGAAGGATGGGACATGCAATTATTAATGACAAAGTGATATGAATGGAAAGCGTGTCAAATGAACATCAAGGCATGATGTTTGTAACATTAATGGATGAAGTGATGGACATGACATGGAGAAAATTAATGCATCATATAGGTGTTAATGCAAAAAATTTGGGATATTCTATAAAAGTCCATAAGGCTTCTCATTTCCATTTTTTACGATTGAAATTTTGAAGAATTACAGAGCTCAAACATGTGAAAACCAATGGTGAAAAAGGTGATTATGCACTGCTCCCATTTAAAAAAATGATAGAGATATTAAAGTGAGATGTATTCTAGGAAAGAAAAGTAGAAATGAACCCACATAGGCAGATAAGAGAAGTTATAGGTTGCAGGTGATAAGTCTACCATTAGAGGAGGTTGAAGCAGGAAGCCAAATCATTTTTCATCTAGGGAAGAGAAGTCAAGACATATTTGTTCAAGAGAATTGATTGACCACATGTTAAACTTCGGGGACCCTGATTAGTGATGTGGCCAAAGTAGAAAGGCAGGAAAAGAGATCCACTTCTAGTTATTCCTGAAGTTGAAGAGTTCAAAGGTACAAAAGGAAGTCTCGTGTTAATTTGAGAAGAGGGTTCTTGTGAGATCGATGTGCAAGGTGAGGAATTAGTAGGGTTGAGGAAAGGGACCCTTATCAGACAAATATCAAAAATGGTGCATGTGGGGAAAAAGGCACATTGCCACACCATCTCCCACTCCTGTTATGATTGAAGAGATGTAATACCTAGAGATAGTGTTATGTGCATATAATTAGGAGTCTAAGGTTTCTAACTACTAGGTACTAGATTATAATGACCATCAGATTAGCAATGATGTCAATTTATACTGAGACTATTGGGTTGACTGCTATAACACCTAAAATGAGATCACCTATGATTTCATGGTCTATAACTTACTAGAGGATACAGGGGTGCTTCAACTCTTCAAACTATCATATTTTGGGAAACTATAAAAGGTGATTTGGTTCCTAATCTCTTATATTCATGAAGACTACCTCTACTTTGATCAACGTAGAATTAGGATCACTCTGAATGGATCAGTAGAATAACCAGGTTACTTTGTTTTAGAGTTGATATTGACATAGACCTTGAATATTAGATTAAAATTTATAGAACAATGGTGATGCCAAAGTATAAGAAAGAAAGCCATGCTATGTACAATACTAGCCTAGAGGATTGCACAGTTTGAGTAGTTGTGTGCTTAGCCATGGCCAAACTAGGGGCATAGATAGGTGGATGGAGGTAGATATGGCCCACTCCATGTCACCATCCAAATGGACAAGGGAGTAAAGTATAATTACACCTTATACTTAACTCAAAAAATTATGTAGGATGTTGAGAAGGCGCATCACCTTCCTAACTATAAGTTTCCTTGGGGCACTATTTTATTACTACTATTTATTGATGAGATTGACGTACTCGAGTAAATAATTAAAGTGGTTCATCCACCAAAACATAAGTTCCCCATCGAATAATACAATTATTTCACTTGGTGTAGGGACCTACTCCTTACCTAAAATACATAATTTTTTTTCCTTTTAATTAATGTTTGTCTGTAGATATAACCTAGGTATACTTTATCCTATCGGATATTCTTTATCAAACAGACAAGAATCTAACTATACAGGTTAGGTATTCTTTTGCCAACGGACAAGCTTCTAACCAAACGGGTTAGGGATCAACACATGAGTAGGTTATGCTCTAGTTAGAGACTTGACTCATCGAGATCAACCAAATCTTGAGTCCCTCACTTTTCGCTGCTCATCTCTATTAAATAAGCATCGAGGTTGTTGTGACAGTAACATGTATAAAATATATAACAAGAAGTTGTATTTTGCCTCAAAATTTGGCCTAAAGCGTCAAGAACTATGATGATCCAACTGAGATCCTTCTAAGTATATCATAAATTTTTTATCTTTACTTTATTTATCTAAACTAGAGTTTTATTATAATGGTCTTTCATTTTTATTAACTTTAATCTTGTTTAGCACACAACCCCAACCCTATCCTATTCATCTATGTACTGGATGCATCCTGCACTTCTCAGACTACCTACACACTTGCTTTCGAATATAATCAAGGTGTAGTATGCATGTATTTCTATTTTTTATTCTAAGTTTCATGTGAACTATGAATCTGGGTACATAGCCCTTTCTAGGGCTCAATTACCCAAACAATTTCTCTATGATTGCTATGCAAATAAGAGCTTAAAAGTATCAATTTAAGTGATTAATTATTTAGTTAACTAAACTAGCCCTAAGTCCTAACAAGAAATAGAAATGAACATTTGCAAGCTACATCCCCCTCCTTTCTAATTGTTATTTACATCAACAATGTTTTTGATCCTTACTTTAATCAACTTAATCTTTACAATTACTGTTGCCAAAGTTTCATTATCTGAAAGCCATATGGTTGGTGGTTTCTTGATAATAACTGGTTTAACGTTCTTAATCGTGATTTTTATTTCTCTTTTTTGGTGATACCAAGTTTTAAGTAAGTTATGTACTTTCTCCATTCTGTTTCATAAGTTCACAAGTCCGAATCATTTAAGGTAGTCAAAGTCATTTTTTAATCTTAATTAGTATTGTTGACCAAGAATGATTATCTCATCCCTTGGTCTTAATGACACAACATGGTCCTTATTTCTCCCTGATGGTTTGTAAGAATGATGCCCAGATGTTGTTGTTGTAGATGTGTTAGGTTATGGATGTAGTAGCTGAAGCACAATGACATTACCCATAAACATGAGCCAGAGGCATCACTTAATACCGAACGCTATGTGGTTTTGTTTAATCTTAAATTCTTGATCTAAGTTGAGATTTAAAAAATAAAGTATGCTTGAAATGAATTAATGCATTATATTTCAAAAGTAAATTCTTGAGTAGAAAGGTAACATAATCTCCTACTTTAGTCACCATGTTGTTATACAACAACATTATCTTCCTTGGCAGTCATACCTTTAGTCTAGTTAGGTAACCTTTTTTATAAGACAACCTATAGACATGAAGTTTAAGAATGCTATATTGAACTTGAAATTTAACATTAAATAAATCTTTTATACATTGAAAGGAAGGTTTGCAATTGAGGGTTCAACCCTAAATGAAGAATACATGTATCATCATAGTATTTTTTTTAATGATGATAAAAGAAAAATTTATTTTCCAATATATCATGAAATAAAAATAGATCTTTTAATCATTTCTATTAGCAATCTAATTAATATATTAATTTCTAAGATCTTATTATAAGGTGCATTATAATTGTATTCCGACAAATTCTATAAATGAATAATTTATTAATAATTTTTTCAACTACGCAATATAATTATAAAAAATTTCAATAGTTTTCTACGTAGTTGAGTATAAAATCAATATTCCTACACTCTAGGTTTACACATTAACTTTACAGGCTAGATCAAATGTAATTTCATAAATTTATAAACAAAATATATAGAAAGCAAAACTCATTTATTTAATGCTATATTCTACTCTTTTCACCGAACTGGGTTTAGAAATCATGTTAATGTTTATTTTCAATCGAAGCCAATATAAAGAATCTGATCTTGCATGAATAGACATAAAATCTTTTATATTTAAATAAAAAAGAACTCAGTGTTATTGTTAATATCCGGCTCTCATATTATAATGTAGGCTCTCCAATAACATACACAACTTAGGCGGGACTAAACATAAGTGATAAGAAATACCAACATTGTTAATGGCTACACATGGGTATATCAGAGAACATTTATACAATATATAAATGTATGGGTATATTCTCACACCTATCCCCCCACACACACATATATATTCACTAATATAAAGAACTAAAGGGAGTCATTTATTCCTTTAAACAAAAGTATATATATCTCTTTCCTATATATTTTTTCTAGGAAGGATAAAATAGACAAGGTAACACGCTCATACCGTGCTAAGTTACAGCTGTGTTTCTGCTTGAATTGAAATAGCTGAGATAAAAGTATGGAGGTGGTGTTGCTTTCAAATGGACTTAAAGATAACAAGGATTGCATGGAGGCAATGAAGAAGGTGAAGATCCTCTGCTGCTCCCTTTCCTTTAAGTGTCGATTCTTCCTTCTGTGCTCTCTCTCCAACATTGATCAATCTCTATTTATCAATTTTCCTTCCCGGATTCTCTCTTTGCATCGATCTGCTAAAACACCCTCTCCTCATGCATCAATCTGCTCTAACTTATAGTTTTATTTTCCTTCATTCATGATTTATACCTACTACTACGTGGAAAGCAATGGTTTTTTTAACTAGCCCTTATGTAGTCGACGTGGCAGATTCCCAAGTTTTTGCATGACTTAAGGTGGGCAGAGGTGGAATGGGTCGATTCAACTGAGAGTGGTTAATCCAAACTGAGTGAAATATATTTTATAACCGTGAGTCTAACATTGTTTCCCCTCACCGTGTGGCATGGTCAATGTGCATACATGGATTTAGTTAGAGTGTAGGATTATCAGGTAGGTTAGGGTGAGGTGGTAGGTTAGGGTGGTTTAGGTTAGATTGGTTTAAAATTAAATGGTAATTAATAACCTAAAATTATTTATAATTTATGATTAATTAATAATATTAAAAATTATTTATGAAAAATTATATTTAATTTAAAATAATTAAACTATTTACAAAATATAATTTATTTTGCAAGTTCTAAATTTAAAATGATTAAATAAAAGAAAAGTTCTTTTTTATATAAAAATAACTTTTTGATGATTTCTAATTTTATCAAACTGATAAAATTTTCATCTAAATTAATCCATTCATTATTTTTACGCATATATATATTAAGACAACATTATATTTATACATTTCTACGAAAATAAATAGCTTTAATACTTTAACAATTTCATTCCCTTTTTTTTTAAAAAATTTGAAAATGAAATTAAAACATACCTTGCTTTCTTTCAAAATCCATCGGTGACCTGATAGCTCTTTGAAAATCATAAAAGTTAACTTAAAAAAATTAACTCATTCTGACAATAAAATATTAAATGAGGTCCAAATCAACTTAGAGTATGAGCACGAGTCCACAGTGCGGGAAGAGAGGTTGTGACATCCTCCCCCTCTTAAATTGTGCATTATCCCAATGCACGACAAAAGTTTTATTAAGTTCATAAATTTAAAATAAAAATGGAAACATGTTTTTTATTTCTTTAGAGCCCTCCCAAGTTGTACTTATTTCACCATATTGATCCCACTGTACCTTGCAATGATCAACATCTCTGTTGTGAAATTAGTACCCGGCACCTCTCGAACACTCGGTATGGATCTATTGTTATTCTATCGGGCTCTTGGACTTGCAAGGCATTCCATTTTAAAATGTGTTTATTATCAGGGACATATTTCTTAAGAAGTAACACATGGAAGACATAATGAATACGACTTAGTTGCGGGGGTAAGGCTAATCAAGAGGCTACTAGGTTGATTCTCTCTAGGATCTCAACAGGGCCTACAAAATGAGGAGCTAACTTCATCTTTTTCCCAAAGGTTATGGAACTTTTGTGCGATCTGACCCTTAAAAACACCTTGTCACCAATCAGGAAGTCTCTCTAAACTCTCTTCCTATCTAGGTAGCTTTTCTGTCTGTCTGATGCTTCCTTCAATCTCTCCCTTATAACTTCACCTGTTCCTCCATGACTTTCAACGTTTCAAGATCGATTACTATTTTGTCCTCAGGGTTATCCCAACTAACTGGTGTTCGACAACTTCTCCCATCTAAAGCTTCAAATGGAGCCATACTTAAAGATGTTTAAAATGAGTTATTATAGGAAAATTCTACCAATGGGAGATATGTTTCCCATTTGGTTTGTTGATCTATACAATACATCCTTAGGAGGTCTTCTACAACCTGATTTGTCCTTTCTATCTGCCCATCTGTCTCGAGATGAAATGTGGAGCTAAAGTTCAATTGCGTACCTAAAGCTGATTGTAGAGTCATCTAAAACCTTGAAGTAAACTTGGAATTTTTGTCTGATATGATCTTTTTTGGAACTCCATGCAATCTAACCACTTATTTCACAAATCGGTTGGCTAAGGTCGGTACATCATTAGTCAAATTCCTGGGTATGAGATGTGCTACCTTAGTAAGCTTGTCGATTACCACCATAACAACATCATGGTTGTAGGGTGTCATAGGTAATCCTTGTATGAAATATATACTGACAACTTGCCATTTATATTGTGGAATGTCATGCAGATATAAAATTCCTATAGGATGTTGGTGTTCTACTTTAACCCTTTGACATTCCAAGCATCGTGCCACATATAATACTCTATCTCCTTTCATCCCCTGGCAAAAGTATAGTTTCTTAAGATTGACATACAATTTATTTACCCCTGGATGCCCTGAGTGGGGTGCATCATGATCTTCAGTCGAAATTCTCTTCCTTAAATCTTCTTCATCTGGAACATAGATCTTATTCTTATATTGAACTAATCCTTCAATTGTTGGGTCTTTTGAATTTTCTTTTTATCCACTCTAACTTGATTATACCAAGGATATTTATTTTGTCCTTCTAATATTTGCCCTTTTACATTATGTCTAAGCATTATTATATTCATTAGATGTCTTCTCCTACTCAAAGCATCGGCAACCCTGTTCTCTTTTCCCTTGATATACTCAATTTCAAAGTCATACTCACTCAAGAACTCCAACCACCTTCTTTGCCTAGAATTTAAATTGGGTTGAGTGAATATCTAATTTAGCCCTTGATGGTGAGTTTTTAGTTCAAAAGGTTTCCCAATAAGGAAATGTCTCCACTTCTGTAAGGTATGAATAATTGCCTCCAATTCTATATCATGAGGGGCATAATTTACTTCATGGGTTTTCAATTTCCTAGACTCATATGTAATTACGCCATCATTTTGAATGAGTAGTCCTCCCAATCCTTCAATGTACGCATATGTTATAACCATAAAATGTCTATTCAGATTGGGTAGCTTCAAGATGGGTACCATCATCAAATTTTCCTTTAGAATCTGGAAAGCTTTATCACACTGCTCTGTCCATATAAAATTCTTACCTTTCATTTGCAATGTCGTAATCAGGTTGGTGATCCTAAAAAACCTTCAACAAATCTCCTATAATACCCTGCTAACTCCATGAAACTCCTACTTCGATACGTTCTTAGGAATTGGCCATTCCATTATTGCCTTTATCTTGTGTAGATCTACTACAATTCCTTCTTTGGATATGATGTGGCATAGATAATGAATTTCCTTCTTAAAAAACACACATTTGGACAACTTGCCACATAGTTTAAGTTCTCTCAACCTTTGAAGAACCAATTGAAGATGTGTTAAGTGCTCCTCCGCATTTTTAGAGTATATCAAAATGTCATCTATGAACACCAAGATGAACTTATCTAGGTAATTATGGAACACACTGTTCATTAAGTTCATAAATGTTGAAGGAGCATTTGTTATCCCAAATGGTACTACAATAAACTCATAGTGTCCATATCTAGGCCTGAAAGCAATTTTTGGAATATCCTCCTTAATTCTTACTTGATGATATCCTGATCAAAGATCTATCTTCAATAAAATTATTTCTCCTTTCATCTGCTCAAAAAGGTCTTCTAATCAAGGTAGGGGATATCTATTTTTAATTGTGACCTTATTTAGCATTATATAATCAATGCATAATCTTAGAGTTCCGTCTTTATTTTTATAAAATAAGACTAGCATTCCCCAAGGAGATGCACTTGGTCTAATCAATCCTTTATTCAAGAGTTCTTCTAGCTAAATTTTAAGTTTCATTAACTCAGTGGTGTTCATTTTGTAGGGTGCTCTAGAAACTGGCTTGGCTCCTAGTACAATATCAATTGAGAAATCAAATTCTCTCTTAGGAGGCATTCCAAGTAATTCTTCATAAAACACATCTTCAAATTACCTTAATAATGGATACCCTTCGAGGGTTGGTTCATATTTGCTCTCATCCTTATCATCTATCATTACCATGAATATTAGAGCTCCCTTCTCTCTTTCTTTAGCTGCATAGCTGATATGGTTTCTACTTTTATGGGCCTATGACCCCCTTGAATCATGACCCACCTTCTCTCGTCACTAAAACACATAGCCAACTTGCTATAATAATATATTTCATCTTGGTGCTTGGTGAGCCAACTCATCCCTATTATCACATCATAGGCTCCTAAAGGTGCTACAAATAGGTCTAAACTTGTCTCAAAATCTAAAAATTGTATTTTTGCCTTGGGTAGACATTGAGACACTTCCTTGATTGCCTTATCCCCATACTAGACCATCCATGTTGCATTCATGTGATTCATTGGAAGAGACATTTTTATTACTAATTCTGGAGAAATAAAACATTCTGATGAACCGGTATCTATGAGAATTAAAGTGGGTTTACCCAATAATTTACCTATAGCTTCAACTAACACATTTTGTTATCTATTTTAGAGATTCCTTATTGCAACATTGATCCTTTGTTGTGGTCCTCTCTGAGGTTGATTGGCCCTTATCTGTCCCTACATCCTTGGGCACTCTCAGTCAAAGTGATTTCCTCCACAAGCAAATCATCCTCCTGGTGGGCCTTTTGGTATTGGGTTCCTTAGGACATCACCAAAAATCCATGAAAAATACATTGGGTGATTGTAATTCCTTAGATCATTCCTGTTATTATCTCCTCCCCTGTTGTTGTTCCTTCCAAAAGTATATCTCTGATTTTGATTGGTTGGGGGTGCTCTACCTGTTGGATTTGCTCTTAAGTTCTTATCCACAACTTGCTCTCCCCTGAAATTTGGTTTCCTTTTGAAGGCTTTATTTCTATCATTGTTAAAGTTTTATCTCACCGTAGCTAGGGCTTTAAAATTCTATTCCTGTTTGAGAGATTTTTCTAGCACTTCATTCATGTTCTCAAGGCCGTATAAATCTACTTCTGGTCCTATGTTTGCATTCAATCCTAGAATGAACTTTCTAGTCTAACCTCTTTCATCCTTCTAGTACATGGGCACATACTTAAGTAATTTGGTGAATCTATCCCAATACTATTGGACTTACATGACTCCCTACCTTAGGTTGTGAAATTTAGTAGTATTCTCATCAAAGAATAACTGGGGTAACCATCTCTTCTTGAAATAGTGGTCAAACTAATCCCAGGTCAAATTTTCCTTGGTTATTCCGTTCAACTCCTTTGTGTTAGTCCACCAGCTAGCTGCCTCTCTTACCAGTTGGTAGGATCCCCACAACACCTTAGTTGCATCATTGTAGTTTCTCAATTTGAAGTACTTTTCCATCTCATTTAACCAATTCTCAACTCCTTCACCTAATTGTTTCCCATCAAACTTAGGGGGTAAAATCTTCTTCAAATCCTTGCTTAGATCAGAAAATGGAACTTCAATTCTGGGAGCTACAACCTCGATTTCATTGATTGGTGGTGGATTTTATTCAGGGGGATTATCAAGGTTAGGTTCCAATATGTTTCTTACATTTTCTTGCCTTGACTTAAGATCATTAATCACCTACTCAAGTGAGTCTATTTTATTTCTTTTGCTTGGTCAACAAATTGATGAGGGCATCAATCCCTATCTTTCTATTTTCTAGAACATGTTCAACATTTTCATTGTTGGGTTCTGTGTATCTCACATTTTCCCTTCGATTCCTAGTTGATCATCTAGGTCTTTCCATTTGCTTTCCTAATAAAAATAACACAATCTTCTAAGTTTTTATTCAAGACATTTGATAACATAATTCTTTTTTTTTTTGGATAACTCTAATTTCTCATACATTCTATTATTGATTACTGTCACACATAGAATTGACAAATTTTTTTTTTGATAATCTCATTCATCTTCTTATTACATAAAGTTCTTAGATTTATAGAGGATAAGCTTTATGACTATAACATATAGATTCATGTATAACATTAATTCAAAATTCTTTTAAACATAATCTTCTTCATCCAGTTCCATTCCTTCAAAAACTTCATCTTCTGAGTGAACCATAAATGGTGGCATCTGTTATATTCCTTACATACTGCAGGGCTTATGTAAGGTGCATCATAACCCGTTTCT
The DNA here is from genome assembly GCA_037957365.1 of Torreya grandis. Lineage (NCBI taxonomy): Eukaryota > Viridiplantae > Streptophyta > Pinopsida > Cupressales > Taxaceae > Torreya > Torreya grandis. The sequence goes on from JARHVA010001319.1 coordinate 774,204, forward strand.
AATAGAAAATCTCTTATTGATGAGGGCCTCTTAAATGGACATTTGACTAAAAGGTTCAATCATAGTTGGTTTTGTTTTAACTAGCTCCACTTTCAAAGATTTGAGTTTACTCTAGATTGCAGCTATTGTTTCTCAGTCAGAAATGTAAATGGGTTCTTTTAAAGTGGAGGAAAGTTCCATTTTCCCTTTGTTCTTTGTTCTTTTTCTTTCCTTGAAGTTTTCCCACTAGCCATGTTTGAACAACTAGTTTTAACCAAATTAATTTTCTCATAGTTTTTAGTTTTCTCAACAAGTTAACATCAATAATTAATATTTTACTAAGCGTAGGTCGTAGTAGGCTTAAGGTCTAGCTTTCAAACCTAAGCTCTAATACCACAATGTAGGGACATACACCTTATCTAAAACATATTTTTTTAATTAATATTTATTTGTGGATATAACTCAGGTATATTTTATCTTTTCAGATATATTTTGTCAAATGGACAAACATCTAACCATACAGGTTAGGCATTTATTTGCCAAATGGGAAAGCATATAACCATATAGGTTAGCCATTCTTTTTCCAATGGGAAATCATCTAAGTAAATGGGTTAGGCATCTACACATGAGTAGGTTATGCTTTGACCAAAGACATGACTCATCAGGATGAACTAGATCTTGAGTAGATCACTATTCACCATTCATCTCTATTAGATAAGCATCGAGGTTGTCATGATAGTAACATGCATAAAACATATAACAAAAAGTTACATTTTACCTTGAAATTTGGCCTGAAGCCTCAAGAATTACGATGATCTAATCGGGATCCTTCTGAGTATATCACATAATTCTTATCTTTGCTTTATTTATCTAAACTAAGGTTTTATTATAATGGTCTCATATTTTTTTTAACTTTAATCTTGTTTAGTGTACAACCCCAACCCCATCCTATTCACCTGCGTACTAAAAACATCCTTCACTTTCCAGACTATCTACATACCTATTTTCGAATAGGATCAAAGTGTAGTATGCACGCAGTTTTGTTTTCTATTCTAAGTTTCATGTGAGCTGTGAATCTGGGTATGCAACCCTTTTTAGGGCCTAGTTCCCTAAATAGTTCTTATATGATTGCTACCTAAACGGGAGCATAAAAGTATTAGTTTAAGTGAATAATTACTTGTTTAACTAAACTAGCCCTAAGTCCTAACAAGAAATAGAAATAAACATTTCAAGCTACATCCCCTCCTTTCTACTTGTTATTTACATCAACAATATTTTTGATCCTTGATTTAATCAACTTAATCTTTACAATTGTTGTTGCCAAAATTTTATTATCTAAAAGCCATATGGTTAGTGGTTTCTTGATAATAACTAGTTTAACACTCTTAATCCTGGTTTTTATTGCTCCTTTTTGATGATATTGAGTTTGAGTAAGAAATATACTTTTTTCATTTTATTTTATAAGTTCACAAGTCAGAATCATTTAAGGTAGTCAAAGTCATTTTTTAATCTTAATTAGTATCACTGACCAAGAGGGATTATCCCACCCCTTGGTCTTAATGACACAACATGGTCCTTATTTCTCTTTGACAATTTATAGGAACAATGACCAGACATCATTGTTATAGCTATATTAGATTATGGATGTAGTAGCTCAAGCAAGACGACATTACCCATAAACATGATTCAAAGGCACCACTTAATATCGAACACTACGTAGTTTTGTTTAACCTTAAATTTTTGATCTAAATTGAGATTTAAAAAGTAAAGTATGCTTGAAATGAATTAATGCATTGTATTTCAAAAGCAAATTCTTGAGTAGAAAGGTAGCATAATCTCTTACTTTAGTCATCATGTCGATATACAACAATATTATCTTCCTTAACAATCATACCTTTAGTCTACTTAGGTAACCTTTTCTAGAAGACAACCTATACACATGGAGTTTAAGAATGCTATATTGAACTTAAAATTTAACATTAAATAAATCATTTCTACGTTGAAAGGAAGGTTTGTAATTGAGGGTTCAACCCTAAATGAAGAATATATGTATTATCATACTATTTTATTTTTTTTAATGATGATAAAAGAAGATTTTATTTTTCAATATAACACGAAATAAAAATAGATCTTTTAATCATTTGTAGGAGCAATGTAAATTAATATATTAATTTCTAAGATCTTATTATAAGTGCATTATAATTGTATTCCAACAAATTCTATAAATGAATAATTTCTTAATAAAATTTTCAACTACACAATATATTATAAAAAGTTTCAATAGTTTTCTACGTACTTGAGTGTAAAATCAATATTTCTACAATCTAGGTTTATGCATGTAACTTTACATGTTAGATCAAATGTGATTTCATAAATTTATAAACTAGGTATATAGAAAGCAAAACTCATTTATTTAATGTTATATTCTACTATTTTCATCAAACCAGGTTTAGAGGTCATGTTAATGTTTATTTCCGATCGAGGCCAATATAATGAATATGATCTTGCATAAATAAACAAAATCTTTTATATTTAAGATAAAAAAAAAAAAAATCTCAACATTATTGTTAATATATACCTCTCATATTATAATGTAGGCTCTCCAATAGCATACACAACTTAGGTGGGACTAAACATAAGTGATAAAAAATACCAACATTGCTAATGGCTACACATGGGTCTATCAGAGAACATTTATACAATATATAAATGTATGGGTATATTCTCACACCTATCCACATGTGTGTGTGTGTGTGTGTGTGTGTGTGTGTGTGTGTGTGTGTGTGCGCGCGTGCGTGCGTGCGTGTGCGTGTGCGTGCTAATATAATGAACTAGAGGGATTCATTTATTCCTTTAAACAAAGCTATATATATCTCTTTCCTATATGTATTTTTTTTCTATGGAGGATAAAATAGACAAGTAAGGTAACATGCTCATACCATGCTAAGTTGCAGCTGTGTTTTTGCTTGAATTGAAATAGCTGAGATAAAAGTATGATGGCAGTGTTGCTTTCAAATGGATGTGGAGATAACAAAGATTGCATGGAGGCAATGAAGAAGGCAAAGACCTCTGTTGTTCCCTTTTCTCTAAGCGTCGATTCTACCTTCTGCACTCTCTCTCTAGTGTTGATCAATCTCTCTTTATCAATTTTCCTTCCCAAATTCTCTCCATGCATTGATTTGCTAAAACTTCCTCTCCTCATGCATCGATCTACCCTAACTTATAGTTTTATTTTCCTTCATTCATGGTTTCTAACTACTACTACGTGTTAGGTGGTGGTTTTTTTAACTAGCCCTTATGTAGTCGACATGGTAAATTCCCAAGTTTTTGCATGAGTTAAGTTGGGCAGAGGTGGAGTGGGTTGATTCAACTTAGAGTGGTTAATCCAAATTGCTTGAAAGATATTTTATAATCATGATTCTAATATTGTTTCCGCTCCCCATGTGGCATGGTCAATTTGCATGCATGGATTTAGTTAGAGTGAAGACTTAGCTTGTAGGCTAGGGTGAGGTGGTAGGTTAGGTTGGTTTAGGTTAGATTGGTTTAAAATTAAATGTAATTAATAACCTAAAATTATTTATAATTTATTATTAATTAATAATCTTAAAAATTATTTATGAAAAATATATTTAATTTAAAATAATTGAACTATTTACGAAATATAGTTTATTTTGCAAGTTCTAAAATTAAAATAATTAAATTAAAAAAAGTACATTTTTATATAAAAATAAATTTTTGATTATTTCTAATTTTATCAAACTGATAAAATTTTCATCTAAATTAATCCATTCATTATTTTTATGCATATATATTAAGACAACATTGCAATTATACATTTCTATGAAAAGAAATAGCTTTAATACGTTAACAATTTAATTCCCTTTTTTTTCTTTTTGAAAAATTGAAAATGAAATTAAAAGGTACCTTGATTTCTTGCAGAATCTCGTCAATGACTTCATTGTTCTTTGAACATCACAAAAGTTAAGTTAACTTAAAAAAAAATTAACTCATTCTGACAATAAAATATTAAATGAGGTGCAAATCAACTTAGTGTATGGGCACAAGTCCACTATGCAGGAAGAGAGGTCATGACACTTGGCTTGGTACCATTGTACCCTCCTACAAATCCAAGATAGAGGGTTGCTTTTATGGCATGAAGGAGGCATTTGGGAATGAATGGTGCATACACAAAGAGTTGCTCATACAGATGGGATTCTATACTCAGTTTTATGTAAAACAAAACTATTCTATTGTGTGGATCTAGATGGAAACCATAGATAACTTGTCAGGGTGGATTAAACTTCCCTATGCTTTCGCTGCTAGATAATTTTTGGATTTGATAAACCACATTATGAACACATGTCCTATGAATATTGATGTAAACAAGAATGATGTTTGGATTCATGCTCTTGGTAAACTTTATGTTTACCTAGGGAGGCATGCATATGTCGATAAGTACAAATCTGATAAGATTGACCTCAATCCCTATAGGATACTCATGCAAGGATAAATATGGGTGATCTTCTATATGTGTAGGCCATAAAAGAAAACATTGGGAGGCTAGGAGGCCAAAAAGGAACCAATTTCCTCCCAACCATAAACACATGCAAATGTAAGGGCATGGGAAAAAGAGAGAAGTCCAAGACCTGACGCTGTTGGTTCTAACAAGATGCAAGACCAACCTAGGGTCATCTCAAAATGCCAACAACAAGCCTCACCATCACCAAGGACCCAGGGGTTGCCTGTAGAGTAAGATAATATTGTTGCATCTCAATCGAATAATCAAGCAGAGCCCAAATGATATAGTTGAACCCCCTTGCCAAAAAAAGCCTAGGAGATTCTTACAGAATACAAAGATGACATTGAACACCCTACCACCTGAGTAGAACCCAAGTAAGAATCACCCCAAGTGGTGATTTTGGACATAGGTGAGGCATATATAGAATCCCAACCTACAAAGGATCCCACTCCCAAACCAAGCGAGGAACATCCTATGGCTGAGCAACAAATGGACATTGCAAGTCCAACATTAAAAAAAGTAGATAGGGGAGGAGGACCCAACAGAGAGGACCTTGATGCCATTGTCAACGAGCAACAAGACAAAAGAATTGAAATCATTAATTTAGTGTAAAACCCCCAAAAGGGAAAGGAACCAATGTAGGAGGTAGAGCAATAACAACTGTTAGGAACCCCACGGAAGCACAATTGATTACCATATACAAACAACTTAAGATGCGGAATTAAACCAGAAGTAACAAGTAACTAGAAACCAGAAACAAAACAGAATATGAGAGACAATACAATATGTATTAATACTCATACAGAAAAGAATACAATAAAGAAGATGCCACTTCTTCTTCACACCTCTCAGAGGCTTCCCACACCTCAAGTGTACAGTAATTCTTTCTTCAAAGCTCTCTCTCTTACGGTCCCAACACACAACTCAAAGACAGAGTTGGTGTTCACCTCCAACCAGTCAGTATCCACTACTGCTAGTACACAAGTGCTCTACGCACTCCACAAGTGCTCCACGCACTCCAAGTACTCAACATACTCCAAGTAGATCTCCCATTAACTTGCAACAACCTGCAACTCAAATGATCTTACTTATGGAAGGAACTACCTTGCCTTCCTCTTTGCTCTCCAACTGAGTACACACCGTACTCCAAGTAGATCCCACCTGATCTTGCTCCCTATTGTGTTGCTGTCACCTTGATTCGGCTGCCACCTACAGATCAACTTGGTTTTGCACACCTGCAAATCTAGACTATGCACACACATACACCTGCAGATCAATGATCTTACTTACCATGTAGATCTCCAAACGTGGCCTTGCACACCTACTGACCAAGATCCTACATACATGAAGAATCCTTCTGATTCTCCAAACCAGCACTCGTACTTGGTACTGTGGCACTAGGAGGAACACACCATGCTCTCTTCACACACACAAGGAGCTAATATTTGCTCTCTTACTCTATAGCACAAATTACAATACAGCCCATGAATCTATTATATAGATCTCATGCAAACAATAATTAGACACCTAATTAAAATAATTGGATCTGAAGCTTCAAGTCTAAAATTGGCCTTTGACATGCAAACAACTAATTCATTAACTAATTGTCCGTGAATTGGTAGTTCTAAACCGCACAGGCGACCGATGTCGATCCCTATCTGCCTGGAGGTGACCGACGCCAGCCGATCCCTGACCGACGTCAGTTGCTCTTCCCACTGTATATGATCGATGTCGGCTGATCAGACCGACGTCGGTTGCTCAGCAACTCAACAACCTCTAAGCAACCTCCTCCATGTCTGCATCAGTGAAGCTTTTAGCTCCACAACCTAACAACAACAAACAAATCAAGAATCTTCTATTTTTGTCGCATTCCAGTAAGACACACCAGACAAGCGATTGTATTCATGAAATATTTCCTCAAACACAATTCCAAAAAAAAAGTTGACATGAGGTGTCTTTTGAAATGGAAGTGTATCATGATGAAGAATGATTTGAGCTTCTAAGGGACAATAGTAACATAAGCCTAGAAGTGGTAGGATATCTAAACATGCTCTGGATAAGTCCAATGATTTGCTCTCCAATGCAAGTGGGCACAACACTTATCAAGTTTGTCATAAAAGTTTATAGGCAAAACATTCTTAATAAGCATGATGTGGGCTGGATTCACATCAAACATTAGGAGGTTGTAAGACTATACAAAGATGAGCATGAAACATGATAAAAGCTTGAAGAAGAAATTGAGTAACTCAAGCGCTAATTAAATGTGGTAGAAGTGACTTAACTTAGGACTTTGGGCCTTTGTCAAATAATTTTGAAAAGCAAACCAACGCTTATGGATGGATTTCCCGTTACTAGTGAGGGAATCAATAAACTCGAGATGCTCATAGACCTTTTACTCAAGAAATCTAAAAACTAAGTGGATCTTAGATAAGAGAAAAATTAGGTAATAGAGCAATTTTGTGAGGCTATGGAGGTCTACCATACATTTTTGAAAAAACTGATCACTACCATTCCCATTGCGGATGGGTTTTTTTTGAACTTGGTATAACTCTAAAGTTTTTTGGAAGCATGGTTGCTACCTGAGGAATAACAAATCCAGCAATTGGCTGAGACCACTTTGAGCATCAAGGACAAGGCCTAACGTGCAAAAGCATTCCAGTATGTCAAATAAATGGAAGCACAAATAAGCACCCATCAACAACAACTAAATCTTAGTTTCTCAATGCTCTGAGGACAAGTTTTGGTAGAGGTTGGGGCCCTCAAGGATGCTCACAAGACTGAAAGTACTTAGCTTGAGTCTTTGAAAGCTCAAGATGATACCTTTTTAGAGAAGCTTGAGCAGTTGAAGATATTAAAAGGCTAAGTGGAAGTTATTGCTTCCAATCTTTAGGAATACCTCAACCAGTGGGAGGAGCTCAAGCACAAAGTACAAGAGGTAGATCTTGTATTTTTGTCAATTGAAGAAACTACAACATAGTCCAAGATGGACTATCGAATTAGTATGGGGTGATGTTGGACCCCAAATTTTATAATTAAATATTCAAAATATTTTGGTACCATGGCATGAAAGAATGACACAGAAGAATGGCACATGATAAATATTTAAGAACAACGTGAAAGACCTTGGTGCAAAAGGGTGAGTCATGAAAGACAAGGAAATAGAGAATGAGTAGAAGACGGAGGACTCAAATAATTGCAAGACTAGGATAAGATCTCAAGGAACGGAGGTAGTTAAAAAATAGTTCATAGAAGAAACAAAGATTAATGAGAGCATAAATCTAGCACCGGTCCATGAAAGAGGAGGAACATGAACATAAAATATCTAGCATAGAGAGGGTATATATTGGCGGTTAGGCCTGAGTCAATAGGAATTAATTGTAACGGCTCTCGATAACTCATTGTTAATGGTCGTTGGTTAGCCATCACTATTGTATTATTGATGTAACCAAAGGTGAGGGGCCTAATTATGTATAAATACCCCTTAAATTGATTTAGAAAGTGTTGTTGTGGTAGGAGTTGATAGATTCATTTTGGATTTGTTGTTGATGTTGTTATATGTAATTGTGAATTGGTTATGAATATATAATTGAAGAGATAGTTTAATGAAGTAAACATCTTGTAATCTTATTCAATGAAAGAAATATAATCCTTTGACTAAAAATCATGATGTGTTGAACTTTATAGTGTTAACTTTGATTTTATGATATTAGTTATATGCATTGTGTGAATATACCAAATGACTGAATCTAGACTAATCTTGGTTTTAACAATGACTAAATGTAGTAACTCAAGTGTCTAAGTAAGATAGAGTTGACTAATCACCATTGCATGGTAGAATCAATGGGGACCAATCTAGGCTATGCATCTCAAGTGAAGAAATGAGGTTACTCCTCTATTGATATGCTGATGCATAAGCTCGTTGTTATCTTATTTATATTAGGCACATAACAAATACTTAATTATGTAAATTTAAGGGAAAAAGACCAAACATGGACACACAATGTTGAGCTACCACAATGACTCCTCTATCAACGGGTACTACCTATATAGTTAATACTCTGAATAGGGCCTCATACTTATGTAGTTCTCACCTACGTGTTGGCTTGTGTGTGCATAAGGATGCAATGTGTGATAAACAAGTACATACAATGACCTAGCTTGTAACTTGAAAAATATAGCTCATGAGATTCTCGATTAGTACTTCAGACCTATGGGGTTACTACTATGATTGATATGGAAATAGGGATGAATAGGGTAGGTTTGTTCACTTGAATTCTTGATTGAGTGCTTCCTGGTAAGTTTCCTTGTGAGTTCTTGATATTTTCTAAGTGAGGAATGAATGAGGGTTGATCTTATATATATACCAATCCCTTTTTAAAATATCTCAAACTAAAGTACTTAGGCTGATCATAAGGATATGTTTTAGTTAAAAATTTGATGACTTTTAGGCATTGGACACTTGGTTGAAAAAGGTTACTTGTGTCAACATAGGCATCTAGCTAGGATGCAAGTGTCTAGGAAGCTAAAAAATAGGTGCATGTCCAAAACTAATAGATAAGGATAATGATCAAAGTTAGAGAATTTTACATAGGATAGAAGGCCTGGTCATTAGAATAATAGTGGTTAGACTAAGAGAATCAATTTGGCATAAAGAGATAGGGAATATGATCCATTTAGCAGAGGGAAGGTCTTAAAATTGAAGGATACAACCATGATAGGTATTTTCTAAATGTACAAGACTAAAGTGTTACATAATTTATATTTAGTGTCTAAATTCTTCCCCACCCACCTGGCTTATTCTAGTAATAGAATTATTAGTTTAAAAGAAAATACATGCATACTTGGGTGTGTATAACACACTTTGTCTTTGTATGAGCCCAACTTAAGTGATTTATTGGTGACTAACCTGACACCAAAAGCAGGTTATAGTATATAATTAGTGTATAAAATCTGAATTGAAATAATTTGAATGCTTGAAATTAAAGTGATCAAGGTTAGAAGTACACATATGTGTCAATGCAACCATCTTGCCTTTTGGAAATTTGGTTTGAAGAGATGTTTTCATATGAATCCTTAGAGCTGAGATTAGGATAATTTGGAAACCTTCAAATGCATTTCAGTGTCCCACCCTAAATTTCTTGAATTTAGTGTATTGAAATTTTGTCAAACACTTAGCATGCTGGTTGTTATCACTAAATTTTCTAAGTTTGAATTCTTGTTTGTGATAAGTTTTTCTAGTTTTTTTCTTATAGACATTTAAATGAAGAATAGAGCATACATTTCACATGCATATGGCAATAACCAAACAAGATCCAATGACTGATATTAACACTTATAAAAGTAGAAGTCAACATGATATATGTATTCAAATTAAAGATTTGAATAGAGTTATTTGCTGATTACATTCAGTTTCAGATTATATAATGAAATGCCAACATACCAAATTTTTCCCTTGTGTCATGATGAAGTTACAATGCCAAACTAAAAACAAGGTATCAAATCCAATCGCCTTCATATGTATATGTTGCTCTAACTGTAGATTAATGTCTGAGATACTGGAAGATTGTTGTAGCTCAACCTTTTCACCATATATAATCTCCACTTATTATATGTTGCAACTGGTTTGTATGGAACTGGATCTCCTTTTAAATGTAATCAATCCTCTAATGATGGCTACAAGTAATCTTTCCAATAGCTCTAGGGCTAATATGAACCCTTTAGAAATGATGAACAATATGTGCACAATATTTTGATAAATCCTTCGAAACCTTGAATAAAGAAATCTTCTTGAATTCGATGAAGCACAAACACAATCCCTGCAACGGAATTTTCTACAAGTTGTTCTTCCTGAGGGGTTATGTCCTTAAAAATCTTGAGATTTTCAGACTCTTTGGTCTTCAACAAAACCCTTAGCTAAATTCTTTTTTTTCAACCATGAATGAATGAAAATAAGCTTTAAATGTCCTTTTATAATATTCAACTTGTATTTGAATTCATCTCATTTAATTTACTTTAATTTCATTTACTTTTCCCTGCTTTTTGGTACACAACTTTAAAATATAAAGTATACTTTATTATTCACTTATATCTTCCCTTTAAAATAACACTTTAACACTTATTATAATGTATACTTTTAAAAGCATTTAAATCCCCCTCTTAAATAAAGACCACTTAATTCATTAATGATATGCACTTAATAATTAATTATTATTAAAATATAATTTTAATAATAATTACAATATTATAACTCCATCATTAATCATCGTATATCAATTCTAACTTCACCAGAAGGTAGCCCACTGCATTCATTGCTAACCAAGGTGCCTTACTATAAACAGTAAGGTTGGCCTCTATCATCCGATTTACTTACTATAAATAGTAAGTATACACAAATGAAGTCAACAACCCCTAAATAATATCGCCTCTGAACAAGCTAAGGATCTGGAGAAAAACACTGTCAACTGCCCATTAGAGAACCAACTAACTCCAACATTGGGCACTCTAATCACCTTGATTAGCTTACGAGGACCTGATGATAGGCTAAACCACCAAATTTTGATGCTTGTTCAAAAGGGGACATTACATGCATATATATATAGATATTGGAGGATAACATTCCCCCAACCTTGGCAAAAAGTGAGTTGCCACACGACCATTAAGATTATCTCAATCATGTAACCTAGTCATACTTAGAACCCGACGAGTGTGAGTGATTCAATTAAATCACACTATATATCTATTAAGGATAAATGATTTAATCACTTCATCTTATAAATTTGGTGAATTTAGTGATTTAATCATGTCTAACTTATAAATTTTATAAGATTGAATGAGTTAATCACCTCAACCTTGCCAAAAGGTGAACCAAATACTATAGTAGATTGACTCAATACAGTCTTTAGAAGTCCATCCTAGGTATGATAATAGTCCATAGTAGTATTTAAAATATGAAAACTAATTTGATTTTACAATTTTAGGTGCCCTTTGCATTGCATATGCACCCATATATGTTTCAAGTCAAAACTTGTGTCTAATAATGATACCAAAGTATAAAATGTTACCACAAATGTGTATCTGAATCATATTACTATGAAATTTGGTCAATTTAAAATTTGTGTGTAAGTGTGGAAGACAAGTTCCCATGACATGCCCCCATTGAAATTGGAGAATGTGAGAACTAATGTAAGTGTGGAAGCCATGCCTATATGACATGCCCCCACTGATATGCCCCTCATTTCGAGGTGAGAGAAGTAGAAATTGGTAGTTACCTTACCTCAAAAGGATAAGATAAATTTTTAATTTGTGTATGGATCATGTAGCATATGGGGTAGCATGTCTAAGTAGATATATAAATGAGTTACATAGTATGTGATCACATCAAGTCCTAATATTCATGATGTAAATCATAGCAATGTCTAGAGAGTAACAATACAAGCTCAGTAAGTAATCAAGCACACACACGTGAGCACTCAAAAGTAAAACAAAAGGCAATGGTCCAAGGAGACTTCATACAAAGGGCATGTTCAAACATCGTACAATTGAAGGGACATGACTTAGTCACATGTCCAAAAACCATAGAATGACATACTCAAATATCCACATACAACAAACTATGGCGTGCAAACGTCACAGACAAATAAAGGCACGGGGGCTATAAGTAATAGATAATATTAAAATGCTTAAATAAGATATACAACACAAGATAATAACAATCAAGGTAAGACACTAAAGGATGTCCAAAAAAAACATTGGATCATAAAAAACTAACATAAGCATATCATACTAGTCCTTAGATGTACATGTGTTAGCAAAAAATGTTAAGTACATAGCATTTAAATACACATTGAAAGATTTAAGCATGGATAAAGGCATGTGTAAGTCCATAATCTAAATCATGACAATTGAAAATGATGATATAATAATATAACCTAGGTGTATATTGATCAAATAAGTGGATACCCCCAACGTACTGATGACTTAAGTAGAGGGAAGGCCTAACATTTGTATGTACACATATCGTGTGCCTGGGTTTGTTTGTATCACACTCAAAAGATGCATGAAACATATGTGTGTGTATATACAAATAAATTATATGTTATATACCAACATGGAACCAATAACATATATGCCAAGGAGCTAATAAAATATGGAAACATTGAATATTTTTGGATTTTTTATTTTTTTATATTTTTAGAATAGTTGAAATGAAAGTATTGTCCTATGATCTCATCCAAGGGATTGTCATAGGTATCTCCCCACTCAAAAATTGGTATAATAAATTGGTGGTACTACCAAGGAACATGTATAGGTATAATATTTGGCACTATATGATTTATGATACTATGCATATGTATAATAGGACTATGTGGTCGTGAGGAAACAATAGAAGGAATAGGGGTTCGTATAACCCATCATTGAGTGTTTTATGGTTTCTTCAGAATAGAAAAAATAGAAACATGTTCGGTTGATCTAGATAACTAAATGTGTTGTGTAGTAGGAGATGAGGATTTTTGGAACCCAATGTGTACCTTGGATGTAATGAGCTCTCAAATACCAAATACCTATGAAAGGGGATTTCCTATTGCTTACCCTTTCATGGAGGATTAACCTTAGTTGGTTTGATAGTTAACTTCATAAGTATAAACTTCTCTTGTTCAAGTGGATGTTTATATGAAATTCTAGAAACTATAATTACCCTGTTAGCATGAATGTATTTAACACACCCATACATTAGAGAAGGTATTGTGCAGAGTGTATGAATCTAAGGTCATCATAATAACATATCAAAGACTCTTGTGTGTGTTACAACTGAGAATTTAGTGACCACATGTATTGGTCCAACCTATAATGATAAGTCAATCTCACCAAAGACATGTTATGAGGTTTCATCAAATGCTTTGACCAATTTAGTTAAAGGGTGTAAATCATCATGTGTATATCCCAAATGCGTAATTAATGTCATGGTGCAAAAATTATCATTAGAACCATTATCAATCATAAAAATGTGTATATGTTGGTGATCAAAGTATGTTCAAATGAATAATAAATGAAGATTTGATCCATCATCCACAATTTCACTATCATCGAAAAGTAATAGAGGGTATCCCAACCATAGGATGTGTTTGTCTTGTATAAGTACCAATAATCCATATAATGAGTGCCCATAATTTGGTGGAGGAATATGTGCATTATATGTCATTTGTACTTTTGGTTCATTCTTATAATAGTCTTGTAAAGGGTTGTTAAATATCTTCTGATTCTTGTGATCACTAGGTTGTGAACTTGATTCCTTTAGAGGATCATCAAATGCAATTTTTTTTCATCAGTGAGGTTTTGGATCTAATGCTACAAGATAAAACATATATTCATAGAATGCCTAGGGCCTTGGTGATAGTCACAAAAACCATTTTCATCATATCGTTTAGGTAGAGCTCAACTCATATAAACCTCTATGGGTGGAGGGAGAGATATGAGGTAACACTCCACAAGCTTAAGAAATAAAGAAGTTGGAGACTCAAGTAAGCATAAAAATTATCTCCTTGGTGTATTGGATAAGACAAGATGATTATGTTATTATGACACTGCATTAACCATATTAGCTATTTCCTTTTTATGTTTTATAGGTTTCACCTTGTAACTTGAATTGACAATAAACTCAATATTATATGTAGTCAGAGTGTTTGTTACATACTTTAGTTTGTTCAATGAGATAAGTTTCATTTTAATATCACCAACAATATTGCATAAGTCATAAAAAGATTTAAACTTTTTAAGAATAATGGACTCATGTAATGGGGCAAGAAAACTTTGCTAGAAGATATCTTGAATCTCTTTATCTGCCATTGGATTAGTCATTTTAGCCAATATTATCTTGTACCTCAAGATATATTCATTGATAGCTTCATTGGTTCCTTATGATCTTTGCAATTTGGGCATAGGAAACCATTTCAGTAATGTTGATAAATAAGTGTGCCAAAAATTAATCTGCAAGAGGTTTGAATGCTTTTACTGATTGGATTGGTAAATCATAGAACCACCTTAGAGCATAATCCTTGAGGCTCTTTGGAAATAGTTTAGTTAAAAGTTTATTATTGGAGGCCTAATAAATACATACTAAATAGAAAGATTGAATATGTTGTTCAAGATCACCCTTACCATCATAAATGTGAACTTAGGTGCAAGAAAACTAGATGGAAAGTGTTTCAAGATATTCCATGCACAAGAGGGTTATGTAACACTGTTGTGAATCAATAGCATAAGGTGACATCATAATATTTTGTTCAATATTTTTAATCTTAGCTTGTAACAGATTTATAGTTTGGACAAGATCTTTCACATTTTGATCACTAAGGTTGGAAGTTTGAGAAGTCACCAAAAGTGTAACCATAGTTTGAATTGATATAGGCATTGAAACTGCTAATTGGTTTGAAGGGCCAATGTTTCCCATGCAGGATGTAGTAATAATAAGATTTTTTTGGAGGAATAGTGGTGTAAACACATAACCCACGCCCCCATTAGAAGTATGATGCGATTATGTTCTCAAGAGGAGGGTTATTGGTATATGTGGATGTCTCATAGCTCTAATATCATGATCAATAGATACACCTAGATATTCATCTATGTTTTTTTCCAATATGTTATTGAGGATCTCATCAAGATCATTTGGATTTTATTGGATACATTGTTGAAACATATCAATAGATTTTTCTTGCTCTTGATCTATTTTTTCATGTTTATTATTTTCATTAGATTCATTTTTTTCATGATTAGAATCATCTTCTATTATAGCCTCTTTAGTATGCATTTCAATTTCATTAATAACATCTTCATTAGGTATAGTATTTGTTACTTCATTGTTTTAAGCCATCTTAGGTGGATAGTGAGGAATCTCTAAGTATTCAATAGAAACACTAGCTAGGGTTTGCATAAATATGTGAGTTCATCAAATGTTTAACCCTATATTATTTTAGATATGGGTGTCTAAGGTTAAGAATATAGAAATGAATAAGCACAAAGGCGATAAACATATTTATACCAAACCAATTAATTTGTAAACTCAGATAAACAATATTCTAAATTTATAATACTAAGATATGCCAAAAAATATAAAGTACAACTATTATTGATATTGAATTAAATTAAAAATAATAATTCTTGGTTGGTTTACTATACAAATATAGATCTGGGTTGAAATAACATGGAAGTGGACTAGATCAAGATCCTTGAATAGTTATCATATTCTAGAATTTTTCACTCTATGGCCTCAAACACTTATGTCCGATCTAGATAATTGCATCGATGTTGGTGTCTGAACTAGATTCAGGTGTCTAATACATAATAGTGATTGGATCTAGATGCACCCAACTACAACCTTTTGGGTTTTTTGTCACCTTTCTTTTAATGTCTACAAATCACGAACACATGTTTTTGCTCTTTGTAAAATGATCAAACCATACCTTCATCACCTTTAGAGTGACTATGTGGAAAATGGGTTAACGGGCACATGATGTCAAGATATCGCAAGGACCCCTTGTAAATAGGTGTTGCCTACATAACTAATACTCTGAAGAAGGCCTTATATTTATGTAGTTCTCTCTTTAGTTTTTTCTTATGTGTACATAAAGATGAAATGTGTGATAATCAAGTACATAGATTGACTTAGCTTGTAACTTAGAAAATATGGCTCATGGGATGTTCCTTCAATACTTTAAACCTTTAGGAATACTATTTCTATGACTGATATGAAAATATGGATGAATAGGGTATATTTTATCACTTGAATGTTTTATTGAGTGATTCTTGATAAGTTTCATTATGAATTCTCAGTATTTTCTAGGTGAGGAATGAATGAGGGTTGATCTTGTATATATACTATTGATCAAATTTGACTTTTAGGTCAAATTAGGGCACCCCTAGAAAAAAATGAGTTTTAAATGGTTTATGGGGTTTAATATTTATTCATAATGTATATCATAGGTCATTTAATGTTATTCAATGATATATTATCCTTGGTTACTTATTTCATTAACCAATATGTCTTTTTGAGTCATTTTAGGGGTCAAAAAGATGCATTTAATGAGTTGTACAATTTTTTTAGGAAGTTTGAAGATTATAGATAGTTATTTCAAGCCTCATGTACCATATTAAGTCTTAACTAACTATTTTTAACTGAAAAGTGGCAACTTATTCAGTTAAAAGGGCTTTTTTCTTAGGAAAAAAGAAATTATAGCACTTATATGGCTCCTTGGGAAGTGTACCACATGATAAATAATAATACAATGTATATTCAACATATAAATACTTATTTAAACATTTTATATAATCTAGAAGTACCATTTATTTTTCAAAACCATTCTACTCCTTTTTCACCTTTCTTGGCAAGCAAAGGTGACCTTCAAGTTTTTGCTTGGTACGGTCAAGAAAAATAATTTCAGGTAAAATGATTTTGGGAGATGGTATTAAATTCATACAGATCCATTTACATAACAATATTTCCAGGTTTGGTTAACTGTGCTTCATGAACCATCCTTTTCAAGTTGATTGTTCTTTTCTACTTGTCAATCTGTGCACCCTACATGTTTTGCCTTGGTTTGAAAAAATCCATACAATAAAATTGATGATGTTGATGCCACATGATCATTACCTCCTCCTAATATTTTCCCCATTCTTGGTTTTATGTTCCATGGTATTTGGATGAACAAATTATCTCATGGTGTAGGAGGGTGTCATTATGAGAGGTCTCAGTCCAGTTTTCCACTTGCAAAAAGTTGAACTCTCCTTAAGAGATTTCATGTGAAAAGGATATGGTTTTTTCATGTCTCCATGTCAATTTTCTCTCCTCCCTTCACCTTTCATCCTCTTTCTACAAGCATATTCATGATTTGTAGTCAATGATGCACATACACTTGTAGTTAGCCATGGACAACCACATACAGGTGATAGAAAGAGATCTTCATGTTGAAAAGGATGTTTTTAAACTTTTTTTAAAGTATCCTTGGTGTAAATCATGCATTTAAATAATTTTACATGACTTTGGCTGCCCATGTAGCTTTTCATTCACCCTTGTTGCTCTAGGACACACCCACTGCCTATATATCGCCAATAATTACCTATAGGATCCATTGTTGATGTCATGCTGAGAGGTGGGAGGATTAACATAGGTTTAAACCTTCTAAGATTGATAAGAGTGAATTAGGATTATTTTTGGAGGCATAAAGGATTCATAAACATTGATATATTGTATACTGCTCATTTTCACTTTATTGCTTATGTATGTTGATGGCTACCTATATGTGATACCTCGGGGTTATAAAGGCTCTTTAATGGGAGATTTGAAACATGATAAATACATTTCCAAGCTATAATAGGTAATGGAATCACTACAAGCTTGTTTTAAATGTCAAAAGGATATAAAGTGTGTGAACCACGATCAAAGGGCAAATGGCTAAGTTTAGGGAAATATTCCCTAAAATGTGAAAATAGAGCTCCAAGGGGTTTTTATAATCCTATCACAACATGATTACAAGATGTTAAAAAACATATATATATTAATAAATATTATTTCCTCTAATATGGACAATAGATATGTCAAAGGTGAGGGTCAAAAAATGAAGGGAAGATGGAAATGAAAGGTCCTAAAGTCACCCTAAAACACACTGAAGCACTGCATTAATATCTACATGATTAGAAGTTTGAATGGCATTTGACATCCCTCAAGAAAATAGACTCTCATGTTGGATAGAAGTGTTCCATTGATAAAATATTGTATAAATGGATATGAAGGTCATTTTTATGATGTTAATACATAGTTTTGGCAAACCCTATGGCCACCTACAGGTGTCCTCACTCAAAATTTAGGCACCTACAACAAGGTCAAAGCAGTGACTCAATTTTGATGACTAATTGGTGATTTAGGACCTTCAAAGGTGAATTATAGATGAATATATATATATATATATATATATATATATATATATATATATATATATATATATATATATATATATATCTTTTGACCTCATAAGGATTCAAGGAAAGTGCATCCACACCATGAAGAGGTTAGATTGCAAACCCATATATACTTATAGGCAGGTGTCTCAGTCAACTTATTGTGAAGGACAATGAGCTGAGAAAGGGGTGCTTTGACAAGGTTCTATGCCTATATAAGATGATATGGATTAATAAAAAAGCACAAAATGACCCTCAAATGTTCCTAAAGGGAATAATATCATATCTTTTAGAGGAAATGTACACTTACAAACCCCTTTTCTCTAAAACATAGTTGATTATGTTGACTGTTAGAAATAATGAACAAAGAGGAGATGTTATTAGTATGAATAGAGTATTAACATGAATCAAATATATATTTATCATTTGAAAAATGGTCTTGAGAAATTAAGGTAAGGTTTTTTATGACATGATAAGGTCTAACCATCACAAGACAACCTACAGTTGTTCCCTCAAATGCATTCATTGTGAATGTTAGAACTCAATCTTGAAGAGTTCAATGTGTGGAAAGGTGTATGAAAGATTGAAGTAGTAGGAGAGATGAAAAAAATTAATTTATGATCAAGATGACCTCATATAACTTCCATGACAAGACAAGAAAATAAATTAGTTCAAAATCAAGTATATACAGTCATTTGAAAAAATCTTGCACACAGCCTCACCTAACAGTCTGTTTGGTTTTTTGTGCCTTTGAAGGGTCTATACATAATACCAAGGGCTCATTTTTTAGTGTCAATAAAATTTATAAATTTAAGGATCTTATACAAGTGTTTTTTTTATATAAATAGGGGAATCACCCCTTGTCTTGTTGCAAACATAGGGTACTACCCATTATACCAAGACTGACAGATTTTGGTAAGGCAAAGTATGAAGCCAGGAGCCATGGGATATTTTAAACAGGGTATGTGAAGTTGAGTTACATATAAAAAGTGGAAAACACCTCACAAAGAGATTAAACTTAATAGATAGGTCTAAACCTCTTAAGATTGCAAACAAGCCTATTCGGCATGAACATGCCTAAAGGTCCAAATAAGAAGGCATTGTCATTTAAACCTTGAAGTGAGCTTGATATAATATTTGAACATGTGTATGGGATGAATAAAAGTGTGTTTTAGCTATCAAGAGGCAATTAAAACCATCAAAGGTTATTTTGAGCTCTAGGTTACAATCAAACTTAAAGGCAAGGTTTTGGCATAAACCCTAAATGGATGGTCATCTCCACTTTCCAAATGAGGTGAGAATTAAAACCTATTAGAGAATGTTCATGGGGTTTCAACAGAGGTTTTAAAGCCTTTACCTTGAAGGGGAAACCATAAATTGGCCACTTTTGACTAGAAAACTCACTCAGACTTGTATGAAAGAGGAAAACAAGCTCGAGTAGGTAACTTCAAATGCTTATATCTTCTCAGAGGATTTACATGGGTGCTAAGGGAGTTAAAATATGTTATCAAGGGTATTTAAGGCCATGTTTGTGGATTTTTTTTGCAATTTGGATGTCATATTTTTATGAACAAACCTTAAGAGGTTAGATAGGCCTAAAACCCTTCAAAACCCTTCTTAGTGATCCGATCAGAGAAATGAAACTGGAGATGCATTCTAATGGAATATTTTTGCCATGAAAATTATTGTACCTTGTATAGGACTCCCTCAAGGTATCTCCCACCAAGATGAGTTGTACAAAATTGTACATACAATATGTGAAATAGGCTATTTTGACCATTTTTTGTGTTATGTAGGCTATAAAAAGAATCTAAAGATGAAATCATGTTTGGAAAGAAGATTTAATTTTTTTTAACTCCCTATGGTCATTTAATTCCTTGAATAAACTTTTAAGTTTCCAAACCAAGTGCTTCAAGTCAGCCAATCAAAACTAGCCTAATGGACAAGTTAGTGAGAAGGGTGGAAAGCTTCATCTAAGCTAATTTTAAAGCATGCCTGATGCCTCTAAGTCCATGGAGGGTCTTTAAAATTTTAATTAAATCCATCTCATGTATTTTTATGAGTAATTGATTCCAATTTTGAGGCTAAGTGTGTAGGGTGCATGAAGGAAGAGTTTTCTAGATTGCAGAATGATAACTCTTTTCCAAATGATTCTAGAGGACCAAGCCTAAAGCCAATGCATGGAGAGGCATGTATGATGTCCTTAAAATTCCTTATAATCATTATACCTTGTATTAATTAGTTATAAGGCATTCAAATAGGGTTGATCATGAAGGCATTTTTTTGAGCCAAAATAGGGAGTTTCATGTCACTTTTCATGAGGTTTATGACTTGGATTGACATTTATACTTAATAACCTTGCATGGCTCATTAAATATCCTCTTATCATACACATATAAATTATTTTATCAGTATGATAAGTCTATTAGTGACCCTTGGACTTCTCTCTTCTTCTCTCTCTCTCAAGTTCTAAAAGAACTAGTCATTTTGGCCATTGTTCTTTATGCTCCATCTGAGTATAGTGAAACCCTGCTCAAATGCATACCTTTTTATCAATAAGACTACTAATTTTTAATTTGTATTGACTATTATTAGTGTGTTTTACTTGAATGTTGGATCTTTCTTAGTGAAGACTATGGATTCCTTAGCATGTTGTCTCATTCTTGCATCCTATTTGTAGTTGGAAAGCTTCTTCTTGTAGGGCATGTGAATTATTCTAGGAGATGTATAGGTTTGAGTGAGTTTGTCTATTAATTAGTGCCCTCATAGGCCTCTTGTCTAATTTATCCATAACCTCACAATGTAACATTTATGTGAGAAGTTGAAGATTGGAGAAGTGTATGTTCAGTTTATCTTTTGATTTCTAGTATAATATGTGTATAGTTGGAAGTCATCAATATATTTGGTGTATCACCTCCCTTAGGACATTTTGTTTTTAGTTATCTCTCTCTCTTTTCACCCCCCTAAAGTTAAGTTTAGTTGTGATCTAAAGTGGTATATTAAAGGAGCTAGCCCTATCTAGAGATTCACCTCATTCCTTAGGCTACCTACAAGCCTAGAGGTGATTCCATTATGCTACTCGGATGATGAGAGCTTTGAAATCTCCTCAAAGGGTGAAAATACAAGTGACAACATATACCAATCCCTTTTGAAAATATATCACATTAAATTAATTAGGTTTATCACAAGGATACATTTTATTTACAAATTGAATGACTTTTGGGCATTGGATAGTTGAAAAAGGGATACCTACATCAATGTAGGTGTCTGGATAAGACGCAAGTGTCTAAGAATCTAAAAAATAGGTATAGGTCCAAAATAGGAAGAGAAGGATAATAATCAAGTTTATAGAATTTTTCATAGTATAGAAGGCATGGTCATCAGAATAAAAATGGTCAGACTAAGAGATAAATGATTTGGTACAAAGAGATAGTGAACACGATCCCTTCAGTATTAGTAAGGTCTTAAAATTGAAGGGTACAACCATGATAGGTATTTTCCAAATGTATAAGACTAAGGTGATATATAATTCAGATTTAGTGTCTGCAATCAACTATTTTACTATGTATGAGAATTAATTAAGTAGCAGTCATTATATTGTAATAATAATTAATATATTATAGGAAAAATGGCAAATACAAGATGTTACTTGGACATTACAATCAAAGAAGAGATAGAGGGGAGGATTATGATAGAGCTTTACAGTGATGTGGTACCTAAAATGGCTAAGAATTTTAGGGTGACTTGTTCTGGACAGAAGGGCATTGGCCCTCACACTGGCCTCCCTTTGATTTTTAAGTTAATAACTTTATCTATAAAGATGGTTCTCGTGGGTATGCCCCAGGGAACCCACCCACATATGTCTAGTTTTTCTTCTATCCAAACCATCAGATTTTTCTTTTGGTCCATGCGTAGAGCTAGAGATAATGCAGGTGGTAAACAAAGTAAAGAAAGGGGAGTCGAGGCCAAATAGAAGGTGCAGGAGGTTTGGCAAAGTGCTCAAGATGCAATTCAGTAGGTGAAAGTCACCCTCTCTACCCAAATAGATGAAACATTGGAACAAAAATATGTGGAGTCCAAACAAAAGATCAAGGAAACCTTACAAAGAGCCAAGGCTATAGGACAAATAGAGAAGGTCAAGATGGATGATGTAGGAAAGGTGTTTGACAAAATGTCACAGGGAATAAATACACCAATAAATGCTTTTTCTCACATAAGGCATTTGAGGTTGGTACTATTATAAATCGGGGAGCATCCAAATATAAGTAGGCTGCAAAGGAGGAAAACCCAAGGTTTCAAATCTTGGTCAAATCTCTCTCAGGTAAAACAATCTATAGTTGGGAAAAAGGGATAGATTTGGTGAAAGATTTGAAACTAAGTCTGGTAGCTTCTTCAAGAGTCTCAACTAAGTTTCAATATATGTTGCAATAGGGTAAAGAAATACAAGATCTTATGACATTATCATTCTATCAATTGGGAGAAGATTCATTCATCTTCATGGATTCAAAACTAAAGGGAGGTATGGAAGGATTAAATCAAACTTCTTCTTCCGAACCTGCAACTTTCAAAGAAGCCATCATAAATGCTACTTCCAAGCCAAATTCTATGAAAAATCCTTCTATGCCTCAAGCCTACATTATAGAATAAGCAAAAGAGGTACCTTCCATGGAGATTTCAAACAAGGGATTGGATGAGTATTATCAAACCTTGATTAAAGATGAAATTATTTGCAAATTTAATGCCCTGTGGCCTTCTTCGACTGCCTTATATCAATGGGTCTATGTGACTTGGTCAAACCAATGTGAGATTTATTTATACTCTAAGAGTTTTTAATTATTCATTTTAGTGAGGATAAGGACTATCATAAATGCCTCTCAGAGGGCCCCTGGTTTTATGGTAATGTAGGTTTATTCATCACTCCTTGGTTTTCAGAGTTTGATCTAAACACACTCTCAGTTACAAAGATGTCAGTGTGGGTTCGAATCCCTAACCTACCTTTGCATTTTTGGCATTCTTATAAAGAAATAGGTAAAGCTTTGGGGTCTTTTTTAAAGAATGATCATAAGAGGGATGTTGCATATCTATGCACTTTTTCCAAAATTTATGTAGAGATTGATTTAAGTAAAGGATTCTATAGAAAATTATATTGAAATATGATAAAGTTCTCCATGTTCAAGCATTAGATTATGAGAACACAACATTTAGATGCTGTAATTGAAAAGTACCAGGTCATATTTATGCATATTGTCCCCTGGAACATTATAAAGTAGGGAAGAAAAAGGGGGAGAAGTCAACCTCAAGCAAATGGAGCGCTCCTAATCTGATAGTAGTCGCTGAAGAGTGTTTCTGAGAGCCAAAAATTTAGGTAAATACAACATTTGGAGAAAGAGAGAAAGTAGAAGTTATCTCTGATAAGGAAGATGAATCAACCGTGGGGGTAAGTGAAAAAGTCCACAATATCCCCTTAAAGATGACAATAGGGGGAGTAAAGAGAGGACATGAATCAGAAAGCTCAGAGTTAAAAAAAAGAGATGCACACAAAGATAGATGCAAAATTTTAGAATTATGATAAATAATTAGTGGCAGTGAACTCTAAACAAGAAGTGTGGCAAGAGTTAAAAAAGACAAAAGGTAAAAAGGGCAAGATGGTCAATCATTTAGATTGTTTTCCCACTAACTGATAGCTTTTTTGCTGCTATTGGTATTCAGGTGTTTGAAAAAGCTATTGTTTAACCTTTTTGTGGCTTTTTGGCTATTTGGTGTAATTGGTTATTATTTGTCCATGGCGTTTCCACTTGGCTTTTTTTTGTTTTTTTGTAAAATCTTGCATTTTTTAATATAGGGCAAGGGACCCATTGAACTCTAGTATTGATCTAAAAAAAATCAAAATATTTTATTATAATTTAATGTATATATATAATATTAATTATATATTAATATCATATCATATTAATATTATATATAACATTATTATTTTATAGATATTTTTAATTATAATATATATATATATATATATATATATATATATTAAATCTAAAGATTATTATATACTATTTATTACAAATAATATATATGGTAATATATATTTAAAATAATATGTGAAATTATTTTTAATGATAAGTAACGAATAATACTATCTCAAAAACATTGTCAGTGCCCCTCACCATCACCGATTCTCCATTGCTCAAGTTCACCATGAAATGACACATCTCCTCCCTACAAAGCTCATTACCACACCATATTAAAAAACACACAACTTAAATTTTCACCATCACCTCCACAAAAAATATAAGATTATTGTTGCTTAACCCTTCATGCACAAAAGGTGAGATAGGTTCAATGGTCATTGAGAAGGCCTTTGTTGAGATTCATTGTGGTATATTTTGATTTCATTTGTGAGTGGTTAACAACTGGTGGGTTAAATGGTTGATAGGGGTGATGGTGGTTTAAATGGTTGTTAGTATATTTATAACCAATGATTATGCAAAACAAAGTAATTTATATATAATGATTCATATATAACCCATCTAATTTCATATGTAGAAGGATTCATTTCACCATCTCCCATTAATTTAAACATACCCCTGATCTCTGATAACAAAGTATCTTCCCTTTTATCATGTTTTATTTCATCAACAAACTGAATTGAACAAAAATATGTTAATGTAACTAAACATAGTTTTAGGTAATTGGTTTGTTTTTCATTGAATTTTTGAAAATTAGATTCGCACTTGATAATTTTATAATAACTATCAACATTTTTTCCTATTAATTCAAAGATTGATCCACTTGTAAAACAATTTATTCCTTATCAATTACCCTTCATAGCTGATAATATGGTTTCACTATTGTAGACGCTGAATCCAATATTAGAAAAAAAAATTAGCATGCCCATACTCATTTTTTGTAGCTCAGGAATAATACATTGTATACCATGTCACATTGGCTACTCAATCAAATCATGACAAATGAAATGTTCAATGCTTGGATTAAGGGGATAATTGAACCGTGACCTCTGATTTAGGTAAATGTTAATTGTGGTTAAGTCACTCCCAACCAAGAAAATCCTTAAAAAAACCATGTCAGTTAAAAAAATAATTTTATGGTCATGTGTAATTGAAAAAAATTGAGCTTCAAGGTTTGGAGCCATTTTGGATATAAACACACTTCCATGAAGAGCTAATACTGAAAACAATAATGGCTAGGAAAATATGATAGTGATGATAGTCTATTTTTGAAAAAATGTTGAAAGAGCTAACAAACCACTGTGCAAATAATAGATAAATATTTGATAATTTCCAAGCAAGTCTTATGTTAACTTTAAATTGTGCCATTTTATGATACCTAATTGCTCAAGCAAGCTCAAGCTTAGAGTATGAAAAAATAAAGGTTGTTGTCAATCTATGGGTACCCAATTGCGCAAACAAGCTTATCAATTAGGATTTTGTATCAAATAAAGATATTTAAAAACAATTGAATTTTCACAATCTAAAGTCATTAAAAGAGTTCCAACAAAATCATAACACAACATAACAATAGAAAGGCCAAGGAAATTTAAAAAACAAAAAAAATCATGCGTGACAAATAAAAAATTATATGAATAGACATATCAGTTATCTCCACACCACTTGCTTACCAACCAAAGCTCAATGTGAAAGACACATAAATTTCCTCTATAGATTATGATGCCAAAATACACAAAAATATTAATGAAATGTGGAGATGTGGTAGTACCATAGGATACACTAGTTCAATTTATAATGGCATGCTCTTCTATTTAACTACATTCTGCCATATTCCTCATTGCACATGCATAAACCTCCATGAGACCCACTTTCCCACCCCACTTAACTATGTTTAATTATTTTTTATTTTATAAAAAATTAATTAAGCATACTGATGTATTGCATGCCATTAACATCCCTATTGGATAATATTATTTAAATATATTACGCTAGGACAAGCCATTAAGGTCTTAGATTCAATCTTGTAGCTTTCATTAATTCTTGATGCCAATATATTAACATCTAAAATAATTACATTAGTGTTAATAACATACAAAAACACCATACTAAAACCCTTAGAACAAATGGAAATGACATACACAACATATTTGTTGTTTTCTATTTTCAATAGTGCACGAGAATGTCATGAGATGATTAATGAGACACTTGTTAGGAACTTAAGACACTTGTTCAATGAATGATAAACACTTATTTCCCTACCTGGACTGATATGAAATGACCAATTTTCCATGACTCAATTTTAAACTAATAATGTTAAATATTTTAGGGGAGAAGGGTATTTATCGAAGGAAAAAATAGTGCTTTCATAAGGATGCATGATCTCCTTTTTCATTATTTCTAACAAAACCAATGTTTATGAATGATTGAGACAATAAGATCGGTGTTTGGGTAGTTTTTGAGATTTTTTGAGTTTAGTTTATGTATTTTATGTATTTGTCTTGGAACAAGACATTAAGGTCCCATAGTCTATCTTGTATATTTTTTTCATCCATGATGTTAATATATTGACACCTAGAGTAATTACATCATGTTTAGGAGCATACAAAAACACCATATAAAATATGTAAATAGTAAAAGATTTTAGAGTGATATGAGCAATGATGGTGAGGGTCAATGACAAGGTGTTTTCAATGATATCATACACTAAGGGGCCCATATTAAACACCAGACCCAAATTCAGGGTAGCCTTTAGATTTACATGACCATCACCCATTGTAAAGGGGTTTGTAGTTGATGTGCAGATAACATATTGAGGTCTCATAGCTTATCTTGTAGCTTTTGTTTGTCCATGCTACATATTGCATTGATAGATGTGACGTGTATTTCAAGGTTCATCGAGCCTATCACTTGTAATACTATGTCATTACCCCCACCATGAGCCCAATTCACCATAAAAATTTTCACCACTTCTATGTTTAACTCACTGTAAAATGAAACGTCTCCTCTATACACAATGCATTTCCATATCATATGAAGGAACATACAATTTAATTTTTCATTTTCACCTCCATTATAAATATTAGATTATTGTTGTATACCAAATCATGCACAAAAAGTGAGACGAGGTCAGTGGTCTTGGGTTTCAAGTGAGGTGCAAATATTGATTTCTAGCCAGTTATCTCCCATCATATTATGCTTAAATATCTATCAAAGCATGTAGCTAAATATGAAAGCTATCACCATATGATAACTAGAATATCAACTATAGTTGTAGTTGAACTCCCAATAATGATTGCATACAACAGGTTCCTCCCATAAACCATTATCAACCATGACATAGGTGCACAAGAAACATGCCACATGTTACAAGAGCTACCTTTAAAGGTTTGTATCAAAACATCATTACCTTATTTTTTGGAAAACAAATATTCAAACATGTTTCTAAGAGCACATATGAGGAAGGAAAACTATCATATTTCATTGATGTATCTATAAATCTCCCTTATTTTCTATATAGATTGCCACTTATTGAGGTCACCTGAACATGGTCTTTCAACAATCAAATAAAAACTAATTAGTGGAGAAATAGAATAATTCAAGTAATTATTCTCATATTCCCTCATTCCTCTATTATATTTCCTACCAATTCACCATCATATGAATATTTATGTTGGTTAGAGCTCCTACTATACAAACCATTCTGTAACATTGTAGTGGACATTGGTTTAACTATGTAATGTATTATTTCATATTGGGAACAAATCAAGGATTTGTACATTCCATGGCATATTGTGTGGATCTCTACATAAGAACACAATAATGTTCAATCAAATAGTGATGCTAGTGAAACTCAAGAAGATGTACTGATGGAAGTGAAAATACATGAGTGGGAACTGTTATCCTGCATGCACCCATCAGGCAATAAGAACATCAATGACATCAACATGTTTGGGCTCTATGAAGTTAACACTAAAACACAACTAGAATCATTATGAGGTGTTACTCATCCTACACATAACAACACCATAATTTATATATTCTTAGTGCACAATCACCTAGAATACATATGCAGAGTGCATTGGTGTACCACTTCCAAGTGAGCTATTAGGTAACCAACAAATAACCTTTAACATTTTTATGTAGCATGCTCAAAAAACACACATGATTTACCACTCAAGGTGATTATACAAGTAACAATATGTATAGGTAAATCCTACTAGATTAGTTGTATCAAACGTAGCTTGAATGGACTTGTAGGGATAACCGATTCTCCCCTATTCCAACTAGTGTTGCAACATTTAACATAAATGCATCAACAATTTATTCAAGCCTCTGCATTCATATCCTTGAAATGAAGGCACTTGAAGGATAAGTACTGAAAATTTTTCAATAATAAATAAAACACATTGAATATGTGTTCATTGATGAAATGAGCTTCATAGGCCCAAAGATGCCAAGCAATATAGATAGTCAATTTTGTGAGGTGTTTCCTCAACATAAAAACAAAGCTTTTGAAGTTTGATTAGTTATACTTGTCAGTAACCTGAGACAACTTCACCTCATAACTGATATACCAATGTATGTAGGAAAGTCATTTGGCCACACCCTTTGACAAGCATTCAACATAGTAGTGGCATTACACACAAATTTCCATTAGCAGGGATGCACGACTAATCAGATACTATTCAAAATTTTATTAACTAACATCAAAATACAAACCCAACAAAAGAAGACTAAAATACACTCATTTCAAGAACATCATCCTTCATACATTGAAAAGAACATGAATATTTTAGAGTGTCAACACATTTGTATGTAACTAACAAATTAATCATAATACATAACAAGTAAATGCTAAAATAATTATACTTTCCAATAGCAATATGTAAATCATAACAAAGCAAACAATAGGGAACACTGATCTATGATACTCACCTCAATTAAATTATGATTCTAAGAAAAGGACAAAAGATTATGTTGGCATCCAATTTATGGGTTAAATCAAGTTTGGTTAATGGATCCATCAAAGTAATAGTTCACATTGTCTACGACCCATATTAAAAACCACCTTCCTTACCCATGCATTTGGTTATTACCTTCAAAAATTACTCTAGTCCCCCATCGGATATTTATAATCCAACACATATTCCAATTCTTCTTATTACATGGGGTACTCACCACCAAATGCCTATAAAAATGGTATGGGCTCTAACCATACATAAAATGCAAGGAATGATTCATAATAAAGTAGTAATAGATATTTGAAACATTGATCATTAAGGGTTGATTTTCACTACCATATCAAGAGTGTGCTCATTATTCGACTTGTATATCAACCCTTTATTTTCATTTGATTGTTATGCAAGAATGAAGGGTAATATATATGTAAATATAAGAAGAGCATAGGAAGCACAAATCAGTGTAATACATCTTTCATATTATTTACAATAGATGTATGTTTTGTCAATAAACACACAAAAGTGCATTTTCACAACATTTATTTTTCTCTTTACTACTCTTCACCTACTTCACACTAATAAGCATTTAATTAAAAAAATAAAAATATAATGACAAATCCCTCTCAATATTCCTTGCACCATCATACGACATAATAAATATGTCACAACTATTAATGCAATCTGTAGCTTTCATTGAAATATTTCAATTACCCAATACATGATTAAAACATATTTCATTTCAATGAAAATAGGGGTCAAATATCCAACGACTCCTTAAAAAATATAGATAGTATATTGTCTATCAATTTAAACAGGTCTCAAACTAAATAGACAAAAGTTATAATTGTGTTAACTATATAAAACCCAATAAGAAAACTCTAAAGCCATTTAGATAAAAAATGGAAAATGCTTATACAATGAAAGACACCTCCTATATAATGTAATTAACTGATATAGGATACTATATTCTAACAGATATGGATATAGATATTTCTAAGCTTTTTCCATTCTCAATCTTAGTAACACTAACAAAAAAAATTACATTTGTAATAATAGTGCTTATTTCTCTTTATTTTGTGAATGGAAGAAAGGTAAAATTGCACCTAGGATCACAAGTGCTATCAATTTTGGGTAGTTTTTTAGTAGTACGATCGGTATTCAAATGGCACTTGAAACCCACAATCATTGACCCCATCTCACATTTTATTCACAAAATGTTAGGTAACAACAATC
This sequence comes from Torreya grandis, assembly GCA_037957365.1. NCBI lineage: Eukaryota > Viridiplantae > Streptophyta > Pinopsida > Cupressales > Taxaceae > Torreya > Torreya grandis. The sequence continues at coordinate 804,806 of JARHVA010001319.1, forward strand.
TGATATTTATTATGGAGGTGGCAATGGAAAATGAGCTTGTGTGTTTCTTCATACGGTGTGGTAGTGTGTTGTGTGGAGAGGAGGCCTCATAGATATAATGATTCCTTTATAAACAAGGGTCATACATCTAACAACTTATTAAAAAACATAGAGAATGCACCATGTGTCAATTTATATAATTTTAAAAATAAATAAACAAAAATTCTAACTTTGATAGGTATATAAAACCCAATTAGATGATTGTAAAACAAATTATCAAAATAAATAAACCTAGTCAATGAAAAACACCTCTTATCATAAAACAAATAATTTTTGTAACAAAAAGTCCTTCAAGAAACACTAAATCATAACTTACCTTATTATTGGGTTGCCTCATTTCAATGATTCATTTTTCATGTAGTGATGCATTCATTGGGCCTATTCTTTGTTAATGCACTTCACGCTTCATGAGATAGTTAATAATAATAATAATAATAATAAATTGAGACGAGAACCTATTCAAAGAAAGGCCAAGTTTATTTTCAATTTTTTTATTTTATAAATTATTAATGAGATTGGTGGTCGACTACCTTCAATATTATCACCAAGCATTACAATAAATATTTCTTCAATTTATTAGATGCAATAAATATAATATTTTGATATATGAGGTGGAAAAGGGACTGCATGGTCATTTCATGATAGATGTTAGATTACTAGGGCATTTGTCTTTCTAAAACCTACCTATCTTTGATCAATTTTAACTTATTGTTGTTTCCTCTACTGCATACCTTAGGTATTTTACTACCACATTTTTTATGTTTAAAGTTTGCAGTGAGAACATAGTTATTATATGAATAGATTTCAATTATCTATGGTCACCTACACATCCCTTACTTCATTCCATTCCTCAAGATTAAAAATCTATATCAAAACATCAGACAAACAAACATAGGGATCCACTTATGGGCTTTCTTGGCATATGTTTTGTGTGGGCCATCTCCACTCTATATCAAAATAGAATTTGCTCTCAAGTATAGATAAAATCTAAGCTCATTTGATGCACTATAACTACCATGAATAGATTCTCAGAGTTACCACTCAAAATTATTACCTTCGTTTATATTTATATTCTAAAAATTACTTAGATTCAATTAGAACTTACTCTCAAGAGCAAGAAATTTTGACAATTTTCTTTCAAAATGAACCAATCATGAGGAAAATATATGTGATCATATTTATTTCCTTACCTTCCACAATTCTATCTTGCACAAAAAATAACCAAAAAAAATTAGAAATGTAATTTGATTAAAAATTATTTCTTCTTAGATACTATAAGTTGTCTAAACGAAACCTTTCACAAAATAAAAAAGCTACCCTATGATGTTCATACACACATGATTTTTTATATCAATTTAAACCAACACATGTAGCATGTTCCAAAAGTGACTATGTCCTTAGGGGTATCTCCCAAGGGTTCATACCATGGTGATTTAAACATGAATCCAATAAATCCTCTTTAATTTTTTTGATAGTTACGTGTCTAAAAATTATGGTAGAATTAAAAAACACAAGTACATATTAAAGAAGGTCTCATAATTATATGAAAACATCAATAACTACTTTCTAATTTTCATACACACATTAAATTTCCCATTGATTTAAACCAACATGTGTAGCATGTTCAAATGGTTGCTCTGTCATTAGGTCTATCTTACAAGGTTTCATATTATGGTGAGTTAAACATGAATCTAACAAATTATCCTTGAATTTTATAATAGTTACACACGTACAAGAATGATGGTACAATTTTAAAAAATAATTATATATTGTAGAGGAGAAAATTAAAACTAATATTTTTTTCTTGCATGTGTCCATTATGACTACATGGTCAGGGAAAATGTGGTGTGCAACAACATATGGCTCAAATAGGGAATTCCCTATAATGCATTTTCCATAAGGGAGAGAACACCTTGTAGGTGGAAAACAATTGGTGTAACCCATCAGAGAAATTGTTCACATTGTCTACTACATAGATTCAAACCCAACATCCTTACCCCTGTATATGGTTATTATCTTCAAGGAATAATCTTGTCCCCCATGGGATATTAGATTATTATTGAACAACACATCATACACAAAAAGTGAGATGGGGTCGGTAGTCATGGGTTTCAAGTGAGGAACAACTACTAATTTACATTTTTTCCCTTTACAAAGTCATGCATTACTAAAAGTAAAAATTATGCCATTGAACAAGATTAGAGTTTCTTTGTACCTAAGAGCAGAGTCAAATTTTAAAAAAACTTCACCAATGGAGAATGCCTCTTATCATAAAACAAATAATTTTTGCAATGAAAATTCCTTCAAGAAACATCAAATCATAACTTACCCTCTTATTGATGCAAGTTGTGAAATATTTCAACGTGCACAAAGTGGTGATGGTGACTAGTTATGACAAGGTATCTCAGGGGAGACCATATGCTAGGGGGCCATATTATACATGAAACCAATATTTATGGTAATTATTGGATTTACATGACCTACATCACCCATTTAAAGAGGTCCATAGCTTGTATGGTGGTGACCTCTTTGATTTGTCATTTTCTATTATTGAGGGTGGATGAGGATGTCCTGAGAGCTAATTTGATTAAAACATGACTCTAAGTTTGATGTGTGACTCGAATCAATGATGTAATTTCATTAATGTTGCAACAAGAAATTGAGGTCCCAAAGTCGATCTATGTTGTTTCCATTTGTCCATGTTGCCAATATATTGAAACCTAAAAATAAAAAATTGCATTCCTTCCAGTGTTCCTTGCACCATCAGGGCAATTACTAGTATATACGACCTTTGATAAAATGTATTTTATAACCCTAATTTTAAAACATACAATCTTAAACACATACTTATTTTATTTCAAGCCACTCATTGAAACTTATTTACTTTATATGCATGAATATGTAGTATGAATATATGTCTATAAGAAATATAATATATATGGTTAATTTTGTATGTTAGAATTGTTATTTGTTTTGGAATGCATAAACATAATGTTTATTGTATTTTTATATAATCAATGAACAATAATGGGTTTTTAGTGTTTGTTGGATGGATCCTCATTCCCTTGATATTGGACAAATGCTTAAAGTCCCTCAACTTATCAATTGAATGCTTAAAGATAATATTGACAATGGAGGGAGACTAAATTTTCTAATAATGACAAAGTTATTGCTTGTATGATTGTATAACTCACCCAACCTTAATCAAGGAAGGGACAGTGTGTTTAATCAATAAAGTTATGTCACATTGAATGTAAAACACAACATAGTTGTTTTAGGGACATATGAGCTAACCATATTTAATTTCTCATTGTTTTTCTTTCTCTCATAGATCTTGAATTCTTTGGGTTTATTCAGTAGTGTTAGGATTTTTCCTAGTTCTTCACTATTATATTGCACCACTAGTGCAAACCCAATCAATAATCCTAGCTAACTATGACAACACATCATGCAAGTGTAATTTACGTGCTTATCAAAGGCAGAACAAGACAACACTGAGGCATGTTGTGTTAGTTAACAAATATGAAATCACTATGGTAGACATTAAATATTACAAAAATCATTTAGCACATGAATCTAGAAATACATTAATGTGAATCCATAAGCTTAATATATCAATAATGGTTTGCATATGCAACATTACATCAGAGTTCAAATCTATAATATTTAGTATTAACACTTGAAAGTAACCCTAATAATGACTTGATAACATGATAGCTCTGAATAAAATATAAATTAATCAAAAACTATTACAATATGCAAGGTGGTATTTTATAGATTTGAGACACATCTTATTATATAGTCCATCTTGTAAGGCTATACTTGTTATAACATATCTCTAAGAATAGTCATACTAGGTGAAAATTATATCTTTATTCATGTTGATGGTTCTTTATCTTATCTCACTTCATGTTTTATGTCAGTAGACTCTCAATATTTATACATTTGGGATTTGTGTTAACCAAACTTCCTCTTCAAGTTCCTTTCTATTATGCAAATCCTTATCCTTTTACTTTATGTGCCCTTAGATTCTTGCTAGTCAACTATCTACCCTTTTTGCTTTTGAAATGTCGAGATATTCTGCTTCACTTTTTTTCCATGTGTTTACCAACTAAGGAACACCACTAGCCTTGGCCAAAATCCTCAAACCCTTATTCAAAACTTTAATTATGCACTATTATGTACATGCTTATTGATTCATATATATTCCTATGCACTACTTCTTGTATACATACCAATGCACACTATTATACTTAGATGAAAGGTGCTTCCTGCACTAATATTTCCATACATGTATATTAATGGTTGTGTGGTGGTATCCTTAGCTAAATTTTAGGGTCAAAATTTCACCACACTATCTTGTCCATCCTTACAAAAGTCAAACTCTTCAGACTACACTTCTAAAAACTCTATCCCACTTTATCAAATTTATTTCTCAAATGAATCCCAACACATGATTACCACACAGATGCTAAAATTTTGGTTGGCATCTCAGCCAGCAAATTGTGAATATGTGCCACATTCAATCTTTTTTTGTTGTACTTGCTAGAGTTCCAACAGGTGGCTTACATATGCTTCTCACACAACATATTCTTCATCACTTACCTTTAGTTAAATGGTCTTGAAGGTTTTGGCTATCTCCTTACACCACTCCTCTATTTTGTCTTTAAGTTCCTTAGCTTCCTTGAGTAGTAATTACATTTCAAACTTATCCTTTATTTTAATTTTTTTTGCCTCAAGATTGTCTTATTTTATCTTTTCATTTTATATGCACACATGAATAACTTGTGTCATATGTGCAAACTTATAAAAGATAAGCTCAAAAATCTTTGAATTGGCTTGATGAGTGTTTATCATTTTCCTGAAGGCTTCTAGTTATTCCTTAAACTCAACTTGTTTTTTGTTAGCTCATCATTTTCTATCTCTTTTAGGTGATCATTTTGACTCTAGATATGGAACCAAGTGATCAACTTGGTCTCTTAGTTGAAAAGTAATTGGTAAAGCAAAGCATATATGATAAGTAAGGAATCTTATCAACAAGTAAGTGATTCTTCCTATTTTCGTCAAGCTACTTCTTTTCTTATGCATTCACATTATTGACCATGTTCGAACATGATAATTCATTTTTTAATTTTATTAAATACATACCAATGTGTAAACACTCATATTTGGTACAAGCACAATTTCACAACATGCTTTTATAGCCTCTTTGCATGTATACATCTATTGATTGAGTATTAGATATCTAGTGACGTGACCTCTTATGGACCTCTTTGCTTCCATCTTATTTCACTTAATTACCTAAATCTTGGTATTTTATGTTATTTTATTAATCATCATCTAATGTATGCCAGGGATCCCTACCAGTTATTTTTTGTTTATATATTTTTTAGCCCCTGGACACCTGCATCTATTTTGGACACTAGCAACTATGCTAGTGTCTAATTACAACGCAAGTGTCCAAGCTTATATTTTTATCCTTTTTTGTATTTTTCACTTTTGTGATCATTTTTGTAACCCTCTTTGCCCATCCTATTATTGGCTTTTTGTGTGTCACTAGATCCTAATTCAAAATCAAGAGCTCCCTATATATGCAAAGTTTATAGTCTAATTACACTACTTAGTAATTTTATTTGACAATTTTCAAATTAGAAAGTACTATATATTTAAATATATCAAAATCCAATAAAATATTAAATTGAACATCTAAAACATTCAAAAAAGTTAAATTTAATATTGCATCGCTTGTGCAAAGGGTTACTAGGAGAAAGGGCATATAGTTGTACATTTATAATTCTACAAACATACTTAGGAGGGAAAAATACATGTGAGTCTAATGCCCTGTTTGGAGTATTGGATATGTAGGTAGCACTTAACAATAAACATGGTTACTAGGGTTATCTTGAATCATGTGCTAACCCCTTTTTGCCAAGTTATAAGAGGTCTAATGCAAAAGAACTAGGGTTTTGCTCATCGAATGTGAATTAACTTTTTAAGGTTATGGAGCTTAAACCCTAAGTTGTTAAAGGGGATGAGCATAGTAAATTAGGGTATAAAATATGCAATAAATACATCCACTGATTTGTAATAGAATTAACCTAGTTTGACCTTTATAAAAGATAACAATAAATGATGCAAATAAGTACTTAGTTGTAAATTGGTTGAGATGGAATATCTAGAGACTACAAACTAAGATATGATCTTATTTGAGTGTTACAAATAGGATCTAGGTGTCAAAACCCATCTTGAATAGTAGCACCAATGGTGCTAGTGTCCTTTTGGCACTAGTGTCCTCCTTTTATAATTGTTCTAAACTTTTAGGTACACCTGTGTTTGAATATGCCAACCCTATTCATATGCACACAAGTTTTAATTCTCTATCAATGACCTATTTTGACTAATTTTATATGTAAACCCTAGACCTCCATGTTATCATGACATCTGATTGACATAGGTATAAAAGTGTGATGTTAGTGGGGTAGGCTAGACATCCTCAACACACTTATATAATGAGATTTTCCTACATACCAATACTCCAAGGAGGGATCAAGACCAATTAATTTTTTCCCACCTAAGAGTTAGTGTAAGTGCAAGTGAAGCTAGTATTAATATTAGTTTGAGTGCTTTAAATATGCTTCAGAGTAGAAATCTTAGTAATCTGGGCTTATTAATGTTATAGATGGCTATATGCAGAAGTAGGGAAGAATAGGGATTGATAACCTTGATTGTGCACAACTTATTCTAAGTTAGTTTGTGTTGTTGCATCTCATTTCCATCTAGTGGATAAAAGGTTAAAAGTCATATATATATATATATATATATATATATATATATATATAGTGGTTTTGTAGGTCTTAAAAGAGATTTAGACCGACCCTAGTTGGTTATTAATTTGAAAATATATTCATTGGTGTCTAAAGGTGGGAAAAGGACAATAACACCTAAATTGAGACACTAAAGCTAGTGGTTTCCAAATTATGGTGATAGTCTCCAAGTGGTGGAACCTGAGGCACTAGGGGCTAAGATGCTAAAGTGATGGTCTAGAACTACTTTAAGGATGTCTATGTCTTACACGAAAGATGGATAAGTATCTAAATAGACCCTAAGATAGGTCTGAGGCCAAGTTGTGGATGGGTGGTCTCAAATAATACTCTTAGTGATCCAAATTCAAAGCATTGGTTGAAAGATAATTCAATAAATACGAACAACACAATAACAATAATGCTATCTCTAAGAAGCGATGTTTTATTCACTAAATTTGTAGACCCAAACTTATGCCTATCTCTGAGAAGAGATGTCTGATTTCCATTTAGGGATACATCTTTATTTATACATGTTTTGAAGGTGGGAGGAGGATGTGGAAGGTCAAAAATCTTGAGGGAGATTAAGTGGTTCAACTTCCATGATTTACAACAATACAAAATTCAAGGAATTACTATTTTTAGACCCTTACTATTTTTAGATTGCACTACTAAAATTGAAATTTGAGGCACTTCTATTGGATTTTTTAGGGTCAAAATCCATATATCAAAGCTCCATTCCATCTCACCAATTCTTCTTGTTCTTAACTTTCTAATGGTTCAAATGATAAGTCAATTGGAGCTACGGTGCAAAAGTTATGGCTCTCAGAAGTTCTATCATCAATTGGGGTGGACCTGTCACCTGAATTGTTGCCTAAATTGTTGCCCAGATCACTTAGTACTCAAATGTCATTTTTATATGATTACATTTATCCCCCCACCACCCCTCGTATTTTATAATTGTAGCAAAGTAAAATGACTAGGAAAAAGGAAAAATAAATGTACCTCAACTTACCTAAGAGGCAAAGCCTATGAATCTGGGTCTGAGTGTGTGAAGCATGCTCCATTACATGTATTGAAAATGAAATATGCATATATCAATATTTAATTAAGAGATATCAACATCAAAAGACAAAACTGAGTAAAGAGAATAGAGAGAAGAAAGGAGTGAATACACTTCGTTGGGTACATAAACCAATGCATAAACTTAGTTACATCATCTCTATGTGTGTGTAGATAGTGATAAATTAGTGAATAACTTGGATTGAGTTGATGGCTTACTCAATCCCCATGTGTGGGTGGCTCAATAACTCAATCCAATTTTAACTTTTGACTCCATCATTACCCACCCTTGCTTTGTGGATCATGACTTGTGAATAATTTAGACTGGAATGATGGTGTGTCCAACCTCTCATATAGGTGGTTGAAGAACTCAAGTAGACTATGACTCCATCATTTCCTACCCATGTGTAGTAAATGCATATAAAATTGAAACTATGTGATGTAACTAAAATTGTATAAGATGGCTCTAGGCCACTCGAAAACTATGAAATGTAAAATGGCTCTAGGCCATTTGAGAATGCCAATCATTACAGATGAAGTAAGGAATCAATCTAGTGTATAACTTAGAACATGGTGTATGGTGTGTATAATGTAGATAATGACGTGGAATTTGTCATTCCATCTGATCAATTGGTGCATAAGTGCGCATATGAAGACAATGTTTCACACACATGCCCCCAAATATGATATAATGTATGGATTATTGGTTTAGTTGTAAATATCTATACCTGAGTATCTGAAACTAAAATTAGAATGATCATATCATGCATGATGCTCCCAATCTGAGCAAAATGGTATGAATATGTGTTAAACTGAGAAAAACTTAGTAATTTGTAACTAAACATGTGTAGACCTGAACTATACCTATTGTACTTTTTTGGCCAATCTATAATTTATTGAAATTGAGGCTACTAGACAATAGTGTCATATCTAGACAATCATGTTGGTGGTGCTAGTGTCATATTTTGGGTGCTAATGTCCAACTTTACTAATTTATTTATAAATGAAACTAGTCTTTATGTGACTGTTTCCCATTCTATTTTCCTAAAACTAGTTTCTGTGTTTTGTGCCTGTGTGCTAAAAACTGTACTCTAAGTGTATTTGAATAGCCTAATTTTTGTGACAAACTTTTGTGAATGCCCCCTATTTTGATGGGAGTTGTTGAACTTGTGCAAGAATTGTCCTCAAAATAAAAATCTCTATAAAATGTGTGTTAGTCGGAGCATATATTATATCTGTGTAATAAATTAATATAATATGCATACATAACATCGAAATGTAAGATAGTTTGAACATAAATTTGTAATGTATAATGTATGTTATATCTATCATTCACAAGGCTATCAAGATAGATATAACAATGTATATGAATAATAAATATAAATAATAAATTAAACAACTAAGTAGGGAGATGGGGGTATGATGTCTATCAAGGCACCCAAGGAGGAAAGGGAGATACATGAGGTCCCTCATGGCATCTAAAATTGGAGTGTATAATCAATAAGAGATAAGTGTCATGGGCATAACGCATACATACAAAACACATGAGGTATGAAAAGTAAGCCAAGGGGCCATAATACAAGGGACATAAGCACATATCATTAAATCTGAGAAAGCAAGTCATATAAGGACATGTTCAAATGTCCACATACCAAAAAAAAAAAAAAGCAAGTTGGCATAGAATCACATGGAAGGACATGTATAAATGTTCACATACACAATCAAGAAGGCACACACAAAGACATGGGTGCATATCCAAAGCATACATACAATGAAAGGAAATGGCATATAGCCATAAAACAATGGCATATTTAAATGCCGTCAAATAGATGTAAAAGCATAGAGACACAATCAAGTCTAAACTAGGAAAGCTAGAAATGAAAGTATACATGAACATGTGGTACAAATCTATATAAAAGCAAAGATATACATAAACTAAGTCTAGAGTAGTAGTCAGTAGTAAATCTAAGTAGTGTGAGATGATCAATATCATGCTATAACAATGCTAAATCTATCATATAGAATTTAGAAAGATGTAACCTGGCAATCAAAAATGTGTATAGGATTCCCCCAAATGGGTGAATGTATAAATTGAAGAACCCATGTATTTGTGTATATGCTCCCAGTGGGTAGATAGTAGAAAATAGTGATCTATGTAGTGCATTGGGTGTTGTAAGTATCTACGAACACTAACAAGAACAAGTGAAACATGTATGTATGATAAAAACTGACTATACTAAGATAGCTAGCATATGTAGTGTGTGGAAAATATAAGAAATGTAAACATAGAAATACATACAATATATAATTTATATTTTCTAAGTAAATATTTGATTATTTTTTGTGTTTTTGACATATTATATTATTTTTATATTTTTTGGATATAATCAATGTACAAGTAACATAAAAATGAAACTATATACATGAAGCAAGAATGAATGAAACTATGTACAAGTAGGGAGGAACATACTGACTAATGAATTTCATGAGAGACTCGCTATCAATGTGGCATATGTGAAATTTAGGAATGGTAACCTCTCATGCAGTGTGATTGATATGTTGTTAAATTGAGTTGTAGTGTTAATCTAAGTATTGTTCATTGTCAGTATCTTGGTAATTTTAATAACCTAGATGGTTGTACTCATCATTATTATTTTGATTTTGAACCAATGGAATGATAGTGTTGAATTTTGTTGTATCTGGATGAGCATAGGGAATTGCCTCATAATGTGGAATTGAAACTTTGTAAAGTATGCTTTTCAATATTTTTTGTGCTTGTTCCCCTTAAAATTATGCTTATTGTAGGCATATGGTGTTTTGGAGGCTCTTTTGGTAGAAAGCCACTTTTGAGAATGTTTGTTGGCTTAGCATGATTTTGAATTTGTAATTTAAGTTCTTTCTCTTTTTGTAACATTTCTTATGTCTCTATATTTTTTTTCCTTGATAAACTGTATATGTGAATGATTTACCTTAGGATATTCAATAATTCACAAACCTCATTGACCAACATTATCATCTACTATAACAGGAGTAATGATGCCTTTGGTATGTTTTCTCAACCCTTGGCATTGATAATCAAATTGTTGTAGGTAATTTTGACCAAACCCATACTATTTTGAAAATAAAACCTCATTTTGGAGAGGTATATTTATATCCTTCACTTGCTTTACCTGTGCTTGTATTGTTTTTTGTTCTAATTTTAATTTGTGAACCTTTTATTGTTTTGAGTTATGCTTTGGTAGCCACTTTTGTACTATTTTTAAATTTTACCCCTTTTGAATATGTTCTTGTATCACTATGGATTGCTTAACTGATGTATCTCACGTAGGTTCCTCATTAGCAAGGATGTGTTGTATATGATTTTTCAATGCCAAACATGAATCTATGTGATGACCATGCATTTTATGGTATACACAATAATGTCTATATCTCCTTACTAGATGTAAAGGAGGTAGGTTGATCAACTTAGTTTTAATCATTTGCCTTAAAATATCACTTGAACTTTTATTTGATCTTGGAATACTTTTTGAATCACTAGTTGTAGATACCCATTGTTGTGATTTTTAGTTTTGATATGTAAAATTCCTTACCACAAATTGACTAGGTGAAGATGAATATACATGATTGACACTAGTGTGCCCTAGGGGATCTTGTTTTGTAATCTAATTTTCTAATACTATCATATTTCATGAAATATTTGATTCTAGTTTTGTAATTCTACAATTAACTTGCTTATACTGATAATTTGATCACATAAAGTCTCACAAGTGCAAATATTAGTTCTTACTAGTTAAACATGTAGGCATGCACCTTGTAGAGAAGATATGGAAAGGGAAAGGTTTCAAGGATGGATAGGATGAGTATAGAAATTTGAGATAATAGTATAAGTTTCCTCACCTCATGGATGAGTGATATCATGGACTTGGTTAGAGGGAAAGTAATTATCACCCTCTTGGAGATGAGGAGAAAAAGAATCCTCTTTATACATGAAATTTGGTGATGTAACTTGGAAGAGGGATGTTAGGGTAGAATATATTAGGTCAGAAGACCCTAACACATCCAATAAAAATAGGAAACAAAATGAAATAAACCCTAATAGCATTTAGGGCTAGGGTTTAGATAGTATCAATTTTTTTGGGTTATGGAGTTTAAGCCCTAATTTGTTAAAGGCACTGAGTACAATAAATCAGGGTATAAAATATGTAAAAAATATAGTCACTAATTTGTAACTAAATTTTTCTAGTTTGATCTTTTTAAAAATAAGAACAAATGATGAAAACAAGTACTTAGCTATAAATTGATGGAGATAGAAGTTCTGGAGGGTAAAAACAGGGACATGAGTTGATCTGAGTGTTGCAAACAATATCTAGGTGTCAAAACCCTTCCTGGACAGTAGCATCCCGACTAAAAAATAGTGTTAATGGTGTCAGTGTCCTCCTTTTGGTATAATGTTCTCTATGCAAAACTATTATAAGATTCTGGGTACACTTATGTTTGATTCTACCAAGCCTATTCATGTGCACACAAGTTTTGGTTCCCTATCGATGACCTATTTTGACTAGTTTTATATGAAAACCCTAGACCTCCATGTTGTTAGGGCATCTGATTGGCACAAATATTAAAGTGTGATATAAGTGGGGTAGGTTAGATATCCTCAACACCTTATTTTGATGAAAGTTTCCTACATACCAATACTCTGAGGAAGGATCAAGTCTGATGTAGTTCTTCCCACCTAAGTGCAAGTGAAAGTGAAAATGAAGCAAGTTTGAATGTCGGTTTGAGTGCTTTAAGGGTGCTTGAGACTGGAAATCTAACTAATCTGAGCTTAGGAATTATGTAGATGGTTATATGAAAAATTAGGGTAGAATAGTGATTGATAACCTTTATTGTGCACAACTTGTTCTAAGTTACTTTATGTTATTGCATCTCATTTCCATCTTATGGATAAAGGGACAAAAGTCATGTATATATATTGTTCTAGTACTTATGCAGGTCTTAAAAGAGGTCTAAGTTAACCCTTGATGGTTGTTGATTTGAAAAGATATCCATTGGTGACCAAAGGTGGGAAAAAGACAATAATGCCCAAATTGATACACTAACACCATTGGTGCTATTGTCCAAATTATGGTGCTAGTGTCCAGGTGGAAGAACATGAGGCACTAGGGGCAAAGATGCTAAAGTGAGGGTCTGGGACTACTTGAGGGATGTGTGTGGCCTACACAAAGGTGGATAAGTGTCTAAATAGGCCCTAAGATAGGTATGGGGCTAATTTATGGATGGGTGGTCTCAAGTAACACTCTTAGCACTCAAGGGTCATTTTTAGATGATTATAGGATGAATTTGGTGCACATGCAAGCATAATTTGAGGCACAGGGTAGTTATACAAGTGAAAATGTAGGATTAGTATAAATTTATATCCATTTTAATGTGTATCTTTGACTAGACACTTACATCAAAGGTAGACACCTATGTTGACATTATTGTCCCTGTTCAATGTAACCGTCCAATGGGAGGTCAAAACCTATGATGTAATCCTATGATGACATTTGATCACTAACATACCTTAGAATAAAATATCAAACAAGATATGCTCTCTCTTATCCTTTAGCTTCCTTGTACTTGTATTTATCATACATGGTAAATTAAGAAAGATTTGTATTATTGATTGTATTTTAATGTAAATCTAAACATTATCCTTCCTTTCAAATAGTTTATCGATTTGTGTATTTTCTATTTAAATCCCCAAAAACCATAAAATGCAATGTATGCAAGAAATTCAATTGGACACACATTGTGGAAAACATTTGACATAGTTATCACATTGTACATACATTTCTATCAACAAGGGTACAACAATCCTAGTTAATGTTTTAAAATTTATTAACCAATGTCATAAATGTAGAGTTAGAAAAAGAGGGATTGAATCTTCTCATGTCAAGATCAGAGTGTTATACAGAGTGTCATATCGATCAATCAGACCCTATATGATCTCCATGACACTATACTATAGGATGTCCCATTTATCTAACTTGGCACGCAACTCCTCATGCTTAGTTACCATTGTATGATATGCCACCACAACTCTCATTGTAGGATCAAATAAAGGTGCATGGAAATTTTCAATATCAACTAACCTCTTGATAAAAACATCCCTGACTATATCCATGGGCATGTTATGTGTGAGGTCCTATATCACATGGTCTACCATCGTCACCCACTCCTGATTTATTGTAGACATAAGATATACAAATACTAGTTAGCTACATCTATGAAATAAAATACTCTATATAATATTATATCCAAATAAAATGCCATATTTAAAAATTATGGTACTCACATGTGGCTATAACGTTGCCTCGTCTACTTGTGTTGGACCCACAAGGTCACTATTGCCTACATCTCCACCTATCTCTCTTCCTACATCCCTTTCTATTGTAGGAATGACATTTGGGGGTAACTACAATAAGAAACAATAATGGCCATTGAGCTCCCACCCACCACTATGTATAACCATCTATGAATCTTGAATTATCCCCTGTATCCAGGGGAACTATATGATCTCTCTCATCAGCAAGACATGAAGCTAGATCTATAATTTTAGGTGTTGGCCTATCATGGGTCCTTTGCCCACTTCATGTTGTCTGATGACAAGGGTAGGTGCCAATGGCACTCCCTGCTCTATACCAAACTATCATAAAACATGGTCATACTAAAATAACCCATACACACTAGGAAATTAATCAACTAACCAGTTGATCTAGACCATCTACAACTCATGTACATCCTTAGGCCATCCAAAAAATGTCTTATACAAATGTCATATAATTTGTTTTAAATTTAACCTATCTAGAATAACATGGTATTTCATCATGGTGTGTAGTCTCCCATAGATAAATACCTACCACTTTGAAAATAATTCTGGATGGGCCCACCCAACTAGGGATCTACCAACCGGCCATACCACTGCAATGTGGTCATATGACCAAACATGTAAAAGAGTCCCTGCCCTAATCCATCCATTATGATTCTCCAGTGCAAATATGTAAAGATCCTTATATAAGGGGGCCAATACAGTACGACCTTAGGAATATATGGTATGATCAAGATCAATATGCCAAAATACATGGTACATATGATATGAGATACCCATTTTTCCACCTTGTACTTCTATGAATGATGCCAGTAAAACATAAATAAATTTATGTAACCTCAAAACATCACCTTTAATAATGTTGTCCAAATGAATCATACTAATCAGCTCTATGTCTGGAGCCTTCTAGACACAAAAATGTATGTGAGAACACTGTGTTGTTCCCAAAATCCATCACTTATTTTTGTGGACAACATATCAACTATTTTGGTCTTGTAGGATCAAAATGATCTTTTCCTTTTTTCAAAAAAAATTTCTAAGCATCCAAGCTTTTCAATTATTCAAGCATTTTCAGCTAAGGAACTTGCAGGTTCAACAAGCGGGCTTTGACAAAGAAACAAGTTCCAAATATTTAGGCATTTCAAGGATGGTTCAATGCCAAGGTTCAATCAAAAGACTTAACACCGGGATTCAAACAAATAGAATGAATCATTGAACCTTTGAACTTAGAATGGTTCAAAGGTTCAAAGTGGTTCAAAGGTTCAAAGGTTCAAAAAGAGTTAAGCACTTCGAAGAGTTCAAAGAAGTTCAACCGCTTCAAAGAGTTCAACGAGTTCGAAGACTTTGACAAGTTCAAAGGTTCAATGGCTTCAGAAGACTTAAAAGAATAAAAGGATTCAAAGAGTTAATATTGAACCGTTGAACCATTAAACCTTGAACTTTGAATGGTTCAAAGGTTCAAGGAGTTCGATGGAAAAGGAGAGGATCCAAAAAAATTTGAAGCTTCAAAGGATCCAGAAAGTTCAAAGCTTCAAAGGATTCAAATAAATAAATTGAACCATTAAACCGTTGAACCTTGAACCAAAATGGTTCAAAGGTTCAAAGAAGTTCAAAGTGCAAACAAAAGCTTTGAGCGAATCAAAGAAGTGAAAGATTCCAAAAAGAAGTTCAACCAAATGGTTCAACAGAAGAAAAAGAGAGCAAATGCGGCCCTTTACAAAACATTGAACCGTCGACCATTGAACCACTTTGAATCTTTGAACCATTGAATCTTTGAACCAAAATAGTTCAAGGTTCAAGGCTCAAAGTGGTTCAAGCGACCAAGTGACCAATGACATCCCTGCGGACATCAAATTTAGGGTAATGAAATATCCATTGATTTTCAAAGATACAGACCTGGGAACAAACTCAGTGACCAGCCAAAGAAGGAGTCGAAGGAGCCATCAGAAAGTGAGAAGTTAGCCCAAGAGCTCAGATCACCAAGGAAGAAGAAAATGTGGCAAGGAAAGAGAGAACAAAATGCTACAGGAAATTCAGAAATATTTGTAGGAGAGTTATTTCCAATAGGTGGAATAGTCCACCAGGTGGACATCAGAGAGCGCAAACATTCAAAGGCACGGCCTATTTTTTTACATTAAGTAAAGGCGAATGGACAACTGTGTAAGCATCATAAATAAGAATAGACAACCCATGCTTGGGAAGAGACATTTGAGATGATTCAGAATGCCAAAGTCAAGGCCGATGACCTATTCCAACATGGCCCTTTCACAAATATTCAAGGCATTTAATTCAGCATGGGTTGTTTTCATAAAAACAAACACCCAAGTCTTTCTCAAGGATGCTATATATTGTAATCTCTCATTTTGTAGAAAGGAGATCTCTCTGTTATTAGAAGTGAAACTCTACCCAAATTGAAAGGCATTCTTGAGGTTTTGAGCTCAGACTGTTAATCATATTTTGTTATTAGAATGAGAAAGCAAGTGACCTTTCAGACTTTGTGTTGAAATAGCTTATGTTATCTAGGAAATTATTCTTATGTCTGTTTCCTAAATATAGTCTTGTCCATTTAATTAAATAAGCAGAATTAGTGAAAGTAATTTGGAAGGTGTTTTGAAGCCAATTGTGGGAGACTTTGTGTTGCCATCATTATCTTCAGTCTGTTTGTTTTATGTTGTAGTGTAAAGTATATTGGTGAGGCTTTGAGCTCTCATTACCCTTCGTAATCCTTCATTTTGTTGTAGTTGAATTGGAGACTTTGTGTTACACTTCATTCTATTGTGTTACTGCATCCTGATCAGTGAGAGAAGCAATGAAAGACTATGCTTTCATGGGTTTCTTGTGGTTACCATTACTACCCAAGAAGTCTTCCTTTGGTTTTCTGAACATCATTTCTGAAAGAAGAGAAATGCCTTCAACAATTACCCAGGATTTCTCCTTGTCCTTGTGAGCATCATCTCTAAAAAAAGAGAGATGGATGGTGTCATCCCACCCCTGAGTGTATTTTCAGCTTATATTAGTTATAGTAGTTTACAGGGAACATCCCCTGCCTTATAGGGAAGCTCCCCTTGATGAGAGGAGAGATTTATCTCATTTTGCTATAGTAAACCTGCACACTTTGCCATATAAATCTCCTTATGTTGAGGTTGATATATCTATTTTTCTATCAGTTAGCTAGTGACAAAATATTCACCCAACACACTGAATATAACTAGGGATACTATCTCTAAAAACCTAAACTCTCTCTCCCTTAATAATAATCCAAAAAATTCAATGCACATCCTCTAATGTGACTGTCAACTCACCCATGGGGAGTCATAAAGTGCATGTGTTTGTGTTCCACCTCTCGACTAAGGCTACGAGGAGGTGGATATCATATGGAATCTATCCTAATTAGGCCACATGACCTAACCTTACTTGATCTAAAATGGCCTAGTTGGTCGCATCTAGACCTAGCTTGGCTAAGGTAGAAAAATGTTTATCATGCCAAAACTCCTGAATATGTATATCCTTTTGCAACAAAAAAAATAAATGCTCATTGAAAATTGCATTTTAGTTCAAAAATAAATAGGTTACAATTAAATATTTATAAAATAAAAGGACTCATATTATAGTGTCATCATAGTATGATAGCATCAGACACTAGTGTTGGCATAAGACAATAGTGTCAGACACTAACATTAGTATAGGATGGTAACGTCATATGCTTATGTCCAAGATTGAACACTAGCATCATTTTATTGAATCAAGTGTCCCAGACCTTGATTGAGGTGTTTGTCGATCAACTTAAAAATAAAAAATCACACCCAAAATGAAAAAAATTAAAAAATTAAAAATTATTAGTAAATTTACAACTAAACCTACTTATTAATTCAGTAAAATCCTAGTCATCTAGAGTGTTTGAAGTACATCAAATCTCACTAGTCTAGGAGCTATACCACATGGCATGGTTCTCTCGCTAATTAAATCTCAAATTTTTGAAAAGTTCAAAATGCAAATGACTTCAAATTTCTATTCAAAGTACATAATATACAATTTTTTCACAAACTTCAAACGTGCATATCTTGATCACTTGTGGTCCAAATTCAAAACCATGAGTTGCATTGTGATCCATACAATGAGCCCTTTTATATTACACCAAATTTATTAATGTTTAACCATTACAAAAAATTGCTAAAAATTTCCTACACAGAGATATTATACTAGATTCTAGTGTTGTTACAAAAATAATGTTACAAATTATCGCCACTAATACTACCAATATACAACTTGGTCCCCACGTCACATAAATTATCATCTTTTCCTTTTGTGAGGAGATGACTAGCAGCTACTATATCCCCTCCTCCCTAAATGGGGGACATCTTAATAGGGGCATGTTTACATACATATTATTTAAAGTCAATTACAATTTTTGGATTCTCCAAATTCAGTGGGGGCATTCTTTGGAAGCATATCCTCCTCAATTGTTCAGCATTCAAAATATCCAGATTTAGTAGGGACATGTATTTAGATCATGTCCTCCATATTGGCACTTATATAAGCTTTCATATTTCTCCATATATTGTGGGGGCATGTTATGGTAACAAGCTGCCCACACTTTGCATAAAATTCAAAATTTACAAAAAGCACATAGTTATATGGTTCATATTCATAGTTGTGGCATAATTTTGTACTTTGGTAGAATATTTTTACATGGTTTAAGCATGAGGCATATCTAAGGTGCATATGTTATGAAATGTGCACCTAATATTGTAAATTCAAAATCACTTGTAGATTTCAAAACATTCTCAAGTACTATCATCACCTACCAGGATGTACTTTTACGAACTGTATTAAGCCTTACATGTTTGCATCAATTGGCTCTTTTTAGTTATATTGGAGTAATTAAATCATCCAGTCTCACCAATTTTTTGGGTGACCTTAATTAAATCACTAATCCTATATCAATTTATATATGTTTGCATTCATGTTATGTTGGTTGGGAAATGATACTCTCAATAGCCGAAGATCACTCTTCCTATTCCTAGTTAGGGGCATGATCACCTCCAAACTCTCCCTATTCCAAGTACAACACCACCATGGTGAAACCCAAGTGACAACTTGTAAGTTCATTCATATCCCTGGCCATAATATGGATGAGGTTGCAACCCCTTGTCTACTTTTGTAGTTTACAGTACTCCAGAACCATTACAACATGACACCTACACAAGTGTATTCTATCCATGCTCTTTATTTATGCTAATTTTTATTTATTGCTTACATATAGATTATATACGTTGATTACTTTGTGGCATACTCTTGGTTGTAGATAATGTTCAAATGAAATATTCAAGGAAAGCTCAAGCAAAGATAAGGTGTGTTGTCCACACCACCATATGCATTTTTTTTCTTTTAAACTAGTAATCTCAGTTTTAATGAATTACTAGATTAAAGAGGGGGGTGATGTAGACACCTATATTTGGTATAATCACAATTTCGTAGCATGTTTTTATAGCCTCTATACATGTATGTGTCTCTTGACTGAGGATTAGATATCTAGTGACGTGACCTCTTGTGGACCTCTTTGATTCCATCTTATTTCACTTGATTTACCTATCCCTTAAGCATGTATGTTATTTTATTACTCCTCAACTAATGTATGCCAGGGATATCTACTTATTATTTTATATTTTTGTATGTTTTAGTCCCAGGACACCTACGTCCATATTGGACACTAGCATCGATGCTAGTGTCCAACTATGATGCAAGTGTCCAAGTTATCTTTAAGCCTTTTTCATATCTTTCTCTTTTGTGATCATTTGTTTAACCCTTTTTTCACATCTTATTTTCAATTTTTTGCATGTCACTAGATCTTAATCCAAAATTAAGAGGTCTATATATATAAAAAGGCTATAGTCTAATTACACCACATGGCAATTTGATTTGACAATTACCAAATTGGAAAGTATTATATATTTCAAGCTATAAAACTATATTAAAATAATAAATTAAATGTTTGAAGCATTCAAAAAGAACAAATTTATTATTGCATTGCTTGTACCAAGGGTTACTATGAGAAAGAGCATATAGTTGTATAGTTACAATTACATGAGCATACATAAGAGGGAGAATTATATGCAAGTCTGATGTCCTCTTTGAAGTATTGGCTATATACACAACACTTAAAATAAGTGAGGTTGTAAGGTTAGCTTGACTCATGTGTTAACCCATTTTTACCAAGTTACAAGAGGTCCAATGCAAAATAACTAGGGTTTTGCTCATCAAATGAATTTGGCACACACGTAGGTATAATTTAAGGCACAAGGAAGTTATATAGTTCCAATGCAAGCCAAGTGCATATTTGGATCCACTCTTGTGTGTATCTTTGACTAGACACTTATGTCATAGGTAGACACTTGTATCGAAGTTACTATCCCTATTCGATGCAACCATCTAGTGGGCAAAAATAGTCAAAATATAGAATGAACAAGGTCAAAGCTTATGATACAGTCTTGTGATGACTCATACTCATTAAAATACCTTACAATAAAATATCAAACAAAAAATGCTCTCTCTTATCCCTTAGCTTCATTATAATTGTTGTATCTATTACACATGGTAAATTAGGAAAGATTTGTATTATTGATTATGTTTTAGTGTAAATTTGAACATTATAATTCCTTTTATATACATGCTAATCTGATCACCCTAATCATTCAATTAACTTCACCAATTATCCCAACTAAATTCATTTAATTAAATAACCCTTTTTCTAAATAATAATATAATCCCTCCTCACTCTATATATTTATTGCACCATACCAACCTTTCTACATACCCCACATAATATTAATCCATCACTTATCGCATTAACCTAATAATCCAATTTTATTTAATCCCCACTTGAACACTTACTAATTTAAAATTAAAAATATACTAACTACCCCCTACACACCTACCCATATCCTTCTCTACAAACCTTATTCCTTAAACGCTATCTAAAACCCCTATCTAATCCTCAATAACTCCTAATGAAGTCTAGAGTTCTCTAACTCTATAAACTTCCTCCAATCTCTCCAATCCTCTATAACCCTCTAAATCTAGAGGATTCTTAGGAATTTTAAATTCCTTTTTATTCTCTCTACCACACTTATAAATAGCCATGCAAAGATCTTGGCTAAAGTAACTTGAAAATCTATGAGCCTTCATGCTAAAATATTATATCAACTAAATATATCAAGCTATCAACTTAGTCTATTGTCAAGCTAATCACATATTGTCAAAGAAAATCTAAGTCTAAAATGAAGTAATCAATTAAGCATTGAATCCTTCTTTTGTTGGATCTTGATTTGAAGCATTTGGATAAATGATTGTGATGCAGGTATGATTGTTTCATTTTTTGTGTGTACTATGATCCTTTTGGCTCTAAATTTTAATAATGGATTATTTTTTTTAGTAGATTTTGGTTAATTTCATGATTTTAAATCTATTTCTCAAAATTTACATCTCACATTTGGCATTACCCCTTGACCCCATAAGGGGCATTGCCCTTTAATCCTGTAATGGGTCCTGCCTCTTGACCCCATTGGTGGATACCACCCCCAAACCCCCATGTTGTGGCCCCTCATTCAAAAATTATAATGTAAAACCTATGATTTTTTTAGTGTTTTTATTAAGGCTTATTAGGTTAACCTTTTATTTGGATTTTTACAGAGGTAAAATTAGTGGCAATTTTATCTTGCTTAAGACTACTAACATCTTGTCTTGTAGGTCTGTGTCTAAAATCTTATCTTTTAGGTCATACTTTTTTTTGTCTAATGTCTTATCTTGTCGGTTTCCCCTCAAGATTTCCAAATTGAAACTACTAATCACTTACTTTGTTGGTCATTTGTCAAATATTTTGGTATTTTTGAAAACCATAATTTTATATATCACACCTAAATTAATCAGTTAGTCAAATTTTTATCTGCTTGTCTATACCTAAGGGCTACAATGGTGTATGATCTTCTACATGTATCCTTGCGATGAGTATCTAAGGATCAAAAACTACTAATAATCCCTCCCATTTTTATTTTTTAGAGGTAATGTGGCATGGAAGTGATTCCCACACACCTACCATAGTCTTAGGGGTTGGTGATGTGGATTTCATCACCATGCATTCAACCACACTCTATGTTTTGATGGAGTATAAAAATTAAGGATAATTGTCATTATGACAAGCAATTGACCTCATAAAGGTATTTCATGAAGGGAAAGAGTTAACTCTTTCACCCAAGCATCAGATAATATCTTATATAGATTCAAACCCCACATACCTAGTGTGTATCGAGGATGCCCTTAGAGATCCCAAACAACCTAGAACAAGACCTTTGTCTATAACAGGCAACTTGTTACCAGAGTTAGTATATGATCTTATAGTGATTGTTATGTGTAGAGGGGTTGAGAGGGTTTGAGAGATTCTATAATAGGTCACCAACTTATAGCCTCACCTGCAAAGCTGTTAGATGGTGCAATTTTTGAATTACACTCCCAAATTAGTTTACAAATGATAGGTTTATTATTTGCTCAATTTAGTAAGTGTTGTGTTAGACCAATATTGTTTATGAGCCAAATCAATCTTTTACCCAAGCCTATACACACCTATCTAGGCCTCATTCATATATCATCATCTTGTATATCCTTATCTCATCATCATATCATCTTATACATCATTTTGTGCATATAATATTTGTACATTTGTGTACATCCTTTAAAACTTGTCCCATATACCATTTTGACCTATATCTCTCATAACCTCTTATCCTAATCATATCCTAAACCTATACCAACTCATCTCTTCTTTACCTAATCCAGTCTTGAGTATTATATCTTAGCCCTACCAAGGCCTTCAATTATCTCCCACAACCTAGCGATACTCTAGTTTTGTTTAGTCATACCACTATTTCCACATCATTAATCTTACTCTTTAGTATACCTAGATCACATCCTTATCTTGTATCTTGTCCCATCCTAGTCATACCCTCATTACCTCATATTTAGTCTAATCTTACCTTGTACATCATCATATATTGCCTCACCATTATCTCATCTCAAGTCACACCCCTTTCCTATCCTTTAGTTTTACCCTACACCATATTTTAGATATACCCTCTCATCTCCTTCATACATTCTTATCTTGTATAACCTAAATCATATTGTATATACACATCTTGTACATTTTTCATTATATTGTATATCCTTATCCTTCATCATATCATGTACATCCTTAATATTATATAATCTTGTATATCTTGTACATCTTATCATCCCATGTTAGACATATCCTAATCTAGTTTTACCTTGACATCCTCTTATTTATTTATCACCCTATCTAGTACATCCTTATCATTACCCTTCATCTCATCCAGCCTTATCATGTCTAGATAGATCCCATCTTACTTTGTCTTACAACACATCTAGTTCGATTTGTAGGTCACACATTTATCCAAACCATGCTTATCATACCCCTAATCATCATTACATCACCAACCTTATATACTTTTCATGATCTCATTCCCATTATATCCATCCCACCTTGAACAAATTGGTATAAGGTTTGATCTAGTCTTTACATATCATCTTATCACTCTAATCCATCATCATCTTTTCTATCACCCGTTATTCTATTTAGTTAATACCTTATTAAGAACCTATCACTTTGTTAGTTTCAATATAGCATCCAATCATTCTCAATCTAATGGTCTCTAATCTAGTCATATTTCCTATTTATAACTAACACCCATCCAATTATCTTGTTAGTTTGAATCTAGGCACTAGTTGAATCCCCATCCTTTTGCTAGCTTAAATACTAGGCATTGTGGATAGATCATCAACACCTATCATACTATTAGTTTGAAATCTAATCCTACTCTGATATCATAATCCATTTAGTCTATCTCATCCTCATCATCACCTATAATACTAGCTCAAACATTTAGACTTACTTTGTCCAAGGACCATATTTTTATCCAAGCCCTCATTTGCCTTCACATCAACCCCATTTTATCATTTGAATACCTTTCATTAATCATCTACCCAAATGGATTTGGACCCAATTCTTATGGAATAATACCTATTTTCCAATAAAGATGAGATCTTTTTGTGGGTCCTAGAAATGAGTGTCTGCCTACCTATAAACCTTGATCCTATCAACCCTTAATTAATATCCCCTATCTTTCCCCATCAATAATATCCATATACACATAGCTTTTATGCTATCACACCATAGTCTATAATAATGTCCATTCATCATAACTATCATCATAATGTCCCCCAATATATAAGTGATGAGGTCACCCTCTTTCACCAGTATATCTTAACAATAAGGATAAATTCCTATTAGGGATATTGAAGATGGATACCGACCTTTACAATGATTTTTGAACCCTTACACCTAAGGTCACCTACCAAATAAGTGCCTCAACAACCCTTACCCACATCTAACTTTTGTGACAACCAATCCCATTCTGATCCACTAGTCCTAATCCTGCTCATGACCTTCCTAGTCAGTATACTAATAAAGAGATTGCCTTATTTAATAAATAAAATGTTTTCCAACAAGGATTTGGTCCTCTTATGTCTCTTAGAAATGGGCACCCAACTTCCCATAAGATTCAAACCCATTCAACTAATCTTACCTCCATTTCACACCCATCCATAATTGAATCCTCCATTTACCAATCAATGTCCATCACAAATCCCCCATCCTACTAAAAAAGGGAAGCCTAGATTGTCAACCTCATCTAATTATGGTTTATCTCCTAAACAATGTCACACTTCACCATCCCCCAATATCATGACATCACAATCACATTCTTCCACTCCTAAATCTAACACTTACACATCCAACACTATAAACAAGTAATATACCATTCTCTCAATATCCATAAAATCCATATTTTGGAAACTAAAGACCATAGGCATGATTTTCTACCCAAAAATAAGACCTATAGATTTGTCCAAACATATACCCTCATGGTATCAAGTAGAACAATTTCGTCTATACCATAAAGTCCCCAAGCATTCTATTAATAGATGTCTCCCTTTTAGATATTATGTTCAAAACTTAATTGATAATAGCGACATTGATTTAAGGTTGAATCCAATGCATCTATACCTAAGATAATGTAAAAAAGGGTATGCCAATAACTGATTCCTAATTATGATCAATTTTCTTCCCTCTTCAACCAAGGTCATGACCTTAATCCTCGCCATACCAAAACCATCATTGATCAAACCATCCCTAAATCCTATTCACATCAAATCCCATATTTTCACAAATCCATTAAGCCTAAAGCATCTATTTAAAAACCCAAGTTGAAGAAAATACTTGTAGACAATGATAATATCTAAAAGGCCCTCTCTAAGGATACTATTAAAAAATCATCTATTGGAAACATCACCTCATTCACATCCCTATCAAAATCACCATCAGAATGGTCAAGATCATATCAAACATCATCATATGAATTATAATCCACATCAGAATCATCATCACTTACAGATAACGAAAGTCATGTTGACACCTATCTCTTTGAGAATGTCTCTAATTCGAAAGTCAACTAGTCAGAAGACATGTCTCTTAATTCAAGATAGGATGATGAAATCATAATAAAATCATTAGATGATTTATCAGTTGAAGATCATCAAACTTGATATGACTCGAGTTTACATGTTAATTCTATAAAGATTATTAGTGATCCTTTTGAGATTATTGACACTTTCTCTGACATTGAGTTTGGGTATCTTGGTAGATTTTATAAAGACTATGTTGCCCATCATCCTCTTAATATACCCCTTTCACCACACATCCTTGATCATCCACCTCCTGTTAACAATCCATCCATCCTACTCCTTGAATGGGACAAATAGGAACACACATCATGGGATTCCCCTCAACATGCAATCTCATGTGCTGAATCTACAAGGATCCAAGCCAATAATCAACTAATCAAGTCAACTATGATCCAAAAGTAATCAATCAAAGTCAATAATATTTATGTAATCAACCATGTTAAAAAGCATCATCCCCTCACAAAAATATCCTTGAAGCGTCATGGGATCATCCAAGTCAAAATAATCATCCTATGAGTCTAAAGTCAAATACCCTTGGTGAAGCCCAGTTACAAGCACTAGAGGGTAATAAAAATCCAATCAAATCATCAAACCAAGAAGCCATTATGGCACCACTTACCATATAATAGAAATAAGTCAAAATAAATGTGGCTGATCATCCTTGTAATATTTGGATTAAATAATAAATTAGTCATAGGGTCTTGGATCCCTTAATCTCACTTAACATACAACACCAATAAAAAATGTCCCCTCTACCATATCCAATGGTGTATGCACCTGTTGAACCCCATTTTCAATCTCATCCCAGTCACACTACTCATCATCATGTATCACTCATCCACATCCTCTACCTCACTATCAAAATCATCCAATTCTATCCCTGCCACACATCACTTTCCTAGGCAACATCATCTCTCACAAGGGTTATAAAGACACCTAGTTGAGATGTCTGGAGGATGCTAAATCAATAATCAATTAAGGTCACAAGGACATAAATATAACCATTAATGAAAACATGATCCTAGTATCACATGTCTTCAAAATAAGTGTTATCTGAATATCAATAAAGTATTTACATCTTGCATCTCACCCACTTATAATAAATCAAGATGCTGATAAACATGTCAAAAAAATCATCCAACGGTGAAAACTAGTCTTTTGATGCCAAAAGTACCATGATGAAAACCAATTTTTGGCGTCATGGTAAAATAATCTATTATACAAAAGTACCTCAACACTTGGGGCAAAAAAATCAATTCCTTGTCAATCCCATCCATGTCATCCTTATCTATTTTATCCCCTCTATCAATTATTTCTACCCATCATATGCTATCATATTGTGCATCCTATTGTGTCCATAATTTCTTTCAATATTAACTTTCGTAAGGGAGTGGAAGATGTCTTGGGAAATGTTTTGGAATCATCTTGACATATCATCTAATGGACACTCAGATAACTAGTTATTTTGTTCCTTCATGATGTGGTCATTAGTAATCCCTAGTCCATTATTCGTCAGTCCTCATCCCCTTTTCAACATCACCCTCATCCTTCTGTCATCCCATCCATTATTCCATCCATCATTATCCTGGTTGCTAGGCTTGGTATTCCCTTTGCTAGTAACCCCATTTGTATAGTGTACATACATATTCCCAAAATACCTAAAAATTAAAATATTCTAAAAAAAAACTAAAATTCATAAAAATTCCAAACCATCTCAGTTGTCTTATCTTATGTCATCTTGTCATATGTCCTATGTATCCCGATCATCTTATCTTATGTCCTAAGTCATACATATCATCTTGTCATCTTGCATTGTATTTATCCTAGTGGTCTCATCATTTTATCTTCTCTTATGTCCTAATATTGAGATCTAAATCCTTATCCATAACCTTATCCTAATATAAGTCCTTAGTCTACTCAAACTCCATACCCTTGTCCAAGTCTATAACTTTAATCCAAATTCACATCATCATGACCAACTTAGTTTAACCCATCACCTAATCAATCATCCCATCGACTCTCATTAGGATAATAGATAAGACACTAATTACAATACATCTCTATGTAGATACTTGTGTATGTTACTTGTATGCTCTGTGTTTTTTGACTTCTTTGCATGTCTTTTTTCATGTATACATATCTACGTTTGTTTGCTTGTATATGTTATCTTCTTTTAGTTAGTCTTGCATCATGTCTCTTTCATCAAGGGAGCAATGAATGAGGATGTTATGATGGAGCCAAAAAAGCTATAATAATAATTTTGGGTGACATGTGTAGAGTTCATCATTTGCCCCTTTTATAATCATGCACTTTGGCAAAACGTCCTCTTGGTCATACTTATATCATGGGGCATACTAATTATTTCTATATATACATTAGATTGATAAGACTATGATGAAACCTATTACAACAATAATGGATTGACAATGGATTTCACTCATTATTTCACTTATCCTCTCTCGCATGTCTAAATTTCTAATCCTATCATCAAGTCAATCATCTCACTCCACTCATCTAATATATAGTCATTCTTCTAAGCCATCTATTATCTCATCTATATCCTCTAGTTATCATCAACATCTAACATCTCATCTCCCATAATTTATACTAGTCATCTATCTTTATGTCTAACATCTGAGTCGCATCCTCTATCTAACAACTAACATGTCTAATATTCATTATCATCCTCCTCCTCTAGTCTATCTTATCATCTTTTATCTAATCTAAACTGCATTAGCCTGAGGTCTTTTTAGAGTATGTAAGCAGTACTCAATCACATGGTGTGCCTGAGGTGAGCTCAACCACTCTCACCTCTTTCCTCATCATTCATCATTGCATCTCTTTTATCCCTCATCATCCTCAAGTCTTGCATCAGTCAAATCCTTGGGATATAATATCAATCATTAATCAGTTGATCTATTAATCAATCACCATCCCCAAAATCATCTCCCCAATATTCCCATTCATTGCTCAAACCTATTGATTGGTCGCAATAAATCACAACATCCATCTTTTCTTCCATCAGTCATCCATTATCATTGATTGGTCAATTCATCATTTAAAGTTTATAGTTTTCTCCTTCAATTAGGGCATTACCAAGGCCATAACTTTATTATCATCTCTCATTCCATTACATGTGTCCTTGATAGGGGCACCATCACTATTAATCACATTATGGCTCATTAATTCAATGCATTGCAGTCTAATTCTTCCCCTTCATATGTGGGTCACTCAATCATATTGGTTCTTCTCTCTCATCTCCTTCATCATATCACTTGACTTAGCTTTGAGCTACATGATTCATCATTAATCTTATCAAATCATTATCTTATTTTAGCCTGATACTCTCCTATGCATGGTTCTTTGCTTAGGATATGTCGACAGCTTGTGGCCTTCTCTAGCAATCATCTTGGTTTGCAACTCTCCCTATCATGTGTCCTTGTCTAGGATATGTCTAAAGCTTGTGACCTTTTGTCTTATCATCATCATGTTACGGTTGATTCCCTCTTAGGATGTGTCGACAACTATGATATATCATTTTCGCTTCCTATTCATAAGTTTTTGCCAGGGGCATAATCACTTTGGAGCTCATTGCTCATGTCGATTTCATCTTTTTCGTCATTGGTCCCCCATCTAGTAACCTTGTATCTCTTTGCACATCCTATGCCTTATTTCCTCTTTTGAGTGGCCATCCACCTCCTTCCTCCCTGCATGTCCTCTCGAGGAGGCATCATGTGTCCACTAAACATAATTTACCAACATTCATCCATGAATGTATTTTTTATTTGAAAGACCATTACTCTCACTTCATTCACTCACAATGCCATTTCAAAGAGGGGCAAAATGTATGCATGCTAATCTGCTCACCCTAATCATTTAATTAACCTCACAAATTATCCCAACTAATTTCATTTAATTAAATAACCTTTTTTCTAAATAATAATATAATCCTCCATCCCTCTATATATTTATTACACCATACCAACCTTTATACATACTCCACATTATATTAATCCATCACTTATCCCATTAATCTAATGATCCTATTTTATTTAATCCCCACTTTCCCACTTGATAATTTTAAATTTAAAATATACTAACTACCCCATACCCACCTACCCATAGCCTTCCATACAAACCTAGTTCCTTAAACCCTATCTAAAACCCCTATCTAATCCTCATTAACTCTTAATGAAATCTAAAGTTCTATAACTCTAAAACTTCAAACAATCTCTTCACTCCTCTAGAACCCTCTAACTATAAAGGGTTCTTGGGAGTTTTAAATTACATTTTATTCCTTCCACCACTCTTATAAATAACCATGTAAATCTCTTGGCTAAACTAACTTGAAAATCTATGAGCCTTCATGCTAAAATCTTCTATCAACTAAATCTATAAAACTATCAACTTAGTCTATTGTCAAGCTAATTACATGTTGTCCAAGAAAAATTGAGTCTACAATCAAGCATTCAATTAAGCATTGAATCCTTCTTTTGTTGGATCTTGATTTGGAGCATTCGGCTAAAGGAGTGTGATGCAGGTATTAATGTTTCATTTTTTTGGTGCACTATGATCCTTTTGGATCTAAATTTTAATAATGGATTGATGTTTTGAGTAGATTTTGGTTAATTGCATGATTTCATATCTATTGCTTAAAATTTTCATCTCACACCTTTCAAACAATTTATTAGTTTGTATATTTTCTATGAAAATTCCTAAAAACTATAAAATACAATGCAACAATAAAATAATTTGGACACACATTGTAGCAAACATTTGACATAGTTATCACATTATACACATATTTCTATCAACAAGGGTACAACAAGCTTAGTTAATGTTCTAAAATTTATCAACTAACATCATAAATGCAGAGATAGAAAAAGAGGGCTTGAATCTTTGCATGTCAAGATTAGAGTCCTTCATGTCTCCAAAAGAATAACAAACCTTTACCATCTCAACACAAAATGTATATGACTAACAATTTAGTAACACTGCACGATAATTAAATGTTAAAGTTGTTAAAATTTCCAATTGTATAAGCAAAGGAAAACAAAAAAATTATGTGCCTTACACAACCTCAATGACACTCAATTAGAGACTGTACTATTTTTGTGCAGAGGAGAATAAATTATGTTGACATCCAATTAATGAGTGAAAGCAAGGTTAGTTAATGAAGTTGTTAGATAGGTTGTTCACATAGTCTACAAGTCATGCTTAAACCTCCTCTTCCTGATTTTCCCATGTATATGGTTATTGAATGTAATAAATACTTTGCCCTCCCCAACCACCATCCACCCATGGACTATCATCAACCCCACACATTTTTAAATTCCTTTTTTTAGACAAAGAAATCATTAACATATGCCACTCAAAATAGTAATACATAAATCACAAACCATGAAATTACATAAGGTAATAATATAAATTGAAAACAATGATTGTCAAGACTAATTTTCTTTGTAGTAGTAAGATTGTGGTCATTGTATGACCTCTATATCTCCCTTATATTTTCTATCAATCACTATACAAGAATAAAAGATAATAAATATTTAAATATCAAAAAATAAAATGAAAAAAATTAATGATCAAAACCTCTTCCACTACATATACTATAAATATAAATATAAAATTTTAACAATATTCTCATAACATTATTTTCATCAATTTTGTATAAAAAACATTTATAACAATGCATTATTCTACACTCATCTATGTAAAAAACAAATTACCCTATTATTATGAAAATAAGGCCATGATATGTTAGATTTTACCGAAGCTATATGTAGCTCTATATTTTTCCTAGCCATTTATGTATTCCATTTTTTATCTTTAACAAGTTTTCATTCCATTTTACATAGAATTCTTGCAAGGCTATTCGAAAAAACAATATTAAACCATATGTTGTTTCCTTAAAAAAAATACAATACTAATAATAAAATGTATTTTTTGACAAATGTTTGTCAAAATATTATTTTATTTCTTCCTACCTACCTAACCCAGCTAGCTCTAAAACATGGCATATGCTACTACCAACAAAATTAAATGTAGTTTTTTTTCAAATTTCAATTTTGGAGCCCATTTTGTTTTCGGGGGGAGAAAAGTTATGGATTAGGTAAGAAAGTAAGTAGAAGACAAAAAGGGAAATGCACACAGCAATAGTTAGTAGAAAGAGAATGTGCAACAAAATAATAATAATAATAATAATACAACATAACATATGAGCAAAAAACAAAGAGCAACAGTAGTCCATAGAAAGGAATAGAATAGATCATCACTCTATCAGGAGAAAGCAGGAGAACAGGGAAAATAGAGTAGCAACGGAGTAAGAGGTGCAAAACACAATAGTAGTCTATGAGAAGAGAGAGTTACCAACAACAGTTAAGGAAAGTCCTTTTTGAGAGTATTTTGTGAGTTAATTTTAAACATCAATAGTTGTATTTGTATAAGGAGATCTTTAGAGTTAATGGATATATATTTGTGTTTATTTATTCATACTCTTTATCCCCTATTTCAGTCTTTTATTTCATTATTGTGTTGTTTACTAGTTGTCCATCTAGGCCTATATATATATATATATATATATATATATATATATATATATATATATATATTACACAACCAACAGTGTTGTTAGTTTTCTCCAACAATTGGTATCAGAGCCATTAGTGAAGGGCAACCAGGTTGTGAGTGCATTCAGACATGGCAATAGGAAGTTTAGGGTCTTGGCAGTAGCCCCCCGTATTTGATGGGAAAAACTATGATGTGTGGATCACCAAAATGAAGATATATTCAACTCTCAAGAGCTATGGGAGTTGGTTGAAGTGGGGTACAATGATTTTACAGACATGGCAGCCTTCAGTGCCTTAACTCAAGCACAAAATAATATGTTGAAGGAGAATAGAAGGAAATATGCCAAAGCACTCGACTACATACAAACGACTTTGGCCGACTCAATCTTTCCTATGATATCAGCAGCTATCCATTCCAAACAAGCATGAGATATCTTAAAAAATACATATCAAGGGAGTGACAAGGTAAAACTTGTCAAGTTTAAGCTCTCAAGAAGAGACTTTGAGACCCTAAAAATGAAGGAGAATGAGTCAATAAATGACTTCTTCATGAGAACTATGAACATAGTAAATTAAATGAAGACATGTGGTGATGCCCTTGAAGACCATATGATCATTGAGAAAGTGTTGAGGAGCCTTCCAATTAGATTTGACCCTATAGTGGTTGTTATACAAGAGTTAAAGGATAATAGTTGATGAGCTAATGGGTTCTTTACAAACCCATGAACAAAGGCTAAATAGGTCAGCCACCTCCTCCCATGAGCAAGCATTCAAGACCAATATCAATGTGAAAGGAAGGGGGAGAGGATCAAATAATAGAGGAAGAGGAAGATATTGCAGTATTCAAGAAGGTGTAAGCTATATCCATCAAGAGTCACATGGAAGAGGAAGAGGAAGGAGCAACAACATAGTTAGAGGTGGATCTAAACAAAGATATGATAAGTCTAGCATCTAATGTTATTATTGCAAGAGGTATGGACATTGTGCTAGTGAGTGTAACAAGAAAGAGTATGACATGAATAGGCAGAATTCTAAATTCACTCATACATAAGAGGTTGAACCAAATAGGAATGAGAAAGGAGGAAGCTTGTTTATAACATTCAACATTGCCGAACAAAGTGCCAAGGAGATATGGTATTTGGATAGTGGTTGTAGAAACCACATGAGTGGGAACAAAGAGATGTTTAGCCACATAGATGAGACAATAAAATCAGAGGTGAAGATGGGAAACAATGATAAGGTTCCCGTCATGGGTAAGGGCAGCATTTTAATCCACACCAAGCAAGGTAACAAAAGGCAAATTCATGATGTTTACTATGTACTTGGGTTGAAACATAACCTTATCAGCATAAGGAAACTTGTGCAAAAAGTGTACAAGGTCAGATTTGAGAATGGTGAGTACATCATCTTTGATTGGAGTGGTTACAATAGGAAGATAGTAGCAGTCAAGATGAAAAGCAATTGGATGTTTCCATTGAGAATGTAAAGTGAGCTCATAGCAGCATTCAAAACAATGATGATAGCTGAACCTACTCTTTGGCATCTTAGGTATGGACATTTGAGCTTTGGAGGGTTGAACCTTCTTCATAAGAAGCCTATGGTGAAGGGGTTGCCCCTTATAGAACAACCAAACAAGGTGTGTGAAGGATGCATATTGGGGAAGCAACATAGGAGTGCATTTCTTGTGGGTAAGGCATGGAGAGCTAGAGCTCCATTAGAGCTGATCCATTTAGATTTGTGTGGTCCAATGAAGACCCCCTCCCTATCCAATAATGTCTATTTTATGACATTCATAGATGATTACAACTGGAACATATGGGTGTATTTCTTGAAGAATAAATCAGAAGCATTTGAGACCTTCAAGCATTTCAAGGCCATGGTGGAGAAACAAAGTGGCCACTACATCAAGATTTTGAGGATAGATAGAGAGGGAGAGTATATCTCCAATGAATTCATGAATTTTTGTAAAAATCATGGCATAAAGAAACAATTTACAGCCAGGTATACACCGTAGCAAAATGGTGTGGCCGAGAGGAAGAATAGGACCATCCAAGAGATGGTAAGGAGCATGCTAAAGACAAAAGGTTTGCCTAATGATTTTTGGACTAAGGTTATAGAAACAACCATGTACATGTTGAACATTTGTCCAACAAAGAATGTAAGGGATGTAATCTCTCAAGAAGCATGGAACAATCAAAATCTAACTATTGAACACCTTAGAGTGTTCAGTTGTGTAGCATATGCACACATGCTCAAGCAAAGAAGAATGAAATGGGATGACAAAGGTGAGAAGTATATTTTCATAGCATATAGTGACCAGTCAAAGGCATATCAGCTGTACAATCCCATCACCAAAGATCTCATAATCAGTTGGGATGTTTAATTCATTGAGCATGAAGCTTAGGAAGAGAGACAAGGAAAAGAGCATGTTGAAATAAGGGCTAGTAGACCCTTCATTGAATCTAAAATAGTAGGTGGTACAGCCACTAATGCACCAAAATGGACCCTTATTTCACATAGGCTTGATTCATCTAATGGTAGTAGCCATTATAGAGATCAAAGAGTTATTCAAGAGTCTACATCCTCCTCCTCCAACTCAAGTCAATATCAAGTAAGGACAAGAATCTTGAAATAATTTTACGAGCAATCAATGCATGAGCAAAATGAGGATGAAACAATGAATTATGCACTCTTTCTAATAGTTGATGAATCTACTTTGAATTAGTTAAGGATAGCAAGTGGTGTCAGGCTATGGATGAATAAATGCATGTCATAGAGAGAAATGATATATGAGAGTTAGTTGACCTACCAAAAGGAAAAAAGGTCATAGGATTTAAGTGGGTATACAAGATAAAAACTATGCTTGAAGGCAAGATAGAGAAGCATAAGGCAAGGCTAGTGGTGAATGGCTACAAGCAAAATTTCAGACATGATTACAATGAAACATTTACACCTGTGACAATGCTGGAAATCGTAAGGATAATCATAACCATTATTGCCCAACACAAGTGAAAGGTGCATCAAATGGATGTGAAGTCAACATTCTTGAATGGAGTGCTTGAATAAGAGGTCTACATGGGATAGCCACCTGGATATGAGATTCTCAGGCATGAGAACAAAGTGTATAGGCTGAAAAAGGCATTATATGGGCTCAAGCAAGCCCCAAGAGCATGGTATAGCCATATAGACTCATATTTGTTGAGTAATGATTCTAACAAGAGTGCAAGTGAGCCCACATTACATCAAATCATGCAATGAAGGAATGTTGATTGTTGTATTGTATGTGGATGATCTTATATTCATCAGTAATGCAAATCAGTCCATTGAAGATTTCAAAACAGTGATGAAAAACAAGTTTGAAATGACTGGGTTGGGCTTCTTAGAGTACTTTCTTGGCATAAAAGTCAATAAAGTGGATGAAGGCATATTCATATGCCAATCTAAGTATGCAAAATAGGTTTTAAAAAGGTTCAAGATGTTGGACAATAATGCTATATTCACTCCAACCAAGACAAGCCTTAAGTTATGTAAAGATGATTGCAGCAGTAATGTAGCCCTCATACGCTAAAGAGCCTAGTGAGAAGATTAATGTACTTGACTGCAACAAGATCAGACATCATGTATGCAGTCAGCCTCATATCAAGATTCATGGAGACTTCAAAAGAGACATATTGGGAAACAAGCAAGAGGATATTAAGGTACGTGAATGGAACAAGAGATTATGGTGTTTTGTATGTGGTAGTAGATGAGTGTCAACTTATTAGTTACATGAATAGTGATTGGGTAGGCAGACTTGATGACCAAAAGAGTACTTCTGGATATGTATTTTATCTTGGGTCAAGAGCTATATTTTGGGCTTAAAAGAAACAACTAATAGTGTCACTTTCTATAGCTGAAGTGGAGTATATAGCAACCAATGCAGCAACATGTCAGGCTATATGGTTGAGAAGGATACTTTTTGATTTGCAAGAGGAGTAATAAAGAGCTTCTACAGTCTATTATGATAATGTATCATCCATAGCATTGTCAAATAACCTCGTGTTTCATAGAAAGAGCAAACACATTACAATTAGGTATCACTTCATTTGAGAGTTAGTTGAAAATCATGTCATAGAGTTAGTTTTTACAAGTCATATCAGTAGCTAGCTGATATTTTTACTAAGCCATTACCTAAGGACACTTTCATGCACCTAAAAGAAAGATTAGGGGTCATAAATACAACACTAGACCTACATAGTGTTATGGTAGATCTAGAGTCTTACAGTAGAGATACGAACTCAAACAATCTAGCTACAGACTCCTAAAGCACATCTATAGACTCCATTAGTCCATCTACAGACTCCATCAGAAAACCTAAAGACTCCATCAACAGGACTATGGACTCCTACAGCAAATCTACCGACTCCAACAATCCATCTACATACTCAAATAATCCATCTACAAACTCCATCAATCCATCTATGGATTCCATCAGTCTAGTTATAGACTGTTACAAAAAATCTATAGACTCCTACAGAAAAACTATGAACTCTATCAGAAAAACTATGGACTCCATTAGTACAGCTACGAACTTCAGTTATGAATCTCTGGACATGCATAAAAAGGATGTAGAAGTATTTGGTAAGTTAAAGAAAAGTTATAAAGAGGTTTTAGAGACTGAGAAAAGTCAAATTAACCATGGTAGGAAGGTCAAAAAGAAGGGGGAGTATTAAAATATTATTTTATTTCTTCCTACCTACCTAACCCAGCCAACTCCAAAACATGACATATGCTGCCATCAACAAAATTAAATGCAGTTTTTTTTCAAAATTTGATTTTGGAGCCCATTTTGTTTTTTTTGGGGGGAAGCTATGGAGTAGGTAAGAAAGTAAGTACAAGACAAAAATGGAAATGCACGTAGCATCAGTTAATAAAAGGACACTGTGCAACCAAAAAAAAATACAACACCGCAGATGAGCAAAAAACACAGAGCAACATTAGTCCATAGAAAAGAACAAAATAGATCATCATCCTATTAGGAGAAAGCAGGGGAACATGGGAAATAGAGAAGCAACAGAGTAAGAGGTGCAAAACACAGCAGTAGTCTGTGAGAAGAGAGAGTTACCAACAACAGTTAAGGAAAGTCCTTTTTAAGAGTATTTTGTGAGTTAATTTTAAACAGTTGTAGTTGTATTTGTACGAGGAGATATTTAGAGTTAATAGATATATACTTGTGTTTATTTCTTCATACTCTTTCTTCCCTGTTTCAGTCTTCTATTTCATTATTGTGTTGTTTACTAGCTATCCATTTGGGCCTCAATATATATATTTTTATTTCTCTCTCTTACACAGCCAACAATGTTGTTAGTTTTTTCCAACAATGTTATGGTTGTAAAGGAGAAAGGAAAAAGAAAAGATCATAAGAAAGGTTTATGTTATGTGAAAGACTGCATCTTTATATTAAGCATGAGTAATATATCTTGCATTCTCAAGTTCATGCAGCATATGCCAATTGCTAAGTTACAAAAGACAGAGAAAAACAAAAATTAAATATTGTTTAGGTTGAAACCAAGTTTCACATTATTTGGTCAACAAATTCGCTATTTGAACAAGGTTACATTATAATTATTGTGATACGAAATAAGAAAATATGAAAATTTTATAATTGATTAAAATATATAATCATAGAAATATTGATAATTATTTAACTTATGATAATTAATGAGGTATTGACCACTAGCATTTAAAAATAAAAATTTAACAATGAAGTTGAGTCATCCATACAATAGATTAATAGGTTGAAATGAAATTTAACTATTCTCAAAACATATAAAAAATTAACATTTAATTGTAACTAATTTAATTAATAAAGATTATACAAAAATAAATTTATAAATAAATATATTATCATAAAAAAAAAAAAGTTATTGATAATTAATCTTATTTATTAATGAAATATTG
Source organism: Torreya grandis (assembly GCA_037957365.1). Classification (NCBI taxonomy): domain Eukaryota; kingdom Viridiplantae; phylum Streptophyta; class Pinopsida; order Cupressales; family Taxaceae; genus Torreya; species Torreya grandis. Next base: position 843,178 of record JARHVA010001319.1, read on the forward strand.
TTGATGGTTGTTATTTCAACATTTCCTTTAAAATACTAGTATAGCTCATATAGTAAAAAAAGGAAACATTAAATAAAATATAATACTTTATTATAATCTTTATTATTTTGTTATGATTTACTCAAAAATTTGTCTTGCATATGATACAAACCACTAAAAAATTAATTGTATTTTATATAAGAAAAATAAAAATATGATTATACAACTATCAAATTTAACTACACTTTATAATTATATAATCTTTCTTCATGATTTACAACTATGAATCATACATCCAAAAGACACACAGTTACTCTGAAACTGTACTTGGTCCACAATAAAAGTATACCAACAACAATACACCTATTTAATGCCCATATCTCAACATACTAAACCCATAAAAACTTTGCACCAATTAAAAATAAATGTGATTAATATCTTATAACATATAAGCACAACATGAAAGACTAAATGTGGATTTAAAAAAATTAAAAGATAAAATAAAATGTAAAATTACATAATTTAATTGAAACTTACCTTTGTAAGAAGGTTTAAATTATTTAAATATGAAATTTTGATAAACAACATTTGTATATCCTCTTGAGATTCAAAGTTAGAGTAATGGAGGAGATTAAATACAATATTTACTACTTTAAATTTGTTTTTCTCTATTTTACAATCTATGAAAAATGAAAAAATAATATAATGTTTATTTCCATATTTAATCCTTAAAATTATTGCCCTCTATTTCGCAAAAATATTTATTATTATAAAAAATATAAGAAAGACAAAAGCTATGGACATATTTTTAAATGCAAAATTCCACGTTTACTATGAAGAGAAAAAAGAGCCTAACCAAAATTTTGTCCATAACATGTATGACATATATAACATAAATAATTAGGGCACATAGTGAAATTAATAGTCAAAGAATATAATATCATGCTTCTATTAACTTATAGAGTTTATCATGTTCAAAGATAATGCCATCATGTTTTAACTTCGATCTAAAGACTTAAGAGTAGACTGCACTTAATTCTGCTTTTGGTCATTTTTATAAGAAAAAAGCTTAAGAAAACTCAAAACTTTATATTGAACATGAATTAATACCATATTCAACAAAACATATATCATGTGTTACAATTTGAATTGTGCACTAAATAGAGTTTTTTGTTTTTTTAATAAGAAATTTAAAAAGAAAATATCAAAATTGGAACCATTTTGATATGCTCAATATGATAATCCAACTTTAATTTACGACATACTCTCATTAATATTAGTTGTAACAATATTACAACTATTGAATCAATGCACTTTATGAAATGCATAAAAGAAAATTAATATTTAAAATTTAACTTTCAACGTGCATTGATTGTCATTACGAGTTTGACATTCGATATAAGCTAATTCTGCACCATCATAAAACTCTTCGAGAATTTTTTAGTTCAAACATAATAATTTAACTTATGTTTTTAGTTAATGCTTCATCCTCATTGACTCTTAGAAAAATTGATAAATTACCAATAAAAACAATCTAAAATAGTTAGGAAATTGTTTCTAATTAATACAAAACACTAAAAAAATCATTTATAACCTTTTTAAAAAAATTCAACAACAATATATATTTGAAATATAACACATCGCATAGCTTTTAGCAAAGGAAAAAGTATATATTTACTAAAAGGATTTATATATAACCTATTCTCAAAAAAACAATAAATACTTAATAAAATTTTAAAAATTATTTTAAAAATAATCACATTCTTTGAAATGTTTTTTTACATTTAAAAAAAATTATTATATAACTTATTTTCAAAAAAATAATAAATACTTTTATTATTATATCTGTGATATATATAATTTATCATTATTTTACATGATAATCTTAAATTTAAAAAGTGAATTACGATAAATATCCATTCCACTAAATTCATTCTAATCAAATATCAAATATTAAACAATTATTTCAACAATCACTACTTAAGTCTCTTACAATGGCAATGGTCAAATAGTGAGAAAGTATTGTGTATATCACATTGGATTGGGACCCATCTCCATGCTTTTACAAAATGTCTACAAATCTCTTCCATGTAATACATTAAAATAAAATCAATGGCCACTTAATAAAACAATGCTCATGTCAAATTCTACACGTGGCATAAAAAGGGAAGATTTTCAGCGTGATTAGCTTGCGATAGTGACAAAAAAAAGCTAAAGTTATAAAGTAATATTTAAAGCTTTAATTATCGTTAAAAAGTCTTAATTGTTTGGTATTCAATAATTATATTTTAAGTTAAAAAAAGATGACCTGTGATAAAGAAATGCACTGGAAAGCGTGCAAAGAATTTGCCAAAGCAATCCAAAGTTGTCTTTTGACACTATGAATTAGGTGGGGCCCTCACAATTCCGGGTAGTTTTCTTTGTTGAAACTATAAATATATCGATTTTTTAATATTTTTTAGGTATTAAGTTTATAAAGCACTCAATTATTTTGATTTAATGGTTTTTTTAAATTGAAGGTAAACGTTTTTTACTTAAAGTTATGAATCTAAATAAAGTTTTTGATTGGAATTATGAATTGGTCTTAAGAGTATAAATTGGGATTGAATTTTCTTAAAAAATTAAAATTATTCAAAATAAGTTATATATTAATTTAAAAATGCATAGTTCAAGACGGAAACCTCGATCACAAGAGAAACATACACATATGGAGAATCTAAACTCTAAGGAAATTTAGAATGACAAACATAGCAATGAGGTAAGAATTTTTTGGAACATTTTTTAAAATATTTTTAACACATATAATAATAATTGGCTTGTTGTTAAATGGAATTCAATCTATTTTATTTATGATTATTAGTTTTTATATGGAAAAAATTCTAAGTGACGATCAAATGAACATCAAATTTAAGGTTGAAATTAAAAGTGAACACTCATTTTGCTACCTACCACCACCCACTAGATGCCATTGTAAAATGTCTTTTGGTGTAATAATATTTCTATCTTTAAAATAAAAAATATTATAAAATAACCTCCGACATTATATATAGTGAACATTTCATATTAAAACATTTTTGTACGAAGGTGAGAAACAAAAGCCGAAAAGCTTTTGAATGGAATGAAGAATTAACTTTTTCAACACTTTGAAAATTTCATTTTCTTTGAATCACAATACATTAAACAAATGTCATGATGTGGCTTTAGTACATGTTGTTAGGAGCAATATTTAAAGTTCGTTAGGGTTGAGTGTATGGGTAACTTGGTAAGTCAAAGAAGTACAAAATAAGGATGAAAAAATAAAAATAGTTTATATAATCTGCTAAATAAATAACTACATATATTATACACGTTTTAGAGCATAAATTTTTGTCAAAATATATGTTTTTGTTTTAAAAGTATTTTTCAATCAATAATATAGATTTTACATTCATATTCTTAGAATTAACACTCATTGTATCTCAACAATAAATATGTGAATGTAAGACTTAGTCTTATATGACTTTTCATGCTAGAATAAATCTACAATAATATTTACTCTTTAAACTTCAACCTATTAATATGTTCTTGTATTTTATAATACTATATTAGTAAGTTTCTCTATAAATTCTAGTGTATAGTGAAAACCTACAAACTTTTTAGCTTTGTTTTTCTTTAATTTTTTCATTGTTATAGAGATGACTTACTTTAAATCTGTAAGACCCTGCCTACTTGTTCTTAGAAAATGTAGTAAGTTTTTTTTTTTTTTTTAAACTAAACATTGAATATTCATTCAACCACAGTTACTAGTATACTTAATTCATTCATATAATCAACAACTTCAAGTAGTAACAAATTCAACATTCCAATACAGCAAAAAAAAGAATAAAAAGTATGATACAGAAAGTTTATTATCTTACTAGAGACATTAGCACAATCTAAATTTTCATACTAAGTATTGGTACTAATTCAACCAGTTGCACGGATTGCTATGCAATCAAGATTACCCTAACTTAGCCTAAGGATCTAGACCCGAAGCCCCACCCCAATCTAGGGCAGCCTACATATCCGCTCCTCAAAAGTTCTCCTTTCAAATGTGATTGTCTCCTCCATGAGACTTCACCATGGAAGGGATTGACACTCTAAGTCAAACAAGGAACAAATTACTCATGACACAGATGAGCTTCTAAATCTCTGGTCTAATCTCACAGGTAAGTGATACACTCAAATATAACACCTTACTATCCAGGGTTGTGTGCTTACCCAAGCACTCTCACATAACCTAGATAATAGCAATGATGAAGGAATCTACATTCCTAGTTCAATAGAGAATCACATGCTAAGCACAAAAATAAGCTAAGTATACAAAATAAAGCAAGTCATACAGTACATAACAGTCAAACCTATCATTCATTTATACTATCAAGATTGTATGCATGCATACATTTTGTCTTACTAACTGATATAAACATATTACTCAAGTAATAACCAATAAAATCATTAGGACAATCAATTTAGGTGCGAGTCCAAACATACAGTTTCAATGTACTACTCAAGTATATACATCTAAGCTAAAGTCCCCTATGATTTCTCATACTATTATAGTTTATGATCACTCTAAGCAAACATTAATAACCATAACTTATATATTTATTTAAGTATGGGTCAAGATATAACGAATACATTATGTACCAACCGAGTATTTTTCATACTGTAAAACTCTATGACATTCCATACGGTCATAGGTCTTTGTGTTTGAGTATGTGACTCAACACCAACAATAATCTTACACCCAACCATAATAATAAAGGAAGTCAGGATTATACTATCTGAGTATACCTTCAATAACAATTCGAAGAGAACAGAATCTCTAGGCACACCTCACAATGCACTATGTTATTTTATAAATGTATAGTCACTTGCACAGTTAATTTTCTCACAAAATATACCACAAATAATTTTCATCTTTACAAAATACAACAAACTTGACCCTGCCAACAAGTTTGCATAGCAGTATTGTGCTACATAAAGGCTATTTGCTTTCACTATTATTTATAACAATTATCATACTAAGGAATACATATTCAAGGTTAGTTTTCCATGTTTATGCTCTTTTCACGAGCTGTCATACATATATGTGATGTCACTTACATACACAGAATCAAGGCTAGATGTAGTTCTACAAAACTACTAAAGGTAAACATGATTACTCACTAGTTTCTCATACGAACGCATACAAGAAAAAAGTATAAATACATTCCTTTTTTACAGAGAGAAGACTCAATGGTCTTTAGAACCCTAACACTTACATCAAAAAGGTATAAGCTAGGACTATTGATGTCCAACATCATTCGCGTGTCGTCTTATACTGCGACACTATGAATTTTAACTCTCAGACAGAAAGGGTATCAAATAGTTTGTATACCGCTAAGTAAATCCACATCATAATATTATCTTCTCAGGTATAATATATACATATAGATCGGTTACATATCCATAAAGTATGCTTTGGTTCTTGATTCGAGAGTCCTTACATAACCATATTGACTGAGTACACGTATCAAAGGACTTTAATATCATGCATGAAATAACAAATATCAATAAATATTACTCAAAATGTTAGTACATCCATGTGTTGTAAGATTCTACTACACAATGTGTATCATAAAAAAATATGTTTCAACTATGATATCGCACAATATGCAAATCATACATATGAATTGATAATGTTAATCTAACATTATTTTGACCCAAGTTTTTAAATAACATTGCTCATCTAGATTAATCAAATTCATAACACATCACTTGATTGGGTTATCCATACCCATCAAAGCTTGAAAAATCGTCTTACTGCTTGACCATATCATTAATGCAACCCCTTAATATACATATCAAATAAATAATCCAAAGCATAAGCTCATCATTCGGGTAAACTAATCTAAGGATCATAATCACATACATGTCATATATGATATTATTAATCATACATTGACAAAACGATGCCAACCAAACATGACATCAAAAGTCTATATAACAGATAATTTTAAGCATAATTCAATTATTTGTTCTAAAGAAGTACATTTAAGAAAACAATGATCTCTCAGACATTTTTCTAAATGGTTAAGTTTGGTTTCCCTTAAAACCAACAAAATTAAGAAAAATCTTTAATTACCTATTTTTCATAATTTTAAAATAACACAAAATATGTATTACCACAAATCATCATTTTCGAACATATTTTGATAGTTTTCTCGTAAGTTTTATAATGTTTTCATTGCATATACAAGAAAAATCTCTTATATTGGGAAATGATAAAATTTCCCCTACCCTTGGACAATTTACTTATGAGATTTAAAATAATGACAACTAACTTGCATGAGACAAGGGAATTAATTTATTATTTACCTCAACAAACTATAAATGATATAATTTCCCCTACCCCTAGACAATTTACTTACGAGGTTTAAAATAATACCGACAACTAACTTGCATGACACAGGACAGTTGATTTATTATTTACCTCAATAAAATATAAATGATATATTTTTTTTCTATCCTTAGAAAATTTACTTACGAGGTTTAAAATAATGCTGACAACTAACTTTCATGAGAAAAAGCAATTGATTTATTATTTACTTCAATAAACATTTCATTTATGATACGCTTTTTAAAAAGATATACCCTATTATATTTACGTAGAGTGATCTTCATTTATGAATTACTTTCCCCTATATCATTTTTTATTATATCATAATCCATGAAATATAATAATTAATTCAAATTTATTTAAACATATTGATTTTATATTTATTCAAATAAAGTGTTAATAACTAAATGTGGGTTTCACACTATCCGTCTATTTATTAAATATAAAATCCTTTGCACTGTTTAATGTATTAAACTTATGATAAAACGAAATGTGATTAAAAAAGAAGGCATTTTTCTTTTGAATTTTTACGACTGTTTAAGTTGGGCAAAGAAAAGAAAAAAATAGAACTTGATATGGTAATTAAGTTTATTTTTGTTAGACACCCAGACTAATTCTAGAGGTTTTAAACTAAGATAAGATAGTAACAAGCATTTCAAAAGGAGGCAATAACTATTGTTTACAAATATTGTATATGGCAACAACGTCAATACTCTCGAATAAAAGGTTTGATCCCTTTAAGGCAAAGGAGAAATTCTAAGTTTGTTGAACAATCTATAATCTAAAATTCTCTTAAAACATTAAATTAATTATAGTACCCACCTGGTACGCTTTCTTGAAATTTTTCTTTTTGCTTCCTAAAATCTTCTTTCTTATTTCAACTTCCTGCTTCCTTTACTATGAATTTTTTGTGTCTAAATTTTTTTTCTTTCCCTTTCCTTAATATTGTTTTTACTCTGTCAGGAATCTAGAACAACAAACATGCTCTGATCCCACTTGTCAGGATGCGAAACCGGAAACATACAATTGATTACCAAACTTCAAGCAACTTAAATATGCGGAAATAACCAGAATCAACAAGTAACTAGAATTCAGAATAACACAGCATATGAGAGACAATACACAACTTGTATTAACACTTTATACAGAAAAGAATACAATAAAGAAGATGCCACTTCTTCTCCACCACCTTACAGAGGTTTCCCACACCTCAAGTGAACAGTACTTCTTCTCCCCAAAGCTCTCCCTCTCACAGGTCCCAACACCCAACTCAAATACAGAGTTGGTGTTCACCTCCCGTGCTCCACGCACAACACAAGTGCTCCACGCACTCCACAAGCACTCCACGTGCTCCACAAGTACTCAAGGTACTTCAAGTAGATCTCCCATGAATCTGCAACAACCTGCAATTCAACAGACCATACTTATGGAAGGAACTTCCTTGCCTTCCTCTCTTGCTCTATCCGAGTACACACCTGTACTCCAAGTAGATCCTGCCTGATACTGCTCCCTGTTGTGTTGCTGTCTATATGACCTTGCACACCTGCAAATCAAACAACGGTTCTGCTCACCTGTGAACCTCGAGCTTGCACACACATACACCTGCAGATCAACGATCTTACTTACCATGTAGATCTCCTATATAGGCCATGCAACTGTGACCAAGATCCTACACTCCTGAAGAACCCAGCTGGCTCTCCAATCCAGCACCAACACACCTGGTACTGTGGCACTAGGAGGAACGCACCATTGCTCTACCTCACACACAGAAGGAGCTTATAATTATGCTCTCTTACTCCCTAGCACACTTTTCCAATACAACCATGAGTCTATTATATAGATCTCATCCAAACAATAATTAGACATCTAATTACACTAATTAGATCCGCAGCTCTCAGTGTATAATTAGATCTCTTCATGCAAACACTTGGTTCGTTAGCTAACTGCCCGTAAATAGCTCGCAGTCGAACCACACAGGCGATCGACGTCGGTCCCTGTCTGCCTGGGGGTCGCCGACGCCGGCCGATCTATGACCGACGTCGGTTGCCTTCCTGCCCTGTCTTGCCGACGTCGGTTGGCCTGACCGACGCCGGTGTCTCTGACACTCAGCAACTCTCCTGCAACCTCCTCTCCTGTTTGCATCAGTGAAGTTTTTAGCTCCACAATCCTAACAATCTCCCACTTGGAGATAAACAGCTGCACTGTACCTGTACCTGTACTCTGTCTAATATGTTTCCTGGTTTGTATCCCTCTTCAAGCTCCCACCTGAAGACAACCCACCACACATCCCGTGGTGTATCACCTGTCATCCGAGTACCCTGCCACATCCGAACCTACAACACCTGTAGTGAAGTCCTGACCCTGCATAGCAACACCTGCTGCCGGTCCCTCTCAGAAAACCTGAGAACCCACTTCCCCGAATTGGCTCCTAACTCTGACAGCTCCCACTGCATGGGAATACTCAGGTCTATGCCAGAGCTCATGTGATTTCAGACACTGTACCTGTCTATCCCTTAGTGTGCTCCAGTTTTGCATCCCGAACCTCGCCAACACCTGATTCACATCAGCTCCCACTCGAGACAAAATCAACCTGTGATCTCCATGCCTCTCATGTCAAAGAATTTCGCTGCTCAAAACTCCCCCCTGACATGCCACTGAACTAATCTTACCCTTAGCTCAGAAAACCCTGTATGTACTAACCTGCTATAGCAAAACATATCGTCCACATACAGTAACAGAATGATGTCATGACCATCATCCTCCTGGTAAGTTAAACCACAGTAGTTACCCTGACATCGACTGAAGCCATGCTTCGTCCTCCACCTGTCAAAACCTGTACCACTGTCCTGCAGCTTCCTCAAGACCATATACCTGGTCTTCTGTCTCACGTATCCGTTCTCTCTATTCTTCTACTAAGGAATCCATTCGTCTCTGTGCTTTCATCCAGCTGGCAAACCTACCAAAACACTCGTCTGAGTCTGCTCCAAGGAATCACATCCTCATCCATGCCAAGCTCACACCTGTTTCCTGGATCCTTCCTGCTATACAATCAGCAACAAGTATGAAGAAGAGGAACACGAATTTGAGGGCCTACTTACGCCTTCAGTCCTCCGTATGGGTGTTTGAGACTCCTTGACAGCGTGCTGTCCACCCAAAATTCGTTACAGTGACCGACCTCGGTCACTCCACAGTCTGCATCCGACCGAAGTCGATTCCATGCGTCTGTACCTGACTACCGACCCTGCGGTGTCCCTGTTGCCGACGTCGGTCCTCCTGACCGACATCGGTCTTACATACTGCCGACGTCGGTCCCATGACCGACGTCGGTCTTACCCTGCCCGACATCGCTGGCTTCGGTCTGCACATGACCGTCATCGGCACCTGTCTGTTCGACGCCGGTTCTTCCTGACCGACGCCGGTACCTGTGTTCGCCTGTGAGTGATGACTTTTTACCCGCGAGCTTCTTTGAATCAAAATCCATGTCCAAACTGCTATGCTCAAATGTATCCAGCCTCATCCACTGAACTCTGTCCGCCATCTCCTCCAAGAACACCAAGGCTTTCCAGTTCTTAAGCCTGTCAAATGTATCTGTCTTCCGCTTAAGAACATGCATCTCCTTCCTGCTCATGTGACCAAGCCTACGAAGCCACGTCTCCGCAATAGAAGAAGAATCAGTAATATAAACAAGTAGATAAAGTATACCTGTTTTCTTACCACCAGCTAATTCAAGTGCTACCGCTGTGAGAGTTCTTGTGCATCTCTCATCACCCAATCTTTCTGAAGAAATTAGCCATATCTCCAAACCTGGGACCTGCATGACCTTCATCAAACCCTGTGTGTTGGCCACCTGCAATTTCAGCTTCACTTCCCCTTTGCCAATTCTTTGGCAAGGCTTACCAGCTCCTCTACCTGGGGCTGCATGGAAAGAGGCAACCGAATCTTTTATCCAAGATTCAACTTTATCCAAGAAACCTGCAAACACATCCTGTGCAACAACACCTGCTACATCTGTATCTTCAGTTTCTTCATGTTGATCTGTTACCAACCAACAATATTCTTTTACCTGCTCTTTCTTTCCATCGGACCGTGAGTAACCGTCTGTGCTTTTCAACTCCTCCATTCTTAGCTTACTTTGATCTGCCGTTGCTCTACTCCCACTCAATCAGAAACCCCTGAGAGTGCCCTGTAACCAAAACACAACCTGCTTCCTGCAACCTTAGCTCTGATACCACTTGTCAGGAATCTAGAACAACAAACATGCTCTGATCCCACTTGTCAGGATGCGAAACCGGAAACATACAATTGATTACCAAACTTCAAGCAACTTAAATATGCGGAAATAACCAGAATCAACAAGTAAGTAGAATTCAGAATAACACAGCATATGAGAGATAATCCACAACTTGTATTAACACTTTATACAGAAAAGAATACAATAAAGAAGATGCCACTTCTTCTCCACCACCTTACAGAGGTTTCCCACACCTCAAGTGAACAGTACTTCTTCTCCCCAAAGCTCTCCCTCTCACAGGTCCCAACACCCAACTCAAATACAGAGTTGGTGTTCACCTCCCGTGCTCCACGCACAACACAAGTGCTCCACGCACTCCACAAGCACTCCACGTGCTCCACAAGTACTCAAGGTACTTCAAGTAGATCTCCCATGAATCTGCAACAACCTGCAATTCAACAGACCATACTTATGGAAGGAACTTCCTTGCCTTCCTCTCTTGCTCTATCCGAGTACACACCTGTACTCCAAGTAGATCCTGCCTGATACTGCTCCCTGTTGTGTTGCTGTCTATATGACCTTGCACACCTGCAAATCAAACAATGATTCTGCTCACCTGTGAACCTCGACTTTGCACACACATACACCTGCAAATCAACGATCTTACTTACCATGTAGATCTCCTATATAGGCCATGCAACTGTGACCAAGATCCTACACTCCTGAAGAACCCAGCTGGCTCTCCAATCCAGCACCAACACACCTGGTACTGTGGCACTAGGAGGAACACACCATTGCTCTACCTCACACACAGAAGGAGCTTATAATTATTCTCTCTTACTCCCTAGCACACTTTTCCAATACAACCATGAGTCTATTATATAGATCTCATCCAAACAATAATTAGACATCTAATTACAATAATTAGATCCGCAGCTCTCAGTGTATAATTAGATCTCTTCATGCAAACACTTGGTTCGTTAGCTAACTGCCCGTAAATAGCTCGCAGTCGAACCACACAGGCGACCGACGTCGGTCCCTGTCTGCCTGGGGGTCGCCGACGCCGGCCGATCTATGACCGACGTCGGTTGCCTTCCTGCCCTGTCCTGCCGACGTCGATTGGCCTGACCGACGCCGGTGTCTCTGACACTCAGCAACTCTCCTGCAACCTCCTCTCCTGTTTGCATCAGTGAAGCTTTTAGCTCCACAATCCTAACATACTCCTCATTTTCTTTTTGCATGCCACTTGAAACCAAATCTATAGGCTTTGTTCTCCATAATTAACTGGAAGTTCCACCAGTAATTATCCATTAAAATCTTCATTTATCACTTGTAACTCAACTTCTCTTTTCCAAGTAAAATCACCAGTAATTATTCGTTAAAATCTTCATTTATAACTTATAACTCAACTTCCCTTTTTCCAAATAAAGTCATCGTAATATTTCAAGCATTACTAGTAATCAATTCCAGATAAGTATTTTTAAAGTATGAGTTCATCACAGTGTTTAATTATGATTTATACCCAAAATCAATTAGCATAATTAATATGTAAATTAATAATTGTCTACTGATAATTTAACAATTTAAATTTATAATAAATCTTTATTTTGTTAAATTAAATATAACATTACTACTATTTTAATTTTCCATTGAAAATGCATCAATGACATAATTTATAATTTATTTTAATAAAGATTAATATGCATGTAAATCTTTACCAAATAAAAAAAACACAATCTTACCATTAAAATAAATCAAAAACTAATTATGTTTTTCCTAATGTATGATTCTTTGCAAGTGAAAAAAATACAATGGAGATTCACTTATGAGATTAAAGAATTAAAATATTCTCATGACTTTATTTAATAAGACTTAAAGAAGTCAATGCCACATTTCTTTGGTGGAATAAAGACTTGGATTTACAAAAACATATGCAACTATGCTTATCTTAAATAACTCATGATTAAACTACCATATCAATTCTTTAAAAGAATTTTTATGTCAATTTTTATGTCTTTTTTGATAATATAAGAGTGGAAGGATTCTTGATTTATGGGATAAAGATTTAAAAATATATCTTATGACTATTTTAAATAACTATCTACGTGCGAATGAAAATAGTATATTTCTGATCTGAAGACATTGATAACAATTTATAGAGTACAATATAAAACATCTCACAACATAATAATCATTATAATCAATTTTATATCCACGAATTTAAAGAAAAAATATAAGGTGGAATCAAGATGTGACAACTTCCCCCCTAAAATTTATCATCATCTCGATGACACAAAAATTTTAAATGAAATCATAATTTATCAGTATATTATCATAACATGTAAATAACTTCAAATTTTACTTTAAAAATTCATCTTAATGCACTCATTTAATAGTATTCATAGAGGTTCGGTCCCACAAGACCTTACTAAGTGACATTTTTTATTTTACAATTAAGTTTTACAAATGTCACTTATGCTAATTGCTTTAACATGACCAACCCAGGGTCCAACAACTTAAAAAAAGTCTTACTAACTTTCTAAATACACATGAAATCATCACATAAGTCAAATAAATAATTAGGAAGAGTTCCATAAAACATTTCAATCTCTTTGCACATCTCTCCATCGTAAAGAGTGTTTTTCTCAAATCGTAGAAAAGTATTTAGGACATTTGGCAAGAATAATGTGTATATGATAATACTATTGCTACTCTGCATAGCTTCAGATAAATATAACATGTCAATACTATCCTAACTCAATCAGAGCTTCAAACAAGTATGATGATGAATAAAAATTAGTAAAAATATACACAAAATCATGGAATAATCATCTAAATAGAACACCCATCCATTATACATATGTATGGTCGTACGATTGAATTTGATAAATTTTGTCTGTCAAATCTCAGATTCAACAAGTCCCTCTGTTGGATCTAACTCAGTACCAACAATATGAGTCAATGTGAGGCTAAGTAGGATACCGTCCTATCGCTTATAACTCACGTTCCCAATTCACCACTCTTCCTTCAGGTCTCTATGACTTGATGATCTCAAAATAAAAATATGCATATGGCTCAAAGAAACACAATCTATACTAACAAATCATAAAAAATTACTATATGCTATAAGATTTTCATATGTACTAACATACATATAAGAAAATCATACAATCATCTTGAGATTGTATTAATTTGTTATTAGCTAAACATAACTAGTATCATAATTTCGCAACTTAACCTATTATATAAATAATCTCACAATTAATATAACATACTCAGGTGAAGGATTATATCGTTCTTCAATCTTATAAGTGAGACCATGTCTCTTGCTTGCACGACAAACACATAACAACTTTAAAAGATTATCTCTACCCTTACCAAGATGTTCTATATATCTAATACCTTACTTGCTCCCAGCAAAAAGGTACACATACTATTCTTCAAAACATATTTTAAAAAGAGAAAAATATTAGTCTAACAAAGGTAGGTAATAACATGCTAAATATAATCAACTATAATTAATATAAATCCATTGTTAGTCACTCCTTGTGGTCAAGTTTACATTTTAGATAAAATAGTAACTCTATCAAGTTACAAGTAGAAAGTAGAGATAACATCTCAAAACAAAACTTCTTACATATCCTTATACAGTAAAAGATAACACTATAATCCACGTTACTTACCAAATTGCAAGAGTAAAATCATAACCTATTTCTTCAACTAGAAAAAAAATTAACCACAAGGATGCACTAATCCATCCAATCCTACAACTTTTCTCAATAATAAATAGGAAACACTATCCCACAAACTTAAGAAAAATGAGATCAAATAATATTTTAGAAATAAGTTTTCACTTAAGAAAACACTAAATCAACATCATGAAAATATGAACCTTTTCGTTAGTTTAAAATGATGTACGAGTAGATTGAGCATAACAACTCAACTCTAAGCTAATGAAAAGAGATGATACTTCTTCTTAAGTATATATAAATAAAAATAAAATAAGGATGTTAATCTACAAACTCCTAAAACAAAAGAATTTATAATCAAATCGACTGCAATCAACTAAGAAAATTTTCATTCCTATTTTTTACATAAACAAGACACAAAATTGCAAATGGACTCATTACGTCCTAGAGTTTGAACCTAAGATCTGATACCACATGTAACAACCTACCTATTTTTCTTAAAAAATGCAATAAGTTTAAAAAAAAAAAAAAATTAAACGTTGAATATTCATTTAACCATAGTTACTAGTATACTTAAGTCATTCATATAATCAACAACTTTAATTAATAACAAATTCAACATTTTAATACAACAAGCAAAAGAATAAAAAATATGATACATAAAGTTTATTATCTTGCTAGGGACATTAGCACAATCTAAATTTTCATATTAAGTATTAGTGTTAATTCAACCAGTCACATAGATTGCTATGCAATCAAGATTACCCTAACTTAACATAAGAATCTAGACATGATGCCCCACCTCAATTTTGGGAAGCCTACATATCCGCTCTTTAGAATTAGGGTCTGATGTAGTTCTTTTTTGAAATATAATGGTCTCCTCCATGAGATGTCACCACTGAAGGGATTGACACTCTAAGCCAAACAGGAAACAAACTACTCATGAAACAGATGAGCTTATAAAGCTCTGATCTAATCTCATAGTTAAGTGATACACTCAAATATAACACTTTACTATATAGGGTTATGCGCTTACCCAAGCACTCTCACATAACCTAGAGAATAACAATGATAAAAGAATCTACATTCTTAGTTCCATATAGAATTACATGCTAAGCATAGAAATAAGCTAAGTATATAAAACAAAGTAAGTCATACAGTACATAACAGTCGAAATTATCATTCATTTATACTCTCAAGATTGTATGCACGCATACTTTTTATCCTACTAACTGATATAAACATATTGCTCAAGTAATAACCAATGAAATCGTTAGGATAATCAATTTAAGTGAGTCTAATCATACAACTATAGTATGTATTATCCGAGTATATACACTAAGTTGAAGTATCGTATGATTTATCATACTATCATAATTCATGATCACTCTACCTAAATATTAATAACTATAACTTATATATTTATTTAGGTATGAGTCAAGATATAACTAATGCAGTATGTACCAACCGAGTAATTTTTATACTGTAAAACTCTATGACATCCCACACGATCATAGGTGTTTGTGTTTGAGTATCTGACTCAACACTAATAATAATCTTACATCCAACCATAATAATAAAGCAAGTCAAGATTATACTATCTGAGTATAACTTCAATAACAATCTAAAGATAACATAATCTCTAGGCACACCTCACGATGCACTATGTTATTCTATAAATATATAGCTACTTGCATAATTAACTTTCTCACAAAATATACCACATATAGTTATCATCCTTATCAGATGCGAAATACTTGATCCTACCAACAAGTTTACATAACAGTACTATGCTACATAAAAGTTATTTGCTTTGATTATCATTTATAACAATTATCATACTAAGAGATACCTATTAAAGGTTAGTTTTTATGCTTATGCTCTTTCCTTGAGCTATTATACATATCTGTGATGTCACATACATACACAAAATTAGGGCTAAATGTAATTCTATCAAACTACTAAAGGTAAACATGATTACTCACTAGTTCTTCATATGAACGTATACAAAAAAAATGCATAAATACATTCCTTTATTACAAAGAGAAGACTCGATGGTCTTTACAATCTTAACACTTACATAAAAAAGGTATAAGCTAGTACTATTGATGTCCAACATCATTCTCATGTTCTTTTATACTATCACACTATGAATTTTAACTCTCATACAGAAAGGGTATCAAATATTTTGTATACTTTTAAGTAAATCCACATCATAATATTATCTTCTCAGGTATAATATATACATATAGATGGGTTACATATCCATAGAGTAAGTATGCTTTGATTCTTGATTTGAGAGTCTTTATATAACCATATCGATCAGGTACATGTATCAAAAGACTTTAACATCATGCATGCAATAACAAATATCAATAAATACTGCTCAATATTTTAGTACATTTATGTGTTGTAAGATTCTACTACATAATGTGTATCATAAAGAAAAATATGTTTCAACTATGATATCACATAACATGCAAATCATACATATGAATTAACAATGTTAATCTAACATTACTTTGGCTCAAGTTTTTAAATAACATTGGTCATCAAGATTAGTCAAATTCATAATACATCACTTGATCGGGTTATCCATACCCATCTAAGTTTGAAAAATCATCTCACTACTTGACCATATCATTAATGCAACCCCCTAATATATATCAAATAAATAATTCAAAGTATAAGCTCACCATCTGGTAAACTAATCTAAGGATCATGATCACATACATATCATATTTGATATTATTAATCATACATTGACAAAATCATGCCAACCAAACATGACATCAAAAGTCTATATAACAGATAATTTTAAGCATAATTCAATTATTTATTCTAAAAAAGTACATTTAAAAAAATAAAGATCTCTCAGACATTTTCTTTAATGATTAAGTTGGTTTCACTTAAAACCAATAAAATTAACGAAAATCTTTAATTACCCATTTTTTATAATTTTAAAAAAACACAGAAAATGTATTATTACAAATCATCATTTTCAAACATATTCTGATAGTTTTCTCATAAGCTTTATAATATTTTCATTGCATATATAATAAAAATCCTTTATATTGAGAAATGATATAATTTCTCTTGCCCCTGGATAATTTACTTACGAGGTTTAAAATAATGCCGACAACTAACTTGCATGAGCCAAGGCAATTGATTTATTATTTACCTCAACAAAATATAAATGATATATTTTTCTGTCCCTAGATAATTTACTTATGAGGTTTAAAATAATACCGACAACTAACTTGCATGACATAGGGTAATTGATTTATTATATACTTCAACAAAATCTAAATGATATAATTTCTCCTGTTCCTAGACAATTTACTTACGAAGTTTAAAATAATACCGACAACCAACTTGAATGAGACAAGACAATTGATTTATTATTTACTTTCACAAATATTTCATGTATGATACACATTTTAAAAAGATATACCATATTTTATTTACGTAGAATGATCTTTATTTATGAATTACTTTCTTTTATATCATTTTCGATTATATCATAATCCATAAAATATAATAATTAATATTATATATTTTATATTATCTTTATTTTTAACTTAAATAATATCTATTTTTAATTATATATTTATTCATATAAAATATAAACCAATCAAATGTGATTACCCTTTCTCTAACCCCATATATATATATATATATATATATATATATATATATATATATATATATATATATATATATATATATATATATATATTCAAATAAAATGTTAATAACTAAACGTGGGTTTCACACTATCCGTCTATTTATTAAATATAAAATCTTTTGCACTGTTTAATGTATTAAACTTGTGATAAAAAGAAATGTGATTAAAAAGGAAGGTGTTTTCCCTTTGAATTTTTACGGCTGGCTGAGTTGGACAAAGAAAAGAACTTGATATGGTAATTATGTTTATTTTTGTTAGACACCCAGACTACTTTCGAAAGTTTTAAACCAAGATAAGATAATAACAAGCATTTCAGAAGGAGGAAATAACTATTATTTACAAATATTGTATATGGTAACAACGTCAATACTCTCAGACAAAAGGTTTGATCGCTTTAAGACAAAGGAGAAGTTCTGGGTTTGTTGAAAACATCATTTTTAAATCTGTAATCCAAAATTCTCTTAAAGCATTAAATTAATTACAGTACTCACCTAAAATGCTTTCCTTCCCAAAACCTTCTTTTTTCTTCCAACTTCCAACTTTATTTCTCATGAATTTTTTGTGTAATCTTTTTCTTTCCCTTTCTTTAATACTATTTTTCCTCCCAATTTCTCTTTTGCATGCCACTTGAAACCAAAGTTATAGGATTTATTCTCCATAATTAACTGAAAGTCCCACCAGTAATTATCTGTTAAAATACTCATTTATCACTGGTAACTCAACTTTTCTTTTTCAAGTAAAATCATCAGTAATTATCCATTAAAATCCACATTTATCACTTGTAACTCAACTTTGTTTTTCCAAGTAAAGTCATATAATATTTCAAGCATTACTAATAATCAATTTCAGATAAGTATTTTTAAAGTATGAGTCCATCCTAGTTTTAATTAAAATTTATACCCAAAATCAATTAACATAATTAATATGTTAATTAATAATTATCTACTAATAATTTAATAATTTAAATTTATAATAAATATTTATTTTGACAAATTAAATATAGCATTACTACTATTTTAATTTTTTATTGAAAGATGCATTAATGACATAATTTATAATTTATTTTAATAAAGATTAATATGCATGTAAATCTTCACCAAATAAAAAATATATAATCTCCCTACTAAAATAAATCAAAAATCAATTATCTTTCCATCAATCGTATGATTCTTTGCAAGTGAAAAAAAATAAAGTAGAGTTTAACTTATGATATTAAAGAATTAAAATATTCTCATGACTTTCTTTAACAAAACTCGAAGAAGTCAACGCCACATTTTTGGTGGAACAAAGACTTAGATTTAAAAGAAAACATGCAACCATGCTTATCTTAAATAACCCATGATTAAACTACAACATCAATTTTTTAAAAGAATATTTATGTCAAACTTTATGTCTTTTTGATAATATAAGAGTGGAAGGATTCTTGATTTATGGGATAAGATTTAAAAATATATTTTATAACTATTTTAAATAACTACCCACGTGCGAGTGGGAATAGTATATTTTTGATCTGGTGACATTGATAACAATTAATATAGTACAATATAAAGCATCTCACAACATAATAATCATGATAAGCAATTTCAAATCCATGGATTTAAAAAAAAAATATAGGGTGAAATCAGGATGTGACAAAATCTACAAACAAGATGGCATACTTTAACTCTTCGGCAAACCCACCTCTGACCAATGCAACATACCATCTATTAACCCATCTCTCCATCTCCCGTTGCATCTTAAAACCTCCATTCCCAAGCTTGAAGTTATAAATGTACTTGTGGACAGTAAAATTTGGAAAGCCATTCATGCAGTTTCTCCTAAATTATGCAAGCCTCATGAGAACTAAAAATCAAAATTGACATCCTATCAGTTTGGTTTAATGTCTTTTGTCAAATTTGATCTTCTTATAGCTGAACAAATCAACTAACTCAGTGACTACTTGTTATATAATGATAATCTAACTTCATGTTTATAAATTAAGAAGTACCCCATTGCAAATCAAATCTGTGAAATCATGAACTATACAGGACGTGTACTTGGACAACATGAGCAAGGAATCCTAAAGCCCATCCATATGCATCCAAGTAAAGGATCTCAATGCATTAGTTACAAAACTCCTACTAATCAAAATAAGAGCATCAACGACACTTTTGTGATTCTTGAGGAAGCTTCCACTAGAATCAAAATAAATTTTCCCTATAGCCTCTATGACGATCATGCTACCACCAAACCTTTTAGTAGCACCATCTGACATATCATCCAATGTCCTACACCCATTAGTTGGGACCAACATAATCATGTACCATCAGAACTCTCTAGGACTACAAAGGGATGACATCCAACTAAAAGATCATGAACATGGATTCAAAATCACTCAAGATACATTAACCTACTCTAGGGAGAATGAATAGTTCCTCATTCATGACAAATCCAAAAATCAAAGCAATAAAAAAAAAGCAAAGTCCCCTAGTGAAAACTTACTTGAAGTGTTATTCGACAACAAAAAGCAAAACCTTGAAAATCAAAACAAGTATATTGATGAAAACCTCTCTGAGACACCAATGAGTGAGGAAATCCATCGTCCTCTTATATTGGCATAACACATCTTTCAAATGGTGAAGAATCAAAAAATCGTCCTATTTGTAGTTACTCTCAATCTCATAGAGCAAAGAACTTTCATCACATACATATTTGTATGGCCAAGGGTGTGTGAGATTGTTGGTCCCAATCCCCTTTTCTATTCAACCATCTACACTTACCTCTAGGATCATACCATCTCTCCAAATCCTTCTCACAATCAGCTAAAATCCTTCATCTAATACACATCCCACTTTACCCTACTTTGCAACACCCTCCCTAATAGAGACTATGATGATCACATGTTAAGATGTTTCGAGAAAGTTGATTCATTTGTCAATGAAGTTTCCACAGACACCTTTGGAATGAATACTTGAAGGTTCATATGCTGCTATAAAAAATAAATCAACATAGAAAGATAAATAATCATCCACATGTAAAAACTATTTATATGGCAATTTGGGCAAGTCCCATGATGAAAAACAATCTCTAGCATCATGCATGAATAAGTTGTCTATGAGTACCTTGCACTTGGGGGTAAAATATGCTCCATTTATCCCATCATGGTCGTCATTCTTCTCTTTTTGATTTTGATAACAAAGTGGAATAAATATTGAGACTTGATTGGAAAATATCTTGGCATATCCATAGAATGGTGGTTCAATGACTAGATGCATCATTCTTATGTAATGTGGCCCTCGGACCTCCATCACCACCATCATCATCATCTTCACCATCTTTACTATCATCCTAATATGTTCATATTCATCCCTAATCCACTTATACCCCTAATCATCATTAATCCTCTCTTATGCATCCCTATCCATCCCCAATCCACTTGTAAATGTCCCTAATCTTCCCTAATCCTTCCATATCCATCTTTATATATCCCTATACATTTTTAAACGTCATCCTCAATCCCTCACATCCACTACCACTTCCATCTTTGCTGCTATAGTCTATTGTCCCTTGGTTAGTAGCTCTTGTTTGTATATAATCCAAAATTCTAAAATCCAGAAGAAATAATATAAAATCTCAAAATCCTATACTTTTGAAAATATAGAAAAATCTAAAAACAATGGGAATTTTATAAAAATCCAAAAATAATATAAAATCCAAAACTAACATAAAATCTGAAAATAATGGAAAATCCATAAAACAAAATCAAAATCAACATAAAGCATCTATGTTTTTTGTTTATGTGTTTTGTTTATTTGTTTGTTTGTTTATGTGTTTTATTATTTCTTGTGTCTATGTCAATCCCATGGCATCGGGTAACAATGACATCATGGTATTCAATGTCATGGTGTATCTTGTCACATGCTACATAAAAAATAAGGTTGCTCAAACAATCAACATTCACACAAACTTGGTAGCACATTCCCAGCATCAACATCCATCATCACCGCAAACTTATTATAACTAATGATCCATATCTAACTTCCCATTCGCATTGCCTATGTATGAAAACCCCACATGAGCCATTACTCCTATCTAATCTAAACTCAACTAATCCATATCCAATTTAATTCAATCTAATCTCATATAATCCATATCCAATCAATTCATTTCAATCTAACTCATTTATAGTATGAATATCAATCCATTACCACTAGAAGCATCCTTATGTGCCCTTTTTTTGACTTATTCATTATTTGAAAGGTTGTTACTGAATCATGTAATCATCCATCAATGTGATCATCACATCTTCAATCAATATAATTGGTTAACTCCATGAGTTATGCTTGCATATCCTAAATAATAAATCACATCCATCAATCACATAAAAGCATGCAGTTTCATCAGGATATGTCGTTCCCAAATCAACTCCCTTGCATATATCATTGCTTAGGGAAAATAAATATTGCATATTTATCATTGATATATATCATTCCCAATCCACTCCCTTGCATATATTGTTGCTTGGTGAAAATCACATCAATCTGAGATCTAGGAATTTGATTCAAGAGAAGATGGTTAATATGGTGTTAGTTCCAAATGAAATAAACACACTAATAGCATAACATCTCTAGGCCTAGACACTAGCGAGAGCTTAGTTAATAAAAATAGATGATAAACACAAATAAAAACTAAGGAGTAACACACAATAATTTCTTCACCTTCCTTGGATGCTCCAAATGCCTTTGTAGTGGTGGCTTGCTCAGCTTGTGCTCATAAAGTCCTTGGCAATAGAAGCTTGGCTACCTCCATCTCTCCTTGACACCTTTGGCTTGTGGGTTGGCTTGGATTGAAATCAATTTATCCTAAAAACACTAATTTATTGAAGCTTTTGGAACCATTTGTGCATTATAAATTTGCATTATCATGTGAAATGATGTGGTAATGCCTCATATTTATAGATTTTTGAGATTAATTAGAATCAACCTGAACCGTCCATCCCAAGATTAAGATGTGTGCTAAAGATTAATACAATTTTGAAATTAAAATTCATAAATAGGCTCATCAATATTTGGGATAGAGGAGCAAATAAGAGGCATGGAGGGATTTGATGAGGCATGGGAGGCATGAATCTTGATATTTGTGGCATTTATGGCTTAGAGATGTCTTCCCAAGAAATGAGGTCACTTGATGATGCAAATATTCAATATTCATTTCTAAAAATTAAGTATTCAACAAGTTTTCATGGAATTATTAATTAAGGCTTCATTTGGGTTAATTAGCTCTTAAGCATGATTAAGCACTTTGTGCACAAATTACTCAAATTAATTAGAATGCCTTGGTATTGGTCTAAAATTTGACTGGATTGAAATTAGAAGGAGATATCAGATGGGTTGGATCTGTTATCCTATTTAGGATGTTATCAGTAGTAAATAATAAAGGCACACGTCTTGTGTAAGATATTTGATAGGAAAGAACAATCTAGAGCACCCAGGTGCAAAATTGGCATTTTGACTTGAAATGATCTAATCAAAATTAGCTGGCCCATAAATTACATTGCCCCATTTATAGATACCCTAGCCAAAATCGGTACTTGAATATGCCATTTTCACATCATTTAGTGTGTTTTAATGTTTTTAGGCTAAATTATGCATTTTGGGTAGAAATTGATCAAAATCCTGATTAGGGATTATCGGTGGCCAGTTTTAGGTGTCTACACAATCAACATTAATCAAAGCATGCAAGATTTAGCTCAAGTGAGTTAACTACATATATCAATGCATTCATATCCTACATCCATGTCCATCATAAACCTACTTTATCATCATCACATTCTACTATAACCCAACCCCTCTTTCTTCACTCGTTCATCCTTACATTCTAAAAACTTTCTTCTCATTTCGAGAAACCACCCACATCTATCATCCCAACATGTCCTTTTAATGGGGCATCATCCCTAACCATCCATTATACCATGACATCGCTAGAGGCATCCTCATATTCCCCTTTTTTTAGCTTATTCATTCTTTGAAAGGTTGTTACTCCTTCCTCCACCCATCCATTCACAATGCCCTTTTAAAGAGGGGTAAAATGTAGTTAGTTAAAATCAAACACTCTAGTGTCTATTCTAAACTATTGTCATCCATTTTAGTAATTTGCACTAACATCATTAAATTATAGTTCTACCACCATTTCATCCCTAATACTATCCTTTATCACATCACTAATCTAATCATCCAATCATCCCTAGCCTAACACGTCACTATTCACACTAGCACCCCCAATCAAATTAATCATATCGCATCTTAAACCTTGATAATCCTACTAAAATCATTTCATGTCCATTAGCTAATTAATCACTATTAATTAGATGATTCATCCTTAAATTAATCCACACACATCCAAAATTTCATAAATAAATAAAATTAATAAATCAATTTTCATGTCAAATCAATGACATCATCCCCAAATCCCAAAATCTTACACCAAATCCAATCACCCCAAACCCAAGGCAATCAACCAAATCCTAATGCCAATCAGTCATCAAATCCCAAGGCAAGCCCATGCCTTCCCAACCTTATTCATTTAATGAGGACTTTGACTCGTTCTCAACCCTTGATCTTGGATCAAGATCAATGGTCCACCTTCATCTTGAAAATCTATAAATTGAACCATCCCCCTTTCATTCTAACAAGCTTCATGGAGCCTTAACAGGGCCTGCCCACGCAGTCATCAATCCAATCAAACCATCAAGCATCCATCAAGATAAACATTGATATGACAAGGGGACATGCTACCAATTTATTCTTGTGCATCACCAATTTGAGCAACCACATCCAATAATCAAAGGAGCAAATCCATGTATCAAAGGGAGAATCTTCATTGGTAAGTGAAGGTGCTCTCTTTTCCCTTTTCGCTCTTATTGGAGGTATGTTGTTGAATTAGAGTATAAATTTGGTTTATTTCAAGTCTCTATTGCACAAGCTCTAATTTTACATGTATACACTGTGTTTTTAACTAAATCTCTTCTTTTTGTACAAAATGGAAATCTTTTTAGATCTCCTTTTTAAATATCATCAATCTTAATCTAAGGGAAACATGTCAGTTTATAATTTAAATAGAAATGACCTCAATTTGATGGTTGTATGGCTGAATTAATGTTTTAAAGCCCTAAAATACAATCATTTTTTTTAGAAGAGCATATGAAATGCAGTGAAATATTAGGTAGGTAATCAAAAATTATAAAGGATTATTATTATTATTATTATTATTATTATTATTATTATTATTATTATTATTATTATTATTATTATTATTATTATTATTATTATTATTATTATTCTATTTTTTCCTTCTCCCATTATGAATTATATTTAAATTTGATGGGAAATGTTGAATAGATAACTTTCATTAAAAAAATATGGTAGGTAGGGTCGAGCATCAAAATTTGGCCCCGAATGTGGTATTATATGCAGGTTGAGATTGAGATGAATGACAAGTGTTATGAGTTAAGTAAGTAATAATCAACAGGGAAAATAAATAGAGGAGACATACATATTTATTGGTTGAGTAGCCCAGAATATGATAGGTGACATTTGTCTTGCATGGTAGAAGGATGGTGCATCGTACGCAACACACCTTATACATTGTTAACATTACAAACAATTTAAGATTGTAAAATATATATTTTTAGGTTCATAAATTATTGAATTTTCCCAAGTATATAGTCACATCACTTAAATTTAGCCAATAGCAAAGTAATAAATTATTTTATTTTGTATTTATAATATCATAAATATTGAAAGCCTAATGTTAAAAATTAAGAATGTAAAAAATATTTTATTTCTATTGGTTGCACAATTTTCAAGGTGAAATAATAAATTTAGGTGATTATAATATATACATGTTGCACAGTTACTAACAAACTAATAAGTTGTGAATTTTCAATTTCTAATTTCTTCAAGTATTTTGTTTTCATCTTTTACAATTTTAATATGTTTAAGTTAAAACATAATAAGAATGGAACGTTAATGTGGGGAATGATAGATTTATTGAGATTTTGTGATTCTCTCATAGACTTGTTGAGTTATAAGTATGGACTAAATTTGATGGTCATATAATCATATTAGTATTTGTCAAATCATAAAATATATTTAATTTTTTTAATAGTCTCTATTGAAAATTTTAGCAATGCATCAAAAATTGTAATAAAAATATATATTGTTTTTAATGTTTCCTTCTTTTATGCTAAATTATACTAGCATTTGAAGGTAAATTTTGAGTAAATAACTCTCGACAAAAAAATTCATGAAAGGCAAGGTTGACTATCAAATTTAATCACTTGTCATAAGTCTCTCATAAACTTATCAAATTGTGAGTTAGGTAAACGATACTGATCTTTATTGTTTCGTTCAAAACTGATGATTCATCAACTCTACTAAAAATATAAAATCCCATTAAATTTATAAATAATTAAAAATATATAAATATTTTTCTAAGACTTTTGTTAAAAAGTATTATATATTCCTAATTTTAAAACATTCAATTTGAAATAAATATTTGTTTTATTTCAAGCCACTCAGATAACTTATATGCTTTGTGTGCAATGATACCATTTTATAAATACCATGAGTATGTATTATGATTGTGTATATAAATAATATTGTGTGTATGGTTAGTTTTGTTTGTTAATGTTGTTATTTGTTTTGGAATGTCTAAACATAAGATTGTTGTATTTTTATATAGTTAATGATTAACAATGGGTTTTTAAGGTTTATTAGATGGATTCTCATTCTCTTAACACCGAGAAAGTTTTTAAATTTTTTTATTTTATCGATCAGGGGTTTAAAGGTCATCTTGACGAAGCAGGGAGAGGTACTCTTGTGATAAAGAAAAAGTCATTGCTCATATCGACCCAACTTGAATCAAAGAAGGGGCAATATGTTGAATCGATAATATTTTGTCATATTACATAACACGATTGATTTAGGGACATAGAAAATGACCACAATTCAAATCTCATTGTTTTACCTTTTCTTATAGATCTTGAAATGGTTTGATTCATCTAATAGTAGTGCCACAACCCACTATTAAATGACATTACTAGATCTTAAACAATATGGAAAAAATTGACTAGCAATAAAGGACTTGATTAATAAATACAATGCCTAATATTCCTCCCCTATTGAAATTAAGAACTATATATTTTTGAGTTTTTTTACTAAATCTAAATCCAAATTTAAATAAATTTACTAAATCTAAATCTCAAAATTATTATCAAACTTATAAACTTTCATATAAGTGAACAAATTCCTTTAACTAAATTTCCAAAATCACCAATATCTTAAATATTTAAACATTTGAATCACAATTATTATTTGAACTAAATTACAAAAAATCACAAAATATATAACTAAGATTTACTAAGTAACTCTTTCACTAAATATTACTAGGAGATTTACATTTGGCTTCATCCCTTCTTGACATGACTAGGATACATCATATATGACAAAAATGAAACTTATTAAACCTTACAAAAACTTAGCACCTTCTTAGTATAATGTTAAATAAAGGTTTGTAAGGTTATGGTTGAACCAACCCAAATTAATCAAACCTTACTAATCTATTTAAAGTTTTAAATTTTAACCACTTTAAAATATTATTACTTTGATATAATTGAAAATAGTGATATAAAGTGAAAAATAAATATAATTCCAAGTGAGTATGATGATAAAAGGTGTCTTTCATAAAAGAAGGTACATGTCAACTTTTACAAAGAAAATTTCATACTTTAAATTAGTGTCTTAATTAATAATTGTTTAAAATTACAATTATTATTATCTTAATAAGAAAATATCTAACAGATGGTTTTATTTATAATTACAATTAAAAGAAGGGAATGAAATAACTATGTTTAAGAGAAGGGAATGAAACGGACTAGTTTAAATAGCCCTAAACTAACTTTCAAAGAGAGGAAGGGGCTATTTAAGATATATTTATAATTATTTTTTATTTTTAAAATTAATTTTAATGTGTATTTAAGAGAAGAAAGGGGATGAAATGGGATTAATTTAAGTAGTCTTACAATTAACTTTTAGGGTGGGAAAGGGGCTATTTAAAATAGACTTGTAATTATTTTTTATCTATAAAATTAATTTTAATAGTTTTTATTATTGGTAAAAGTGGATTTTAAAAAGGGACCTTACCCAGAGCATTCAGATGGAGCAACAAAGCCTACATAAAAGGACCAAAAGCTGCCCAAAATAATTAAAAAATAACAATAGCCATATATCCGTTGGAGAGCAAAGAAACAAAACAAAGTTACAACCTATATTATACATTTTATTTTTGAGATTTAAGGGTCATTTTCAGAGGATCCATTTATTTCTTACTTTTAGTTCCCCTTTTGTTACTCACAACAGTCCAATCTCCACCTTCCCCTAAGTTTGGTATAATTGGAATAGAGATTTCAAGTGAATAAATTGTTTTAGATGATTCCAAAGATATCTTTTTTGACAATTCTTCTCTTTCTAAAATCATTGATTGGATATTCTTTGAAGGGGTACGAGCCATATGATTATCTTTAGAAACAATTGTGAATCTTCTTGGAAAAGTTAATCTACATCTGAAACTTAATGGGGGTGGGACTAGGTCTGTAATGTCCGTTGAACAATCTGTAATCGAATTGCCTCGTTGTGATGCGCATGAATCACATGGAGAAGTTCGACCCCTACTTCAAGGTGTCCCTATGGCCACTTCAGAATGTAAGTGGTGTGCAAATGCCCAACTCCACACATCACAAGTAAATCAAGGATTGAACCTGGGTAAAATTTAATCTGCATTTGAAGCTTGATGGGGGTGGGCATGGGTCCGTAATGTCCACCGAATGATCTGCAGTCGAATCGCCTTACTATGATCCATGTAGAACACATGGAGAAGTTCAACTCCTACCTCAAGGTACCCCCATGGCCACTTCAGAGTGTAGTTAGTGTGCAAACGCCCCATTCCACACACCACAAGTAAATCAAGGATTGAACCTAAGACTTAGGTGACCTAACTCATTACTCCCATCCACTCAAGCTATACCTTGGGGGCACAAAAAAATTTAATTTACATTTGAAGTTTAATGGAGGTGGCCCTGGGTCTGTAATGTCCGTTGAACGTTCCGCAACCAAATTGACCCGTTGTGATCTACATGGAACACATGGAGAAGTTCAACCCCTACCTCAAGGTGTTCCCATGGCCACTTCAGAGTGTAAGTAGTGTGCAAATGCCCCACTCCACACACCACGGATAAATCAAAGATTAAACCTGAGAACTGAGTGACCTAAATCATTGCTCCCATCCATAAGTAAATTTGTAAAAGAGAAAATAACTCAAAATCAATAACTAAAAAAATTCTAATATCTCAATTATCAAAAAAATACTTAATCACATATCAAACTAACCTAAATTTTTTTAAAATAATAATAATAATGAATATTAATTTTAACGATAAAATATTATTATATATATTTTCATCGAGTAACACTCCACGAAGGGGAACATTCAAACATCACAAGGACACCAAAGAAGATTATGGTTATTTTCTTACCTTAGGACTTTTTCTTTAACGGCACCAATTCATTTTCTTTTCTTTTTAAGTTGCAAGTGTGGAATGATTTTCCACATACCTTGGTTCTTTTTCCTTTTTTCCATTGCTTTTGGATCGTCCACCATAAGGTTTTAAAGAGAAGTACAAACATATAGTATGTTTGTATTTTCTTTTTCCATGTCACAAGAAAAATTGTACAAGATCCAATACGTTTGTTTTTCATCTCTTTTTCAAAAACATTACATCATCCAAAGTTCAGTTTTTGGCTATGTAGACTATTTTCTTTTGGGGTTGTGTGCTTGGTTTTATTTCGATAATTTATCTTCTATATGGATGTTGAGGGAGGGTGGTTATTATTATTATTATTATTATTATTATTATTATTATTATTATTATTATTATTATTATTATTATTATTATTATTATAAAGATGTTTTCTTGTGGTGTTGGGTTATAAATTTATATATTATTTTTGGATTTTTAAGTAGTGTAAAATAAAAATTAGTAATTTTTATTTTCTGAGGTTTTATTAGATAATTAGTTTTTTAAATGAATGTTGTTGAGATTTTTTTACATTTTTTGTATTAATATAAATAAAAATAAAAGTATTAGATCAAAAGATTCCCCAAAATTTCAAATTATAGTCATTTCATGATTAATCATTACATTGGTCAACTTAAATAGCATAGTCAACTACTCATACAACCCTTTTTTTAATTTTGAACCCTATCTTCTATTTATCACCTTGTCTAAAATGAATTTGGTGATTTCTACTCTTCAATTTTATGTTTGTGAAGTACCTTGCTCCACTTAAACAATCCATCAAGACATTCATCCAAGGTAACATAAATATGTGATTGATCATTATCTTGTTGATGACTCTAAAATTTGTTCACATTCATCATTATCCATCTTTCTTTGGTGTTAAAACTACCAAAACCATGTGGGCTCAAGCTTTCCATTATCAGTGCTTTATCTAATAACTCTTTTACTTGCCTCTTTATCGAACTCGTTCTCCATAAGCATCAACCTATATGCCACCTTATGTGGTAAACTAGATCCAAGTGATGACTGATGTTTCTCATGTGTGGTAACTGTTTTGAAATATCACCAAAATGGATCTCCTCTTACTCACCCAACAAATCTATTGTCTCTATCAGAAAATCATTTACCCTCCTTGATATCCCAAATTGCATTTTCTTGGGAATGAAACCAAAATATGCTCTCTCCTTATTCATCTATTTTAAGAATTACATTCCTAAAACCAATAAAATAATTGAACTGCAATCCACTTCTTCCCCATTTTCCTTCATTGGCGTCAAAGTATGCTTCCTTCCATCCATCACAAGACTGTAGGTATTCATCCTACCATTGTGTATAACCTTCCTATAAAACTTTTAAGACCTTCCAAATAATATATGATAAACATCTATAGGTATGTTATCCCACATAGCGTTCATCTTTGTCTGAACCAATCTAAAAAATTAACCAAACATTTATCATTCAATAAAATTTGATTCCATTTTAACAACCAGAACACCTTATATGGATTTTGTTGCGTGTTTTTTTTTCAAACCAAGTACCTCTACCATCTCATTTGACACAACATTATCAATGCTACCAGTATTAACAACCTTCTTGTTGCACTTACCTCTAAATTTACATATGGTTCGAAAAAGATTCTCCCTTTGCATTGGTTCATCCTCCACCTTAGCTAGTTTTAGCAACACTATCTTCATCATGAGACATTCCCCATGTTCTGACACTTTTGTATGAATGGGTGATGTAGTACCATCTTCATTCACTTGTACAATCTAATTTCTTGCTTCATTTCTTCTACCATGATACCAAAATACATTAAAACATTTAAAATATTTAAGCCTAACATCTCCATACTCAAAGCATTTACTGTAAATCCTCTACCTCTTACTTTACTAAAGTAGCCTAATATATTAAATAATACCATTTTCCTCTTTGCGACTGATTCTAATTTTATAAAGTGCTTGCTTCACCTTCATGAGTATGTTGTCCTCTATTATTGCTTACTTGTCCTCTTCATCTACACAACCTTCCTCTTCCTCTACACAACCTTCCTCTTCCTCTTACTATATTTTTATGTCTTCTATAAAACTTCTCATCAATCTTAAAATCATATTAATATGCTTCTTCTACCAAACAAAATATTATAATTCCAAAATCATATTGTATGGAACTACAAATATCATTCAAATAACTCGAGATCTTCTCTTAATCATCTTCAGCATGACCACCTCAAATAGTGATCTTGTAAAAATCCTATGTGTACTCCTTTACATTCATATCCTTTTGCCTCAAATTCTATAATTTATTGAACAAGCTCAACTAATATTCGGAAGGTAAAACTTACCTATTATTTTTTAAACCATTCTATTCCAAGACTTGATTCGGTCATTATATCTTTTTACTCTTTCTATATGCACATGATCCAACCATAAGGATGCATGTCCCTTCAAAAATTTACAAGCAAAATTCACTCTCTTAGGATCCTATACCTGCTCATAATCAGAATATTTCTTCGACTTAGTGATATAATCAATGAGTCATTCAAGACATAAGCTACTAGAGTAGCTATGGGTGTTTGTTTGTGGCTTGCTTCCCATTCTAGCAGTAGCATGCAAAAATGTATCTTCTAGTTCATATACTCATTCTTCCACCTAAACCTGAGGCACTTATTCCTCTTCATCATCACTCACATCCACAATAATAACTCTACATTTCATGATTTCCATTACCTCAAAATGGTCTTGGATTCCTCTCATCATCTTTACCTAATGAATCAAATACTGAGTTAATGAAACTCTTTATTACTTTGCATTTACTCTCACCCAATAATAGGGTTTTGATGCAATCTATGATGTTCAAGGATCTTGGAGTAATCTGACATATTAAACACCTAAGTGACATTTAAGTAAGCTAATTAATCATGTAGGTAAAACCACATAGTGGGAAAAGGCCTACACCAACACCCCCTCTTAAGTGTAGCTTAGGTGGGTAGAAGAATTGGGTCCCGACATAAAGGCTTGATGAGATACCCAAGTACATAGTAAATAAATAAATAATAAGTCATCATAGAAGATGTTGAAGCTACCTATAATAGAGTTCACAAAATGACTAAGGTTGATGATGAGATCCTCTACCTAAAGACTTAAGAAGGTCCATCTGCATTGAATAATGTTTCTTCCCTTTGCAAGAGGAAGAATATGATGAGTGTACTGAAATTATATCAATTCCAAAATGGAAGACAAAGGCAACAATATGCAGATATCTGAATATAATAAAAAACTGAAGTGTGGCATAGGTCTAGCGAGATCATGCATAAGCATTGAGTGTAATACCACTAAAGTGAACCTAACAAAAAATGGCATAGAATATTCACTAAAAGAATGTCTTTATGAAGTGTGAAACATGTCTCAACAACTCTCAAAATTGAAGAAAAGACTGTAGATGAAGCACACAGATCCACAGAATGAAGATCCATAGTAAGAAATGACTCGTTGATGATATTAATAGGTGTATTCTAACTATCAATGAAGATGAGATGATCCTTTAAATAAAAAAATTATGATGGCTCTATAAGATCAACATTTTATAGTGAAACTGATGTATATTCTTTAAAAAGACAACAAAGGTCAAGCATAAACTCGTCCACTAATGGTGGTTTGATAGAAGGAAGAGCACTATCCATCAGGACTGTGTCATCATAAGAAATAGAAATAGGAGGAAAGAGTACAACAATATCTGAAGAGATAATAAGATGAGGAGGATGAGGAGTGATATAAATCTCAATAGGATCTCTGAAAAGAGTCTAAAGAGTGCTCTAAATAGTGGAGGAACACTATGTGTGTTCCACATGGTGGTGTAGATCCCATGAAACATGTATCAATAAATGACCATAGACACAGTCACTATAGTTGGCCCAATCATTATAGTAATAAAGGTTGATGGGAATAGGAATCTGACGATATAAAAATAGAACAAGGTCTTATTTTGTGATTAAGCATTCCATGTACATCCACCATGAATTATAATTATTCTTTCCAATAAGAATCATTGGAGTAGAATCAACTATCCTCATTTAGTATTTCTCAATTGGAGATAGGTGAGTCAATATGACCATAAGTAACCATGCACGCTCAATGTGATGGATGTCAGACTTAACCACAAATGTGTTCAAATGAATAACATGTGAAATAGTCACCAAATTCCCCCTATATTGCATAAGTTGGCACTTTATATTTTAGTACATAGATGATCAACACATTTAACTGCATATACAAAAGCAACACGTGTGTCAAGGAGAAAAAGAATTGCGACCCCCCAAGAATATAGAGGATCAACTTTACAAGGCTTGAGAATAGCATAAATGTGTTGAGCTTAAAAAACTTGCACCTAGAAAGGAGCTATAGGATGATAATTATGTGAGTTTGAAATTCTTGTTACAAAAATTCACCTTGAAGAATGAAAAAATTGGGTTTACAAAAAACTTGACTCAACTTTTTATTGAAAAGTTAAGCCCCCTTGGGTTGGTTGTGACCAAGGCCTTAATTTTTATGTGACCATGGGCTAAGGGTGAGGATGGGCACTAAGTCATGCAGTCAAACAAATGGGTCATGCAATCTGAACAAGGTTTTGTCAAGATATTCATCACTAGTACAACCCATGTAGTTTGTGTCACTCTTTAGACCGAGTAAATGTCATATACAACAACTATAGTTGCATGTGTTGAAGGTGTGATCCTTGACTAAATGCAATCACTATCAGAATGTAAGCAACATGTCACAATTATAGTAGACCAATAGGTCATCATAGAAATCTAAGGCAAAAATCCACATGAACTAGCAAGTTGTTAAGGAGATATAGGTCGTGAATAGGTATGGTTAGAGGTTAAACTAGTAGGGTATGGTTTGTACAAAGGTCAATGCAAATGAACCAAAAATCTAAATAAACACCATAAAACTTGCCAAAACACCAAATTTGCACAAAAACCTCAAATTTGTAAAAATATGTATGGTTTCTTCCAAAAGCAACAAAGACACACTAGGTTTTTAGAAAAATTCAATAAAACCCATAATTTTTTTGTTCTTTAGAACTAAATGATATGGATATGTGTGAAATCTAAAAAAATGCCTTCAAACCCTATTAAATGGTTGAAAATAGCCTTTCATGAAACTAGGTCATGTTTACAGCCAATCCTAAGGTTTCGGCACCTTTTGAATCTAGCAGCATTGCCTATTTTTTATTTGGAGACCCCGATGGTACAGATCTACAAGAATTTTCTAGAAACCTCAATAAACCTTTAAAAATTAAAATCACTAAGAACAAGAAAGAGTTAGAATGCAAGAAAGATCACAACATAATCAATGGCATTCATCTGCTTTGATACCATGTCAGAGTGGGACACACTTGAGGATTTGGACTAGATATGATCAAATGCATGAAGGTGAATCTGTATGGATTAGTGAAATCAATAATACATGAGAAGGAAAAACTCCACAATATGCAAAAGCATTCAAATGCAATAATATTCTTTGTTGGTTCTAGATTAATTATCTATATAGCTTTAAGAAAGCTACATATATAGGTGAAAGATAGGCATGTCCACACATTCTCATGAATTTGAGATTATCTTCCCCACTGACCTTTATTAAATACCTAAGTGATACTTAAACAAGCTAACTAGACCATGTAGGTAAAACCACATAGTGGGAAAAGGCCTACACATACATGAAAGCTTGTAAAAAACATTCAGATTTTTTAGTCTTCCATTTTTTGTATAGGTTTTAATATATTTAGAAGGCAAAAAAATAGTTAAATATGAACATTTGGATACATAACAGTTGCACGTCCTCTTGAGACTCAAAATTAGAGCAATGGAGAATATTAGATGCAATATTTATTACCCTAAATTTATTTCCCTCTATTTTACAACCTGTGAAGAATGAAAAAATAAAATAATGTTTATTTCCATATTTAAGCCCTAAGATCGTTGCCCTATGTTTTGCATCTTATGAAGAATGAGAAAAATACAAAAATATCTATTATTATCAAAAATATAATAATGTAGATTAAAGACAAGTATGCATTGATTTCTAAATGCAAAATTCCTCGTCTACTATGAAGAAAAATATAGAGTTTAACTAAAATTTTGTCCAAGACATGGCAAGGTAGAACATAAATAATTAGGGCACATAGTGTAAATAATCAGAGCACATACCAAAATAGTTAAAGAACATAATATCATACTTGTATTAACTTATAGAGTCTAATACCATGTTTAAAGATAGCACCATCATGATTTAGCTCCGATCTAAGGATTCAAAGTAGATTGCACCTAATTCTACTCTTGTTAATTTTTGCAAGAAAAAAAAAAAACTCAAAATTGGAAGCACTTTGACAAGCCTAACACAATAACCCAACATTAATTTATGCATACTCTCATAAATATTAGTTGCACCAATATTACAACTATTGAATCAATGCACTTCATGAAATGCATAAAGGAAAACGAGTGTTTATAATTTAACTTTCAATGTGCCTTGATTGTCACTACAAGTTTGACATTCGATGTGGGCTGATTGTGCACCATTATAATACCACTCGAGGATTATTATTTTTTACTCAAATGTAATAATTTAGCTTAAATTTTTAGTTGGTGCTTCATTCTGATTCGCTCTTAGAAAAATAGTTAATTCAACTAATAAAAACAACCTAAAATAATTAAGAAACTCTTTCCAATCAATAAAAAACACTAAAAAAATCATTTAAAACCCTGAAAAAAATATTTTTTTCAACAACAACATGTCATATTTTAAATATAGCACGTCACATGGCTATTAGGAGGAAAAAATATATATTTATTGAAAAAAATTATATGTAAACCTACTCTCAAGAAGATAATAAATAATTAACAATTTTTTTTAAATAACTTTAAAAACAATCATATCCCTTCGAGTTTCCTTTACACTTTAAAAAGAGATTATTATATAACTAATTTTTTTTGGAAAAGCAATCACATCCTTGTGAGTGTCCTTTATACTTGTTACTTATATCTTTTACAATTATGCTTGTTAATTATTATTTTTTGTTGACCATTGTTTTATGCGGTAATCTTAGGCTAATAAACAAGCTCTGAAAAGTATCCATTCCGCTAAATCCATTCTAACAAATCTCAAATATTTAACAATCACTACTTATATCTTTTACAATTACAACAGTCAAATATTAAGAAATTAGTGTATACATCACATTGGATTGGGACCCATCTCCATGCTTTCATAAAATGTCTACAAGTTTCTTCCATTTAATACATTAAAATAAAATCAATACCCACTTAACAAGGGGCACAAAGTATCAAGTCCCTGTAGGATAGTTTGCAGAGTGCCTATTGTTTGTGGATCTCGTTTCGAAGGCCCTACACAAGCTCTAATAGTCCAAAAGGCTAAACCCCAATTTAACAAATAGAATTCTAAATTAGAACTTAGAAAAAATCAAATGTGAAATTGAAGAATAAACTTATAATAGTTTCCCACTATTATAATGGCAATTGATCTTAACAAGAAAAAATTGCCATCAAGAATGAAGGTCTCTACCTCTTTTTTCTTCTCTACTCTTTCGTCACTTTTGAAGTTGAAAACTACCCCATTTGCCTTATTATCCAACCGACTTGCACTGACAAATTTGCGAGACATATAAATCCATAATCTTGGTTATGATATGTATCTATTACATGTATAAGGACAGTGTAAATGAAAATGCTACAATAATGGAAAATTGGCAACAAAACCACTATAATTTACATTCAACCTTCTAGGGAAGCACTATACCAGCATCTCAAAAGCAAAATATACCAATTTTTTTTAGAATAAACAAAAAATGTAATGCACAGTGCAATACAGAGAAAGGTATATGCATAGAGTTCTGTCAAAGTAATTATACCAAGAAGCCAAAGAAACAAAATACAATAGATTGAAAAAAGCCTACCAAGAAGCCAAAGAACAAACTAAAATGGACTAAGAATACACGCATCCGACCAACAATGCAATAACTTCCTTTTCTGGTAATAAACAAAGGGAAATATCAAAGGCATAATTAGAAAAGATTCTAGAACAAATGTCAAACAATCTATATATAGGTCGAACATGCACCACAAACAATAGGTGGGACTCAACTAGTGGCCCTTGACAAGCTTGATACCAATGGCAATGTATGCTAACATGGTGCATTTTTAGTGAGGCTAAGAAGATATTTTTCAAGGCCTTGAGTGTGTTTCTTGCAAAATGAATAATCACTTCCCTCAGTTACAACCAAATATAGTAGAACTGCATAAAAGAGAACTCAAATGAAATCTACATGGTGATCTACCTTTGCAATAGTAGATGCAAGAATAGATCATGTTGCAGTGGCTTTGTCAGATGATTTTCAAGGTCTAAAAATAGTTTCCTTCCTGAACAACTTCACCATAAACATCTAGAGATTGTGTCTATGTAGGGAAGTGAAACCTTGATGCCAAATATGTTAGGTGCCCTCCACCTCTGTCATGCAAAAAAAATATAACCCAATTTTTGATGAGAAGCACTATTGTGTTGCCTGATTTAAAAGTCCTAAATATTTCAGTTATGTATGAAAAGGTATATCAGCTCTACCAGACTCATTAACAAAATACCTAAATGTAAGGGCCTATTAATAATTTAGGCTGCCAAAATCCCAGTCCTCTTCATGGAATCGTCTTTCAAATTCATTTGAAGATTTTAGCAATATCCAACACCCAAACAACTTTTTGTAACATTCTTGCTACAAGATAATTTTCAACTACCATTCACAAAGGAAAAAATATATGAACACTACACCATGGACAACAAAACTTTAATGTCAGCAAAAAAGTGATATACTTCTACAAACAAAGCCAAAAAAATCGTACTCGATATTTTATATAGATCCAAAATAAAATTATCTCGGCCTTGTGATCATTTTGTTTCAATCAAATTCCTATTTGAGATGGCCTATAAACTTACTATGTGGAATACGAATACAACGTAAGGGAAACAAAAAAACACATATTACAGATGGGTGACTAAACAACAACAAACAACTCCAGTCCAGGTTGAGCCATGAAGTCTAGATGAGGAAAGAAAATAGAAGGTTGCAAATAGTCAAAGTTTCCCCGCATGAAGAAAGGAAATAGGTGGTGGGGAATAGAAGACGATTCCCCTGTTTGAGGGACATTTTTTGAATAGAAAGGATCATTCGGAACTATACAAATCTGGTATTTATGACATAATTTAAGCTAATATATAACTCGGTCAAAAGCATCTATGAATCTCTATTGCATAATATACATAGATCTAAAATAGATATGTCTTATATGTTTTGACTCTTTAGTAATGAACTTCCCCTGTTCTGTATTTCTAAGATGCCCTACAGTCCATCAATACACAAAACTTAATAACTAGAAAACATAACAATGTGAGTGATGCACATAAAATCTCGTATAGACTTAGAACTATCATTCACCCTGATTTGAATGATATAGGATTTATAGGGTACAAAATTTCATCTAGGTGGCATAATGCATGCATGGGATTCTTTTTAGGTTTCACATATCATCGATTGAATCCTCCTCCGTGCATATAGATCTAACAGAAAAAAGCCATTTTAGAAGTGTAAAAGAAAGGAACTACGGTGTCCAAGAAATAGATTGGTTTGTTTTCTTCTGAAAAGCAGAGCAGGAAAGCAACTAACGGTTTACCACATGTTTCTCCAAAGCAATATAAAAAACAAGATACAACTACTTAAAGAACCTCCACAAACTGCAATAACCTTCACTTCCCCACGTCTCCTTGCTAAAGAGAAACTATAAATACCTACATGTAGCAACCACACAGGCTACCAACAAAAGATGGTTGCAGCCACATGTTTTGCATTAAAAACATTGCTACAACCACACATGTTGCATAAAAAACATGGTTGCAACCACTGATGTTGCATAAAAGACATGGTTGCATAAAAAATTGGCGGCAACCACATGGCCCTGCATGAGAAACATGGAGGCAACAACATGGATATGCATCAGAAACATGGCACCAAACACATGGGGATGCATAAAAAACATGGCGGCAGCCATGCATGCTCCATAAAAAACATGGTGGCAACCATACATGCTCCAAAAAAGACATGGCAACAACTACACAGGGTGCAAAAAAAATGCAGGTAGGCTGTAAAAATGCTTTAAAAACATGTCTGCAAAAGCACAACTCAAGATCTCGTGAATATTTCATTAAAAATCTTAAAAAATAAGTTAATAGTAAAAAACAGGGGAGCTTGACCAACCCTGCATCGTTGATTATGTAAAAGTTTGCTAGGCGAAAATGCAACGAAACTTCTATAGAGGGAAAACACAGAAAAGAATGTGCATAATATACAATGCCAAGGCCAAAATATCTGACATAGGCTTTCCATGATTAGGCAACCTGATGTAATTGCCCCTAGATTTGTCGTGCTAGCAGCTTGGCCTTTCGACGTCAATCCGTCCGAGATCTATCAAGATAAGCAAAGAGTGATGATCAACATCATGTATGGCACGTTGTGGGAACAAATGGTTCGTCAATTTGGCTACGAGAAAGAAATGGTATGACAATGCAATTACACCACCCATTTCATACAACAAGAAGCCATTACACCTTGGCCAGATTTAATGATAGTGCGAGGATTAAAACAAATCCATTTTAATTACACCTCCATTCTCTAAATTTCGCCACGCTTTTCTCTTCTGGAGAGTGGAAGAATTAAATCCTTCGAATATTTTGAGGAAAAGAATGATCCTACCAACCCCAATTAGCTTGCGAAAGTGACAAAAAGCTAAAGCTAAAGTCGTTAAATTTGTTATAAAGTAATATTTAAAGCTTTAATTATCCTTAAAAAGTCTTAATTGTTTGGTATTCAATAATTATATTTTAAATTAAAAAGGGATGACCTTTGATAAGGAAATGCACTAGAAAGCGTGCAAAGAATTTGCCAAGCAAACTAAAGTCGCCTTTTTACATTTTCTTTAGGTGGGGCCCTCACAACTCTCGGAGTACTTTTCATTGTTGTTTTTGGGGTTGTTGAAACCATAGTAGTATTAATTGTCTCGAAAATACTTTTTTCAAAAGTATAAGTGTTTTTCAAAAAAATTAAAAAATTTTGGAAAATTTAAAATTTTATTTTTAATCTTAATTTCAATCGTACTTAATCTTAGGTCTATTTCAAGTTTAAATCATGATTTAATCACGTTTATATCACAATTTTTTAAAAATTGTGATTTTTTCGCATTTAAATTCGAATTTTTCACATTTTAATTGTTAAGGTCAACGCTTTGACCCCTGCAAGGGTTGAATGGGAATTAACCACGTTTTATTAGATGAAAAAAACATTTTTCGGGGTGATTCAAGTTTAATCGTGATTTTGGTAACTATGGTTGAAATGATAAATATATCGTTTTATTTTTAATATTTTGTAGATATTAGGTGTATAAAGCACCGAATTATTTTGATTTAACGTCTTTTTAAATTGAGTGTAAATGTTTTTTTAATTGGAAGTATGAATCACAATAAGGTTTTTAATTGGAGTTATGAATTGGTTCTAGAGTATAAATTGGGGATCTAGTCTTGTAAAAAGCTAAAACTACTCAAAATCAGTCATATATTAACTCAAAAATATATGGTTTAAGATGAAAACCTCAATCACAAGAGAAACACTCACACATATGGAGAAGAGACATACAACAAAAACACCAGTGTTCATATGCCAAAGAGCAACAAACAATCAACGAGCATACCAAAACCAAAAAGGACCAAAGAGTAGCCCTCCCACCAAAGACCAAAATGACTCAAGCAAAGGGAGAAATAGAGTAACCTCGGGTTGCAACCAATCTTTTCCTTCAACAAGAGAGGAGGCCCTCCAACTTCCATTAAACATCATCTTTCACCATTTCCTTTGCTTCTGATCTCAACCTCTGCTTCAAATCTTCGCCCTTTCCTTTTAGTCATAAAGCATGGGTTGGCCTTTAGTCTCGTCTCTTTTGGTCTAGAAGGAGAGGAGATTCTCTCAACGGTCTTGATGGAACACAGAGATAGAATCAAAATAAATGCATCCTTGGGCAACTCTACCTACCTAGAGGAGGTTGGGATTTCCCCAGGGATTGAAAGAAGAGGGGAAGAAGCATGATTATATAAGAATTTACCATGATTACACCACAAGAAATCTTGATCAAGGGATCCATCCTTCTTTTCCCAAACCATCTGAGAATGTGCCAAAGATGACGATCAAGTCTTAGAAAGGCACCCATCTACCCGATGCCCCAAGAGATTACACCAAAAGCATCTAAAAGTGAGACCTCCATAATTAAGAGATTGAGTCCACATGCCTCAGGATGATATCATCTTAACCAAGTGGAAGATAGGTTTGGAGAGATCAAGAATAACATAAACTGACAAATTTGTTTCCTAAAGACTTTTCATCAATTTTCACAAAGGATCCCACACTATTAACTAGCATTTTGATGTGTTCCTCTTTTCTCATGATAGGTGGAATATTGTACAATCTGCTCTAAAGAGGGGTAGTTGAGATTTTTGCCTTTGTTGGGTCAAAGTAGGAGTGCGAGGAGCATGAACACCAGCTTCCGCATGAACAAGGATGGAACCATCCCCATTATAATTAAAAGATATAAAAGATTTACAAAACTCCCCACATTTATGTAAAGGGTTCCCAACATGCCTGCTTTCAACAAAAATCCAACTCTTCTCGAAGGACTTCACTTATGAACCTTTAGGAAGGGTACCTGGAGAAACACAGCGCTGAGGATGGACCATAACGGAAACTTTGGCCTTGCCACTGGGATCAATGGGTGGCTTTGCTCCAGCATTAGTTGACAAAAATCCCCTCTTCTTCCCATTTGTTTCAACACCATTGGCAAAGACATTGGAAGTCTTTCAAAAAACACTTGGAGACACCGACATATCACCCATATGGGGAGGAGATGCATATTTCAGTGTCTGAGAAGAGAGTCCCACATTGGCACTTGCCTTTGACTATATAGTTGCATTGTCAATCCCATCTGCAATCCTATCCCATGATTTATTGGGATTTTTTACGGCGACTCCACTTTGCAACAATTATTTTTTAATAATGTTTCTTTATAATTATATCACGAATGTAATATAAGCGACTCAAGAATGATATATTTTAGTTTCTTAGATTTATCTAAGATATGTATACTAATAGAATTAAATATATAGAATTAAGCTAAAATAATCTCTATATAAGTTAATATTAAAGCTCAAGAAAAATTGTTGAAAAACATAAATGGGAGTTTAATAAAATATTAACATAAGAGGAAGAGGGGAGTTAAAAATTAACTATTCTTAAAGACACTTTAAAATAAAGTTTCATATAAATTGATATTTTATGTTGAAATAAAAAACCAAATTTATAACTTTCAAGTTTTGGATACCCATTGCATACCATGACAACACGTTTTTCACAAATATTTAGATACAATACATATCAAATTTTTGTATTTAATAACATTTGAATAAGACACTTCAAAATTTTGAAAAGTAAAGTTTTAGTATTTATTTTGATAATGCTTCCACATCGCTTTAGGTGTCATAGGAATTTATTATAAAGTTGGTAAGGGGTGATAATTTTTCCAACAAACGAAAAAACTATTGACTATGCTTCTAGGACAAATGGAGAGCTTATTATAAGGATAAATCCATAGAAAATAAAGTTTTTGTTATTTTTTAACATGTGTATGGTTTGCAGTCACATGTAGAAGGCAGTGGAAGATGCA
Organism: Torreya grandis; assembly: GCA_037957365.1. Classification (NCBI taxonomy): domain Eukaryota; kingdom Viridiplantae; phylum Streptophyta; class Pinopsida; order Cupressales; family Taxaceae; genus Torreya; species Torreya grandis. Next base: position 886,604 of record JARHVA010001319.1, read on the forward strand.
TAGTAATCTTGGGAGGACACAAAAATTACCCAAAGATGTCACTATATGTGTCTACAGAAAAATTGATTAATCAAATTTAAATATTTTTAAAAATGTTCAAAAAAAAAATTAAAATTAAAAATAAAAATAAACATAGTGGCTTAAGGTCAAGCGGTTGATTGGCCTTGGCCATGCGATTTTGAAGATGGAAAAACTTTAATTTTTTTAAAATGATATTATTTTGATAAGAAATAAATAAAAATAGAACTTCTTTGTGATCAAGGAGTCGATTGACCATAGGTGGTTTGTGTTTTATGTCGGACTTTGGAGGAAGGCAATGATCGAAAATTAGTGGAGCGAGGAGGAAATGATGTGACAGGTAAATGTATTAGTGGGTGGCATTATAGACGAAAATAATAGTAAGGAAAAGGTCTTAATCGTTGTGTATGTTTCAATTGTTGAACATGATTTTTGTTAACATGTGTTTTATTGACGAAATATATTGGGGCATGTATGAATATTAAAGTGTATCAGAGGCTGAAAATTTAATATTTAATACTTGTTCAATATTTATTCTATAAAATTAAAAGTAACCAATCACATCTTGACAAGTAAGATTCAACTATTGACATTCTAATGCACAACTATTGGTACTCTAAAGGTTAAGTTTTGGTCATAGGTTTAAAAAATGTATTTTATGACCTCTCATGATAAAATCGGTTATATATTAAAATGTATAATGTGTTAGACCTTTAAACTTTAGTTATAAATAGTTAAGACAACATATTAAAATGGGTAAAATTTTTGAAGTCTAATATGATATTATGACACCTTAATTTGTTATCCAAAGTTAGGGTGCATGACTATTGGGGCTTTTCTCCTAACATAAAGGGATAACTGAAAGAAGTGAACATACAACATAGGTTAACTTATGGGTGGAAACAACCCAAGTGGAGGGATGCGAGCTATAACTTGCTAAAGGAACTAAATATGGATCTATTTACTTTTAAATGTAAATCCACACCAAAACATCGATTGAACATCTAAATTGTGAGGAAATCCAAAACGACAAGCATAGCAATGAGGCAAGAAATTTTTGGAACATTTTTTAAAACATTTTAAACACATGTAATAATAATTGGCTTGTTGTTGAATAGAATAGATTTTTTTTTTTTAATTAGCTTGTTGAATATAATTCAATTTTTTTTTTTTTTATGATTATTGATTTTTTTATATCAAAAATTTTCAAAGTGACGATCAAATGAACATTAAATTTAAGGTTGAAATTAAAAGTGAACACACTTATTCTATTACAGCCCACCACCACCCCTCAAATACTATTGTAGAACACCTTTCGATGTAGTAATATATCTATCTTTAAAATAATAAAATAATAAAATATTATAAAATAACCTACGACATTTTATATAGTGAACATTTCAAATCAAAACATTTTTATACGAATGTGAGAAACAAAAGCCAAAAAGATTTTGAATGGAAAGAAGAATTAACTTTTTCAACACTTTGATTGGAATTTTCAATTTCTTTGAATCACCATACATTAAACAAATGTTGTGATGCGGCTTTAGCATATGTTGCCGGGAGCAATATTTAAAGTTCATTAGGGTTGAGTGTATGGGTAATTTGGTAAGTTAAAGAAGTACAAAATAAGAATGAAAAAATAAAAATAATTAATATAACGTGCTAAATAAATAACTACATATATTACAGACATTTTAGAGCATAATTTTTTTTCAAAATATATATTTTTGTTTTTAAAAGTATTTTTATATCAATAATATAGATTATACATTCATGATCTTACAATTAACACCTAATATATCTCAACAATAAATATGTGAATGTAAGACTTAATCTTATATGACTTTTCACACTAGAATAAATTCACAATAGTCTTTACTCTTTAAACTTCAACCTATTAATATATTATTGTATTTTATAATAATATATTAATAAGTTTATCTATAAATTTTAGCAAATGGTGAAAACCTAAAAACTTTTTAGCATTATTTTTCTTTATTTTTTTCACTATTATAAAGATGACATAGTTTAAATCTACAACCAAGATGATATACTTCAACGCTTTATCCAACCCATATTAGACCAATGCAACATACCATTTATTGACCCATCACCCCATCTCCCATTGCATCTTAAAACCTCCATTCCCAAACCCGAATTTATATAGATACTTGTGGACAACGGATCTAGAAAGCCATTCATGTGGCTTCTCCTAAAAACTATGTGAGGCTTCATGAGAACCAAAAAGCAGAATCAACATCCTATCAATTTGCTTGAATGTATTTTGTCAAATTCGGTCTTCTCATAGATGAACAAATTAATGAACTCAATGAATCCTTGATATATAATGACGACCTAGCCTCATGTTTCTAAATCAAGAAGCACCCCATCGTAAATCTAATATGTGAAATCATGAACTATACATGACAAGGACTTGGCCAACATGAGCAAGGAATCCTAAATCCCATCCATATGTATGCAAATAAAGGATCTCACAACATTGGTTACAAACCTAATACCAATCAGAATAAGAGCATCAACGACACTTCTATGATTCTTGAGGAAGCTTCCACTAGAATCGAAACATATTTTCCTTATAGCCTTTACGAGGATCATGCTAGGCCGTCAAAAACTATAAAGCATTATTATATATATAGAGAGAGACTAATTTTTCCTTTCACCTGTTATGAATTATATTGACATTTGAAAGGAAATGTTGAATAGATAATTGCCATTAAAAATCATGATAGGTAGGGGTGAGCATTGAATTTTGGCCCCAGAAGTGGGTACCATATGTAAGTTGAGACTAAGATGAATGACAAGTGGTATGACCCAGGGAAGTGATAATCAACATCTAAAATAAATAGAGAAGACACACGTCTATGGGCTAAGTAGGCTAGAGTATGACAAGTGACATTTGCCCTGCATTGTAGAAGGATGGCACATCATATATAACATGCCTTATATGTTGTTAACATTAAAAACAATTTAAGATTTAAAATATGTATTTTTAGGTTCATAGATATTGAATTTTCCTAGCCAATAGCAAACTAATAAATTATTTTATTTTTTATTTTTGATATCATATATATTACAAACCTAATGTTGAAATTTAAGAATATGAAAAATGTTTTGTTTATTGGTTGCATAATTTTTAAGGTGAAATAATAGATTTAGGCGAGTACAATAGATCCCTATTGCATGGTTACTAACAAACTAATAAGTTGTAAATTTTCAATTTCTAATTTCTTCTAGTATTTTGTTTTCATGTTTTATAATTTTAATATGTTTAGGTCAAAACATAATAAGAATGGAACGCTAATGTCGGTAATGATAGACTTATTGATATTTTGTGATCCTCTTAGACTTGTTGAGTTATAAGTATGAACTAAATTTAATGGTCATATGATCGTATTAGTATTTGTCCCCATAGCATTTATTTAATTTCTTTAATAGTCTATATTGAAAATTTGAGCAACACATCAAAAATTATAATAAAAACATGTATATTATTTTTAATGTTTCTTTCTATGCTAAATTGTACTAGCATTTGAAGGTAAATTCTAAATAAATAACTCTCGACAAAAAAATTCATTAAAGTCAAGGTTGACTATCAAATTTAATCACTTGTCATAAGTCTCTCATAAACTTTTCAAGTTGTGAGTTAGGTAAACAATGAAATTTTTTATTGTTTGCTTCAAAGCTAACAATTCATCAAATTTACTAAAACTACAAAATCCCATTAATTTTACAAGTAATTAAAAAATATATAAATAGTTTTCTAACACTTTTGTTAAAAAGTATTATATATTCCTAAATTTAAACATTCAATCTGAAATAAATATTTGTTTTATTTCAAGCCACTTAAAGAACTTCTATAATTTATATGCAATGATACCGTTTTTATAAATACTACAAGTATGTAGTATGATCGTGTATATAAGTAATATTGTATATATGGTTAATTTGGTTTGTTAATGTTGTTGTTTGTTTTGGAATGTATAAACATAACATTGTTGCATTTATTTATAATCAATGATCAACAATGGATTTTAAGGTCTATTATATGGATTCTCATTCTCTTAATGTCGTGCAAGTGCTTAAAAGCCTTTAACTTATCAATCGAATGCCTAAATGTCATCTTGATGAAGGAGGGAGACGGACTCTCATGATGAAGGAAACTTGAAAATTACAGAAAGGACAATGTGTTGCATCGATAAAATCTTGTCACGCTTACTGTAAAACATAACATGATTGATTTAGGGACATACAATATGAACACAATTTGAATTTCATTATTCTACCTTGTCTTATAGATCTTGAAATGGTTCAGTTCATCTAGTAGTGGTGTCAAAACCCACCATTAGATGACATTACGAGATCTTAAACAAAATGAAAAGCCTTGACTAACAAGAAAGGCCCTGAGTAATAAATACAATGCCTAATATTCTTCCCTTGGTAGGACTAGGAATAAAAATTTTCGAATTTTTTCACGGAATTTGAATCCGAGCTTAAAATAAGTTTGCCAAATCCAAATCTCAAAATTATTTTTAAACTTATAAATTTTTTAGTCATATGAATGAACAACTTCATTTAGTTAAACTCCTAAGGTCACCAAAAACTTAAATACTTAAGCTTTTAAATCAAAATAATTATTAAACTAAACTACAAAATGTATAACTAATATTTTTCAAGGAAAATTACTAAAGGATTTACATTTGACTTCCTCCCTTCTTAACATGACTAGGACATACCATATATTAAAAAAATGAAACTTATTAAACCTTACACGAACCTAGCACCTCCTTAGTATAAAGTTAAATTAAGGTTTCTAAGGTTATGGTTGAACCAACTTTAAATTAATCAAACCTTATCAATCCATCTAAAACTTTAAAGTTAAACCACTTTAATATATGACCACTTTGATATAACTGAAAATAGTGATATAAAACGAAAAATAAATCTCTCTCCAAGTAAATATGATGATAAAGGAGGGTGTCTTTCACAAAGGAAGGTACATGTCAATTTTTACATAGAAAATTTCCTACACTAAATTAGTATTTTATTTGCAACTATTTTTATTTTAATGAGAAAGTACTTAACACACAATTTTATTTATAATTGTGTTTAAGAGAAGAAAGGGATTAAAGGGGACTAATTTAAATAGCTCTAAAAGGGTAGGGGTTATTTAATATAGATTTGTAATTATCTTTAATTTTTAGAATTGTCTGCGCCAAGGAGATCCGCTTTCTCCTTATATGTTTATTATTTTGGCCGAGGGACTTGGACGGCTCATCAAATCTCATGTTTCTCAAGACTTGCTTCATGGATGGCAATGGGGGAATGGCTTACCTGTGCTAACCCACCTTCAGTTTGTTGATGACACTGTCTTGCTGGGAGAGCCCGAAGTTGGGAAGCTAAAGCTTTTCGGCTTATCCTTGATACTTATCTAGTCGCCTCTGAGCAGAAAATTAATAATCACAAGTCTTTTCTTTTTTTCTTCAATACTCCCGAAGCCATTCAGAGGAGGATTGCTACTATCCTGAGGTTTCAGATTCAACACCTTCCCCTCACTTACTTGGGGGTTCCTATTGTTTTGAGGAGACAACCTAGGCTTTTTTGGCAGAATGTGCTTGACAAACTAAGACAAAAAGTGAACCATTGGACTCATAGGTGGCTCTCTACTGCTGGCAGTGTGATTCTTCTGCAATCTATGATCCAAGCTCTTCCTATATATAGGAGCATGGTTCAGGCTGCACCGATGTACTTCCTTAAGGAATTTGATGGTCTCTCCCGTCAATTCCTTTGGAACGGTAACTTGCAAGGTACACGCTAGAGCCTTATTAAATGGGACACTATCTGCCGGCCAAAGAAGGAAGGGGGCCTAGGCCTGCGCTCTGCTATCTGGTCTAGTCAAGATCTTGCTGCCAAACTCTATTGGCGGTGGTGCTCCAGTCAATCTCACCTTTGGGCCTGGATCCTGTCTCACAAGTACTATCCTGGGGCTGATCCGTCTGGCATTGCCAAGATGCCTCTTGAGGGCAGAGGCTCCATGGTGTGGGATACCCTCAAGCAAGGAGCTCATCTTGTGAAACGCAGTCTTTTCTGGATATGCAATAGTGGCACTGAGGACCTCTTTTGGAGCGACTCCTGGGATGGATCGCCCCCTCTTATTTCTTCTCACCCGCACTTGCAGGCTCTCTGTGATTCTTTCATTGTTGTTGGGTGGAGCACAGTAGTTCATTACAAAGAGGCCTTTAACCTAGGCATGGCAGTTGGTTACCACTGGAAAAACTCTTCCGATTGACCGTCGGGGGGCTCGGTGGAGGATAGGTTGGAGCTATCCCAGATCTTGGCCTCTAGAAGATGCAGCTTATTACAAGGTCGCGATGTCTTGGCTTGGGGAGGCGCCCCTTCTGGGCGGTATTTCGTCTACTATGGCTACCTTGCTTTAACAAAGCAAATTCTTGGAGATACAGAAAGCTCTTGGTGGAAGAGAGTTTGGAATTGTTTTTCTTGGCCTAAATGCAATTTTTTCCTCTGGGTTCTGGCTTACAACAGGTGCCTTACTTGGGACAACCTCTGCAAACATGGATTTCAGGGGCCGTCTATATGCTTTTTATGCCGCAGTAATGTGGAGACCGCTTCCCATCTTTTCTTCCAGTGTCCTTTTGCTAGACAAATTTGGCATCTGTGGTGGAGTCTATGGGATTGCCCATGTTGGCACGCGTCCTCTTTGGTTGAATTATGGGAGCGATTAGGCCACTCTCCTGCTAAGACCTCTGTCTTCCAGGTTGCTTGGTTAATCGGCCCCTCCCTCATCCTGTGGAATATCTGGCTGGAAAGGAATAGGAGGATTTTCCATGATAGATCCCTTGACTTCAAGCTTCTGTGGGGGCAAATTAGCAAGTCTATGCAGGAGATCCTTCACGCTAGATGTGAAGCTGCTAGGGAGTTGGACCCTGGAGATGCAACCATTCATTCGTGCCTATTCTTGTCTTCTTCTAGCAGTGCATTTTACGCTCCTCCTTCGCGCTGGGCGTGCAACTCCACACAGCGTCCGCAGCTTGCCAATCAGGCTGGGCATTGGACGCCCCTGCTGCTAGCATCCTCAAGGTGAACATGAATGGCTCCTCTAGGGGGAATCTCAGAGCAGCTGGCATAGGAGGTGTGGGGCGCGACAGCTCGGGAGAAATCAGGTTTATTTTTTTGACTTACATTGGCTTCCACACTAACAACCTTATGGAAGCCCAGGCTATCCTAGCAGCTGTGCAAAAATGCTGCCAATTGGGGTGGCACAGGATAATTTGTGAGGCAGACTCGCAAGTGGTTATCAACTTACTAAATGGACGGAATTTTGCAACTGTGGACTGGCACTTGGCTTCAGTGGCTCAGCAAATTCTCCAGCGCTGTACATCCTTGGATTCTGTGGTGTTCACGTATATCCCCCGTGAGTGGAATGGGGTTGCCGACTGTTTGGCTAAATGGGCCTCCGAATACAGACCATCTTGGAACATCTCTGACCATATGATGCTTCCCTTGACTCTTTCTCAAAAGTTGGCTCAACTTGTGAGCCAAGATAAAGCTATGTAAATTCTCTTGTTCTTTTCCGCTTTCAATAAAATTTTACCCCTTTTTAGTTTTTTTATAAAAAAAAATAGAATTAATTTTAATGTATGTTTAAAAAAAGAAATAGGATGAAATGGGACTAATTTAAATAATTATACAATTAATTTTTAAGGAGGGAAAGGGGCTACTTAAAATAGACCTGTAATTATTTTGTGTTTCTAAAATTAATTTAATTAATTATTTGGAGAAAAATATATATATATAACTAATAAATTTATCCATAAAATTTATAAAAGAAAAAAAATAATTCAAAATTAACAACTAAAAAAATTTAATGTCTTAACTGCCCAAAAAAAATACTTAACCATGTATCAAACCACCCAAAAAATTAAAAATAAAATAAATAATAATAACTATAATAATAAAGAAGAATATTAAAATCTGATGATAAAATATTATTAAATGTCTTTTCATTGAATAATACGCCATGAAGGGGGACATTCAAACATCACGAAGACACCAAAGAAGATTATGGTTGTTTTCCTACCGTGGGACTTTTTCTTTAAAATATCATTTCATATTCTTTATAAAATATCTTAAGTTGCAAGTGTGGCATGCTTTTCCTTTGCATTAGTTCATCCTCCACCTTAGCTAGTTTTAGCAACATTATCTTCATCATGAGAGCTTCCACATGTTCTGACAATTTTGATTGAATGGGTGATGCAAAACTATCTTTATTCACTTATGCAATATGATTTCTCACTTCATTTATTCTACCATGATTCTAAAATGCATTAAAATATTTAAGCCTATCATCCCCACACTCAAAACATTTACTCATAAATCCTCTACCTCTTACTTTACCAAAGTATCCTCTTCTTTTAAAATAATACCATTTTCCTCGTTGTGACAAATTCTGATTTTATAAAGTGTTTGCTTCACCTTCATGAGTATGTTGTCCTCTATCATTGTTTACTTATCTTCTTCATCTACACAACCTTCCTCTTCCTCTTACTATATTTTTCTATCTCATAAAAAACTTCTCCTCAACCTTCAAAGCACATTGATATGCTTCTTCTACCAAACACAATATTATAATTCCAAACTCATCTTGTATGGAAGTACGAAGACCATTGACATACCTTGAGATATTCTCTTGATCATCTTCAGCATGACCAACTCAAATGGCAATCTTGTAAAAATCTTATGTGCACTCCTTTAAATTCATATCCTTTTGCCTCAAATTCTATAATTTATTGAACAAGCTCAACTGATATTCAGAAGGTAAAGCTTACTCGTTAGTTTTAAAACCATTCTATCCCAAGACTTGATTCAATCATTATTTCTTTTGACTCTTCTATCTACACATGATTGAACCATAAGGATGCACGTCCCTTCAAATTTTTACAAGCAAACTTTACTCTCTTAAGATCTTATACCTACTCATAATCAAAATATTTCTTCAACTTAGTGATATAATCAATGAGTTATGTAAGACATAAGCTACTAGAGTAGCTATGAGTGTTTACTTGTGGCTTGCTTCACCTGCAAAAATATATCTTATATTTCATTTATTCATTAGGTACTTATTCCACTTTGTCATCACTCACATCCATAATGACAACTCTAAACTGCATGATTTCCATTACCTCAAAATGGGCTTTGATCCCTCTCATCATCTTTACCAAGCCTGTAATTCTTGGCACTCTTTTTTCTCTTCTATTGGGAGCTCCTATGTGTGACATTTTTGTTGCTCAAAAATACACACTTATGTTTCACAACCTCTAATTGAATCCATAATATTCTGATAGTCTCAATCCAACATGTCAAAAACTTGATTTGATACCACTTGATACAATCATAATAAGGGACTTGAATGAAAAATAACCTTAGAATACATAACTTAGTGATTCAACACAAAATAAAAGACTTGAAAGCAGTTCACATGCAAAATGAAGCTAAACATATCTTGTCTTTATTAATTCAATGGCAAAATTATAATGCACACTCTAGCTTTCCCATGTGTGGTGTTTCATCTCCTCTTTATAACTCTTAAATTGTCAACCATTACAGACTTTGACTATCATTATGTGGGCATCTGAGTTGATGTACTCATGAATCAAATTTGAATGTGTCATAGTGTGATGCATAAATTACATATGTTGCATAAAAATACATAGTGGAATACAATGCATAACTTAGTTGTGTGCAAATATATGACCTTATGAAAAGGTATATCCTCCTACCATTTCCTCCCTTCGTGTGAAGCTCAATTTTCAAGATGAAATTCACTTTACTACTACGTGGGAGTTCTGAATGTAGATATTTATGCAGTGATGTATAGAATTTGTGGCCTTCATAGATATAAATAATCGTGTTGCATAAGAATAAACATAAAAAAATGAGAATGAACATGTGTTGCCCCTACACCATGTGGAGGCATCACTTGTGTGGCCATGGGTATAGAAATATGAGTAGTAGCAGTATGAATGATAGTCTGAACACCTATTATAGGATATATGTCTCTAAAATATGGATCAATATCATTGAAAAATTTAGCATATCATTACTATAATGTAGGTTCCTTAGCAAGCTTTTCCATTTCATATCTAGTTACATGTAGCAATGCATCAATCATGTGTGGATTAATTTCAAGATATTTAGTAAGTTCTCATTGATCTATATCATCAAATTGATCATAAAAATCAATACAATCAATTCCATTATGAGCATACACGTTAATTATATCTTCCATTATGACTGAATTTTTTTTAAAAAAAAAAATCATATCCAAATCTCAAAACCTAATATAGGACAAATTTGAAACCCTAATAAGGTATGATGAAACCCTAAAGAATAAATAATTGGAGTTTTCCGTGCTTAAAATGATAATCAAGTTCACCCAAAATGTTTTATTTATTTTTTAATTAATACCATCTAAATTTTTTAAAACTATTAAATATTCAAATAATGTAAAATAAGGCATTAACCATACAAATTTGAATGTAAAAGGCAGACTAATATTGCACTTACTATATTTAGAATTTACAAAGCAAAGAGGTAAGAGATGCATTTAGCTAATTTATGATTTATGTTTCTTAACAAATCCATCATAATATTTGAAGATGTTTTATATTAGCTCTATGACTACTCATATTAGGAAATATGACATCAAAACTTGTGCAAATGTTGTTGATGAAGCTCAAACCCCTATGGTGATGGTATTGTCCAAACTCTATTGATAATGTTCTAATTTACTATGCAAGATTGTGTTATATTAGATCGTTTCATGTCAATGATATTTGTATGTGTGTTTGCCCTTAGTCCTATGTGCCATTCCTTTTTTTCTTTTGCTTGCCCTGAAACTCTAGTTGCACTTTTGACACAAGATTGACTTGGACAAATGGGTTAAAAAGATGGGTTAGATAACCCCAAGCACTCCTTGTTGAGTGATTGAGTGTTATCTATGTTTTAATACTCTAAATATGTCTCAAACCCTATGTAGTTATCCCATATAAGGGTGTGTGTGTGCACCATTGTGACCTTGTTAAGATGTGATGCAATGCTTATATTTTGACACTTGAAAACATGCAAATTTGACATATGTTTGTATTCATACTTTACTCTAGTCTGCTCCTTTTAAGATTATTTGCTGTATATACCTTTATGATAATGTATCAAGAGAATTCCAATGGGTTTCTCAATATTTTTAGGACTTTCCAAGATGAGTGCTTGATTAGTATGGCCTTAGGCTTGTTTGTCTTTATAGATGACTCTTTGATATTTCATGCCATAAAAAACCTATGAAATGTGTCTAGGCCAACCTAATGGATATGTAGCAATTTAAAAATTAGTTATCAATGGTTTTTGGACACTACTAGCATAGGGAACACCTATAACCAACTATAACTCGCTGATTTTCTCCAGTATTATCCTAGGGGTGAAAATCAGTGATATGTGATATGGAGAGAGTTTGGTTGGGATTATGGAGTGTTTTTGCATAAATTAGGGTGATCCTAAATATGTGTATCAATAATAGGATTTGAAAAACAACAAGTGGGTAGAAAAATGAGAAAGTGTGTCAAAAAGTCAAATGTGTAGGCCCAAGTCCCATGATGTCAATATATGTCAAAAATGTTGTTTCAAAGTGTCTAATACCTAATTTATGTATTCAAAATAGAAAACACACACCTTTATTCATCATATCAACTTGGATTTATATGTCTTATTCATTTTATATCACTTTTTTCATTTATGTCAAAGTTATAGCATATTAAAATGGTTGTGGTTTGTATTGGCAAGGTTTGATTAATTTAGGTTTGGTTTAAAAATAACCATAAAATCTTCTGAATTTTTACTATGAAGGTGCTAGGTTCATGCAAGGTTTAATTGGTTTCATTTTTGTCATTTATGGCATTATTTATTCGTGTTAATAATGGATGTAATGCAAGAGTATCAAGGTTCAAAAGAAATCTTACATGAATAAAAAACATGAGTGGAATAAGTAGTATTCAAGATTATAAAATTATTTCTTTTGACATATGCATTTGTGTGGAGGGAACTTCTAGTATTATCTATGTAGTTTTTACATCAATACAAGTGGTATAGATCATTTTTATATCATTATTTGTCATCTATAATTTATGTGTATCATAGATCTTAGCTACAAGTTTTACACATCATTGAGTTTATTTAAAAGGCTTGTGTAGACTCATTCAAAGATTTAGTTCAAGAAGTTTAGCAATGAGGGATTGGGAGCAGCAAAGTTAGCTTGAAGAATCCATTCGAGATAGTTGTGAGTAGAGACTTGATAGAACTAATAAATCTAAACATATAACCATAAGAGTGAACTAAGTCCATGAATCAATTAAGATTATAACATTACATGTGTTTGTAATTTGTATAAGGTTGTGATGTATTTTGTGAGTGAGCATTGTAATTTCCTCCTTGAATCAATAAAGACAAGATATATTTTGCTTCATTCACACCCAAACTACTTATAAGTCTTTTATTTCATGTTGAATCACTAGGTTATGCAATCAAAGGTTGGTTTTCATTCGTGTCCCTAACCATGACTATATCAATTGGTGTCAGATCAAGGTTTGGCCTTGTTGGAATCAGGGTATGAGACTCTTATAAAGTTAGTTACAAGTTTTGAAAGATAAGTGTATATTATTGAGGGAAAAAATGGCACACAAAAGAGTTCCCAATAGAAGAGTGGAAAGAGTGCCAAGAATTATAGGCTTGGAAGAGGTGATGAGAGGAACCAAGCTCATTTAGAGGCAATGGAAATTGTACAACATAGAGTAGTTGTTATGGATGTGGGTGATGATGAAGAAGAACCACCTAAGGTTTAGGTGGAAGAAATGGTAGATGAACTAGAATATATATATTTTTGAGCCATTGCTAAAATGGGAAGCAAGCCATAAGTATACACCCCTAGCTATTCTTTTATCTTATGTCCTGAATAAATCATTAATTATATCACTAAGTTGAAGAAATATTCTGATTGTGAGCACATAGAAGATCCCAATAGAGTGATGTTTGCTTGTACAAAGCTAAAGGGTGTTGGTAGAAGAACATGGATTGTAAATTTGTGCATAATATTTGTCATACATTCGTTTGTTATGCACTCATTTTATCATTGTATAGTCTCTTTTGTCTTATCTTCATGACTTGTATTCGGTTAGAATATGAAGAGACTCCACTTTTGGCATAAAGTATGAGAAGAAGATGAACAATCATAGACTAGAAACATCTATATATACTTTTTCTTGTAAGAAGAAGAGGATTCCACTTTTTAAGAGATCAATAGAGATTTTCTGGTTATGGTTCCTTGTGTGATTTCTTATTATGTTCTTTGCATGTGTTCTCGTGTGTGATGTTTTGGTTACTTTCTATCTAACTATACTGAATGCATTATTTCAGTCTATGCAATACTAGTTATTCTTAATTCCTCAATAATGAAGGATAATTAATGTTTCTTATATTTCTATCATCCAAATTCTTGTCTTTATATAATAAACTATTATGTTTACATGAAGTATATCACAACTATCCTTATCCTTAGCATGTTCTAATGCTTCAGGAACCTTTCCTAGCAATGGTACGGTGAGCGTGGAAACTCCTTTTGGAGGAAATTATGCTAAGATGGTTACTAGGGCAGAGAGATATTGAGATATGGTTAAACCAAAGGATATGTAATCTTACAGAAGAAGAATAAAAAAAGGACTGGTCTTACCATTCAGGAGATTATTCAAGAGCATATTTATGGAGAAATTTACAAAATTTTATGGTACAAGTTGCTTGAATTGTTAGTTAATTGGTTAGCATAGTTAGAATATTATTGTTTTAACCCAAGGATGGAAGAAATTATAATCTGGATTGAATAAAAAATAGACTAGTTGCAAAGATTTGAAATTAACTGGACAAAAGCAATAGATCATTGGGTTGCTACTATAGTAGATGGATATATAACTGAGTTTACAATACAAGGATACATAGATTTCAAAGCTATGAAGGACTTGTTCATTAGAGGAATTTAAGGGAAATTTTTAAAATGATTACCTATCCTTGTAAAGATGTTGGTTGTGGATAAGGCCATGGTGCCTACTCCAACCAATATGGAGTAGTCACTTTGGGTGTATCAGGGTGTATGCGATATGAAAGTGAATGATGATTAGATGAGCAAATAAGGATTAAACCTGAATCTAGAATGGAGACGCGAGGGAAGAAGAGTCAAAAGAAAAGTTTAGATTTAGAACATGAGTTGTGATAATAGAATAGATGGAGTAAATAGAAAAATACACAAGTAGCTGCGAGTAGAGTTAAGAGTAGAAGTAAAATAGATTAAGAACAAGTAGAAAGATGTAATGAACGAGAAGAAAGAGATAAATAATGAAGTATGAAGAAAGATGATATGAAAGAAGAAGATGAATGCCAAAAAAAATAAAGAAGTGATGAAGAGTGAAAAGAAGAAGAGATGTTTGAAGATGAAGATGAAAATAGTGTAGAGGTAGATCATTTAGATGATAGATGTAGTACACAGCTACAAGAATAGGTATTAGCAGAAGAAGGATATGAATAATTAAGCAAATAATCAAGATAAAGTTGCATATCATAGGTTTAATTTTAAAAGGAGAAATCGCAAGAAAGAGTCATTCACTGGAAGAGTACACATCCTTGTAGCCTAATTTTTTATATTCCAATAAAAGTTTTCAACTAGAAGACCAGGAAAATAATAATTGGGAAGGTTATTTTTTAGAATAAGTGCATTGATGGGGTACTAAAATTAAAACAACCTCAATTCACAAGGTTTTAAAGGTCGTAGGGTTCATTGAAACCAAGTAGATAAAATTAGAGTGTGTAGACAAACTCACTCAGTGCATAGGTAAATCCTTTTAGTGCACATGTAGTATCACACACAATGTAACCTCCCATTACAATAACTACATAGTAGATCACCTCGACACCAATTTATAATATGGGTGAGTATTTATCAATCTGGTGACATATGATGGGTTTGTAAACCCTGAGTAGTACTTATTAACATGCGAGATGAGATGGCAAGCTAAGGGTATTACCAATGAAGCTATAAATAAGTGTGAATTAATAGTGGAACTGAATGAAAGATCCCTTAAATTTATATATCATAGAGATATGACTCAGGCAAATATATAGAAGGTTAAGGAATGGCTCATCATAGAATTTAAAATCAAGAAATGTACAAGTTAGACTATACAAGACCTAAAGGAGATTAGGAAGAAGTCTGGAGAATCAGTCTACGATTATGATCACATGTTCTTATATGTTATGAATAAGGTGGATATCTACTTAGAGGATAAATATAACGCTGTGTGGTTTGTTAAAGGACTACGTTCTAGGATCAGGTTTACTATAGTGTAAAATCAATATGCTACTAAGGCAGATTCTAGAGTTGCTGCTCTCCAAGTGGAACAAATTAAAGACTATGAGGAAGCTTCCGTAGTGTGTTCAAATATTGAAAATACATTGCAATATTTTATGATGAGGATGGAATAATATAATGAAGTATATAAACCAAAGCTAAATCTATGGTGCATGGAATGTGGAAAGGAAGGACATCACTGGAACAATTATCCTAAGGTCAAGACAGAGTTCTATGAAATCTTTAGAGTAGTAGGGCATGCAACAATGCAGTACCATCTTTTGCAATAGTATGTCAAAATCCCACATAATTTATATTGTAATTTTTTAAGTCACACAATCATGATGAAAAGAATTGTAGTGTTTTTCATGAGCTCAAAGAAGATATCACAAAGAATGTATTCACCATTGTTGTACAATAAGTGTCCTCGGTGAAGCAAATGATTCTAGGCCTAAAAGTCGATAAGGGTTGTGCAAATCAATCAGGTCTACAATGGATCCCCATTTTGCCTCAGTACCAACCTCAAGTTTTGGCTAGATGGAACCCTCCTTCATAGAGTTTGACACCACCATCACCACAATACTAGTACGTAACACCTTAGAATCTAACAATGATGCAACAAAAAAAAACTAGTTGGACCCCACCAGTTGCATAACAATAATTTGGGATTGGAGATAATACCCAACAACATCAACATTGTAATGTAGCGCAACCACATAGAGGTTATAAAGGAGGTTATCAATGAATAGAGTAGGATCTAGGGGCAGATATAGAGGAGATTATCAAGGTGTCAGAGGAAATAATTACCAACGCCCTCCTCTGCCATGTTACTTATGTGGATAGTATAACTATGTGCAATGCAATTTCACTTTGAATCCCCAAAGACAATCTTATTGTGCATATTATAGGCTATATGAGTAGCATGAGACAAAATACTATCCTATTTTGGAAAAGCAAAGAAAGGAAAAGGTCATTAGAAATGTCAATATGGTGAATGTGCATCCTAAGGAGGATGCAATTCTGAATGCCATTACAAGACACCAGCACATGGAGAGAGGATTGCCTCCTCTCGAAATGCCTCGGGACCAGGGAATCAGGAAAGCAAAATAGGACGAATACCCAAGCCCAATTATAGAAAAGGGGCTTATGTATGAAGCTATGTAGATGTTAAAAAATATTCAACACTAAGACACTATTGAAGAAGATGTTGCAACAATAAATGCCTAAATGTATGGTTAGATTATGTGCATTATGTACTAAGATGGATTTGTTATTGTGCTGATAGATTTACTAAAGCTGCTAAGGACATTATGCAATGAAGACATTTCTTAGAACATCACAAACTTGCTACATAATTTACTAGAGTGTGTACAATGAGGGCAACCGAAGACAAAATACTTGGTTGATATGCAAAAACAAAAAATTTGTAGGACGTATATATGTGAATCAACATTGAAGTTGTAAGATATGTAATTCTAAAAGTTGTCTTTGATTTTAGTAACACGGTCAACATGATCCCTAGGTCTAACATGATCCCTAGGTCTACATAGGAAGCAATTAGATGACCATTTCTCAGTTATAGCCCAGTGACTTTGAGCTTAGTGAAATATAAAAGAGTTTAACCCACTAGAAAATTAGAAGACGTTGAGATTAAACTCATAGAATTGACCCTGCAAGTTGACTTTGAATTCATCTATATGAAGACAAAAACTCATTACCCTACACTGATTGCAAAAAATGGGCATATGATGGTTAGACGACTATCAATACTGTGCAAAATTAGTTATAAGCACATAAGGGAGATAAAATCATAGTCCTCCCATCACATAAGGTTCATAAACCCTACATAATTTTGGCTGAACGAAACTCTTTGTATGTCACATAAAACCCAGTTGGATGAAGGTAAATTTTGAGGAGAACCTAAAATATCTGTGTGCAACTGAGTGTGATTTATTATATGAGCATACTATACTTAGATGCAGTCTTTACTCACACAATAGTTGAAGACATCTAAATAATGGAAGCTCAAACCAGTAGTTACTCATCTATTGGCACCTCAGTTTATCATAGAGTATTATGCATCCAAATCGGCAAAATCCTATACTCACTAAGAAGTTGATTTTATCTATCAAGCAGATGATCATATGAAGGATTATATAGAACTGACTAGAGAAGGAACTTTGCCTTGGGAAATAACTTCATCTATCAGTGGAGACTCAGCTATGCATTTTACTCAACTAGGATCATGGTGATCATGAACTCTAGCCTATGTGAATGGTCTTCACCATAGAAAGACAACTTTCATCATACAATGCAACTGAAGAATCAATCAATTCATTCTACACCTATAGGCTCGTGTGCCTACGAATAGTCAACAGGTTAGTGCCTTGAATTACACTTTGAAGGGAGTTGTAATGACATGTGGACAATTCGTAGAGATGATCAACTCGATTGGGATGATGTATGCAAACTTATGAGTAGAAGATTTCAACTATCACAAGTCATCATAAGTAATTGGCCTTACTTTCAAGAAGGTGAGTACTCTAAAATCCATATTCATAAATGTGTTGAGGTTTGGACTAAAGAACATGTGGCACCTAAGTACTAGGTTCATATCTGTCATTAGACACTTGCCCCTTTACCTTTAGCTTGGTATATGCATCAAGAACACATGAGGGAGATAAATCACTAGGTGTAGGTGCAGAGCGACTTCATATAGACTTTTGTGTTTGAAGATGAGAATCCTCTGGTTCATAATGCTCTATTGAAAATCAAACATTTTATATGCCATGGGTGCACAAAATATTTAAGCACATGATGGAATCTACTACGCAGAAGAACATAGCCTATGATCTAAATACAATATTATAAAGATATAAAGCTGACAAGATGGAATAACAATCTCTTATGCAACCATGTCACCAAATATAGGATGAAGATGAGGAAATTGAAGATTTAGATACTGATGGTGATATCAATCTGATTGATTTGTTTGAACTTAAAGGGATAGTAGAACCATTAAAGGATCCAATTGTAAAACCCACTAAAGAAGAAAAGATGCACAACATATAGATTCCAGAGCAGGAAGGACAAAGAATGTTACAATAATATGTTGCTGAGGAAAAGTGCAGGATTTATCAGCAACCTGTTAAAAGCATGTGGAAAACATCAAAAGTGAGGAGATTCCTAAACTAGCACATATAGGTGACTATTGGAATGAATCCAAAATTTTAGAAGCTATACAACTCTTGAGGGATTATCAAGATGTGTTTTTGACAAAATGTTTAGAAGTCAGAGGAGTATATCCTTTCTTAGGTGAAATGCATATCAAACTCAAGGAGTGCACATGACCCATCAAGAAAAGGTCATATAAGTTGAATCCAAACATGAAGTTGAAAGTGAAGGCTGAACTAGACAAAATGCAGGAAGCAGGTATAATCTATCCCATAGAGAAGTCAGATTGGGTTAGTCCCATGATAGTGCAACCTAAGAAAATAGGGGAGATTAGAGTATATGGTGACTATCAAATTTTGAATGATGTATGTCTGAATGACCCATTTTTTACTCCCTTCACAGATAAAGTTTTAGAATCTATCATAGGTCATGAAGTTTACTCTTTCATAGATGGATTCAGTGGCTATCATCAAATACCCATCATAAAAGAAGATAGAGATAAAACAACTTTTGACATAAAATGGAGATCCTTTACATTCAAGGTAATGCCTTTTGGCCTCAAGAATGATCCTACAGTTTTTCCTAGAGTAGTGGTGACTGCATTTAAGGATTCATTCATAACTTCCTTGAAGTATATCTAGATGAATTAATAGTCTTTTCTTTTTTTAAAGAACACTTTTCCAAGTTGTGCCTCGTGTTAGAATACTGCTGAGCTCTACGCATTTCCTTGAATTTGAAAAGTGCTTATTCTTTACACCTTTTGGTATATTGCTAGGTCATGTAGTGTGCAAGGAAAGGATTTTGGTGGACTAGGCCAAAATTGTAGTCATTCTTAATATTCCTCCACCAGTCAGCTCCACAGAAGTGTGATCCTTTCTTGGCCATACAAGGTACTATCAAAAGTTTATAAATGGATTGCAACCATTTCATCTCCATTAGAATAATTGATGCGTAAAGGTATGAAGTTTATCTAGACTTCCAAGTGTCAAGTAACTTTCATAGAACTAAATCAGAGATTAGTCATTATGCCTATTCACATCTTTCTAGATTGGAGTAATCCCTTTCATGTGCATGTTGATGCTTTTGTTATCAAAGTCAGTGTTGTGCTTGTGTATCCAAGAGATGGTGGGCTTGACCACCCCATACATTTTTCAAGATGAAAGTTATGTGATGTAGAAAAGAATTTCATGATAATTGAAAGGGAAGCATTGACTATAGTGTTTGCACTATAGAATTTTTGATATTATCTTCTTGCAACACCATTTGATGTTTTCACAGACCATTAAGCTCTACACTACCTAATAAATAAACCTATGATAGGAGGATGCATTTCAAGATGGTTGATACTCTTTCAATAATATCAATTTCACATCAACATCAAGCCAGGAAGATAAAATGTTGGACCGAATCATCTTAGTCTCCTAATGAATGAGGAAGAACCAGAAGAACTACATAAATATTATCCTAATGTGCATCTATTTCTAGTTCTACGATACCTGAGAATTTTGAGGTAATTACTAATTTCCTAGAACAAGGGGTATTCCATACACACTACCAAAAAATAGATAAAAAGTAGTTTTTCACCAGAGCTTTGCCATATACTATTATAAATGGGCTCTTGTATTATTTGGGGAAGGATGAAGTACTACGCAGGGTAGTTTTAAAACATGAACGCCCATAGATCTTACAAGAAGCACACCAAGAAATAGTAGGAGGTCATTTTGTCGAAGAAGCTACTACAAGGAAATTATTACGAAGTGGGTTATTATGGCCAAACATTTTTTAGAATGCACATAGAGTAGCGTAACATTATGACGTATGTCAACGAATGGGTAAGCCACTCCAGCAAGATGAAATGTCCTTATAGCCTTTGTTAGCCAAATAACCTTTTAAATAGTGGGGCATCTATTTTGTAGGACTTATCGATCCCTCGAGAAAATACATTAAATCTCGATATATTATCACTATGATAAATTACTTTACCAAATGGGTTGAAGCTGTTACAACACCCAGTTGTGGGGAAAAATATGTATCAAAGTTCTTTAACGAGAATATCATCACGAGGTTTGGATGCCCCATCAAGCTCATCTTTGATCGAGGGACACACTTCCTGAACAATAGTTTCAAGTCTCTTGTTGAAGAATTAATGATTTCCCATCATACAAGTAATGCATACCATCCACAATCTAATGGACAAGCTGAGGCTTATAATAAAGTGTTGGGAAAGATGTTAACAAAGATTTGTAATGTCGAGAGGGATGATTAGAAAGATTGCCTTCTTGTGATTCTTTGGGCCTATTGAATGCACTATAAGAGGGCTACATGTTTTACTCCATTTTAGTTGGTTTATGAGCTTGAAGCAATAATGCCGATGGAATACTTGGTTCCCAATCTATGCATTACAATGGTTATGAGACTAGGGGATTGTGAATCTCTCATAAACAGGCTTCTTGAACTGAATAGGATAGATGAGTATCGATGCAAAGCATCTTGGATGTAGGAAGTGTTAGGTTGTGGAGCTAAAAGCTTCAACCTTTGCAAACTGAGGAACAGATGGTTGCTGAGTTCTACATGAACCGGCGTCGGCAGCAGGACCGACGTCGGCATAGTCCAGTGCAGAAGGCCACCGGCGACGGCAGGAAGTCGGTCGACGTCGGCAGAACCAGACAAGCAGGGACCGACGTCGGTCGCCTGTGTGTTCCAGAACTGCTCGTTTCACGGACAGTTAGTTAAGTGAACGAAGAGTTTGCATGTTGAGACCAGTTAGAGTCTTGTGCTGCGAGGACAATTGTCTAAATTAAGAGTCTAAGTTATTGTTTAAGTTAGGGATCTATTTATAGACCCATTGGCATGTATTGTATAAGGCATGAGATAGAAAGGAAGAGTTCCTTCTAGTTGTAAGATCTGTGAGTTGCAGGTTGTTGCAAGCTCATTGGGGATCTACATGTAAGTTTGGTCTTTGAATTGCAGGTTGCAGGTTCATGAGAGATCAACTTGAAGTGCTATAGAGTGCTTGATGTACCGGCAGGGTTATTACTAACTGGTTGGTGAGGTGAACACCAATTCTGTGTGTGAGTTGGTTGTTGGGACCGTTTTTGTGTAGGAGAGTGTGTGTGAGAAGAATTACTGAACACTTGAGGTGTGGCGAATCTCTGTAAGGTGAAAGAGTGTGGCGGCTCTTTGTTGTATTCTTTTCTGTTAGTGTTAATACAAGATAGTGTATTGTCTCTCATATTCTGTGCTATTGGTGAATTCTAGTTACTTGTGTTTCTGGTTATTTCCGCATATTCAATTGCTTATATTTGGTAATCATACTGTGCTCTTTCTGAGGAGCAAGATCCCAACTAGTGGCATCAGAGCATGTTTGTTGTTCTAGATTCCTGACAACTGGTATCAGAGCCTTGGTTGTAGGTTCTTAAGCTTGATACCAACAATTGGTATCAGAGCTTTTGGTTGGGATACTAACAGATTGGTGTAGATCTGGGTAGTGTGTTTTGATTACAGGTTACTCACAGGGTTTCTGTTTGAGTGGGAGTTGAGCAATGACAGAAAGCAGTCAACTACGAATGGAAAAGTTCAATGGCAAGAACTACCAATTATGGAGGATGCAGATTGAGGACTATCTGTATCAGAAAGATTTGTACTTACCGTTGGGTGGGGTTGCTAGCAAACCCTTGGATATGAAAGATGAAGAATGGGAGGTTCTTGATCGGAAGGCTCTGGGATCTGTTAGATTGAGTCTTGCATCATCTGTGATTTCCAGCTTATCACAGTGTAAGACAACGGTGGAGTTGATGGAATCTTTGGCAAATTTATATGAAAAACCCTCAGCTTCGAATAAGGTATTTCTTATGAAGCGTTTATTTAATTTGCAAATGTTGGAAGGTGGATCTGTTCATAGCCATCTTAGTGATTTCCATGGTTTAGTAAACCAGTTAAGTTCAGTCAATATTGTATTTGATGATGAAATAAGAGCTCTCTTAATCTTGTGTTCATTACCTGAAAGTTGGGAAGGCTTGGTAATGGCAGTTTCTAATACTGTGTCTCCTTCAAAAGTCCTAAAAGTGGATGATATTGTGAGTGTAATCTTGAACGAAGAGATACGCAGGAAAAGCACAGGTGAATCATCTGGAGATGCTTTGAGTGTTGAAGGAAGAGGAAGGCCAAGAGAGAAGATAGAGCGTGGGAGATCAAGGTCGAAGACGGGCAAGAGATCCAAGTCCAGGTATGGCAGAATAACCTGCTGGAAATGTGGAAAGCAAGGGCACTTAAAGAGAGATTGCAGATCGGGTATAGATCAGCATGAAGAACATGAAGAAGAAGCAGATGTTGCGGGTTACATTGCACAGGATGCTCTGGTATGTTCTTTGGATAAAGTAGAATCTTGGATATTAGATTCTGGTGCCTCTTTTCATGCATCCCCACATAGGGAATTTTTTCATGTGTATGTCCAGGGAGATTTTGGAGAAATTTGTGTAGGGGATGGTAAGTCTTGTCAGATTGTTGGCAAAGGCAAAGTGAAGCTGAAACTGCAGACAGGTAACACATGGGTGTTAAAGGAGGTCATGCACGTCCCAGTTTTGAAGTGGAATCTGATTTTTGTCAGAAGTTTGGGTGAAGAGGGTTGCACAGTAACTCTCACAGCGGACTCTTGGAAGGTTACCAAGGGTACACTTGTTATAGCTAGAGGTAAGAAAGTAGGTACGCTTTATCTATCTACTTGTTTTACTGATTCTCTTTCTGGGTTATCTACTTCAGTTGTAGATTCGGAGATGTGGCTTAATAGGCTTGGTCACATAGATAAGAAGGAGATGTTGGTTCTTGAGTCAAATGATATGCTTTCAGATTTGGAAGGCATGGATCGTGGTTTCTGTATGCAGAAGAAGAAGGTGAGATTTCTTGAGGAATCTGATGTTAGTGACAAGAACAAGAAAGCCTTGGTTTTCAAGGAGAAAGTGACGGACAGAGTTCAGCACAAGGTGCAGAGGAATTTTGAGCAGAGCAAGGGTGATTTGGACATGGGTTTGATCCAAAAGGAGCTCGCGGGAAAAAGTCAGGTCTCACAAGAAAAACACAGAGACCGACGTCGGCAGGAAAACTGGCGTCGGTGTCCAGACAGGGACCGATGTCGGCTATGTGCAGCCCGACGTCGGTGACTCGGGGCAGACAGAGACCGGCGTCGGCCAGGGGAAACCGACGTCGGCGGAGAGGCAATCGCAGGGAACCGACATCGTTCGGCTGTAGACTGAGATGTGACCGGCATCGGTCACTGAGACGAATTTTGGGTGGACAGCAAGCTGTCATGGAGTCTCAAGCGCCCATATGGAGGACTGAAGGTGTAAGTAAGTTCTTAAAATCGTCATTTCCCTTCTTTACACTACTTGTTGCTCACTTATGGCATAGGACCAGGAAGTTATTGAAGAAGCAGAACAGGTAGATCCAGGAAACAGTGGGAGCTAGGCATGGATGAGGATGTGATTCCTTGGAGGAGAACCAAACAGGGGTTTTGGGTAGTGTGGCCAGCTGGAAGTAAGCACTGAGAGACGAATGGATGTTAAGGATGAAGAAGAGCGGAAATGGATACGTGAGATGGAAGATCAGGGTATTTGATCTTGTATTAGCTGCAGGGCAATGGAAGTTTTTTCATTGTGTTTCTCTTTACCAGGTTGGATAGTATTAGCTACACTATCATATTTTCTGTATGATGTGCTTGTTGCAGGGTTACATATACAGGTATTGCTGAACTAAAGGTAAAGCTAGTTCAGGGGTTTGTCATGGAGAATCTGGGAGCAGCAAGATTCTTTGGCAAGAGTGTGCTCTAGAGACATGAAAGGTCATGTGTTGACTTTGTTTCAGGATGATTGTGTGAAACCGGTTAGCACGCCGATGGTTAGACAGTTCATAGAATAGGTGTCTTGATTCACATAATGAGGTTGAGTGCATGGTATGTACTAAACCTGAGTTTTCCCAAGCAGTGGGAGTTGTCACAAGTTAGGAGCCAATCCGGGAGAGAACCATTAGAGGTCAGTTCAGTGGATTCTTACAGGGACTAGTAGCAGGTGCACATGCTATGCAAGTTCAGGCTTATTTCTACATGGTTGTAGATGTGGATGTGGCAGGTAATCTGGATGACAGGGTTTGCACCACGGTTTTTTGTGGTGGTTGGTCTTCAAGGGTGATTTTGAAGATGGATACATAGCCAAGGTAACAAACTAGACGGTGTACAGGTACATGTACAAGTTGCAGCTGTTTATCTCCAAGTGGGAGATTGTTAGGTTATGGAGCTAAAAGCTTCAACCTTTGCAAACTGAGGAACAGATGGTTGCTGAGTTCTACATGAACCGGCGTCGGCAGCAGGACCGACGTCGGCAGAGTCCAGTGCAGAAGGCCACCGGCGACGACAGGAAGTCGGCCGACGTCGGCAGAACCAGACAAGCAGGGACCGACGTCGGTCGCCTGTGTTCCGGAACTGCTCGTTTCACGGACAGTTAGTTAAGTGAACGAAGAGTTTGCATGTTGAGACCAGTTAGAGTCTTGTGCTGTGAGGACAATTGTCTAAATTAAGAGTCTAAGTTATTGTTTGAGTTAGGGATCTATTTATAGACCCATTGGCATGTATTGTATAAGGCATGAGATAGAAAGGAAGAGTTCCTTCTAGTTGTAAGATCTGTGAGTTGCAGGTTGTTGCAAGCTCATTGGGGATCTACATGTAAGTTTGGTCTTTGAATTGCAGGTTGCAGGTTCATGAGAGATCAACTTGAAGTGCTATAGAGTGCTTGATGTACCGGCAGGGTTATTACTGACTGGTTGGTGAGGTGAACACCAATTCTGTGTGTGAGTTGGTTGTTGGGACCGTTTTTGTGTAGGTGAGTGTGTGTGAGAAGAATTACTGAACACTTGAGGTGTGGCGAATCTCTGTAAGGTGAAAGAGTGTGGCGGCTCTTTGTTGTATTCTTTTCTGTTAGTGTTAATACAAGATAGTGTATTGTCTCTCATATTCTGTGCTATTGGTGAATTCTAGTTACTTGTGTTTCTGGTTATTTCCGCATATTCAATTGCTTATATTTGGTAATCATACTGTGCTCTTTCTGAGGAGCAAGATCCCAACTAGTGGCATCAGAGCATGTTTGTTGTTCTAGATTCCTGACAGGAAGTTCATAAGCAGAACTAGAAAGCATGGCATCATAGGAACCTACGACATAAGGAATTTCATAAAGATCAACTAGTTTTGTTATAAGATAGTCATTTTAAAGCATTCCCAGGTAAATTATAGATCAGGTGGAAAAGGCCTTACATTATACAAAAAATATCACAGTAAGAAATCATTATTTTGAGAGATATAAAGGGAGCCATTTTGCTAGGACAGGTGAATGGCTGTAGGCTTAATCCCTATCGCTAATAGTCTTAATTGATCTCTTTCTTATAAATGAGTGGGCATTGAGTAGCACCGAGTAGATAAGGATTTCCTATTTTCATATGTTTTCTTGTGTGTTTCTTTTTGTCTGTGTGTGTGTGCATGTTTGTAGATGATCTCTTCAATAGATTTTAGAACTAGGATAACAAGTATAGCATGTGCTAATCATGCACATAAGAATTTAGGTGCACCATTATCAATGTCAAAAAGAGTGAATACAAGAAATTAAGTCCA
The DNA here is from genome assembly GCA_037957365.1 of Torreya grandis. Taxonomy (NCBI): domain Eukaryota; kingdom Viridiplantae; phylum Streptophyta; class Pinopsida; order Cupressales; family Taxaceae; genus Torreya; species Torreya grandis. The sequence goes on from JARHVA010001319.1 coordinate 912,922, forward strand.
AGAAATGTATAGTTAAGTCACATCAGCCAAGATCTCAATCGTATAATGGTCACCCCAAGCAGTTAATTCTAGAGGCAATGTTTAATTGATCTAATCTTCACCAAATTAGTGGTCGATCAACATCAGTCATACTCCCGTACGGACAACCAAGAATATAACAATATATCTCAACGCATGCATCAATGACTAACTGGCTTAATTGTCAGATCAGATAAGATTTTCCACATCAACATTCACATTGATATCAAAAGGATAACTCAATGTGACATTCACACAAAAACCAATAGGTGCAAAATCTATAAATGCACATGGTCACACACTAAGTCTCCATTTCATTTTTGCAAACATTTTATGAGCTGCAGTTTTAGAGTTGAGATAATTTCTTCTATGTAGAAAGCATAAAGTTTTTCAATTTCATTATTCATATATTATGGATCATTCGCAACTCATTAGAAACTTGATAGATGCTCAGAAGGAAGCAATGGGTGTCAACCTTGCACTTTGGTAGAAAAAATACACTGATCCAGAGCAATTTGATTATCTTCAAGTGATAGAACAAAAAATATTTTGACCAGATCCAATCAATGTTGCACAACCACTTGCACTTGCAGCCCCACATCAATTCTAGAACATAGACATTGAGCACCTACTTTGCATGCCCACCTTCGATGACTTGGGGGAGAATGTGCAAATCTTGTTCGATTGCTACAATAATGGTACCATTTATCTGGGCCTCAACACCACTATAGTCATCAACATTGAAGCAATACCCTGAGCTTTAAGCATGTTTGTACAGGGTGATTCTATTGCTCTATAAAATATAAGAATGTCTCCTATCTTTCAATAAGTCAGTGACTTATATGTTCAGGGGTCCAAAGGAATCCCAATTGAAGAAGTCAATGAAGCTAAGAAGAAGAAAGAAGAAGAAGATGAAACCCTGTGCAAACAACATGCTCAAGTGTAGGAATAATAAGCAAGTATAGCCAAGGTGTAGGCTGACCTAACAGTATAGGCTCAGGCTAAGGCCAAACAAGACAAGGTTGTTGTGCTTGAGGAATAGAATAAAGAAGAAGAGCATGCACAAAAGCTACAGGAGGAAGAATAGGAGAAAATGAAAGCTACGAAGGATGAACTCAATAGGAAAGTAACAGAGGAAGCTAAATAAAAAAAAGATGAAGACATTACACAACAACTGAAGACTGTAGAAGAGGATATGACACAACAAAAATTAGTGCCTAAATAACAACCAGGTAGATCAAAGAAACCCAAGGAAGAAAAAGATACATCTACAGCTACAACAAGTGAGAATCAACTGACTTTGCCTTTGGGAGGAGTTTGGCTATGGGACATTCTAATTGTGGGTACTCAGTGCACCACCACCTCACTTCCACTTGCCACCATATCACAACCCGATCCTTCAACGACCATGGGAACATTAGCAGCATTCCCACTCTAGCAGGGAACATCATTAGATGTTTAGAAATTACCACAAAAGAAGCAACTATAGGGCACTACATCATTCCATGAGTCTATTGTGCATAAGGCTACCTCTCTGGACCATGAGATTGATCAATCCAAGGCTGAAAATATTAAGTTGAAGGCTCAACTACGTGAAGCTGTAAAGCTTATCCTAGACACTTTTCTCAAGTTGGTCACTCGACCAATTGGGGACCAAGTAATGTTTGACCAGTGCAAACTCAATACACTTGTCTCTGAGTTAACATAAGACTAGTGCATAGTGTAAAAACTCTGTGCAGCCATAATATTGGGTCAAGATGTCAAGACCGATGCTACCACTCTCATCATTCTACTAGAGGAATACTAAGAAGTATTCGATGCTGCCGCACTTCAAGCTCAACAAGTTGTACATAGATTATTGGACTGGAAGCAGTAATTAGATACCTCCTTAACCAGTTCCAACATAGACATTGTAAAGGTTGCCACCACCAAAGTAACCATGGCAATCACACTATAACTGGGGAGGAGAGGGATGGAATACTCTAGGAATCACGCAATGCTAGGGATAATCTTCTGAATTAGTAGAGTCAACTTTTACGTAATTCCTTTACCAGCCTCTAAGCTCAATGACACATAGATAAGATGGAGCATCTGAGTGGAGAGAATTAGATAAGGGTCATGAAAACTAAGGTAGCCTTGAGCATAAATGATGATGCAGACCTCAAGTAGATCATTGGATACCATACTTTGTTGTGCACCCTATTGTGGTTGATCTAAGAAGTGATGTTGGACTAGAATGCCTATAAAATAGATCTGACTCCTTTCACCAATGCAGTTGTCTAGATATTCAATACACTTACGTATAACCCATCTTTAAAGCTTCAAGAAATCATTACATGGTGCAAGGCTGCTCAGTCCCAGTCCAAATACTCTTCTGATCAAACTTCATCTACATCCATGCCACCTCTGTCAAGTTAAGTACTGCATAGAGTATAAATTTTGAAAATTTTATATCACATTTTGTATTAGGGATGACTTAGTAAGACAAGCAAGGCTAGTTTGGTTGAAAACCTATGAAGGGAGGCCACGTAGTTATGTTAGCCTATTGAAAACTTGTAAAGGTGGTAGGCTAGTACACTACTTAGTTGAAAACCTGAAAGGGTGGCTAAGTAGTGTGCAAGAGGTGAAAATCAAAAATGGTGCCTTGAATCATTATTGCAAATCTTACTAGTCTAACCATTTCTTTAGCCTCTGGTCACTTGTGCATTCTTAATGATCCTGTGACATTATCTCAAGATGAGATAACATTTTGAGTCTAGGAAAGTGTTGGTAAAACATACATTGTAAAGTTATGTAGGATATTTGTCCTATATTCATGCGTTATGCACTCATTTTAACATTGTATAGTCTCTTTTATCTTATCTTCATGACTTGTAATTGGCTAGAATATGAAGAGACTCTACTTTTGGTGTCAAGTACTAGAAGAAGATGAGCATAGACTATAAACATCTATATATACTTTTGTTTGTAATAAGAAGAGGGTTCCAATTTTTAAGAGATCAATAGAGATTTTTTAATTATGATTACCTATGTGATTTCTTATTATTTTCCTTGCATGTATTTTTATGTGTGATGTTTTGGTTACTTTTTGTCTAACTATTCTGAATGCATTATTTTAGTTTATGCAATATTGGTTATTCTTAATTCCTCAATAACATAGGATAATTAATGTTTCCTATGTTTTTGTCATCCAAATTTTTGTCTTCATATTGTAAACTATTCTATGTACACGAAGTATATCACAACTATCCCCATCCTTAGCATGTTCTAATGCTTTAGGAACCTTTGCTAACAAAGGGGCATGCATCATTATGCTAGGATCATGTGAAAACATAAAATTCAAAATAAATGATGACTGAATCAAGTCTTGGGATAGATATTGATTCTAGTTTATAAACAAAATAGAGCACTCAGAAAAATATTCTTAGAGAATGAATACACAGAATAATAATAATCTATTTTTCTATTTCTTCTGTCACATTAAATTTCATATGGAAGATACAAATTATATAGAAAAGTTATTTCCTATAATAGGGGAGATAAAATCTCCATCAAAATCTCATATAATAATATGAGATATCAACCACCTAACTAAATAAATCAACTATGTATATTATTGTTAGGCATAACAATAATATACTAACATGACTCTAATAACGTAATATCTATAATTACATTAGTTACAATTATTAATGTGAGCAATATACCTAAACATTCACCCCCTTGTGAACATTATTAATCATATCTACACCCCCTTAATGTGAGCATGGGGAGAATATACATCTTCAAGAAGTGGTCCGAATAGAATCATATGCCAATGCATACTTTTAGGTCTGCATACTACTGTTTGAATCTTTCTATTTGTATATTGATGCACATGACCACTACTATGTGAAGGAACGCATCCTATATTTACTCCATGTGATTGTAATGGATGTGTCATTGGTTGATCATCTCCAGAAAGAAGTAAGGTAGTTATAAGATTTTTGCAGTCAGAGGATTTCTACAGTTAGTTGCCCTCCTATACAACTGTTACCACATTCCATTATATTTACACTCTCCCTTTTCTTCAAATATTAGAGGATGTCTAAACATGTAGGGGAATGAAAACACACACAACTCATAAAAATAAATATCATGAAGAATAAATCCTCATTGTCATCTCATGCAATCTCTGTTAATATTTGTTACCACCCAAACAAAAACAACATAGACGGTTTCCTCTACCACTGAAGAACTATCCTTGGCATTAACGAATTTGGCATAGAGCACACCACACTGAAGAAATTAAAAAGCACACCACACATGTGAACATGAATGTCTTTCTATTCTTATTCAAACACAACCGAAAAAAGTACACCACACAATATTATTAAAACATCTAGGCCCTATCGTTGGTGACTGATGAGAGGCTCTAGAACCTCCAACCTCTGTTTCCTCCATCCTCTAGTTTTGGAAGCCACTTACTTAGTTTAAGAAGTCATGAAGCTCAGATGCATGAATTTATTGAGAATAAATTCTTCCATAGTTTGGACGTTGTGTACAAATGAAAATACATCCATGAGGCAATTTTTTTTTAAAAAAAATTGACTTTATTTAATGACATATAGACACTTTGAATTTTTTGACTTGAATATTTTGACATAAAAATGTCTTTTGGATTTTGGTGACAATTTGACTATGGACCCAAAAAGACAATTTTAATAATTTTAATATACATACGACCTTAAACTTGACTAAACCTAAAAAAATTAAAAGACCCAGTATACTTGACATATTTGAATTTTTTAAAATGATAATAAAGACTCAATTTTCAAATGTGACAAAACACACTAAATCCATTTGACTTTTTCTTTTGACATGTTTTAAAAACAACCAAAAACAACAACTATAAACTAATAAAAGCCTTAATGTTATCTCTAAACTAAATAAATTTCAATACACTTATAACATTAAAATATGCCTAAAAATATGTATAAAAATTTAATGACTCAATCTAAACAAATATTTAAAACCTAAAATGCTAAAAAGACTTTTAAAATTAAATACCACATTTCTTGTTAAAAGCTATAGGGTATTTGATGCGTAGTTTCACCGTTTTGATGTTTGCAAAAAAAAAGGATGATGGAAGCTTGAAGCTGAGGATGATTCAACATACAGATCAATATTTTTGGAAAAATATTGAATATGATGCACGAGATTTCATCAAAATTAAATTGGCCATATGAAGACTTCCATGCAAATGTTTGTCAATCCACAATTTTCTCCGTAGAATTGCACTTTTATTTTGCAATATTTTTCCAAACTCTTTCTAGGTTTTATTCCTCTCATTCTCAAATATCTAAATCATTTTGAAATTTAAATTTTCATTAATAAATGACCAAGATACGTCAATTTTATTGAATCTGCGTTTTGGGATTTGATAATGGCGATCAGAAAATAATATTCCTTTCGGTTAATGATGAGGACATGTATTAAACGCTGAATCAAACCAGATGCATCAGGGAAATAAGGACAAATACAAAGTTACCCATTCAAACAAATTATTCATGCATCACAGGTGCAAATCCAAGCCACTTTGATACCATAGATTGATTCTGGTTTATAAGCAAAACATAATACACTCAGAAAAATATTCTCAGACAACAAATACACAAAATAATAATAATCTGTTATTTTATTTATTTTGATGCATTAAATTTCATATGGGAGATACAAATTATATAGGAAAGTTATTTCCTATAATAGGGAAGATCAAATCTCCACCGAAATCTCATATAATAGTATGAGATATCAACCATTTAACCACACAAATCAATTTTGTATATTATTGTTAGGCATAACAATAATATACTAACAAGACTCTAATAACGTAATATCTATAATTAGGTTATTTACAATTAATAATGTGAGCAATATACCTCAAAAATAAAATGGTTTCAAAACTAAAGGGTAGATTTTACCTTTCATATATTAGTTAAGTTTGTTCAAGAATTTACATAATTTGAGGCAAAAGGATATGAATGAAAAGGAATACACACAGGAGTTTTACAAACTTGCCATTTAATTTGGTCATGTTGAAGATGATCAAGAGAATATATCAAGGTATGTGAATGGTCTTTGTACTTCCATACAAGATGAATTTAGAACAATAATATTATGTTTCATAGAAGAAGCGTATCAATGTGCTTTGAAGGTCAAGGAGAAGTTGTCTAGAAGGCAACAAAATATAGTAAGCAGAACATGAAAGTTATCTAGATGAAGAGGAAGAGTGACCAATGATAGAGGATAACATAGTCATAAAGGTTAAGCAAACACTTCATAAAATTAGAATTAGTCACAAATAAACAAATTGGTATTCTTATAAAATAAGAGGATATTCTGGTAAAGAGGGAAAGGATTTATGTGTAATTTTTTTGAGTAAGGAGATGTTGGGCAAAATTATTTTGAATGCCTTAATTATTTTAGAATAATGATAGAATAAATGAAGCAAACAATCACATTGCACATGCAAATGAAGATAGTGTTTGGCCAATAATGGCTGCACAAGTTTTAAGGTCCTATTTTCTGAATTGAGCAATCATAGAACTAATATAGAGCATTTTTCAGGGTCTCTGACAAATCCATTAAAAAAAATAAACCATAAATTAGCTAAGTGCATTTCTTACCTCCTTACTTTATCAATTCTAAATGGTAAGTGTAATACTAATCTACCCTTTAGATTTCATATTTGTATGGTTAATGCCTTATTTAGCATAATTTAAATATTCAATAGTTTCATCTTATTTCAATTGCATTAATCACACAATAAATAAAACATTTTGGTGAACTTGATTATTTTTTTAGCATGATGAACCCTAAGGGTTTGAATTTTGGATGTAATTTCAGATTTTTATTTATTTTCACATAATCACAATGGAATATATAATTAATGTGGATGCTCATAATGGAAATAATTGTACTAAGTATTATGATTGATTTAATGATATAGATCAATGTGAACTTACTGAATATCTTAAAATTAATCCACACATGATTGATACATTATTACATGTAACTAGAGATGAAAAGGAAAGCTTATTAAGGGACTTAAATTTGAGGAATGAAATGTTAAAATTTTCAATCACATTGATCAACATTTTATAGGCATAGATCATACAATAGGTGTTCAAAGTATTAGTCATACTGATACTTCTAATATGTCTACACCTATAACCACACAAGTGATGCCAACACATGTTGTGGCAGAGACACAAGTTCATTTTCATATTTATACATTTATTTTTAGGCTTCTTACTTATATGACATCATTGCTATTACTACTCAATATCCTATGCCTACTACTAAAGATCTTATGCAAAATCTTATTGATCTTCAAGCCAAGGTTTCCCAAATAGAGCATGGTTCTTATAGAGGGATTCATTCCAAAAATTCTCAAGTATTTTTATGCCCAAGATATTTACACTTATCCTTTACTTGCAGGATTTGTTGCACCTAAGATACACCATATGATGGTAAAAGTGATCCAAAAAAACATCTTAGCACATTCCACACAACATGCCTAGATTATTCCTCTATTTGTTAGTTACTAACTAAGATTTTTCCTAGGAGCCTTAAGAACTATGCTTTATGATGGTTATATGACCTTCCTTTCCAATTAGTACATGCTTTCAATCCTTTGGCCAATCAATTTTTAGCTCACTTTTCTATCAATATTAGTGAGAAGGTCTCCAATGATCAAATTGCCAAACTATAGCAAGGAACTAATGAATCTATTAGGGATTATGTGCTTCACTATAAGATTATGATCTCCAAAATGAAAAATATTGTGGCTAATAATGAATTTCAATACATATTAAAACAAAGCTTACTTGTTCGTATACACAATTCTATTATGTTCAAATGCTTCCTCTTTTGAAGACATGTGCCAAGGATTAAATACTGTGAAGTTAAGTTAATCACTATGAACAAGCCAAAGAATGGGATTAATCCTCTAACATATTCTAATGCCAAGTGTCAAAGAAAAACTACATTCAAATCTAAGGTATATTATACTAAGAATGAGGCTAAAGTAATGTGTAATGTAGTTTCACAACCTACTAATAGGTTTGCCTTATCGGCTCCTCAAAGAAGGAAATTTACATGGTTATTAGAACCTCCTCATAGGGTTTTAAAAAATCTACTCGAGTGTAATATTATATCTATCCCTTTGCTTATGGAGGTTGATATGATAAAGGTACAACCTAAGGGGTTTGATATCAATGCATATTATGATTAGCATAAATGCATAGGACATTTTATTAATAGATGTTATGATTTAAGACATAAGATAGAAGATTTAATCGAGGATAATATTATTGAGGTTAATGATGTTAATGCACCTACTAATGATTTGGTTGTGCAACATAATATAAAGCTTAAGATATTTTCTGATCTTTTTCCTAAACATAATGCACAAGTAACCAAGGCTAATCTTGAGGTACATATGAATTACAATGCACGTCCTCCTCTGAATTCTTATGCTTATAGAACTGAGGAAGGTCATCCTATAGATGGTATTATTGGGGCACTTGCAAGCAAACATATACAATGAACTTCAATCACATTTTATGACCATGATATTTTTGATGATTATTATACCAATACACCGTTATTTATATGTGCTTTCATTGACTCATGTCTTATACACAATGTTATGGTCGATAATGGGTCAAGTGAAAACATATGGCTATGACATTACTTAATAGTCTTAGGTACACACGTAGAGATTTGATTGGTACCACTACTATGGTAAAATGATTTGATAGAAAGAAATAAAACCCTATTAGGGGTATTGTGTTATCGTTTATAGTAGGTCCTACAACCATTGCTACTCAATTCTTAGTTTTTCCCAATGTTGAGATATTCAATGTGTTATTAGGATGCCCATGGATACATAAGATATGTATAATAACATCTTTGGTACATCAATGCTTGAAGTATATTTATGACAATTGAGTGGTTACATGTCTGGGTATTCCATATGAGAATCCCATTTATTTGGAGACATTTACTTTGACACCTCCACATCAACCCAATATACAACATGTACAAGTTCATCCCATGAAAGAAAATTAGAGACATGTAATTGGTCTTCTTCGAAGACCAACTATTCAAAGTTCATTACATCAACAATTGATTCAAGTTTAATAGACATTGCCTATCTTTCATGTCCTAAAATAGTTCTATATAAATATTGTGCACGTATTCCAAAATAAACACCAACACATTTTCCTCACATACAACACAATCCATGAGATACTATAGCTTTTGCATCTACATAACATATACATGATCGTGTTGACTATGATGATGATGTTGGATATTTTATAGTGCATGATCATTTCCTCAATTTAGATATGATACGTATGTTACTCCTCACCCACGATGTGTGAAATTCACATTGATTGATCCAGGACCTCCATGTGAGCATCCCATTGATGGGATCATTGGTTAGTTAGAACATAATTCAAATTAAAAATATAAAAAAATAAAAAAAATAAAAAAATAATATTAAAAAATACAAAATAAGACCATCCCATTGATGGGATCATTGGTTAGTTAGAACATAATTCAAATTAAAAATATAAAAAAATAAAAAAAATTTAAAAATAATATTAAAAAATATAAAATAAGACCTACAATGACATGTTTTGCTAGTGTACATGATTGATTAATACTCTTTATCATATACGTGGTGAATTATACATCAATTTTTATACACATGATTTTCATGATATACATGAGCAGGATGCAAAACATAAATGGTACATATGATACATGGATATGCATATGTGTGACATTATTTATACTTAGGAGCTACATTTCCACATTGGGGGCATGCCTACACTGGACACATCTTGGTACACTTTTCATATTATATCTTTTTATGTCATTCCCTTTATCAAATTGAGATACTTAGACTGTTTATACATGGATTGCTCTTTTGTATACTTTTAGGGTGTTATTTCCTATGGATATTATACTTTTTTATATTGGATGATGAGATTGATTGATCATGCAAACTAACATTGCTCATTCCATGCATGTTTGATGTTGGTGATTATTATATTATATGATCATTGATGTGTGATATAATTCATATTTTATGGGTGTATTGGTGGTACTCTATGACATGATGCCTCAGTTGTGTTAGAGGATCCTCTACTCCATGTCAGGTTAGATTGTGTCAAAATCGAATTGTGTCATGAGTGATTCCATGATTTTTATCACACATACTTTTGTTCTACATTTATGATTTTTGCTTAGCTTAGTGCCATGATTTTTATCACACATACTTTTGTTCTACATTTATGATTTTTGCTTAGCTTAGTGCCATGATTTCTATCACACATACTTTTGTTCTATGCAATACAATTATTTGTATCATACATATATTGCATTTCATATTAATACATGCCTAATTTATACATATGCTTAACATGGCACTTGTATGCCCATTGCCTTGGATTACATGTTTCATATGAGATTGAATGATCAACTATTTATACGATGACATAACTTATAATGTATGTATACGTACTTTACATGACTACATTTTTATATATAACACATGATGCACATAAATATTTCTTTTGAGATGAGTGATTCATAAGATACATCTCTCACATCAAAATGGGGCACATAATGGGCTTATTAGAGATTTAGGCAATGACAAATATATAGTTCATTTCTTTTGGGTTAGATTATGTGATTCATATAGGATAGATTGGATAGACTAAGGCATATGTGAGGCATAAGTGGGGCATTCTACTTGATTTTGAGGAACATATGGGTTATCCTATTACATTCAGAAACATATTATATGCGTCAGATTGAGAAGATTTTATCTCATTTATCAAATTGAGGAGATTGAGATTATATAATTTGTATATCAATTTGAGGTACAAATAGATCAGATTTAGGGCAATAATATTATTCATGCAAATGGTTTTCTATTTCTATGTTGTATTGAGGGGGGACAATGGTATTATGTAAGCACTTTGGATCTAATATTCATCTGTAACAATTGACTCAAAGTTTCAATTTCATACGAACTTGTATTAGGGTTCCACTTTTGCATACAAACATGTTTTGGGGTTCCACAAATGAGTTATGATATTTAAAGTAACATAATTGAGGTTTTTACAATGCTTAACTTCTAGCACTTCTTCATCTCTAATGAGGATTGCATTTATACTTCTCAACTCATGGTTCTAGTAGTTCCATTTCCTTGGGGCATAATCTACCCATGACATTCTCCAAATGAGTTCAATAAGTGGTAGTTCGGTTCACAAACCCTCAAGAGTATTTGTTCATTTACTATTCAATTAAAATAATTTAATGATTTAGATTGTTTCAAATTTTATATCATGAATGGACATTGATCTATATATGTTTCCTTGTAGGGTTTGAATTGAGCAAGCAAGACATTTGGATCATAACTTTCAACACCAAGTACAATTAATCATAGGTACCAAATTTCTATTATAAACATTTTAATGTAGCATTTTCAATGCTAGACCAAAAGGAAGGCATTTATAGAAACATAAATTTGGTATTAGACACTTGGAAATATCAAATTTGACATATATTTATATACTTGGACTTGTGTATACACATTTGAATGTTGTGCACACTTTCCCCTATTCGTATACCCACTTTTTTCTTGGCCAACTTAATTTATCAATACATATATTCAAGATCACCCTAATTTGTGCAGTAACACTCTATAATCTTAACCAAATGTCACAGATCATTGATTTTCACTCTCAAGACAATATCGACAATAGTTGGATAATTGTCATTTATCACAGATGTATGTCTCTAATAATAGTGTCTAAAAATTCTCAACAACTAGTCTTCAAATTAGGACTTCGCCATTAAGTGCCTAGACATGTTTCAGGGGTCTATCATGGTGGGAAATATCATATAGTCATCTATAAATAAAAATCAAACCTAAAACCATACTCATCTAGCATTCATCTTGGTAAGTCCTAATAAGTTTGAGAAATCCATTGGCACTCTATTGATACATTACCACAAAGGTATACACATCTAAAACCCCTAAAAGGAGTAACCCTAGAGTCAAGTATGAATACAAACACATGTCAAAGTTACATGTTATCAAGTGTCGAAAACTAAGCATTGCCTCACATTCTAGCATGATCACGACAATGAACACACCCCTAGGTAGGATAACTACATGTGGTTTGAGCCCTCTTCAGAGTATTGAAATATAGGCAATGCTCAATATATCAATAAGGAGTGGTTAGGGCCATCCAATCCATCTTTTTAATCCCCTTTTCCAAGTCAATCTTGTGTCAAAAGTGTAATTAGAGTGTACAGACAAGGATAAACAAAAATAATGGTTGACACATAAGATTGAGGACAAGTGCACATACAAAAATCATCTAAAGGTGCAAGTGCAATGGTATGAGGTGGCACAAACTTGCACAGTGAAAGAGCCTAGACAATATTAGTCGCCACATGGGTCCAAGCTTTGTTGGCAACATCGACATAGATTTTGAGGTCCTATTCCATAATTTAAATAGTCACAAAGCTAATACAAAGCATTTTCAGAGACTTTGATGATCCCACAAAGCAACATAAATAAAAAAATAGCTAAGTACATCTCTTATCTCTTTGTTTTGTCAATTTTAAATATAATAATTAGAATATCAAATTACTTTTTACATTCAAATTTGTATAGTTAATGGCCTATTTTATACAAGTTAAATATTCAATAATTTTATCTTATTTAAATTATATTAACTATAAAATAAATAAAATATCTATAGAGGAAGGTGCATTCCAACTTTCATAAATAAAATCATATATTTTAAATTAATATCTACTTTTACTTTTTTTGGTAATCTGAGGGAATCAAGGTCGATCAGCTTAATACCCAAAGTTGACTGCTCTAACATAAGGTGGGACCCCTTATAATAATCAAAGCAATGTGATGTGGGCCCTCACCCCACACTGTAATTTAAATCAAGAGTCTAATCTACAACCAAAACTACCTCTACACACTATCATTACCAAGTAAGTTAAAGCCTATATCTACCTTTAATTTAACCCCCACCCTACACCCAACATTGACCCTGATACCAAAAAATATACAACTAACTTTACCTTAACTAATAAACACTTTGATCTGCTCGACTCACTCTCTGAGGAATATGTGGATGATGACATGCACAGGCTTAACTCTCCCATTATGGCCTCATCATTTGGTTCTGGCAACAGGGTTCTGGTTGGCCTATAGTTTGGTGTCCTCAACCCTCCCTCATCCATTGTACCTCTCCCTACCTACAATAGTGCCTATGTCATGCTTCAAACTCCTTCACCTCCTTCTCTAGTCACCCTCCCTGATCATTGTCCTCACGAAAGTATCTCCAGTCTTGTTTCCCCTCCTCACAAGTTATGTTGGATCCTCTTGCTATTGCTGTCCTATCTGCCACTACCCTTAGATGTTTTCATGATGTCTTGAGCTTTCCCACCCTCGATCTGAGGTGCCTGTGCCAGGTTAGGTGATTGACCTGTCTCCTTCCCTTGCTTTTGTAAACACCTTTTAGGACACTATCCTTGTGGCGTGCTCTTGAGCTCATCACCTTTTTCTTAACTCTCAAACCATTACCTCATCTCAGCCTCCTCATTCTGATGTCACTTCTCAGGAGGATGTTCTTTCTATTGGGGACCCAAAGATTTGTTGGGTTTATGCTGATTATGTTAATATGACTAACCCTTTCCATGTGTGAAGTGATTTATGTAAGACCTGGATCCCTTTTGGCTCTTCCTCAGGTACCCCCTTTCTTGTTGATTCCTTGTGTGACCTCCTTTTGCCTTTCTTCCTAGGTAATGTGCCAGTTCAGTTCTCTGGTTCTACTCCCTCCCTCTTTCTTCCTGATTCATCTATTCATGAGATGGAATATGGGATTGGGAGTAGATTACTTTTTGGTAAGTGCATGGGCAATTTTATTTTGGCTTTAGCCCTCTCTAGATGGGCCTCAAAGGTTTGGAATTCTATTGCTGAGCCTTCTTTCACCTTGCTCAACTCTAGATTTTTCTCATCAAGTTTCAACAACCCTTTGATAGGGAGTTTGTGCTTCATTTTGAGCCATGGTTATTCAGGCACTTTGAGTTCTTTTTGTGCCCCTAGTCCCCCTTCTAAGTCTCTTCTGCCCCTATGTGGATCAAATTGTATAACCTCTCATCAGTCTTAAGGAATGAGAAGTTTATTAAGTTGATGGTGGACCAGGTTGACTCCTTCATGAGCATTGACGAAGCTTCTTAGAATTTTTAAATTATCAGAGCTTGTGTGCTAGTTAATCTTACCAAGTTCTTCCACTCCGTGAACCTGCTATCCTCGAAAGGCTCATGGACTCAATTTCTAAATTATGAAGGTCTTCCCTTCAGTTGTTTCCACTACAACCTTCTTGGTCATCGTATCATAGAGTGCCCTTTTAGTTTGTTTTGTGCCTCGGCTTCTCAGCCCTCGCAAGTCTGGAAGAAGAAAGTTGAGATCCCCGATCAAGCCTTCCTACAGTGCAATCATGACATGTTCTTTCATCCTCCCTTCTCTAGGAAGATTCACTCAGGTGACAGTTTGAAGGAGTTGCCTTCAACCATTCCTTTGCCACTTCCTGCACAAACAGCTTCAACGTCCTCTACCAGGCCCTCATTTTGTTTGATTGACCCTTCCATAAAACTTAGTGGTGGTTCAACAACGACTCAATCCTACTCTATGGCTTTGTCTTTTTCCATCCTCCTCCCTCTCCCCTCCCCCTCCTTCCTTTCCCCTAGTTTAGACTCCCTCACAAAGCCCACTAACCCTTCGTTCCCCTCGGGTTGCACCCACTTCGCCTCGTTCCCCCTCTCGGTGTCTCCCCCCCTCTCCCACTGTTGTCCCTTCGTGTATATGCCCTGGGAAACTAAAATCTAACGTTGAAACCACCATTAAGAAGAAGGGCAGACACTCCGACACTGAAAGGTTGAGGTCTAAAGCGGAAGAAATGGTGAGGGAAGGTTCTCAATGGACTACGAAGGGTCTTTTTTTGCGATGCGAGAGACGTCAGGGCCTTCCCTACAACCGAGGCTTACACTTCATTGTGTGGGACTCTTTTGAGTAAGCTTTTGCCTTGTATCGAATTCCCTGAATTTTAGTTGGACTGGTTTTTTCCAATGGAGTGTTTGCTTTTATTTGACCTTTTTCTGAATTTTTCGGTGATGTCATGGCTTTCCCTTTTGCCTTTTTTACCTGTTTTTGGCTAGTTCTTGTCGTTTCCTATGGACTCCTGCCTTTTCTTGACTTTTTTGTGTCAAGAACTGGGCCTCCATTTTTGTATCCCAACTTCGGTTCATAGTTACGGTCAAAAATATTTCTCGATTCATAATTCCAACTTCAAAAACGTTTACCCCATCTAATAAAAAATAAACACTTTAAAATTACTATAAATCAAATATTGACAAATTAATATCTATATCCTTTTGGATTGAGACCCATGTCCATGCTTTTACAAAAGGTCCGCAAATCTCTTCCATCTAATACATCAAAATAAAATCAAAACCCACTTAAAATAAAACAATTTTTATGTCAAATTCTACATGTGACGTCGAAAACGGGAGATTTTGAGCGTATTGTGGGATGTGAACACGCTTTATTCTTGTGGGGAGTGGAAGAATTATTATTATATTTTGTGGAAGAATATCTTGCAAAAGTGACGAAAAGGTAAAGTTAAAGTCATCAAATTTGTTATAAAGTAGCTTTAATTTTAATTATTTGTATTTGTATTGAATAACTAAATTTTAATTATGGAACCTGATGCTGGTCCCCATTTTTGGAATATAAAATTTCAACGCGTTTTGTAATTTAAAAGTTTATTTTTAAAAATAGAAACTATTATTTTTTACAAAGGAGAATTTCAACTGTTTCTGAATGTTAAGGAGTTAAAATTTATAAGTACTATTTAAAAAAAATTGTAAGATAATTTAGTGAGATATGATAACTTACTCATGATTTATTATTATTTATAAAATTATTTTATATTAATTCAATACTCAAAATAATAAAATTTATAATTTAAAAGAGATATAATAATTTATATGGAATCATAAAACTACAAATAATTCCAAAAAATTTATGAATAATGTTTATATAATTTTTTTAAGATTGTTTTTTTAATGAAACCATTTTGTAAAATTGTATTTCTTTTTAATTGAAAAGAAAAGTTGTCTTTTTCGATTACGATAGTTTTATTTTAGGTGGGCCTTTCATTGTGGGAGTGGTTTTCTTTGTTGCTGTTTGGGTTGTTGAAAGGACAAATACATCGATTTTTTAATATTCTTTATATATTAGGGTATACAATATGGAAGTATAACATATAAAATTATTTTAATTTAATGTTAAAAATTGATGGTAGTAATGTATTTTTAAAGATTTATATTTTGATTGGTGAATAATGTGACGAACTTCACTTTATTATGATAAGATAGATGATAACTTTATAATATAATTTTTTGATTAGGAGTAAATGTATATATTTTTTAATTGTGTCTTAATGCATTATATGGAATCACTGAATTACATAGAATGTTGGCATCTTTGTCCATATTTTAGAAATAAATATATAACAAATTTACAATATTGAGTAAGTATATATCTAAATCAGTAAGTTCTTTTGGCTAAGCAGTCACGAATAAGGGGCATCCATGTTGTCAAAATTACTTAGGACATAATCTTGACCTTAATTGCTTGACTATCTATGTCGCGCATCTAGAGGGATTTACACCTTGGTGGATAGATATAAGCAACCATCATCCACCCCTGTTGGACCTCAACCCTTTCGATGGGGTAAATGCTTTTGACTAAAGCTATGAATTGAGAAACACTTTTAACCAGAGTTATGAATCGAGAGAATATCTTTTATAGAAATTGGAGCTACAACCCCTTAAAGACACAAAGCTAATAACAAAAACTAACCCCTATGATCTCGACACAAAGGGATAAGAAATTAGATAGAGAGACCTTTATCCCCAACAAAAAGACATAGGAAACCCACCAACGAAAAAAACTATAAAATAAGATTAGAAAGCACCTTGAAAAGAATGAAGGCAACAAATCTTCAACAAGCTCGTAACAAAAAAATAACCATCTATTAGCAAGCAAACAACAACTAGAAAAGAAAAGTAGACCCTTACAAGGAAAAAAGATTACCCTCAAGCAAGAATCGGTCTTCTTCCTCTATAGGATAGAAGATCATCCAGAGTCCACTACGAACTATCACAAATAGTTTTTGTTGATTCGATCTTTAAGGGCTCTGCATTTGTCTTTCTTCCTTTACATTTAGTGGAGGGCTACCAGTAAGATTAGATGTTAATTGTTGAGAACTATAATCTTCAAGAGGTTTATGAAATAACCCTACTGTATCAAGGCACAAAATTAATTAATAACAAGCATCTCACATAATTCAATTTTTTAAAGATAAACACTTTTGACAAGAATTATAAACCCTAATTTTTTTTTTGGTAAAAATTAGATATGAAATACGATACATATCCGTATTTGAAAAATACTAAACCAACATAAATAACCAATTCAACTAACCAAAAAAGAATCTTTAAAAAAACACAAATCCTTAAACTAAAAATATAAAAAATATTCAATTTATAAAATCTGTTAACAATATAAAACTTAAAAAAACAAATTTAAATTTTATTCCAACATTTAACCTTTCCATTATGATTTACAAACTTTTTTAATTATAAAAAAACAAAAATGTCACTTAAAACATAGAATACAAACATCTTCCGCAATTAAATTGAGAGATTGTTGATGTGTTAAAAGCCAACCCTTCTAGAGATATACCAAATAAATTTATTATATATATATATATATACATAATATATATGAACATTTCAGACTGGAACATTTCAGCACGGAGGCGAGAAGCAAAAGCCAAAAAGCTTTTGAATTGAATAATTGGCTTTTTCCACACTTTGTGTAGAGTTTTCCGTGGGTTTCCATTTTTTTTTTAATTGCTTGAATCACCCTACATTAAACAAACTGGTAACTAGTGACGTTACAAGGTATAATTCTTCCTCTATTTAAAGTGGGTAATGATAAAATTATATAAAATGGCTAATGGTAAAATTATGAAATTTCATATTTTTAAAGATTTTATGTTTTTAAAGTGCATACAAATCAATTATATTTTCGTTTATTGTTTGATGTTTTAGTTATTAGTCTTTTTTTCTTAATGAAGAATTATAAATAATGATCCAAAACATGGAACAAAGAAATACAATTAATCCATAAAACTTTATAATTGATTTAAATTTTTAATTAAAATGTTAGATAATTATAATATATATTAAGTTTATAATTTAAATATTGTTATTCTATTTATGATTAATTTAGATTATATATCTTATGAGTGAGACATTTTTTTTATGTTATTTGAATTTATTATAATATTAAGTAGTAAATATTACAATTTATTAATTATTTATATTAATAATATTAAAATTGTAATCATATAAATAAGAGGTTAGTTAATAATTTAGATTATTAGATCTTACATAAAAAACTTATTTAAATTTAAGGAGGAATGAAATATATAATCTAGTTTTTTATTTGGTATAAATTTTCTTTAGAATAAAGAAATCACATAATTTGATCCATTACCGGCCCAGTAACCAGTACAAAATAGACCATAAATATATATTTTAAAATCACATTAAAAATAACCACATTTTATGATAAGTCCCACAGTTGTTCTTGAAACCTCTTTATTCTATATTATTGTCATGTTTGATTTTAGCATGATTTCTGAATCGGTGTCTATTTCCTACACTTTGCAATTACAATTTTTCGTTTCTCATGGAATTCAGTTCTTCGTATATGCAGATCAAAATGAAATAAAAAAACTTTCGTTTCTCATGGATTTCAGTTCTCTGCATGGCAATGCTAAGAAATCAAAATGGAATATATGCAGATAAAAGCTTCAACGAACAGTCAATTTTACAAATAATGTCATATTTCATTAAAAAATAGTTTAAAAAAAAAGGTAATTTCTGTTTTCCTTTTCAAACAGAGTAGCACAGTTTTAAAGACATTTGTATAGTTGGGAATTGACATTCAAATGTTCAATTTTAATTTGCTTTAATTAAAGATATTTGTACTGTTCGAAATTGACATTTAAATGTTTAAATGCTTAATTTTAATTAGAGATATTTGTACTGTTCCAAATTGACATTTAAATGTTCAAATATTCAAATTTAATTTAGTTTATCACATTTGAAAGTATTTTTTAAACTATTAAAATTCAATCAACCACAACGAATTCAAATTTGATCTCCCAAATTAAATATGTTCTTTCAAAATATATATTTTTAGAATTACCAATGTTGTTTGTGAATCATCCCATGCCTTTGTTGGCTTTGCTATTAGACAAATCTTTATTATTACAATTACATTTCAAAAATGTTATTATCAAAATTTAGGCCGTCTGATATGACAGGTACTTTTGCTGCAACACTACATTTATTTCAAGTTGTTTAAAAGAGCTTCTTTACTTTATATGCAATGATACCAATTTTTCTTGCATTTAGAAAAATACCATGAAAATGTAATATGATTATGTATATAAATATCATACCCATGTAGTATGACTATTTATATAAGTAATATTATATATATGGTTAATTTTATATGTTAATAATGTTATTTATTTTGGAATGCATAAACATTTTTTATATATATTTAATGATTGATGATAAACATTTTATATATATATAATGATTGATGATGGTTTTGTAATGTTTATTGGATAGATTTTTGTTTTTTGGATGTTGAAAAAATGTGTCAAGATTTTTAATTTATTGATTGAATGTTTAGAGGTTATTATAATGAAGGATGGAGAGGGACTCTTGATGAAAGAAATGTTGTTGCTCATATGTGTATAGAACCGACTTAACTTGAATCAAGAAGGGATAATCTGGGACAATTTATTAAATCGATAAAATTTTGCTACATTAACTATAAAACACAACATAATTGATTTAGAAACATATACGATGATCATATTTCATTTCTCATCATTCTATCTAATAAAGAAAGACTTGAATGATAAATATAATGCTTGATATTTCTTGCTTGAAATCTAAATCTAATTTTAAAATAAGTTTACCAAGTCCAAATCTTAAAACTATTATTAAACTTAAAATATTTTTGGTTATATATAAGTAATCCATTACCTTTAACTAAATTACTAAGATTGTCAAAATCCCAAATCTTTAAACTTTTAGATCACATGAATTATTTCACCAAAACTTATAAAAGATCACAAAATCTATAACCAAGATTTAAGAGGCAACTCTTTCACTAAAATTAATAAAAGATTTATATTCGACCTCATTCCATCTTAACATGACAAATACACCATATATATGACAAGAATGAACGCTATTAAATTTTACATGAACTTAACATTTTGACTCAAATAAAAATAGTGATATAAAATAAAAAATAAACATAACTCTAAATGAATATGATGAGATATATATATATATATATATATATAAGAAAATTAAATTAAAAATAAATAAATAAATCAAATCTTATACATTAAATTATTATCTTACTTGATGATCGCTGTTTATTTTGGATGACCCTACAACTATCTTTCATAAAGAGAATACTCTACTTTAAGGGAAAGGTCTCAATCGTCGTGCATGTTCCAATTGTTGAATAAGACTTTTGTTAACATGTGCTCCATCAATAAAATATATTGGTGTGTATAAATATTAAAGTGCACCAGATGTTTAACATGTAGTATCTAATACTTGTTCAACATTTACTCTATAAAATTAAAAGTAATCAATCACATCTTCACAAGTAAGACTTAAGTATTGATACTCTAATGCACATAGATTAGTACTCCAAAAATTAGGTTTTGGTCATAGGTTTAAAAAATATATTTTATGATTTCTCGTGATAAAATTGTTTATATCATAAAATGTATAATACATTAGACCTTCAGACCTTAATTATAAATAGTTAAGATGACATATTAAAATGAGTAAAAATTTCGAAATCTAATATAATGTTATGACACCTTAATTCGCTATCCAAAGTCAAAACGTAGAGCTACTCGAACCTTTCCCCTAAATAACCTTAAAAATATCTATGACCTCTGGAATTAATCTTAAAGCCTATGCCTCTTGGAAAAAAAAAATAAAAAAATCTAAAACCACCAAATCTATCCATGAAATCTGTAAAAGCAGAAAATGACCCAAAACTAACAGGTAACAAAATTCCAATGGCCTCAACCGTCCCCAAAAAAGCACATAGCCACGTATCAAACCAACCAAAACTAAAATAAAAAATTACTGATAACTAATGATGGTAATAGAGAGATTAAGGGTTGATGATATTATTAAATATCTGAGCAGTACTGCACGTAGGGGTTAATTCAAAGGTCGCAAGGACCCGGAAGATCATCGTCATGGCGGTAGATTCGATGGGTTGGCCCATAAAAACCAGTGTGCCGTTGGGGACAATGCGTCATATTCTTATACCTCCGAAATATTCTGGTTCTTTGTTCTCCTGCCTATCCATTTTTCTTCTTTGCTTTTGGGGACATCTTGAATTGCAAGTGTGGCATGCTTTTCCCCATACCCGTATCTTCTTTTTGTGTAAAGCACTTGTGGGTGTTGCCTATATATACATTTCATACTTCTATTGTATTCATTGTATATCTGCGAGTTACAGTACTAGGGTCATTTGTCTTTTTTTCATTGCTTTCAGGCTGTGTCGGATCCTCCACAGTACAGGAAAATTCAATATCAATATCTGGTATGTTTGTTTGTCCTTTCTTCAGAAGAAATTTAGTACATTATCCAAAGTTTTGAGGTTGTCTACACATTTTGTTGTTGTTGCAAATTCACATTTTGTTTTTGGGTTTTGAGGGGCTGTAAAATGGAAACTTGTAACTGCTAGTTTTTTTGGGGGGGTTTCTTTGACAATTTGTCTTCCAGATGGATGTTGAGGAGGACGTTTATTTACATCTTTTGGATGTTCAGAATATATTTTTGTTGTGTTTTCGGGTTTTTCTTCGTCAATTTATCTTCCAGATGGATGTTGAGGAGGGGGTTTATTAACATCTTCTGGATGTTCAGACTTTTTGTTTTGTTATTGCGAATTGACATTTTGTCTTTGGGTTTTTAGGGCTCGTAAAATGGAAACTAGTAACAATTAATTTTCCAGATTTTCTTGGATAATTTGTCTTCCAATGGATGTTGAAATGGTGTTTATTTAAATCTTTTGCATCAGTATAGATAAAAATAGGGGCAGTAGAGCAAAGAGTGTTCCAAGATCTCATATTTCAGTTGTATCCGCGGTTTGTTCAATTTTTAATTGAATTGGGCTAGATATATGGTTGTTCATGTATTGGTAACTAAAGCACGTTTGTTTTCTTGTTTGTTGCTTTTAGCTTGAGTTGGGTCCTTCGCTGGTAGGCCATCAAGAAAATCCAATATTAATATCTGGTATGTTTGTTCGTCTTTTGTTTTTCCATATCAGAAAAAAATTCAGTATAGGATCCAAAGTTTAAGTTTGAGGCTGTCGAGAATTTGTTGTTGTTGCAAATTTACATTTTTTTGGCGGTTTTAAATGGATGCCAGTAACTGCAACCAATTACAATGGTTGTGAATTAGTTTTGGGTTTTTTCTTGGATTATTTGTGTTTCAGATTGATGTGGACAAGGGGGTTTATTTACAACTTTTGCATCGTTATAGATAAAAACAGTAGTAGTAGAGCAAAGGATGTCTTTAGATCCTAATACTTTCAGTTGTGTCCGTGCTTTTTTTGATTTTGCATTGAATGTGGTTAGATATTTGGTTGTCCATGTATTGGCGACTGGAGCACTTTTGTTTGGTGTTTCCAGGTTTTTCTTTTGGCCTATTTTTATTTATTAATGAAAACTCAACTGCAACCACTTACATTTGTGATCAATTGGTCATTTGCTATATTGATTTTAATTTTTAATTTTTTTATTTGTCTTGGAGATGGATGTTAGTGAGCATCCATCTCAAATCTCCTTTCCTATTTATTCAGTTTGTATTTGTATGGGGTCCTCCGCTGGTAGGCTTTCAAGAGAAGCTCAACAAAATCCAATATCATTATCTGGAATGTTTGTCTTTTTTTTTTTACACATCAGAAAAAAATTAGTTTAGGATCCATTGTTTTAAGTTTGAGGCTGTTGAGACTTTTTTTGTTGTTGCAAATTTACATCTTCTTTTAGGGGTTTTAGGGGTTGTAAAAGGGATGTGAGTAACTTCAACCAATTACAGTGGTTGTGAACTAGTTTTGGGATTTCTCTTTATGATTTATCTTCCAGATGGATGTTGAGAGGGGGTTTATATACAATTTTCGCATCAATATAGATAAAAATAGTATTAGTAGAGCAAAGGATGTCCCAAGATCTCAAATTTCAGTTGTATCCACGGTTTGTTTGATTTTTACATTGAATGTGGCTAGATATATTTTTTGTCCATGTATTGGTGACTGAAGCACCTTTCTTTGGTGTTTTTAGGTTTGGC
Source organism: Torreya grandis (assembly GCA_037957365.1). Taxonomy (NCBI): domain Eukaryota; kingdom Viridiplantae; phylum Streptophyta; class Pinopsida; order Cupressales; family Taxaceae; genus Torreya; species Torreya grandis. The sequence continues at coordinate 936,583 of JARHVA010001319.1, forward strand.
TTCCGGGCTTTTTTTTAGCTTATGAACGGAAAAATCAACTGCATCCAATTACATTTGTGTAATTAAATGGTAGTGTGCAATTATTATTTTCTTAAAATTTTGTCTTGGAGATGGATGTTAGTGAACAGCCACCTCAAATCTCCTTTCCTATTTATTGAGTTCCTGTGTTGGTACTGAAGCTTAATGAGTTGGTATCTGATATCTTAAATTTCTGTTGTTCCTGTGGTTCGCTTGATTTTTCATTGAGTTGGGTCAGATGTTTACACAAAGTTTGACTGTTCATGTATTGGTACTGAAGCATTATGTATTGGCATGTTTTAGGTTTTTGTTTTTGGGCATTTGGGGGATATGAACTGATCAATGGCAAATGGAGGAGAACTGCAATCATTTTTTGGGTTTTTCTCTTGAAAATGTGCTTTTGGTTTTCTCTTTGAATATATGCCTTCGAAGACGGATGAGTGAACACCAATTTCACCATTTCTTTTTTCGTTATTGTAAAATTTAAGCAGTTGGTGGCGAACATCTGTTCTTTTTGTGGTATGTTTTTTTCTCGGCATATTAATGTTTTGCTTTCAGGGATGTAGCAAATGAAAATTAGGAACTCTAAGCTACCACATGTGCAATCCAGTGGTTGTTTACTAATTTTTGTGTTTTTCTTTGAGAATCTGCCTTGGAGATGGATGTTTGTGAATAACCAACTCAAAACTCATATTTTTTTTGATTGATTTCTTTGGGTTAAATCTAAGAAATTGATGATTGACATTTCAATTTACAATTCTTTCTGTTGTTTGCTTGTTTCTTCATTGAATTAGCTTAGATATTTACTCAAAATTTTTATTCTATCTCATTATGTATATGGGTTGAGGGCTTGGTGCAGATTCGTGGTTTTGGTATGGAATGGTTTTATTCCTGTTGGAAGATGAAAGTCCATGTCAAAGTTATTTCTTTTTATTGGCTGGGATTTTTTAGCAAAACTTAATCCTATTAAAATAGAGTTAAAAGTTCTTTTGGGTATAGTGTACTTTCGGACTGCCATTGATAACAAGAGGGCTCTTCTTATCTTGTGAATCATAAGGCCTATACTTTTGGTAGTTCAAAGGTCTGTTCATTATCTAAGAGTAGGCCATGCTTCCATTGGACAGTCAAGATTGGATTTGTTGCAGACAGTGGAACTATATTCTTCCATTTTTCTCTTGTATACTGGATTTTCTTCCCATTACTTTATCTCTTGTATACCACATTAGGTTTCTCTGTTATTTAGATATCAAATTCAGTCTGCAGAAGATTGGAACAATCAAGGATTGGATTTGATGCAGACAGTGGAACTGTATTATTCAGTTTAAGCTAAAGATCAAATAGTTTCAAGGCAAAGGTATGATCAAATAGTGGAACTGTATTTTTCAATTTAAGAAGCGTCAAATAATTTACATCACATGATTTCAATCTCATCTGAACTGAGATGCATCCACCACTTTCTGAAGCGATTGGAAGGGCCAAAGACATATGATTGGACTTGAATAGTATTCATCAAATGGCTTCAATCCTATATTAAACCACAATCTATCGATTGAGAGCCTAAATGCCCTACGTTGGGAGAGTGTCTAAAGGTACTTTTGTTGGTTGTGTTGAGAGAGCTCATTATTCAGTCGAGCCACTCGAACTTCATTTGTCAAATTGAACTGCTCCTTCACTTTATCCCATGCCTTCTTTGGTGATTCTGTGTTCCAAATATGAATCCTTAGCTCTTTGGTTATTTGAGACTTGAGAGTAATGAGATCCAAAGGCTTCATCCAGAAGGCTGTTATACTTTCCTAGCTTGCCCACATCTGTTGGAGCATTTTATTTTTCTGGAGAGATCTTCCATACAATCCTTTGTTTTTCAGGAGTTCGATCATATCTTACTCTTAATCTTCTTCCCTCATTTACAAGATTACAGTTGACAATTGTAACATTTGAGCAGATGAGGTCTGAACTTTGTAGCTTTTTTCATTTTTCTTTTTACTTCTTGGTTATATACACATTCACAAGTTTGCACATACAAATATTAACAATTAAAGGAAGAAACATGATTAGATATTCCAATTTTCTAGCATTAGCATTAGTGTAATTCTTTACATGTGTTCTTGATGCCTGTGGCCCACATCCAATGTGCATATGGATAACAAATAGTTCAGGAAATATGGTAGAAATAGGTATTACAGATGGTAGCCAATTGCCACATGATATTTGTGTTTATAACTTTTAGCAAAGTTCAATGCGTCCATTGTAGTTTTCTAAAACTAAAGTAAGTATTTGAGGCTTAATTATTGATGCACATACTGATGCTTGAAACAATGTATCGGCTAGGTAATTCACCCTCTGGACTTTGAGGGTACAGATATGAATGTCAGAAAGGGACTTGATACTCGATCTATGTAGCTAATAGCTTAGAATGCCAATTCCCTATTGTATGCCACAAGCATTTTGTCAAGGTTAACTTGGGAATTAATATTTGCTGTTTTTCAGATTCAATATGGAGAATGTTGAGCGATCAATGGAAACCAAGGTGCCGCAGTACGACTGCCTTCTGTTTGGTATGAAGTTACTCTGACACGGGTTATGCTTTTTCCTATGATTCATCTTTAGGACTATTACAAGCCAAATCATATTTTATCCTAAATATCTTTGATCTCCGTGTTTGTTTCAGATTTGGATGACACTCTGTATCCTCTAAGTTCAGGACTTCAACCGGCTTGCAGGAAGAATATTGAAGGTAAACCTATTATTGTGTGATTACTTGCTCATTGTAAGTTAGGCTGCCATTTGTCTCAAATGATGAAGATAAACATATTATTCTGTGAGTAGTATTTACAGTTTAGAGCGCACTGGTCTTTGTAACAGTTGGGCCCCATGTTTTTTATAGTTGAATCTTACATGTTGCTGTTTTGTATACGTTTGACCTTGGTTCTTCTCATTCAACAGATTACATGATTGAAAAACTTAAGATCGATAAAAGCGAAGTGCCAACCATGTGCTATGATCTTTACAAGAGATATGGAACTACCATGGCGGGTCTCAAGGTATTTCTAGTTTCATTTGTTGATAAACATGAACATGGGACATCAACTTGGAGCTGATAATTATAAGCACCAATCTGAATTTTAAAATAGTAGCATATTAGAGTTTTGGCTTGGTATGGTTCCATTTGCTTTTGCTGATGAACTGTTTCTTCTTTTACTCTTTAACCGTGATAAGAGTCGGCTGTTTTCTTTCCTCTGCATTTGGTAAGCTTTGTAATTGCAATTGACCTGTTTTTATTACGATCATCACGAACAAGGCATGCATTGATTTCAACATGTCAGTCGAAAAATATAAGCTTAAAAATAAGATTATGAACCAAGAAGGAAGTGATAGTTTTGCTCCAAATATCTTGTCGCATGAGTAACCTTTTTTCTTGTTGTTGATTGTGAAACCAGGCATTGGGCTATGCATTTGACAATGACGAGTTTCATAGGTAATATAACTAGTTAATTGCTATGTTTGAAACCCTAGTCATTTTCCATATTCATGCTATCAGTTTTTGAAGAAATTTCTTTCCAATGCAGTTTTGTGCATGGAAAGTTGCCATACGAGAACCTTAGACCTGATCCTGTGCTGAGGAGTTTGTTACTGAGTATTCCTCAGCGCAAAATAGTAAGTTTGATAACTGAGTACTTGTATTTTATCTCAAAGAATATATCTGATATATCACTGTCTTTTACATTCATATGACTTGTGCTTGTCCTTATTTCTCACAGATATTCACAAACTCTGACAAAATTCATGCTACAAAAGCCTTAAGCAGACTGGGTTTGGAAGATTGTTTTGAAGGTTTCATATGCTTTGAGACACTCAATCCCTCTTCATCAACCTTTTATAGTATTAATGACTTGGAAACTTCCGTTCTGCCTCCTGGAGAAATTGCTGATGGTAATGTCTCAGAAACTACCAATCCCTGCCCAGAAAACAATGATGATACTGATGGCGTGACTTGTGATTCACCAATTTTAAAGTCCCCCATGACTCGAGATGTAAATGGTATTCTTTGCAAGCCTTCTTTGGAGGCAATGGAATTTGCTCTCAAAATAGCAAATGCAGACCCTAAACGAACAGTACGAGTCTTTACCCCTATTTCTTTAGAAAGGCACGTTGTAAGCTTCACAACTTGTTAAGTTAGAGGATCTAATGTTTCTTTTTACCAGCAGATTTTCTTTGATGACAGTACGCGCAACATAGCATCTGCCAAAGCTGCAGGCTTGCATACTGTATTGGTAAGCATAATCCGCCCTCGTAAATGGTAATTTATGTTTGAAGAGCATTTGAATTTTTTTTGGGTTCTACAAAAATCTATATTAGCTTATATTTGATTTAAAAGAATAGCATTGAAGATTTCTGTTTGGAATTTCCTTTCAATCTGCAGGTGGGCAGTTCAGTGCGGACAGAAGGAGCAGATTTTGCTCTCATAAGTATTCACAATATAAAGGAAGCACTGCCTGAGATATGGGAAGATGAAGAGAAATCTGAACTTCCAAGCCCATCAATTGCCATAGAAACTGTAGTTGTTTCATAGAAACATCTGTGCACGGCATGTTGAAATGCTTGTGCCTTTGTGTTTTTATTTAACAAAGAAAACTGCTAGCATGCAAATCTTACAAGAGGTTTTATTTACTTATCAGTGCTACCTACTAATTAACTGTTTGTAATGGCTCCAAATGTGTTTTACAAAGATATATATATATTGTTATTAGTGATATTCTCGTATTTTTAATGTGACAGTTTTTTTTACCATAGAAGAAAAGGGCATTACTGTAGGCAGAATGTTAACCAAATGGCAGATATCTGCATTGAGCAACCAAACTTGAAAACATTTCTAACATCCTACTGTAATCATTTATACTATCAAACCCACCAACCGTGAGCGGAGTGTCCATGGATTGTGGATGTTGAAATTCACCATGTGTAGTAACATGATAGTCTATAGATTGTGGATGTTGAAATTCACAATGTGTAGTAACGAGCTAGTCCATAGCTTGTGGATGTTAAGAATCCATGACTACCCTATTAAACTCCCTCTTAGAATAATTAATTTATCATAGGTATATTTATTGTAAGTGATGATATTTTATTAACATTCACTGCATTAGTTGAGTTAGCATGTTGAATTAAACAAAGAAATAAGCATCCGTAGAAGATAGTTGAATTTAGGTTTTGGGTAGATTAAGCTGTTTTAAATATACGAGTTAATGTTAGTCATTAACATTGTATATATATATATATATATATATATATATATATATATATTTGTTTTATTAAAACATTTAATGAGAGATGCTACATTTGGGTAAGACTTAAGAAAGCAGGTGTATCTCTTTCATCAAAATCACTCACAGTTTGTCCCTAACCTGCTCCCTTTGGTATGGTCAAAGAGTACACAACCAAAAGATAACAGCCATTGAATCGTGCATGTACCAATCAAGAATACTAACAACACTGAATTTTTATGGCTTACGCAAAAATTGAGGTAAAAAAAAAGACCAACATAATTACAATTAAGATCAGAATTTGAAGTTTGCCTCACACTCAGAGAAAGCAATGGAGAGGAAGCCAATGACTAACCGAGGAGAATTAAAAACAACTACAACCAACTAAGAAGGAAAGGACAATGTTATAAATATTTTAGCAATCAGTTATATTATTGTTCAGGGTTAACATGCATAAGAGTTCATACCTTAATTTTCGCAATGATCATAAGGGAGGAGGACCAAAGCTTTTCACTTCAGATTGGTCAAGAGCCCAATTAGGAAGTGTATCTCACAACTTTATTGAAACCCTAGGAGTGTGCGAATAAATAACTTTGTTAGAACTGGGATTAGAAAGTAGTGTAATTTAAAACTTGAGTCAGTAACTAACAGGGGGTTCTTCCACCCAACCTGCCAAGCAGTGTAAAATCTTCCACGATAGCTTGTCTTTCGGTTGAATTGTTAGTGGTAGTATCAATTTTTGTAGAAAAAAGAAAGCTATCGAATTATCTAAATCCCTACCAATACCTCCAATGTTGGCATGCCCAAGGTTTCCCTCAAAGTGTCATTTGTATGGATTTTGTTGAACCTTGGGATTTAAATAAAGGAACGATCCTTGCCAGTAGAGTCTCCCTAGGAGTGAGGGGGAGAACAAACAATGCAAAAGAGCTTGAAGAATGAACGTCCCATGTGTGTTTCATCATGTGCATGATCGATTCTTTGATATTATTAAAAGTGTGCTGTTAAATCCAAACACTATCAATAGCTCTTTACTTGAAAATTCTAGCATTTTGCTCTTTTCACGTATTTTATAAGACGAAATAAACCTCAATCCAAAGACTCTGATTAGAAAAGACAGAATTGGAAAATGTAGCTTCAATCCTAAAGGGTTGCATCAAGGCTGAAATCCTAGTCCATGGAATGCCCAAAAGATTCACCAAAAACTTCTATTGCTTAATAATGAACACGAAAAGAATAGGGAAAAAAAAGTTTCCTTATGATCACTATATAAGACACATTTAGAGGGTCCATTAAAACCTCTTTTCATAGCTATGTTTAGCTATGTTATGAAAGAAAAAGTAATGAAAAACCTAACTTTAAACTATAAATTTTGACTCTAAAATTTGGTTAAAAAGTTTTTTGAGACTTTAAATTGAAAGATGGCATTAAATTTTTATTTTGTTGGGGTTAAAATTTGATATTATAGAGGGGTCTTATGTTGGAGGTTACTATGTTTATAATTTCAAGTATTGTACTAAAAATTTGAATGTTTCTATATTTTTTTTGTTGTCAACTGTATATTTGTATCCAATCAAATTTATTTTTTAAAAAAAACATAAGACTATCTTTAGACCAAGAGATTTGAGAAAGAAGAGCTCCATTAACTTTCATGTCACTGAAAGGGATTCCATCGCACTATAAACTCATTCTTTTCTTCCAATCATTCCTCTCGTAAAAGTGAAAAATAAAAAAGAAAAACAAGTCATGTGCAAAAGAATGGTAGATAATTGGCTTCAACAAAAGAGAGGAGTTGTTGCCCAAATTTTTAGATTCAAGTGTGAGAGGTGGTGCTTCAATCATAATATCCCAAATCATAGAAAGAAGCGGATCTGTGAAGTGCCATTCCCAGCCACAGAGGCGCAACAATCAATCTACCTGTCAGAAGTTTGCAAACAAATTGACAGAACGGTGATCAAAGGAAACACCATTATAAGAATCCAGTCTCAGTCATACAGGTAGACGTATTCAAGCATTCGAGATCTGAAGTGCAGAAAGGCGTGAGTATTGTGGAGAAGAGCACCCAAGAGACATTTAGATCAAAGAAAGAATCTGACTAGTTTGAAAGCGCCATCTTTCAGCCATCAATCAGGCAAATATCAGAAAGAAAGGGGTGCTTAACTATATCAAAGCGCCATCCATTGAAACACCATCAGGGAGAGAAGCCCTATCTTAAGAAAACAAATTAAAACACATGATATTTTATTAAGATTTTAATTCTTTTCAAAAAAAATTTGTTTAAAATAAATTTTTACCTTAAAAAGACATTTAATTTGAGATCTGGAAAACTGAGAAAACTGGTCACATTGACCTGTTAGCGGTAATAAATCACATAGAAAAATAATTTTTATACGGAATCTTGTAAAACTCTATATTTAATTGTTTTAATGTTTTGTCTATCGTGTTCGGAAATGATACTCAATTATATATAACATGATAAAGCATTCCTTGAAACTCTTTCATTCAAACATTTATAAACTCTCTAGTTAATTCTTTTCGCGTTTTTAAAAAAAACATTCTTTAGGTTCCAACCATGTTTTGACAATTGTAAAACTCACATGAGTTATCATTATAGGTTAAGTATTAATAAATTTTACTTGATCTGTGATGTGAGAGGTACTACCCCAATATTCAGTTCATTAGATAACACTGTATATGGATTATAGTTTCCACATACCTTACAATATATAGAAAGTGTCTATTTTTTTCTTTTTGTCACTAGAAAGGCTTTCAACCGTTATGACGCATTAATAGGGAAGTTACTATGTACCTAAGAGACGGTATAGTGTAGTTACAAGACGACGAGAACCTTTGTAGTCAGTGCTTTTTGGGCATGTTCACTATTTACGATTGCAGATAAATATATCTGAGTCTATAGATCAAACACACCTCAGCGTAGTATTTCCAAAAATAAGCTCATATCATAATCCATATATTTTAAACATATAATCACTGGAAATAACCCAAGATTTGTTTTGCCTAATACACAACTTCTTCGTGGTGATAATTATGTCGTATGAAAGACTACAGTGAATACTCACTTAGAATTTGAAGATCTTTTGATGGTTGTTGACAACACATTGACCTCACACACCTAAGATGTTGCCCAATAGAAGAAGTTTAACAAAGCAAACTAGAAGAAAAAGTTGATCATTATGTTGGGGGTATTGGATGAGGCCCAATGTCATCCGAGATGTTACTTCAATGAAAAACTATTGGGACAGACTTAGTATTTTGTGCGAAGCTAAGACCTAAAATACGATTTTACATCTACAAATATAGCTTCACTATTTCAAGTTGAAGACATCTCAGAAGCTTGAATCCTTTCTTTGTTGTGTTGTATCACTATGGGGCTCGCCTTCCTGGGGCATTGGGCGAGAGAGTTTCAGATGACTAGTACCCATCGTCTTGAGAGGGCCACTCCCCGCCTACACGATCTTTGTGACTTCTCTAAATATATCAAAGATGAAACCAACTTTTGAAAAGTTGGTTAATATGTTGCAGCAAGAAGAATCCATGCATGTAGAAGAAGATGACGAATAATATGCACTTGCCTCAGATCAGAAGGGGAAGAGGCCCATGAAGCCTTCAAAACATTCCTCTAAGTAGAGTAGTCAACATAATTAATATGAGAACAAACCTCACTCCTAGAAGATCTGTCTAATATGTGAAGCTGCATGCTATAAATTGGATAATTGTTAGTAGAATGTGTTCACACAAGGCTCATCTAACAACAAGAAGCCCAACCACCAACAATCTCCACAAGGATATAAAAATAAGCCACAGTTCACTCATAGCTAAAAGAAGAAGCCTTCCTCAGAACAAGGGAAAATTGTTGAAGACAATGATCCTTCATATGAGGATTATGTTTTTACTTCTTAAAAAAATGAGTTGATCGCTCCTCCAAATACAATCTAGTTTGTATATTCTGGTTCCACAAGGTACATGATTAGACGAAAGGATTGGTTCACCACCTTGGTAATGTATCTTTAGGAGATAATTCATCATATAGTGTCCAAGGTTGTGGTTGTATTTCTTTGTCTCTTGGAAATCATGCATGTAAAATAGCGGAAGTCCTTTATGTTCCAAGACTAACGAAAAATCTATTGTCTACGAGTCAATAGTTTGATCACAATCTAAAGGTTGAATTTCATCAACAAGATGGATTTTTTTTTTATCTCATTAGAAGCAAAGTTTAGAAGCTCAAAAATTATTGCACGAGATTCTGGAGTAGGAAAAATGTTCTAGTTTGATGTTGTCCACAATGATAATCAAGCTCTTTTTGTAAAAAATATAGACTTTGCCAATCTATGGCACAAAAGATATGGACACTTAAGTTTTGCATGCCCGATTGCACTAAGTAGAGAAAACATGGTGGAGGCATTCCCTCACCAAAGCAAAATACTAATATGTGCTCCAATTGTTTAGCTGGAAAACAACATAAAGCTCCATTTGACACAAGTACATATCGGGTTGCTAGTCCACTGGATATGGTGCACACCTATCTTTATGGGCACACATGACCCAGTGTTAGTGGATTCCAGTATTTTCAGATCTTTATTGATGACTACTCACAAAATATGTGGATATACTACTTGAAGACTAAGGATCAATACCTTTCAAGTTTTCAAATAATTCAAAGCCATTGTGGAATGACAAATGTTGGTCATCATATTAATGTCCTCTGTTCATATCAAGGGGAGAATACATCAGTAAATAGTTCTATGAATTTTTGAAGGCACATAATGCTCATTGACAATTGACTGCACCTTATATTCCATAGCATAATGATTTTGCAGAGTGGTGTAATTGCCCTATTATGGAGATGGTGCACAACATGATTGAGGACTCACACTTGCATTGTACCTATTGGGCATAATCAATTCGCACAACGGTTTATCAACTGAATTAAGCACCCATAAAAACTCTCAATGGTATCAAATGACAAGAAGCATGGACTGCGAATAAGCCCTCTATCTCTCATCTTCATGTTTTTGGTTTAGAGCACATATGCATGTCCCTTACAAAAAAGAAGAAAAACTAGATAATAAATCTCTGACATGTATTTATTTTGGTGACAGTGAAGGGTCGAAAGCTATCCAATTCATGGATAAAAAATCTAGGAAGATACATATTAGTAGGGGGTTTTATTTGATGAAAAGGGTGAGTCCAATCCACCCTCTACATAATCCCCTGACATAGGCATTAGACCTGTAAAAATGTATAATGTTGGTAGTGGTAGTGAGCATGAGGAAAATGATGATAGTCATCTAGGGCCTTCAAATCCAACACCCACTATTCAACGTATGCCTTAATGGTATACTAGCACTATACGAGATACAAAAATGGATGGAGTCCCATACACTTCCACTTAAGGACTGAGGACTCATAGCATGGCTCATGCATAAGTGAATTTGGCCATGATGATCACAGTTGCAAAATCTTTTGAGTCCTCAACAGTTCATATAGCCCAAGAGTCAAAGCCTTGGAAGGAGGCCATGGATGTAGATTATCAATCACTCATGAAGAACAATACATGACAATTTGTTGATCTTCCACCAAGGATGAAGCCTATTGGTTGCAAGTGGATCTTTAATACCAAGTACAAAGTAATTGACAACATTGACAAGTACAAGGTAAAACTTGTAGCAAAGGGCTATGCACAAAAAATAAGACATTGACTATGATGAGACTTTTGCTTCCATAGCCAAAATAATGACTATCAGAATGGTCTTTGCTATGGTTGTATAATTTAGATGGAAATTCCATCAGATGGATGTTAAAAGTGCCTTTCTAAATGAATATTTTCAAGAAGTCTACATGACGCAACTAGAGTGTTTTGTCACACTTTGTCAAAAGAAAAAGGTATGTAGACTCATAAAGTCACTGTATGGTCTCAAGTAGGGTCCTTGAGCTTGATATATCAAGATTGACAAGCATCTTATACAACATGGATTCCAGAGGAGTCCATATGATCCAAACCTCTACCTCAAGGAACAGGGGGTAGGGGGTCAGAGAAGTTGTGATGGCGTGTGTATGTTGATGATCTAGTCATCATTGACAGCGTAGTGAAAATGATCGATGGAAGAAAGAATGATCTTAAGTGATCATTCAACATGACAGATCATGAGATACTACACTACTATCTTGGTTTGGAGGTATGGAAAAAGGGATACCACATCTTCATGTTTCAAATGAAGTATGCCAAGACCATGCTCGAGAATTTGTTGATGATGGAATGTAAGATTGTTGCATTACCCATGGAGACAAGACTTTCACTGTCTCATTCAAATGAATCACCATTTGTAAATGCCACTCTTTATCGACAGTGGATTTGGACTCTCATTTACTTGACCTAGACTAAGTCATATTTAAGTATGTTGTTAACTATATTTCATGATTCATGAAGGAACAAAAGGTGAGTCATTGGAAAGAAGCAAATCGAATGTTCAGATACATTCAAGGTACTATAGAGTATGGCTAGAATACAAGAAGAATGACCTGTTATTCTTGACAAGTTACATGGACGTAGATCATGCATGTTCTATTGATTATAGGAAATCCACATCAGTGTTTTTTTTCTTTGTGGGATATGGTCTTAGCTCACAAGGGAGCAAGAAAAAAACTTTGTTTCTTGATCTTCCACTAAGGTTGAATATCTTGTAACAGATTGAGTTGTCTGTGAATAAATATGGCTATGTCTCATTCTTGCAGGATTGGAAGTACCACAAACATGGGATATGGTTATGTACTATGATAATCAGGGTGTTCTAAAACTTGTTTGCAATCTAGTGTTTCAAGAGCGTATGAAACACATTGAAGTTTAAGTCAATTTCATACGTGAACATGTTCAACAAACACCATTCAACTCCACTTTTCCCCCCTCAAAATCAATATGCATCATATCTTCAACAAATCACTTGTATGTGATAATTTGGAAGCATTCCGAAATTCTCTTACATTCTCTTGAGACTTTAATGAATTAAAAGTGAAAATATTATAATAATTAATTTATCACAATTCTATTTATTATAAGTGATATTATTTTATTAACAACATTCACTAAATTAATTAAGTTATTAAGATGCTAAACTATTTATTTTAAAAAAAACAACATATGTAGAAGATAGTTCAATTAAAGTTGAATTAATGTTTTAGGTAAATTATACTACCTTAAATATAAGAGTTAATATTAGTCATTAAGATCATATAAATAAAATAATGATTGTCACCATCATAGTTTAATTAATAAAATGATATTGATTTTTTTGCTTCACATAAAACGACCTAAAATTTTAACGAATAGTTTGCCATTAATGGGGAAGTTATCAATCTGATAAAAGGATATGGCATGCCTTTGTGAGATGACGTCATCCTTAATGACCTTACAAACCACTAATCCTTGTCAATTGAGGCCATGATTAATTATATTTGGAGCAGTCCACACCTTAATCAGCTGCTTTAAAATGTATGGCAGTAAAATATAGAGTTGGGAGGCTTCCCCCTTGCATAGTTATGACATCGACATCTGTACTACTTGGACTACAACCTCCACACTATTTGGGATACAAAGTTACCAGGGAAAAATCTTTGTGATCTTTTATGAGTGTAACTATAATTGTGAAAGTAACATGTTTTTATTTGTATCATCCTTGTTCATAAATAACAAGACCAAAAAGAAGTTTGTGTAGACACTAAAAAATAGTTTTTTTTTAAATTTTTATTTAGTATTATTTTATGAATGTTGATGTATTTCTTCATGTATGGATAATTTGGTTTAAATTGGATAGTTTTAGTTGTTTTGTCGATTTCCAACTTTTCAAATCTTTAACTCTTATTTTATCTTTGACTTATATTGTTTTTTAGGTCCCTTTTAAGTTGAGTGCACCCATCTTCTCTTTGATTTTTTGAGATCTTAACTGTTGAAATTCTGCATGAGTGCCAATAATGTTGAATTTGAATTTAAAATTATTTATAAATAAACGAGTGTTGTTCATTTGAAAGGAAGCAATTCTTAGAGTACTTACCATTGTTTGAGCTGAATTCTATTATGAAATGGTTTTGATGTATAAATTGAAGTTATTTATTTTATATATTTTGTATTTATCAACATCTTTATTTTAATCTAAAGGGTTTGATTATTAAAGGACTAGTTAGTTCACACTAGTCACCCAAACTATAATGTAGACCCCCCACACTTTGTTTTCATTAATAATTTAGGTCAAACATAATTAGCTCATTAAAGGAAGACATGGGTAGCAACGTACAAGGAGGTGAACATTTGAGGAGATTCTTTTCGTATTTGGAGCACTTGATTAAGATTATACAAATCATATGTGACTATACAAAAATGATTAAAACCATACATGCAATGCTAGCAAATTATTCAAATCATATTTAGATTTTTAGGAACTCTTTCCGTTAATATTGACTTATGTTTTCAAGTTCAAAGTGTGGTGACAAATTTATGATTAAGTAAAAATGAGATAAAAACTTTCTATTTTAAAACATCTATACGTATTTGATTGTCCTAATTAATTAAAAATTGTTTATTATATTTTATATATATTGTGAATGTTTGATTATAGACAATTCATTGATTATACTATAGTTTGAAAGGGATGCATTTTATATCAATGTAATGATGATGTTAATGCATTAGATGATATTAATGCATTGGGGCATGCTTACTTGGATTTACTATTAATGAACCTATTAGTCCTAGTATAGATCATTGAGTTAGATTTATCACATTCTAAATTTAAATTTAAGGAGTAGTTAAAAGTTTTGTTTGAATTTAAGGGGAAAAAATTAGAATGTTAGAGTCACACTTTATGCTAAAGTTTTTTTTAGGGTATATATATATATATTTATTTAAAGTTTGTTTTTATGATTAATTGTTTTTAAAAATTATTTTTTTATTTTTTATTGTCTATTTTATGAATTAGGTTATGATTATAAATATGTATCTATTATTTGTTAGTGTATTTAATTAATCATATATTATTATATAATTTTAAGATGTATTTTTAATATTTGTTGTAATATTATTTATGGATAAATATTAATTGGTATATAATTATCTATAATTTAATATTAAAAAATAGTATCAATCAAGTTATTGAGTTGATTGACTTTCATTATTAATAATAAAGTCCTATTTTAAGAAGATTTGTTCTACAAGTTAAATATTCTCTAAACCCTAATTCTAGCCTCTTTTTTAAAATCTATATGAGTTTACAAAGCTAGTGATTAAGATACTGATGAGGTATTTATTGTGGAAGAGAGTTATTGCTATTTTGATAATTTAGGTCAGAGTTTTTTAATCTAAAGAGGTAGTCATGTTATTTGCAGTAAATCTGTGTATTATTTTTATTTAAAGTTTTCATTGATTTATAGCATTACATGTATTTTAGGTGTATGTCTTATGGTAGCTAACACATTTGTAAGCCATATCTAGATAATTTAATATGGAATTCGAGTTGTAAAAGCTTCCCCTTATTTTACATATAATTTTATTTTTTAGTTATATAGTTTTGTTTTGAGTTTCAAGCCCAAACTTTAATGGCCTACTACAATATCCAGTTTTATGCTCTCACCTCACCCTTAGGGGATCTTGGTTGAGCAAAAATTAGTGAATATAGTGGAGTATTAAGGGGTTGGAAAATACAATGTTCTTCATTTGATCTAAAAATTTACCAAATGGTAATTCTTGACATCTATAACAAACTATCATTCTGCATCAAGAGCTGATTTGATTTCTATAAATTAGTTTTGGGCCACTTTGGAAATCATGTAAAGAATAAAAGTGCTTATTTTTAATTAAAAATTTATTAAACGGTATATCTTGGCCTCTATAACAAACTATCCTTCTTTACCAAGTGTTGATTTAAAATTTGTACGACAGTTTTGGACCACCTTGTGATTGCTGCAAAAATAAAAGTGCTCCATTTGATCCAAAAATTTACCAAATAATAGTTCTCCAAATTTATTAAAAAAATTCAATTTATGTAAGGTACAAATTCTACGTATTTATGGTGTTTATAGTGACATCAAAGTTCAAGTCAATTTGTTTTTTGGTTGGGCTAATTTTTTTAGTTAAGTATTATGTGTTTTCAAGCATTTTTATTTTCTATTGATATTTTTGAATCACTACTACTTTTAAGATGTTACTTCATTGGACATGTATTTTTTTTTAAGTAGAAACCCCTAGGTTAGAAATGTGTTTTGATAGTTTTATTTTTAGTAGGAGTTGTAATTTTGGGTGAAGTGGCAATCAATTTTACCTGATCTATGGTGTGATAGGTACAACTTGAATACTCAATCCATCAAACAACATTGTATACAGATTTTAGCTTCTACGTACCTCACACTATATAGGAAGTGCCTAAGATTTTTATTATTTCCAATAAGAATCCTCTTGACTATTTAATTTTGCAGTGCATTGGTAAGAGATTAGCCCTTGGAAGTTACTCTTTATATATCTCAAATATTAGATAGTGTGGCTAGAAGAATGTTGGAAATTTTGTAGTTAGTGCCCTTTGGGCCTTATTCACTATTTACACCTCGGATTAGTATATAATAGAGCCCATAGATTAAACACGCCCAACCTAGTGATTCTAGATAAATCTTGGGTATAATTGAAAGTTTTGCACATTCTTTCCATATCTCTATTCAAATTCGGATTTATTGTTCAATTATAGTATTAAAACCCCTATTTAGTTCAAGTATAAAATTATTGTTTTAGTTTTAGTTTAAAAATCTTTAAACTAGAATAATTTAAGGGAAGTGTAAATGGAGTGTTTGTTGGAAACCATAAATATGAGATACCTTCTGATTTATTTGGGAAAAATTATATGCAACAAGTTTTTGTGCCACACCATGGCAAAAAAAGAAGTAATTATCTCAAGTTCAAATTATTTCAGACGGAAATGATACATTACTGATGTGTTCCTTAGCAAGAGTCTCTACCACATTGAAATGAATGAAGAAGTTACACTTTTAAATCTTATCAAATGATAATAATGGCAAAACTATTTTGACAAAGCTAGATGAATCCTTAGTTAGTAAGTATCACTTGAATTGAAATTTCATTTTTAGAGCGTCATGAAACCTTATAAAGTTTAGACTACATTGGTGGATATTTTTGGAAAGAAAAATAAGATGAGGGCATGCCAATTAGAAAATGATTTCATTGCTCTTATTCTAGACAACTATCCTTACATAGAGGACTTTCTCACTCAAGTCAAGTGCTTGAGACTTCTACTCGTTGAGACTAGTGAAACCAAGATTGATGAAAAAATTGTTATGGATATTTTGTCTAAATTGGGTTGTCCTTACTCGCTTTTTGTTTCAAACTACTACACACATCAAGATTATATGGGATTTGCATATGTGGCATCGAATTTTGACAAATTATGTGAACAATTTTAGAGAGAACATGAGCAATTGATTTTTATTGAGAAAATTTAACCTGAAAGTAATAGGAAACATGCATTAATGGTCAATGGTCCTAATACAACATTATAACCCAAATATGGCATGGGCAAGGGCCCTACTAAGAAAAAATGGAAAGCAAATCCCAAGCCTAAAAATAATTCATTGGCTCAATAAAATCCTTTCCCAAGTGAAAACAAAGGCAAAGATTAAAAAATGCCAATGTCGACCAAGAGTGTTGTAATTTTTTTAAGAAACCAAGCCATGCTGAACATCAATGTTCCAAGAAAATGACATACTTAGAAGCAAAGATAAAAAATTACAATGTTTCCCTCCCAAGATAGGAGCAACACTCTTTGCAACAACAAGAACACCTGTCTCTACATGGATTATGGATTTAGGAGCCTTTCAAAATATGGAAAATGATGTACCATTGTTTAAAAATATTAAGTAAAGCTGCAAAAATGAAACTTTTGTGGGCAAATCTAGTCCTCTTATTGTTAAGGGCGAAGGAACAATTGAGATGGATAATGTCATATTCAAAAAATGTCTCCACATTCCAAACTTATTTATAAACATCTTCTCCATATATTATATCACACATTTAGGTGAAGGCAAAATCATTGAGTTTACATCAACCAATGTTGTCCTCAGAAATATCAAATACTAGTCCTTTATTGTAGCCATTGATAAAGTTTATCGTCAAGCACAATTGTACAAATTTGACAACTTTGTGTTTGCTCAACCTTCACACGTCATGATTGCACATGCTAGTAACTTGATTAAGCTTTGACATGAGCATTTTGGTCATTTAAAATACCACTCATTAAAGGACCTCAATAAACATCACATGGTTATTGGTTTGCCACAATTTTTTTTTAAAGATAGCATTTATCCAGGTTGTGCACTTGGAAAAAAACACATGGATCCTATTCCCAAAGGTAAATACTTGAGGACAAGTGACTGATTATAGTTGGTTCAGGGTGATCTAATTTTATTTTTGAAAATTTCTTTACAGAAAAATAAATATGTGCTTACATTCATTGATGATTTCTCTTGTAGAACTTGGGTCTACTTTATAAAAAAAAGTGGTCTTTGATCACTTCTAAGTTTTCAAGTCCCTTATTAAAAACCTATCAAAAAGAAAAATTCAACATCTCATAATAGATAACAGATGATAATTTGTCAACAATAAGATAATTAGCTTCTGTGAGCATATAGATATTCAACTTCAACATACTATACCTACACCCTTCAATAAAATGGTCTAGCTGAGTGAAAAAATAACACACTAAAGGAAATGGTCAATTTCATGGTACATTCCAAATACTTACCTCCACACTATTGAGCTAAGACAATTCACTGTGCAACCTACATCCAAAATCATACTCCCTTCTCTACAATGCAAAATATGACACCCAAAAAAAATGATCTGGTGTCAAGCCAAATGTTTTTGATTTTTGAGTTTTTGGATGTAATGCATTGGTGCACATTCAAAATGAAAATCACAAAGCAATGGAAAGTAAGGGTCATACTTGTATTTTTTTTGGCTACTGTGAATATGTGAAGGCATATCATTTTCTTTTCTAGATACCACCAAAGTGATTTACTAGTAGGTATTATTTGATGAACAATCTAGGATTCCACACCAACATCTCCTAGTCCTCTTCCTCTATTAACTTATGTCAAGTTGGACACATATTATGAGGTCTCTTATAAATAACAAGATAGCTTAGACAAATCCCATTCTAAGAGTTACTACAGTTCATATGATGATCCACTAGGGAAAAAAAAAAGCACATCTATTGCCATCACCAAAAGACATTTAGAATGCACCTACTCACCCAGCACAACATTTACCAAAATGGGTTCAAAATGTTCTTCATGAAGCTAGTCCATTAATTGGGGATCCAAGATATCTAAACATAAAGAGATCACAACATTTGTATGGTGTTGCACAATTGGTAGTGACATAGGGTGTAGGGACTTATCATCAAGCTTCTAAGCATATTAAATGGTCGACAACTATGGAAAAAGACCATCTTTCTCTAAATAAGAAAAAAACTTGGGATTTGGTTCTAATTACAAAAGGAAGAAAACTACTGAGATGTAAGTAGGTGTACCATATTAAATATGCAACAAATGGGTCTATTGACAGATATAAAGGCCAATTTGTAGCAAAAGGTTTTCAAAAGTTGAAGGTGTTGATTACCATGAAACCTTTTATCCAGTTTACTTGAAGAATTCTATCAGGCTATTACTCTCCCTGGTTGTAACTTAGGGATGGGAAGTCCATCATATGAACATTAAAATTGTATTATTGGATGGAGACTTGCAAGAATAAATCTAAATGTCTCAACCTCCCAGGTTCGTAAGTAGTGAGAACTCTAGCTTTGTTGTAGATTGAAAAATTACTTGTATTGTTTGAAATAAACTTCTTGAGCTTGGTATGAAATATTGACACATTCTTAATCAACTATATATATATATATATATATATATATATAGAGAGAGAGAGAGAGAGAGAGAGTCCCTCTAGCCCCATAATATACACCAAGAAAGTAGATATGAAACTCCTGATTTTAGTCCTCTATGTTGATGACTTAATCATCACAGGGAGTTCCATCAAGCAGATTCATGATTTGAAAGCTTATATAATGAAGTCTTTTGAGATTGCTGACTTAGGATTGTTACATTTTTTCCTTAGTATTTAGATTTTTTAGTCTAAGAAAGGAATATTTGTGAATCAATCCACGTATACTCAAAACATACTCAATTGATTCAACATGAAAGATTGCAAGACTGCTCAGACTCCTTATCAATTTTCAGTCAAGATTTCCACCAAGTGTTCTCCTTCATTTGATGGTACACTTTACAATAAATTTTTAAGATTTCTTCTATACTTAATTCATACTCATCCTGATCTTCATTTGATGTGAATTTGGTATCATGCTACTGTCAAGACCCCCATGAAAGCCATTGGAAATATGAAAAACACATTCTAAGGTATCTTCACATACTAGTAACTATGGGATTGAGTACAAGTCAAGTGAAAACGCCTCAATTTTTGGTTACACTTATTGTGGGAACCAAATAGTTGTCATCTACACACACAATGAACGAGTAGTAGATCTAGACAATCACAAATCAAGTATAATATACATCTATCATCTTGGGGTAGGTCCCATGACTTGGTCTTGCAACAAGCATACTACTATTGTTTTGTCTAATATGGAAGTTGAGTATAGTGGAGTTGTTACTACTATCTGTGAGTGAATTTGAATTTCCATAGACCCAATCCCCACTATTTTGGTGTGATAATAAGAATGCTACACACATGTATCATAACCCAATGGAGCACCAATGCATAAATCACATTGATATTCACATGCATTACATTCAACAATTGATACATGGTAAGGTAATTGATTTTAAGTTTTACCAAATAGATGATCATGTTACATACATCTTCACAAAACCCTTGCTTGAGGTTAGATTTGTTCAGCTCAAAAAAAATTTGGGAGTGAAGGAAGGTTTCCTCAAGGGAGGTAATTTCGTGATTCATCTGTCATTCTTTTCATAGAAGTACATCCTAAAGGGGGATGTTATTGTATTTAATTACTCATACACTATTGTGTAGTTTTAAAATACACTAATAATATTCATTATAGTATAATTCATGGATAATCACTAATTGGTGCATAATTATCCAAAAACTATTATTAGACATGAGTATCAATCAAATTATTGGCTTCATTGATTTCCACTATTAATAATAAAATATTATCTTAATAAGACTTGTTCTACAAGTTAACTACCCCCCAAACCCTATCCTAACCTATTTCTTATTTATATAAGAGCATAAAGAGCTAGTGATTGAGGAATTCACTGTGTAAGAGAATTGTTATTATTAGAAAATTTAAAACAAAGCCTTTAATCTAAAGTGATGGTCACGCTACATGTAAATTCTTGAATTATTTTTATTTAAAACTTTCATTGATTTATACTATTGTTTGTATTATATGGGTGTATGTTTCATTGGTAATTAATGGACCCTATCCAAATGACATAATAATAATATTTTTTTTATTGGGGAAGTTAAATAGATATTTTCCATTTTCCATCATCTGATTTATAAAAAAATTAGATTCTTTGTTTTTACAATATTTATCTATGAATTTTACCATATAGTTGGTATAAGTAGGTTTTTTTTGGTTTAATATTGTATTGAAGGTAAGTATATAGCTCTCGATTTTTATCTTTTTTTAGTTTTGACAAATAAATTACAACGTGCTACTTGTCATTTTTAATATTTGGTACAACCTTTTTGGAAAACATATATATTTTATTTTTTCAGAAAATGTTTAATTCTCTTCTCTAATTAGTCAAAACAATTTTCTAGCCATATAATTTTTTTTATTAGTAAAAAATAGTATGTTTTGTTGGTTAAAGAAAACGCACTGTGTGGATTTTTTTATTTTAATAATAGTTTGAGAAAAAGCTAATATTAAAATAATATCAACGTGCCATAAATGATTTTCACCGCTTATGTTAACATGCATTTTCATTCAATACTCTTGTTTGCTTTCCATTCAATGGGCTTACCCACATCATACTGACAGTTTTAATATGTCTCACAAGATCTAGAGAGATTCAACATAAGCAATGTCATTGGAATTATGTTGTATTTATCTATTATTTTTTACTTTCATTCTTGAATGGGTACAACACATAGAGTTTTGCTGGTAATAAATACTTATTTTTTTGTCCCTGCATTTTTTTGATTGAAATATTGAGCAAAGCCATGTGCATTATGAAAAATAGAAATGGATTTTTATTTCCATAAGACACGACATTTTTTTTTAGTTTGTGTTTTTTTAAAAAAAAAGTTGTAAGTTGGAAGTATTCATTGTCTATGTTGTGAATGAAGCATGTAGCTGCTTGAGTGAAATAGATTTGTGTGTTTGAAGCATATATAAAAAGAAATTTTTGTAACGTGCATGTTCTTGTTTCCAATAAACACTTCTTTTGTGGTCACGTATTTTTTTTTAAAATTTAAATGTGTTATAAATGTTATATAATCAATGTTTATATGTAATGTATGTGAGAAAATATGCGTGTGCTATCAAAAATAGACACAAATTTGTGTTTGCAGAATAGTTTAAAGGGAGGTTATATTTTTTTAATTTACATTTATTTGTTAATTCTTTTTGTGACTTAGATATATGCATCATTTGTGTTGTGAACAAATCATGTGCATTCTTGAGTAATATTCATTCATAAATGTTCAATACACATTGAGAATCAATTTTTTGTGTTGTTTGATTTTTATTCAATGCATTGTATGGCTTTGATATATTCAATATGTATTTGTTGTGCATAAAAAAATAAACGAAATGTACATAAGCGAGATATACCCACTATATAGAAAAATGTTTCCATTTTGTTTAAATTTTTTTGCTATTTTTTTTGACTTCAAATCATTATATATTTTAATTTCAAAAGAGAAATTTATATGCTTGACTTTTGAAGAAAACATGTCTGCAATGTATTAAATATGATGGTTTCGAGTGATCATTTTTTTTTATTGAATTTTAAATAAAATTTGTTTACAATGTGTTGGAAATCACAGTTTCAGGTGATAATGTTTTTATTTTTTTGCTTTACAAATCCCAGTTTCAAGTAAGAAATTCAATTATAATTTCTTTTTGTTTAATAAATTTTAAAAATTTAACTGGTTTTTTTATGAGTTATGTTGTAGAAAGCATTAAGTTACTTTCTGCACAGTGTGTTTGATTTCATATTTTGTTACATTTATGCTAAAAATGTTGTCAGACAACTTGAAGATCGTGTTTTTTTTTTTTGTTTCCTTTGTTTTATTCATGTTTAGTTTTAGTGCAATGTTTTTGCTGAGGAAATGACAACTTATAAATTCATTAAGATTTAAATTGTGAGAAACTATTAATGGAGTTTTTCAACTCCATTTGTTAACGACAAGTGGTAATTATTACATTGCTTACTTAGGGTTGTGAAGCTTACTGTTTTTTTCTACTTTTATTTTTTATTTTTCAATGTGATTTCAGCTTATATTGTTTAATTTTTTAAAAATCAAGATTTAAAATTCATATTATGAGACCTGTAAATATGGCATTCATTGCATTAACACCATATAATTGATACATTTATCTGCTTAGTAGTGATAGCTAGAACACTATTGAATTTGAAGCTCTTTAATCCAAATGGGTTCAAGTATTAGAGAATAAAGAAACCATATAGAACTTGGGCTTTTTGTGTAGTTCCAATCTTCTATTATGAATTAATTTATACAATATATATTGCTATGTCATTTTAGTACATGGATTTCTATCACAATTTATAAAATTTGGGGTTTCAATTATTTTATACAATAATATTTCTAGAAAAAAGTGTAAAAATAATTCACAATTTTTTAAATAAAAAATTAAAATAAAATTTAAACAAATTTTAATAAACATTTTGGAGAAACTATTATCATCTAATAATTAATTAATCAATGACATAGATTGTTTTAATACTACAACTTTGAATATAAGCAAGCTATTTCTAGCTAACCGATTGATAAACATAAGATAAAAGAATTTTTCAAAAATCTCATTTAAAAATATATATACACGGAAGTGGAAATGCTTAGCTTAAATAGTATTTTGATAAAGAATAACAAAAATGTTAGAAACAACAAAACATGAAATGGTTAGAATGAATAGGAAGAATCCATTTTAGAATAAAAATTAATGTTTTTTATAAAAATATTTGAAAGTATTTTTTAACACTCGACTTTTAAATGAAATATGACAATGAGTTTTTGTCAAAGTAATATTTACATTTGCGAATATGTGATTTAGAATTTAAATAAATGAATATATTTTATTTAATTAGTTTCTGAGGCCTTTTTATAAAAAAAAAGAAAAGGAGAGGAATGTTAGGTGTGAATGTAAATTCGCTATACAACCTTGAGATTGGTGACTGCTTTGCAACTTCCATTATTTTAGATTTTCTTTTTTTTATGATTTATATAGACAAGTTGCTTTACAACAACAAGATTGTAGTTCATTATCTATAAATAGATTGATGGATTGGATGTTAAAACATAAATATTTTCATTGCACGGATTTTGTTAAGTAATTTGTAAAATGTGGATGAAGAATCACTGAGTGGTTTTATTCAAGGTTCATTTTAAGAGATCATATCAGAAACCCCTTTAGGTTTATTTAGGTGAATTTGATTCATATCCTTGGTGAATATAAAAATTTCAAAAAAAAAAAAAAAACCACCTTCTTAAGTTTTCTGAACAATAGCCCATCTACACAGTTAAAACATATATATAGGTTGTGGGATAAAATTAAAAAGAATATTAATTTTTTTTCTAAACATTTATATTATTGTATATTTTTATTCCTCTCGAAGAGATATATAATTCTAAATTTTTTTTGCCTTAAACTGAGTATGTATGCAAAAGTTATGGTCTTCGAAAGTTGGTATACAGTTGCATCTCATAATGCTACTACCCAAAAAAATGCCCATCCCTTGATATCATGATACTATAAGACACTATGCTACCACCTGGTGGCATGCCAAAATTTGGATTCCTCTTGAAGAGCTATACAATTTCAAAAAAAAATTGCCTTAAACCGAGTCTGTATGCAAAAGTTATGGCCTTCGAAAGTTGGTGTATAGTTACATCGCATAATATTGCTGCCCATCAACATGCCATCGCCTAACAACATGTTTCCACCCGACACTATGCTTTCACCTGGTAGTATGCTAAACTTTTGATTCTTATTGAAGATCTATAAAATTTTAAAAACAATTTTGGCTCAAACTGAGTCCATATGCAAAATTTATGGCATCCAAAAGTTGGTGTACAATGGCATCGCATAATGCTGTCACCCGACAACATACCATCACCTGATAGCATGCTACCATCTGACACTGTGCTGTCACCTAGTAGCATACTAAAATTTGGATTCCTCTTGAAGATATATACAATTTAAAAAAAAATTGCCTCAAACTAAGTTCGTATACAAAAGTTATGGCCTCCAGAAGTTGGTGCACAGTTACATCACATAATGTTATCACCCAACAACACGCTGTTGAAGGACATCATGATGTTGATGAGGTAAACAAAGAGAATTGGATGGTAACCCCTAAGAACATATCTACTATATATATAAGGTGAATCACATGTATGCCCCCATAATTATTATAGATGATTAGTGAGATGACCCCTAAAAAAATTTACATCCTGAAATTTTAGGCGAATGGGTCCTATGTACTACCCCCAAAAAATTACCAAATACAATTTCCTAAAAAGTGAATATTTGTTAATTAATGAATATTCACCACTAAAATTTACCCTAGTTTTATTTATGGGTTTAAGTTAGATCTAAAAAATAAGTATGGCTAGGAAGATTTATATTTTTGTTGGTAAGGGTATGATCTGGAGTTAGTATAAGTTTAGCCACCCATAGTAAGTGTGGATGCAAAACTATTGAGAATTATGTTTATAGGGCAATTTCAATGGGAATTGGGATGGCGCTGAGTTAGAGCTGATATAAATTTAACTATTTATGAAGTGTGGATGGAAAAACATAAGAGTGGTGCTTAAATGGTAATATAAATATGAATTTAGATGGGTTTGAACTAAAACTAGTATAAATTTAGCTATTCATAGTAAACATGCAAACCAAAAATTATTGAAAATTAAGTCTATAGGTCAAATCCATATTGGATGGTTTAAGTTAGATCCATTATAATTTTAACTATTCATAGTAAGTATGGATACAAAATAATTGGAAGTTGTACTTGTAGGCCAGTTTGAACACATATCTAGATGGGTCTAGTATTAAGCTAATATGAGTTCATCTATGCCTAGCAAGTGTCATTGCTGAAACATTGGGAGTGGTGTTTATAATATAGATTCAATGTGGATTTGAATGGGTGTGAGATTGAAATGGTATAAATATAGCTATTCATGATAAGCATGGATGGAAAAAACTTTAAGAATTATGTCTATAGGCCAATTTCACTATGAATCTGATTGGATATGAGGTAAAGCTATTATAAGTTTGGTGACCCACAATAAGTTTGTATGAAAAAGTGTTGAGAATTTAGTGTCTAGGCATATTTCAATATGGATTTGAATGTTTAAGAGTTATTTATCTAGTTTAAGTGTGGCTAGTCATGATAAGTGTCAAATGCAAAAAGTTGAGATTTGTTCTTGTAGGCCAGTTTCAAAAGGAATTTGGGTGGATCTAGGATAAATTTGATATCAGATTAAATACTCATAATTGGGATGAAAAAACATTGAGAATTTCCATTAGAGATCAATTTCACTGTGAACTCAAATGGGTCTGAGTTAGAACTAGTACACGTTTAGGTGGTATAGTAAGTGTCGATGCTAAAACTTTGAGAGTTGTGCATATAAGCTGATTTCAAAGTGGTTGTCAATTTCTCTAAGCTAGAGCAAGTATAATTTTAGTTAATCATAGTAAGTGTAGATGCTAAAAAATGTTTTTTTTGTTTGTAGGCCATTTTCACTATAAATTTGTATGGATTTGACGTTGAGTTGGTACACATTTAGTTATTCGTAATAAGTGTTGATGTTAAATCATTGGGAGTTATGCTTGTAATAAAAAATTAATGTGAAATTGAATTGGTCTGAGCTAAAGCTACTTGTATGCCAATTTTTGTGCATTTTGCTCTCACCAAATCAAGTTACACATTGGAAGAAATAAGGATTTCAATGGATAATGGCATGCAAATTATAATACAAGGACTAAAAAATAATATTTTAAAGGGCATCTAAGTTGAATTGAAGCTTTTCAAGGACACCCAAATCAAGGGCATGGATTTATTAAAAAATTTTAAGCAAGTAAAAATCACATAGTAAAAAACACTGCAAGTTCATAAAAATATTAGGTCTTTGAGAAAGTAAAGGGATGTGAAGTAACATTAGAAATATCCTATCATTTAGTAAAGGGATGTGAAGTAACATTAGAAATATCTTTCCATAAATGAGGCCAAATCTGCATGAACATATATATATATATATATATATATATATATATATATATATATATAGACATAATATGACATATATAATTCCATCCCAATACCAAATTATAGACATGACACATGAATAAGATAATATAATTAATGTAGATAAATGTACCATAAAAAATGATAAAGGTTGGAGTTAAAAACTATCGAGAGATGATATCCCCATCATCT
This sequence comes from Torreya grandis, assembly GCA_037957365.1. Taxonomy (NCBI): domain Eukaryota; kingdom Viridiplantae; phylum Streptophyta; class Pinopsida; order Cupressales; family Taxaceae; genus Torreya; species Torreya grandis. Next base: position 963,603 of record JARHVA010001319.1, read on the forward strand.
TCAAAATTTGGATTGATGATAATTCCTTTTCTCAAATTTCCAATTGGAAAACCATCTTTCAATTTCTTTAAAGCATTCTTCTCCTTTGATTACCAATCCTCCACCACCTCCTCTATATTTTCATTTCAAACATGTCTAGGTTTAAAAAAAATAGATAAATATCATCACACCTTGACAGAATCTCAAAAAAAGATTTTGAAATATATATATTTCAAAATCTTTTTTTGAGATTCTGTCAAGGTGTGATGATATTTATCTATTTTTTTTAAACCTAGACATGTTTGAAATGAAAATATAGAGGAGGTGGTGGAGGATTGGTAATCAAAGGAGAAGAATGCTTTAAAGAAATTGAAAGATGGTTTTCCAATTGGAAATTTGAGAAAAGGAATTATCATCAATCCAAATTTTGAAGATGATGGGGATATCATCTCTCGATAGTTTCTAACTCCAACCTTTATCATTTTTTATGGTACATTTATCTACATTAATTATATTATCTTATTCATGTGTCATGTCTATAATTTGGTATTGGGATGGAATTATATATGTCATATTATGTCTATAAATATATAAAAATATACCATATATATATATATATATATATATATATATATATTCAGTGGTGCAAATTCCATACTATGGTCCCTTTTTATCACTATAGGTCTGACACAGCACACCTCATTATAATGTTAGCCTATGTTTACAAATTACTTCACTTAGCGTCACATATAATCTCCACATGACCATTGTTTGAAATGATGGAACCAGTTTACATTTTTGAAAATAATTTATCTTGCAACAATCTTGGAGATAAACTTGGTTGTTGTGTGGAAGTCAACACATCCTCGAAAGATATTGAAAAATTTAATAGTTATTTTGGGGGTCGTATTTAAAAATCTAAATTAAATTTACAACTTCTACTATGGTTTTAAAGGAATAATTATTTTTCCTCCTATTCCATACCATTCAGTGCATGCCTTGAATCTAGAAAAAACACTGCTACATTCATCTCCCAAGATAATTTCTACAACATTGCATAGATCTCCTATGTCTCTGAGTGTCATATATCTCCTTAAAAAAATCATGCACCATTTTATGATCTTGAATCCAACTACATATATGTATCTTTATAATTTCTATATCTTTCATTAGTCTCCTTAGCATTTGGACTTCACACCACCTACCCACTTTTGCATAGATGTTTAAAAAAACACAAGTTGCAACATTTTTAGGATCCAACTAAAAAATAAGAGTTACTACAAATGCTCCTAACCCTATATTCTTATGTGTTATATAGGTACCGAGTAAAAACTTCCACACAACCACCACATGTTTAATTATAATTTTGATGATAAAGTTTAGATTTTACTCAAGATACCTAACATGGCCAAGAAGATAAACCATGCACACATAGTGATAAATTATTAGCATAATGCAATAATATTCACTCATGCCATTAAAGTATTTACAACCCACATCTAGTGAACCCACATAGTTGCATGCTAATAAAACACAAGTGAAACTTACATGGTTAAGATATGTTCTATGGTTCTTCAATAGTTCAAAGAGTTTGAGAGTTAAAAAATTAAATTTGTGCATATCCTATAATCATTTTAGTCTATGAAACAATTTTTTTTTTAGGCATTTTGTCAAACAGTTCATGTGTCTTGTGTATGTTTCCACATTTTGCTCACATGTCTACTAGGGCACTGTAAGTACAACATCTAATGAAAATTCAATTTTGAATATGCCTTGATAGATATACATTTCTTCTTCCAAACCTCCCACTTTGGAACACGTTGGGAGGATGATAGAAATAATTATGTGCATATTTGCAAATCATTACATTACATGAGACGAGATTTTTTTGAGACATTTTGTCAAATAGTTGACATGCCCTGTGTATGCTTCCAAATTTTGCATACATGTTTATGAAAGAAGTTGATACTATAGAAATCTGAAAAATGTTTGATATCTGTCATGATTTGATGGATGTACACGTATTTTTACAAAAATCCCATTTAGGAACATGCTAGGAGGATGTTGGAAAATATGTGGAGTCTAGATTTACACATATCAATTGAATTTTATTAAAAAATTCTAAGGCATTTTCATAAAACCTATTTTGTACACATACTGTAATCATTGTATTCCATGTGACCACATCTATTTGAGACATTTGGTCAAATTATTCATGTGAATTGTGTATGCTTTCACATTTTTCATACATGTCTACCAGTGCACTTGCAACTACAACATATGATGAAAATTCACTTTTGATTATGATTTGATGGATGCCCATGCCATGTTCTAAACATCCCATGTTGGTACACATTGGTAGGATGTTGGTAAATCTTGTTGAGTTTGGATTTACACCTCTCAATTGATTTGATTAGAATTTTATAAAAAAAATTTATCAAGTCTATCTTGTGCATATCAAGAAATCATTACATTTCATGAGACTACATCTCTCTGAGAAATTTCATAAAACAATTTTTATGCCTTGTGTATGCTACCACATTTTTCATACATGTCAATCAAAGCACTTGCAATTATAACCCCTGAAAAAAATTGATTTTGATTTTTCTTAAAGATGTCTTCTTCTAAAGATTTCATGGCACATACTAGGAGGATGTTGGGAAAGGTTGTAAAGTCTAGATTTACACTTACCAATTCCATTTTAAAAAAAGTTTCCAAGGCATTTCAACAAACCCATTTTGTACATATTCTAAAATCATTATAGTCCATGAAAACACCTCTTTTTGGCATTTTTTCAAACAGTTCATGTGCCTTGTGTATCCTTTTGGATTTTGCATACATGTGTAGGTGGGAACTTGCAAGAAATAAATATAAGAAATATCCAATTCCAATTATGCTTTGATGGTGTTCAAACCCCATTCCAAAGATCCCATTTTGCCATAGGTTGGGAGGATTATGATGATGGTTGTGGAATCAATGACCTTGACCTTTCTTTATTGTTTTTTTCACATATGCAAGAGAAACTCAAAATATTGAGTTTATTGGTATCAAGAGGTTGGAGTTTCACGTGCTCAACACAAACAATGAAAAATAAAACTTGATAACCATGTAAGATGTGCTTTATAAATCTAGAAACAATGATCACTCTTATGTGTTATTTAGATGGTGTTTTTTTATCAAATAGATTTTAAAGGATTAATGGGAATTCCTTATTTTCTAGTTTCAAGGGCCATTATTTATTCTAGACACATGTATTAATATATATTACTTACCCGCACATTTGTATTATTGGGGTAGTACAATGGAATTTTATTGTTTTTTATTTGAATTTCCATAAGAATCAATTTTAGGTTTATAACTCTTTATTAATTTAAAAAAAAACTATAATTTTTAGTGGAATAACACGATAAGGTGTAAACATAGATACTAGTATATATGCTTGGATATGCACTTGCATTCTTTATAATCCATGGAAGTTTCCTTTTGCACATATAAATTTCTTATTAGAATTCATAGTTCTAATAATATATTTACTTTATTTGCTTGTTCACATTGATTGGATTTTAAAATTTTTTTGAGGAAGTTGGGTCTTAGAATATTTATGTTTTGAACATAGGTATTAATCTATAGTTTTTTCATGTGCATGTGTGTTTGATGTAAAAAAATAATTTGTCCATGCATAAGTTTAGTGTTACATTGCAAGCTTGTAAAAAAAGTGTTATTCTTATTTCTCGTTGACTTTGATTCAATTATTGATTTTTTTTGTTGATTTTGATTCAAATGTTAAATCATTTGAAAGCATTTATTTATTTGACCATTCATATTTTGAACATATATGTTAATATATGCATTTGGTCATGTGCTTACATTATTTCTCTACAATAGGTGGTTTATTTGGGCATAAGTTTAGTGTTGTATTCCAATGTTGTCAAAATGTATTTTTTATCATATTTGAATTTGATTCAATTTTTAAAGAGTGATGTGACATTTTACCAATGCTTTTCATTCTATTTTAAATGATTTTGTAATTAAAAATGGGTGCACCATGTTACAATATTTCCATTTGTAAATATAAGTATTGATCTATGTACTTGACCATTTACTAATATTTTAAGGCTACTAAAATATGCTTGTGTGAGTAGAATGTTTGTGTTAAATTTTAGACTTGTCAAGATAATGCAATTATTTTTGCTTGGTGGATTTGGTTTGGTTATTAGAGAATGTGGAAGAATTTTTGTTACATAGAACTGAGTATAAAGAAACAAATACCATGTCATTTGCTGTATTACAAAATTTGGTTTTAATTGCACAATGCAAATGTTCAATACATTTTTTTGTGTTTTTTTTTTGAATTTGATGTTACATTGAGTGTGTTCAATTAGACCTATGTAGTTTTTTTTTTCCTTGATTTTTTTCATTGTAGTGATTTAAAAATAATAATAATTATGATTAGGACTTCTTTGTAAAATATAGATCTAGGTATTAAGACCATTATGCATTGTAATCATATGTTTATGTTAATATTTTATTGTTTGCCTATATTATTTATATGGAAAATTCAATCTATAATTAAAAAAGTAAACCATATAGCCTTTATTATGTCAAGTGGCCATCCCATATAATATTTTTGTAGACACGACATTAAAATTTATACAAAGAAATGTAATATATATTGCAGTAAATAGGGTCAAGATCACATTCATTTAAAATTTGTGACATTTGATAGAAATAAAATCATTGAAACTATGTTGTATTCCTCCATTGTGGCTTTTTTGACAAACCCATTTGATGCATATCATATAATCATTGTATTCCATGAGACCACATCTCAGAGTCATTTCATCAATATTTTCATGTTCCTTGCATATGTTTTAAAAATCTGCATACATGTATAAAAGGGCACTTACAACTATAGATTTAAAAAAAATCCATTTTAAATTATGATTTTATGGATGCCCATGCCATGTTCCAAATCTCTCATTTTGGCACATGCTAAGAGGATGCTGGTAAAGGTTATGGAGTCTAGATTTACACCTCCCAATTGCATTTGCTTACAATTTTATAAATCCTTTTCAAAAAAACCATTTTTTGCATAGCCTAAATCATTGCATTCCATGAGACCAAATATCTTTGAGGCATTCCATAAAATAGTTCTTGTGCCTTGTGTATGCTTCCACAATTTGCATACATGTCTATTAGCGCACTTACAACTATAAGACTTGACAAAAATCTGCTTTTAATTATGCTTTGATGGATGCCTATGCCTTATTCCAAAGCTTCCATTTTGGCACATTTTAGGATGATTCTAGAAAAGGTTCTACATTATAGATTAAATTTTTTGATTGGATTTATTTTAAATATTCGAAGGCCTTTTCAATAATCCCATTTTATGCATATTCTGAAATCATTGCAGTCCACGAAATCACACCTCTTTTATGTTATTTTTCAAATATTCCACATGTTTTGTGGATGCTTCTACATTTTACATACATGTCTATGAGATCACTTGCAACCAAAAAATCTAAGAAATATCTAATTTTAAATATTATTTGATGGATGTTAAAACCCCATTCCAAAGCTCCCATTTTTCTACAGGATTGGAGGATGGTGATGAAGGTTGTGGAGTCAATGGGGCTTGACCTTTATTTATTGATTATTTTGAATTTTTGATTAAAAAACTCAAAATATTGAGTGCCTTGGTAGCTCATGTGGTTGGATTTTCAAGTGTTCAAAACAAGATGTAAACAAAATTTGATATTAATGTAAGATGTGTTTCATAAATCAAAATTTGATAATCATGTAAGATGAGTTTCATGAATCTAGAAAAAAATTATCACTCTTATTTGTTGTTTGGATGGTGTTTATCTATTAGATATATTTTGAAAGGATTAACATGAATAATTTATTTTTTTATTTCAAGGACCATTGACTATTATAGACATAGTTAGTAATCTAGATGCTTGCTTGTGTGCTTGTATTGTTGGAGTAGTATAGTGGGATTTTATTTATTTTTATTTAAATTTACATGAGAATCAACTTTAGATTATAAATCTTTAATAATTTTAAATAATATATAATTTTTAGTGGATTAACCTGATAATGTGTAAACATATATACTAATATATATGTTTGGTATACACTTGCTTTATTTAAAGTTTAGGGAAGTTTCTTTTTGAAAAAAAAATGTTATTAGAACTCAAAGTTAAAATAAATAAATTATACTTTCCTTACTTGTTCATATTGATTTATTTTTTAGAGTCTTTCAAATAATTTCCGACTATGAATATAGGTTTATTCTATACTCTACTCATGTGTGTGTTTGTTTGATGTTAAAAAAATGATCTATTTGAATAAAGGTTTAGTGTTACACTGCAAGTATGTCAAAAAAGTTTTATTATTATTTCTTGTTGACTTGATTCAATTCTTAAATATTTGTTGTTAATTTTTATTTAAATGTTGAAACATTTAGAAGTATTTGTTTGTTCAACCATTTCTTATTTTGATCATAGATGTTGATATGTGTATTTAGTTATTTGTGTGCATTGTTTCTCTACAATGGGCGGTTTATGTGACGATAACTTTAGTGTTGGATTCTAAAGCCGTAAACATATTTTTTTTCTCATTTTTAAATTTAAATCAATTTTTACAGAGTGGTGTGACATTTTAAATATGATTTGTTTTATGTTTTTAGCAAATTTGTGATTGAAAATGGATGCACCATGTCACAACATTTCCTATTATAAACAAAAGTATTAATCTACGTGCTTGACCATTTACTATTTTTATAAGGCTATTACAATAGGCTTGTGTGAGCATAATGTTGGTGTTACATTTTTGATTTGTCAAGATAATGTAATTCTTTTTTCTTGGTGGATTAGGTTTGATTCCTTTAAGAATGTGAAAGAGTTTGTCTTGCACAAAACTGAGTATAGTATAGTGAAACAAATACCATGCTATTTTATATAATGCATAATTTGGGTTTCCTTATGCCATACAAATGTTTAATATTTTTTTTTTAATGAATATTTTTGAATTTGATTATATATTGTGCTTGATTAGACCTTTGCATCCCAATTTTGTTTCTTGTTCTATTCATTGTAGTAACATTTTTAAATTAATTTCAGGACTTATTTACAAAATCTATTAGGGTGTGGAGCTAAAAGCTTCACCAAAGAGCACACTTAGTAGATTCGGGTCTACTCAGACACCGGCATCAGTCAGGAGCGATCGACGTCGGTCAGGATTAGTTGCAGAGGCGTCGACGTTGGCAGTGGGTCGGCCAACGGCGGTCAGAGACAAGCAGCAGGAACCGACGTCGGTTACCTGCGTGTCCAGAAAGCTATTTCCATGGACAGAAGCGAGTGTTTACATGATGAGTTTGAGTTGTAGTCTCAAGCTCGCGTCTCTATTGTTAGCATTACTATTTTTAGAGCCCTTGTTCAAGTGGCTTAACTGCTTGTTGGAAGTACATGCTCAAGTCTCCTAATTCTATATGTAGAATTAGATCTTCCTAGCTTATTGTATTGTAGAAGAATTGGTGTGTGAAGAACAGTACAAAATTGAATCAATCCAGGCTTGTTGGAGTTGATTGTTCTTGAGAGAGAGAGCTCTTGAGGAATAGAGATCTATTGAGAGATCTATACATCTAGGAGAGGTGTGGAAGAAAGAAGCTTTCTTCAATTGTATTCCTTTTGTAAAGAGTTTGTTAATACAAGTTTTCAGGGCGTTTTCTTGTATCTCTTGTTCTTGCTATTATCATTCTAATTACTTGGCAATCTGATTTAATTCCGCGTTTATTGCTTTCACAATTGTAATCTATTGTTGGATTGATCCCCCAACAAAATCAAGATCTAGGTTCAAGACTATTATGCATTGCAAACATATATTTAATATTATATTTGGTTTCTTGCTCATATTCTTTGAATATAAAATGTAATTTGGAAGAAGTAAGTGAAACCAAATAGGCTGTGTTCTGTCAAGTAACCATATATATGTGCAAGTCTTTGTTGGTGATGAATGCTTATTTTATACCCATATTTTTTTTGATTGAAATGTGATATAATTGACATATATTCATCATATGTATGCACTATTGATGATAAAATCCAACTATGTTTCCCAATATAGACATGGATTCTTGCTTATAGAATACCCACAATGATGACTTTGCATTTTTTGTTGAAAAAAGTTACGAGCTAGATATATTTTCTATCTATTTCATGAAAACAAAACATTCCTGGCCAATATGTGCAACTTCATGCCTACTTGGGTAATACTTGTTCATGTACATTTGAAGTAGGGTGAGATGTAAGGTTTTACATTGTTATGATTTTATTTTTTTCTTGGGTGGGTGATATAACCTTTATAAATTTAGTGTTTTTTTTTGGGTACCACCATCATGTTGGGTGTCATCATTATTAAGAATCATAGAAATATTTTTCCTTATCAAAGACAATTAGATAGCCCTCAAATTTTGTCCTTTCTTAATTTTGGCTGTCCAATTACAACCTGCTACCTGTCATTTCCGATGTTTGGCATAGAGTTTTTTAAAAATAAACTTTTATCTTTTAGATTTTTTTCCTTTTCTACTATACTAATTTCAATTGAAATATATGGCCGTTGCACTTTATTTAAAAATGTATATTATAATATATACTTATTTCAAGGCCATATATATTGTTTTTGAAAAATATTCCTTTATATTGACCAATTTCATATTTTTATTGGCTTAGAAGTAAATAAAAATTTCATAATAGTTTAGATTTGTAATGATGACACAAGATAAGCATAAGGTATGGTAGAATTTTTGGATAAAGAATAATAACCATGGTTTTTGTTTTTACCTTAAAGTCATTTATTTCAACATATACTAAACATCTCAACCAATACAGAATATAACATGCCAATATTAAACATAGTGTAAAAAAGGGTTAGGGAGTTAAAAAGATTCTTTGTATAGCTGTTAAGAACACTAACATAATTCAAAATTTCACACCATTATCCATATGCAAACATACCTTTTGGAAATGCTATCAACAATAAATAATGTAAAGATTATAATTATGATTATATTATAGCCTAGGATAATTAACTTATATTATTCCTTTTAAATCAGTAAAACATTTAATTGGAATCCAATTTATATGGTGTTTGAATGCTATGGTAAATGACCACTTAAATATAATGAAATGAAAGACACTTCTTGAAAAATATTATAATATTGTTCATGTAATAGACCTTATTTCTTATAATAAATACTTGTTTTGATTGTTTTATTATCATTATACAATTACAATTAAACATTTAAATGATTTTTTGAAGAATAGGTACCTATACAAGGTGCTTGTAACAAAAAGGGGACATGTATAGAATGCAAGCAAAATTGATTTATAAGACACTCTAATACAAATTCAAAAACTAACACATTTTCATTTTTCATAGTTATGAATTAAAGTTTTTGCCATTTTCTGGTAAGTAAAAAGTAATGAATTCAGCTTTGTTATAGTTTTAATGATTTTTTTTTGTTATAGTTATTTTCACACATTTTTATGGATTGACCATTTTGAATGGAAATACTTTCAATATGTAAACAACAAATTTACACTTGCATAGTTATGATGAAGTAATTTTGGAATGCCCGAGTGAATGATTATGGCATATGCCATTGTGTTGTTATGATCGTTTTACATATTTCAAACATGGTTGGGATGATTTTGTCTCCAATCACTTGATACAATCTCAAGATGTTATTGTCTTAAAAAATTACATGAATACCCTTTTTTATTTCAAATATTTTTTTTCAAAGAAAATGAGAAATATGCTACCACTAAAATAAGAGACATCTGCCACTAAAATAAGATACATAACCATAATTTGTAAGCATAAAAAAACATAACCCGAAGTCTATTACATGTAGGTTCAAAACTATCTAATGGTCATGTGTGCTACTAAATACCAATGGAAATACATATCATGAACAAAATTCTCCCTTTGAAATGGATGAAATTGTAGGTAAACATAATGTTCTTTGAAAGAAATTCAAAAATGTTGCAAGAGTGACAATGAAACATGGATTCCTCAAGCTTAGTCGATTTTCTTACAAAGAAAATAAATTATGAGAATCAAACTTTATCAACACTAATATCAAAGCTGCATAGACAACGCATATCTATATTTTACCTAGAATCAAGGTTCCTTTAGAAGAAAAAAACAAAAAAACTCGTACATGGAAACTTCAATAAAGATTCAACTTAGTAAAATGTCATCATTCTAAGGAAGACTCAATTGTGTTGGACAAAATTAACAAACTTGATTGTTAAACACCATCATTATATTCTTATCAACAATCAAAGGCTTTACAAATGAAAAAATATATTTTTTTAAAGAAAAAAAACAACTTATAACAAATCATTATGTTCATTGTATGCAATTTTGATAAATTTGTAAAGGTCAAATTCAAACAAACATTTCTAGAGACAAATCATTTATTTTGATTTTTTTTTCAAAGGCAACAAAACTTGCCACTAAATACCCATTTGTATGAACAAGAGAAACTCATTGCTTATTTTTTTGGTTTTACTCTAGATAATTAATATACCATCATAGAAAATTTATTACATAAAATTAATCCATGTATTTGTTATGTGTTTTCACATAAACGAAGTAAAATTTTCAAATAGGGTGACAAAATATGCATTTACTAGAATAAAATGGAGTGTTGTCAAGAAGATACATTTTAAAATCCCTATGGGTTGAGATCTAAAAATAGATTTGGAGGAGGAATTTGACCTAAAAATATTGTACCATGCCTCAAAAGTTAAATGATAAATAAAACAATAAAATCATATGCAAATGGATAAAGGAATTAAATAAGAGAAGATATGGTGAGAAGTAATCTTCAAATAAAGGCATTCAATATGGATGTCGAGTTCATATGACTACCAAAAACATAATATTTTAAAAATATCTCATATAATCATCAAGATAGAGTGTTTCAAGTTGTGACATGTTAGGGTTATGTTCACATTATTTTCACTCTATCGACATTTTTATTTTTTGGGGATTGTTGGTTGTAGATATTCAAATCTGGATTTATATGTTAAACTAGTCTTGTACACTTGAAAAATATCATTCATGGCTTTTCCCTTAATTTTTTGATCTACGTTATAACCAAAAGCCTTGTGTTTACCATCTCATTGTGCCTAAATACTTATCTTATAGTCTGAACTTGATATTTTGATTACCTAGATCACTTGTAACCCATAATATACTTATAACCTGATATATATACTTCACTATCAGTTATAAAATTTCAACAACTTTTTATATTCTTGGATACTTACGTTAAGACTTGGACACTAGCATAAATGCTAGTTTACCTGACCTAACACAAGTGTCTATACCTTATAAACACTCAAATTTATAAATCTTTAGATATGTATGATTCGACCTATTTATTTCCTTTAACCCTTATGTGAGAAATATTTCAAAAAGTGTGGTATAAATACAAGTTAAAGGCCACTCATTATTCAACTAGCAATCACCTCTTGAGTTTACACTACACTACTGAAACTCAATTGCACAACTAAGATATTATGCCCTATTCTTTCTTATTTACAAATCAATCATAGGAACAATATTACAGGTTTGAAGCTTCAAAATAAAAAGACATGGGCAATATTTTCCAAGTTACAAGCTAGATCACTAAATGCACTCACATATAACATATGACATCATTGTTCACACAAGCCCACATAAGGGGGAGAACTGCACTGATCTGAGGCCCTCTTTGAAGTATATGGATATATATGCAATGCTCACTGAAAGAGGGGTCTTTGAGGTTAGATTGACTTCACTTGAGCCCATTAACCCCTATTTTGCAAGGTGGCATGCCCAAATTAGAGGATCTAGGGTTTTGATCAAAAGAATGACATCAAGAAAATGTGCATGCGATCCAAATAAAGAATTTAAATGGAAAAAAAACCCTAATAGGGATAGTTAGAAGTTTTGTAAAAGAGTCAATATCCTGTATAAGACATTAGTTTCAAAATCATGACACTAACATCAACACTAATGTCCACAAGGCGATGCAAGAGTCTAGTTTGATAGAAAAAATATTTAGAATCTAACAATAAGATACAAATCTTCATAAAATCCTCTTCTACACCTGCAATACTTAGATCTACCTACACATCATTGTATAAGCTAAGTATAATTTTTCCTTTGCATTTATATTATTAGAATATCAAATGTTTTATTTTCCATATTTGGCATATGCTTAGATTCAATATATCTCATCAGAATATCAGTAGAATATAAATTAATTTAATTAGTTTGATTTTTAGAGTTACTCTTTAGTTGATTAGGCTAATCTCTATCATATTAATCTTTTTTTAAAAAGTGTTAAACATTTGGTGAACCCAACATCCAAGTCTTCTCATATAAATCCTAGCTTGCCCTTAGGGTTTTTTATTTTTTAAGTTATGAAATTGATAAAAATATTAAAAATCAAATTTTCTTTAAGTCCTAAAGCAATTCATTGTGTTTAATATGGATACATTTAGTGCTTATTTTCTTGCACAATACATGATGATAGTCATTGTTTGTTGTTTTCCATACAATGCTAAATAAATCAATGATATAATCAAATGGAATCAAAAAATTGGTACAAATAAAGAGAGTGATTTAACATGATAAAAACCTAATATCTTTTTATAATTATTATTGCAATACAATTAAAGCTTTGTCTAGATTCGTTAGGTGCCAATGTTCATGTTCTCAATCTTTTATCCCACCTAGATAATATTGAAGTGATAACTATCATCTCACTCCCATTATTCACCATGTAGATGATATTTATGGATTATATAACACCTCTACCTTGTACACTTGGAAAACTCAGACCTTGGATGTTCCTCTCAATTTTGGACCTTTTCCTGCTTCCACAAGTCTCGCATCTACTCTATCTTATGTCCCTTAGCATATCTCTTAGTTTGACTAGTATTATGTTGATTACCTAAGCCTTCTATCTTTCCTATCATTCTTAAAATGTACATATCTTCCATCTCTATAAGTTTTAATCATGTACCTACTTTCATTCTCACTAGACAGTAACGTTTGATATAGACACTAATATCGACATTAGTGTCCTAACCTGATGCATGTGTTCATTACCCTAAAGTCATTTATTTTACAAGTGAAACTATCCTAATTATCAACCTAAGTGATTTAATGTGAGTTACCTATCCAAATATATTGATATAAACACAATATCAACCCTCATTCATTCCTCACCTAGCAATACAAGATCAATACCTAGTATTCTTACCAAAGAGAATTCAATTGAATAAAGCTTCCTTATTTTCATACCAATCATAGGTAAAACACATATAAAGGCATAAATTAATAAAGAAGCATCCCAAGATCTTACAAGTTATAAGTTAGGTCACTATTGTAACATTGCATGATTCACATAAAAGGTAACACGTAGGGGAGAACTACATCAATCTCAGGCCCTCTTTAGAGTATTGGATATATAGTCATCACTCACTAACATAGGGGTATTTGGGGTCATCTCGACACTGTATACTCACTAACCCATTTTTCCCCAAGGTCACCATGAAGATAAAGAACTATGGTTTTGAAAATTCATGAGGAAAGACAATCCATGACCTATATCTAAATGCACCAAAGTGAAGGAAAATAAAAACCTAAAAGTATACATGTGGTTGTATCCTTTTTAAATATGTATTATTTATAATACACTTAAGTCAAACCCAAATAGTAGCATCAACATAACTATCCCATCCTGTTGCTAGTGTCAAGAGCTCTAGAAATGCCAGATCCAAAGTCTAATGGCTATTCTAAAATCACCTTCTAGCCTAATTTATACCTATTTTAGATCCAACACTATGTTATCACTAGAACAAGATAATAATATTAATTATTTATCATTTCCATGCATAACTAAGTTTTAATGTCTATGTTTAGCTTATTCTCAGCATAAAAAATTTAGTGTATGTTTATATTTGAGTTTAGCACCCAATTGGCCTGTTATAGATATGATTATCACCCTTGTGCATTATCATTTCTACATCCTTAAACCTTTTAATCCAAAGTTATGATCCTCATCCATTTTAGGATTAAAAATTTGGTGAACCTGATATTTGAACATCAAACCCTAAAAAAACTAGGGTTTTTTTAATTTTTCCTGATTACTATTCTTTATTGTAAATTATCAAAACAAAATATTTGTGAAGCAATGGAAAATGTTAATGAAAAAACCTGAATAAAATGGAAGATAAAGAATCATTGATTAATCATCTCAATAATAACAAGAGCTTATGGATGCATTTTTATATGTTACAAGAGATAAAGTAAGTACATAAGATAAAATTAAAGATGCCTCACCTAGTGATGGTGAATCCTTAGAAGGTATTATAACTGAGTCCACACTTATAAATCCACCTCCATCCAAGGGAGGCATAAATTAGATCTTCCAACTATTGTTTCTTGAAACTACTATTGCTACATCTACCATAGAATTACTAATTATTTCAACTCAAATTCCTGTTTCAATGCATACTACTACTCAAAACATGTTTACATCCCCTTTGGTGACTACTCAAATTTCTAATGTAAATCCCACTAGGTATACAGTTTAAACACTCTTTTAAGTTATAAATAACTTAGAGGACAAGGTTATAAACATTGAACAAAATGCTTTGAAATCCCCTCATGTTATTGATTCACAAGATGTGTTGCATAACCCTCTTGTACTTGAAATCTATTTGTGCCCTTTTCCAACTAGTTTTGTTCCACCTAAGTTTCCATTTTATGATGGAAAGGGTGATATTAAATAAAGTCTTCTATCCTTTTATGAGGCTTTCCTTGACTATGCCTCCAATGATAAAATTTTGACCAAATTATTTCTAAGAAGCCTTAAGGACTATGCTTTGAGTTGGTTCTATGATTTGCCTCTCTAATCCGTGAAAGCATAAAACTTCTTGTAGACTAATTTTTTTCATGATTTTCCATTAATATTTCTTATACTCAAATTGAAAAAATCAAACATGGAACCAATGAACCTATCAATGAATATGTCTTGAGATATAAGACAGTGATAGCTAAAATGACCAATCTTATGGTAGATAAGAAGTTGAAAGACATATTTAAGTAAAGTTTGCTTTCTCCTTTACACGCATCATTTATTTTTAATAAGTTTAAATCTTTCAATGACTTATGCCATGTTGTACGATACCATGAAATGAAGCTGATTTATTTGAATAAGCTCAAGTATGTAGCAAACACATAAATTGCATCTACATCTAGTACCAAATTTACAATCAAACTAAGTTATAAAGTAAAACCTCTTGAGCCTAAAAAAGAAAACCACCAAAGTTAACATAGTTTCACAATATCCTAATTGGCTTAGTTTCTCCAATGCACTAAGGAGATAGTTCTCCCGTTTACCTGAGTCCCCAACTTCATTACTCCTATAATTTTTATAGTGTTAGATTATATCTCTCCCTCATCCTATCGAGGTTAATATGAGTCAACCTCTACCCAAAGGATATGATGTGAATGACTATTTTAATTATCATCAGGGACTAGGGCATTGTACAAGAAAATGATTTACCTTGAAGCACAAGATCCAATAACTTATCGATGACCAAAATCTTGCATTTGAGGATCCTTCAAAAGAATTAGGTTCACAACCTGGTGATCATCATAAACAAAAAATATTTAACAATCCTTTTTAAGACCATTATAAGAAGGAACCAAAAGTAAAAATGGTATTTAATGCACATCCTCCTCCATCACATTATGGGCACCTACTAGATGGGATTATTGGTACTTACATATGTCATACACCTCCTATGTTTTAGTGAGCCTCTATTACTTTTGATGACAATGAGATTAAGGATGATGACTTTGATCTTCATTCATTATTCATTAAATCATACCTTGATAAACACTCTAAATATAGTGTTATGATTGATAATGGTGAAAGAGAGAACATTTGCACATGATATTACTTATGCACTTAAGTTATACTCATAATAATTTACATCATTCTATTAGATTAGTTAGATCATTTGATGGACCTCCTAGAAGATTCTTGGTGAGATTGACCTACCTTTATAGGTTGGTACCACACATGGTTACTATGTTTTCATTCATACCTTCCATAGGAATCTTTGATATGTTATTTGGAAGTCCTTAAATCCATACACTTCAAGTAGTACCTTATATAGTGAATGGGTGTGTAAAATACGTTTATGCCAATTGGGTAGTTATAATTTCTAGGATTCCATATGAACATACTCAATAAAAACTTATACACAGATAATTAATTACCAATCCTACTAAGCCTTATTCATTGCAAAAGGGTAAGTAAGAGGCAATCCCCTTTATGAGGAGACCAGTACTTGAGAGACCATTACATCAGAGACATATAGTGGATTCTACAAAATTCCCACCTTATTTGTATCGTGTTCAGATTTACTCAACACCTACACATGCTCCTATTATGGTTATTAAAAAAAAACCACATATCACTCAATGATGGGTTCCATGAACCCATATTTCTATTACTCCTACTACTGCTTCACAACCATAGAGTCTTATTTTACATATGTAGAGCATCACTGATACGACTGTGACAGATATTGAACCTATACATGATCCTCAACAACATCATAAGATTATTACGTTAGGTTCACAATGGGGAGTTATCTATGACCATCCATTATATGGAATCATATGATGATATTTCCTTTTCAAATATTCTAAAAATACCAAAAAAATTGAAAACAATAAAAAATCTAAAAATATGTTTGGCTTCTACATGTTCTATTGGATTCGTTGCATCTATATGTTAGTTCCATGTTGATGGATGGAATATTAATTTAATTCTACATACACACATGTGTGTGACACTTATACTGAAGTGTGATATAGGCATACACAAATACATGATCTATTCTTATTTCGGATGTTGGGCCTTCCCTCTACTCATGTCATGCAAACATTGGGGGCATCCACATAGGTTATATGTTTTGATGATCACATTTTATTATCATGTTTGAGCTTACATGTGTACTTAAACATGAATTTATCCATGATTATATCTTACACATGGTACTTAAATGTTATACACTTGACATTTTTTTACTAACACATTTGATCCATTGGTTACTATGACATGTTTATGCTAGTTGCTTATGATTTAATTTATGCACTTCCTTGAGTGTCTTGCCTTACTATTATATTCATTATTAAATCATTTAAATATGCTCCTTTACTTATGACCCCTATGCCTATGTAGGATTTCATTAACATTTGCATATGTCATTATTTATTTTATAGACATTTGAATATGCCATCCTTGCTTTTATGGACATTTGACTAAGTCATGTCCATTCAATTACATGATATTTGAACATGCTCCTTATTTTTGATATCCTTCGACCATTGCATTTTGATGTGATTTTGAGTACTCTTTTGTGTGTGTTGATTTACTTATTGAGCTTATATTGTTACTACCTAGATGTTACCATGATCCTTATCATGCATCTTAGGACTTCATGTGATCACATCAATTCTATGCACTTCAATGCTATATATACCTAGACATGTTCCTTTTATATGTTACATGGTTCTATTCATAGATTATATAGTTGTCTTATCTTTTTGAGGTGAGGTAACTACTAGTTCCTGTCTTTACCTCACCTCAAATAGGGGGCATATTATTGAGGGCATGTAATAAAGGCATGTTATCCACACTTGACACAATTTAAGATTCAGTGGGGGCATGTCATATGGGCATGGATTCCACACATTCAAAGTTTTTAGATTCAATGGGGGCATGTCATATGGGCATGGCTTCTACACACTCACAATTTTCAAATTTAGTGGGGGCATGCTGTGGAAGCATGTTCTCCACACCTATTCAGTATTCAACATCTCCAGATTATAGTGAGGGCATGTTTTAGAAATATGTTATCCACATTGGTACTTATATCAATTTTTATATTTATCTATATATAGTGGGGGCATGATTTGGAAGCATGTTCTCCATACTTACACAGTTTTTGAATTGGTCAAAACATACAATTAATTGATTTAGATTCACAGTTGTGGTATAATTTTATACAAAATTTCAGCATGAGACATATCTAAGGTGCATATGCTATGTAATCTATTCCTAATATTAAAAAATATAAATTAGTTTCATATTCTAAAAATCTTTTACGTTTTGATACCCCAGTCAAAATTTTATGAACTTTATTAAGCTAATCTACTGTAGTAGTTGCTTCAATTTTTGGTATGGTTGAGGTGATTAAATCATTTAATATTGATAAGTTTTCAAGTTGGACTTGATTGTATCATCCATCCTTACCCAATTATAAGTATCACTGGGTTGCACAGTTGAGCTAATCTCAACTGCCAAGTGAAAACTCATTTTTTATCCAAATTTGGGGGCATGTGTCTTCCAATATCTCTCTCTCTATATATCCTTGGATATATGCACTTTCAAGAGCTATCTATTTGTTCTAATATCAGTTGTAGAGCCTTACAATGATACATATTTTTCAAATCAACTCTTTAATAGGAAAAATAATTACATTGACACACATGTGTACTCCTAAACATTTCTCTTTAAATTTAAATCTATTTCAATTACCTTCCATTTTAGATTATATGAAATGATTATATACTGTAACATGCTCTTGGTTGTAGGTTAGTCACTAGAAAAGCACTCAATTTGGGCACATGTAAAGATAAGGTGTGTTATACACATCTAAGTACACATTCTTCTCCTTTAAACTAAAAATTTCATTACTAGATTAAGGGGGGGTGGAATGTATATGATATTTATGGATTATATAACACCTCAGTATTTTACACTTGAAAAACTCAGATTTTGGTTATTCTTAGTTTTAGACTTTTTTCACTTCTGCAAGTCTCGTATCTGCTCTATCTTATGCCCCTTATCCTATCTATTAGTCTAAATAGTCTTATGTTGATGATCCAAGCCTTCCATCTTACCTATAATGATTAAAATGTACTTATCTTCAATATCTACAAGTTTTAAACATGTACCTACTTTTTTCTCCAAGACACTAACATCTAGGACAGATACTAGCATCAACATTAGTGTCTTGACCTGATGCAAGTGTTTAGTGCCCTAAAGCCATCTATTTAGAAAATAAAATGTATCCTAATGGTCAAATTAAGTGATTTAATGTGAATTAATTATCCAAAGGAATCTATATAAATACAATATCAACCCCCATTCATTTTCACCTAGCAACATGGGAGAAATACCTAGTATTCTTACCAAAGAGCATTCAAAGAGTATTCAATTAAACAAAGCTTCCCTATTTCTATATGAGTAATAATTATAACATATATATATATATATATATATATATATATATATAGGCTTGAAGTACTAAATTATCAACCCAAGAGCATGATTTTATTAATGACAAGCTAGGTCACTATTGTACTTGCTTTGCACATATTACATGATTCACACACAAGCCATTATGCAGGAGAGAACTACATTAGTCTGAGGCCCTCTTTAGAGTATTGGCCATATAGGTAACACTCAATGATAGAGGGTTCTTTGGAATCACCTCGACACCATGTGTTGACTAACTCATTTTCTCTAAAGGTCATCATGAATATGAAGAACTAGGGTTTTACAACTTCATGAGGAATGATAATTCATGACCCATATCTGAATACACTAGAACAAAGTCAAAGAAAAAACCATAAGCATCTAGGTGGTCATATAATTTTATAATATGTATTCTATACATGACACTTGTGTAGAACTAGACAGTAGCATTGACATAACCATCCCAAGCAAAGGTAAGTGTTCAGAGCTCTAAAAGTGTAGATCTAGAATCTAACGATTATTCTAAAATCACCTTCTTGCCTACTTTCTGTCTATTTTAGATCCAAGACCATGTTTTCATAAGAACTAGTTAAGTATATTACTTATTTTTTATTTTCATGTATAGCTTAGTTGTACTTTGTATGGTTAGCCTATTCTCAATATAAAAAATTCAATGTATGTTTATATCTGAGTTTAACGTCTAATTGGCCTATTATAGATCTGATTATCACCCTTGTGCATTATAATTTATATATCCTTAACCCTTTTACTCTAAATTTAATATCCTCATCTATTTTAGGGTTAAACACACCCACAAATTATATTAGATTATATGGTCCATGTTATCACTACAAGAAAATGAAAGTATGCCCAACCTATTTAACCAATTGCTAATATACAAAAAGTTCCACCTAAACCTATATCGGAGTTGTTGCTAGAATCTGGATAATGTGAATGCAATGGAGACGTGATCACATGAGATGAAGCAAGTGCACACCACATAGATGCTAAAGCAATTTGAAAATTACACAAGAAGATAAATTACACAATACAAAATGGAAAAAACCAAAATTTGATTAACATGAGATGGCCAAAGTGAGGAATACAAATAGGAGAGTACGTAAGTAACTCCTCCACAAAAGGTGGACAAGGCACCCCAAGAATAGACTGTAACTCCTCCATGAAAGGTGGTGACAAGATGCTAAGAATAGAGAAGTAACTCCCATCAAGGGAGTTACTTATGACACCTATGACACATCTATGACACACACCTCCACATAAGCTAGCCTATCCCACAAATGTAGGAAAACTCCATGTATGCACAAGAAATACAATTTCCCTAATTAATAAATAGGGAAAAATAAATCCCTACACTAATACCCCCCCATAAGCGCAACTTAGGTGGGCAGTGTGGAAATATAAAATGGGTCTCAGCAAGTAGGCTTGATGAGGTACCCATGTACAAATGCAATCTCCCATAAGATAGAGAAAAAGAGAAAACCCGTAGGAAAAAACTCTCCCCTAAAAGAGAGACATAAAAGAAAGAAGAGGCTAGTGGCCCCCCCTGAAGATGATGCTACTACAGATGTAGACCACACCCCAAAAAGAGCTCATAAATGAATGAACTTGCTCTCAGTGAAAGGTTTGGTGAAGATGTCTGCAACCTGCTCTGAAGACTGGCAAAATATTAAGTCAATGACTTGACTATGAATAAGCTCTCGAATGAAATGAATGTGAATCTCTATGTGTTTGGTTCGCTAGTGCTGAACTAGATTCCTACAAATCTGAATGGTACTTTGTTGTCATAATAAATGATGGTCAACTACCTGATATGAATGCCAAACTCAAAAAGTATCCCCTAAAGCCAAATAGCCTCAGTAGCTGCATTAATAACTCCCTTATACTCTGCCTCTGTGGATGATATAGCAATAGCATTCTGCTTCTTGCTAGACCAACTGATAAGACCAGAACCTAGAGAGAAATTGTAACCATAAGTGGACTTGTGAGTCTGTGAATCACCAGCCCAGTCTGAATCTGTATATCAAACCAAGTCAACCTCTATGCCAAATCTGTAATGAATCCCGTATCTATGTGAACCCTGTATGTAATGCAAGATCCTCTTAGCTGCTTTCCAATGCAGCTCATGAGGTTCCTGCATGAATCTGGAGACAAGTCCCACTATATATGATATGTCAGGCCTGGTGTGAGTTAAGTAGATGAGACTACCAACAAGTTATCGATACTAAGTGGCATCAACCAATGGTGAAGAACAATCAACCTCAAGCTTGACTCCTGATAGAAAGGGAGTCAGAGATGGCTTGCAATTAGCCATGTAAAACCGAGCCAATAAGTCAAGAGCATACTTAGGCTATGCAAGAGAAATCCCTAAATCTGACTGTGAGATCTCGATGCCAAGGAAGTAGTACAACAAACCCAAGTCTGTCATGTCAAATCTATCCTGGAGAGATGCCTTCACTGCTGCAATTGCCGACGAAGAACTCTCGGTGATCAAAAGGTCATCAACATATAGAATCAAAATTAGGATCGAATCATCCTGCCATAAGAAGTATACATTGGGACCAGAATGACACCTAGTGAAATCCATTGTGAGAAGAAAGGAATCCATCTTGGCATACTAAGCTCGAAGGGCCTGTTTGAGGCCATAGATAGATTTCCTAAATCTGCATACTAAGGAAAAATCCTGAATAAATCTTGGTGACTGCTCCATGTAGATCTCCTCCTCTAGGTCTCTATGAAGAAAGACACTCTTCACATCCATCTAATGCACATCCCAACCATGTGTTGTGGTAATAGCCAAGGTGAGTCGGATAGAAGTCATCTTTGCAACAGGTGCAAAGGTCTCTGAGTAGTCAATGCCTGCCACCTGTGAGAAACCCTTGGTGACCAATCACACCTTGTACTTATCAACTGACCCATCTGCTGCAAACTTGGTCTGATATATCCACCTACATCGAACCATATTTCTTCCCTTAGGAAGTGAAGTCAAATCCCAAGTGTGATTTTTGATTAAGGAAGAATATTCTTCCTCCATAACACTATCCCACTCAGGTACCCCCGATGCCTCTCAAAAAGTCTGTGGATTTGAAACTAAAGCAAAGAAGGCATGTGGATCTCTCTAAAAATTCCCCCTAGTGCGTCTATCATCTACAGGATCTCCTGCCCAAGTGCCAGCACTCTCAAGTGTCTGTCTGGCCCAAAATGGCCCAAAAGTGGGCAAGTCAGGTGCTAACTCCTCATCCTCTGACTGACTAGAGGTGGATGACACTAAATCACTGTCCTCGCTATCTAAACTTGAAGAAAAATAAGATATCTCTGGCTCAAGAACCTGCTATGGCTAATCTAAATTTGATGAAGAATCATCATGAAAAAGTAGATCCGATGAGGGAGAAGAAGTGTCAAGTGTTGAGTCTCTAAGACTCTTTTGAAAATGGACACTTCTCTTGATGAACAACTCATGAGTGACTGGATCTAGAAGGTGATATCCCTTAATACATTCTGGATATCCTACAAAGATGTAAGGCTTGGACTAACGTTCCATAACTTTACATTTCTTCTTCCGAATGTGGGCCATGGTTGGCAATCCGAACACCCTAAGGTGTTCAACATCAAGTTTCCTTTTATGCCAAGCTTCAAAGAGTGTTATCCCTTTCAAAGCTTTGTGAGGAACCCTATTTTGAATGTACCAAGCACAATTGATGGATTCGGCCCAGTACTATGGTGCTAAAGATTTGGAGTGAATCATATAGCTACCCATCTCTTTCAAGAACCTATTTTTGTGTTCTATGACCCCATTTTGTGAAGAACTGTAAGTGACTGTTCACTGCAAATCAATCCACTCTATGGTGTAAAACTATTCAAACTTGATGCTGACATATTTCCCTCCATTATCAGTTTAAAGAACCTTGATGGATTTCTCACTCTATTTCTCAACAAGAGCCTTGAAGTCTAGAAAATTTTCAAACACTTCAGACTTTTGTTTGAGAAAATATATCCAAGTGTACCTAGAGAAATCATCAATGAAAGTGAGGATGTACTTGGCCCTTGTGAAAGATGGTTTGGGAAAGGGTCCTGATACATCATTACAGACTAACTCCAAAGGTTGTGAAGCCCTCCAAGCTTTGCCTTTGTCAAATTTTTCTTCAGGATGCTTCCCAAGGGAACACCCCTCGCAAAGTCCTTTTGAGAATTGGACACGAGGCAAGCCAATGACCATGTCATTTTTGCAAAGTTGCTCAAGGTAGCGGTAGTTAAGGTGGCCAAACTGCTCATGCCATAATTTGCTAACTCCATTTGAATGAGTTAGAAATGCTGTTGGAGAAGAATCTGATGCAAAATATGAGAAGGTGTATAACCTTGCTTGGTGATTTTCCCTACCCACTGCCACTGTAGTATCACTATGCAACTCCCTGATAGCCACTGAATATGGTGAAAACTCAACTCTCATGCCCCGACCAATGTGAGTGATTTAGTACACTGTTAGGAGATTGGTTGAAAGAGAAGGAACACTTAGAACATTATTGAATGTTCCTCCTTCCATTTCAACTGACCCTCTCCCTGCAATGGAAACTGATGTGTCATCACCCAAACTAATTGAAGTCATGCTACAAGGCTCTAAAGATGAAAACTCAACTAGTGAAGAGCCCATGTGGTGAGAAGCACCCGAATCAATGACCCATGATGTTGTAGAAGCTACAGTTGCTACAAGGGCCTTGCCCTTTTCTTTCTCCTTACCTTTGCCTTTTGCCTTGGTATATTCTTGGGTAGATGAATTATGCTTGATGGACTCATGAACACCTATGTTGTTCTTTTCTAGAAGATGAGTTAGGTGATCTATTTGTTTCTTCATGCATTTGTGTTCATCATGCCCTGACTTTTTACAATAGGCACACTTAACCTTCTCCTTCTTGGGTTTAGCATTGGAAGAGGAAGACTCAGTGTTGTTTTTGGCAGGATTGTTGTTTTCTTTCTTCTTTTCTTGGTCCTTGTTCTTTTTCTTCTTCTCCTTTGTTGAAGTCTTATTCTTACCATTTTTAGCTATCAAAGCTTGGGTTTGAGTAGACTTCATTGTGCTCATTTGAATTAGCTTATCTTGCTCCCTAGTCAAGTCAGCAATGAATGAATCTAAAGAAGGCATTTTCCATGTAGTGCCAAGGGCACTTTTTGTGGCATGGAAAGTGGAGACAAAGACTGAATAGCTTGGACCTAACTTTGTGAGAATAGAAAGGATGAGTTGATCATCTTTCTTCTCTATCTCACATTCTTTAAATTGCAATCTAAGGGCCTTAAACTCAGTGAAGAAGTCCTGTAGGGTGTCAAAGTTGCTAGGACATAGACTTATGAGTTCATTTTCGAGCTCATGACCTCTCATCTCATCAAGCTTCCCAAATAAGTTTTCTAAGGTGTCCCATATGTCATTGGGAGTCTTGGAGGATTCTAAATGGAAGAGAAGTTTTGGAGACACAGACAAGCTCAGTAATACATAGGCTTCATCACTACGGTTGTACCATTTGACTTTTTTAGCATCAGTGGTGGGTTCTACTTTAGTACCCATGGTGATCCTATACAATCCTTTGCTTCTAAGAATGATTGAAATTTTAATCTTTCATTCATGATAGTTGAATGGTGTTAGGGGTTTAAGTTGAAAAGAATCCATTTTAAGCTGAATTTAGGTGAAGTTGTGTTGATTGCAAGTTGTAAAATTATGCAAAAAAGATAATGAAAGCAAATATTTGTAAGTTGTGAAAAGCAATCACACCCCCCCGAAATGTTGATCCCCCCCAAATATGCAAGTGCACACTCAAAAGATGTCGGGCTCAGTTGATAATGTGTCTTAGAGCAATCAGTGCAAGACTATAAGCAAACAGGACATCGGACTCAGCAGAAAATGCGTCCCTAGAGACCCAAATTTTAGGCACTTTATAAACTAGTGCATTTTTGACAAATAAAAAGCCTATGCTGTGGAGAATTTAATTACAAATACTTTTACAAAAAATGGTACCCAAATCCGAGCTACCGTTTTCAATATATTAAGGGTTCAATTTTCTCGTAAACTAGTGTTTTTGCAAAAAAAGCACTAAAACATTAAAAAAATGCCTATTTTGAGAGAGAAAGTGGCCTTCCAACCACTCGTTGGATTTAGCACAAAATGAGGAATCCAAAGGAGGTTTGTGTGAGGGGGAATTAGCCTCTCGCCAACCTAGGCCTCACCCTTCGTCTTCGACAGGCGAAGATACAAGTTTTAAATGAAAACCCCCAAATTATCAAACTATCGAAAAAACTAAATATTCAGTCAAATTAACTGATTTTTGTTTTACAAGTCAATTTTTAACTGAAAAAAATAAAGCAAAGATAGAATGAATGGATGTCAAGTGTTCCAAGGGCCCACATGGGACGCCAAGCAAGGAAGGGGCGCCAAAAAAAACACAGTCCAGATTTGCTTGCAAAAAAGACAAAAAAAAAATGCAGACCTGTTTGATGCCATACGGCCTACTTGGCGCCTTGGAAACAGAGAAAAAAGTCAGCTGGAAGGACTGCATGAGGTGCAAAGTTGACTACTATTGGAGAGCGCATGGGTTTGCAAGTTGAGCGCGTGGAGTTGCAGACTTGGCGTGGCATTGCAGACAGTTGGCGTGGTTGTGTAGAAGCTTGGCGTGGCTATGCCTGGACTGTTGCTGAGTGCTATGCTGGGACTGTTGCTGAGTGCTATGCTGGGACTGTTGCTGAGTGTTGCTCCTCCCTCTGCTCCTTGCACACAACAATGGCGCCCGAGCTGAAGTAAAACTAGCACCTGAAGTGAAGACAACCAAGACAGCCAAAGGCCAAAGATCCCAAGGAAATGATACCATAAATGATATATATTTTTATTTTAGATCAGATCTAGAAATAAAAAAATAAAGAGAACTCCACTCCTCTTGATTTCAAAATAAACTAAAAGTATAACTAGACACACAATTACCAGGGTTGCTCTGATACCATATCGGAGTTGTTGCCAGCATCCAGATAATGTGAATGCAATGAAGACGTGATCACACGAGATGAAGCAAGTGCACACCACATAGATGCTAAAGCAATTTGAAAATTACACAAGAAGATAAATTGCACAAGACAAAATAGAGAAAACCAAAATCTGATTAACATGAGATGGTCAAAGTGAGGAATACAAATAGGAGAGTACGTAAGCAACTCCTCCACAAAATGTGGACAAGGCACCCCAAGAATAGACTGTAACTCCTCCATTAAAGGTGGTGAGAAGGTGCTAAGAATAGAGAAGTAACTCCCATCAAGGGAGTTACTTATGACATTCTTAATTTTGGGTAGACCTTGGATACACATTATGAAAGTTGTACCATCTACATTGCATTGATGTGTACAAATAATACATGATGGAATATTATGGATAATGTCTATAGATTATGATCTACTTAAATTTTGTAAAATGTTACATTTTAACATAAAAGGGGTTCCTCAAAGGATAACACCTAAGCAGTTCATTCCAATCTAAAATATATCAACTTATAAGATGGGTGAATCAAGTAAAATAAACCATATATCTCAAGATGTTCCTAAGGCACTAACATATGAGGTACCCATGGATAAACATAAGGACAATGATAAATAAAAACCTATATTACAAAAAGAACCAATAATACTACCACATCAAACAAATCAAATATTTGAGATTCATTTATTGGTAAATTTAAAGTAAGAAGATGACAAGGTTTCCAATTACTATGATAGTGATGATGATCTTCCTCACGATATGATAGATAAATAGTTACACAAACTCAGTTTTGATTCACTTGAGAATGCATACCATAAGTTATTCACACCTACAGGCCTTGGTACATACAAGTTAAATCCATCTTTAGGGGATGAAAAACTAAACTCAAATAAAATCAAGGCAAAAATAGCAGATGAATGTGTGAATGGTTGTTACATAATTCATCCATCTTGGTTAAAATCTTTAAGTCAAACTTACAATGGAAAAATGCAAATACATCATGTGAATAATGTGTAATCCTCTCATAGGTATCCATAATTTTTTTTATATAACACCTTAACACAATTTACTCCATATATAATAATTTCTCTGACACTTGAGCATAAGATGACATCTTTACTTCCTAATAGGCATTGGTCCCAAAATAGATTGACACATACATAAGGATGAAAATATTACAATTATCATAAAATCATAGGTCACGATAAAAATCATTATCAAGTACTATAAAATCAAATTAAAAAATACAAAAGTGAAGGGAATATATAGATTATGCAAAAATAATGACCACGATTCTTTATCTTGAACACTTCAAAAGTATAAAGTACAAGGGGGCATACTCGAAAGTACCCACGATAAGAGGATTTACCCATTATTTAAAATATTAATGGGGGATATTATGAACATCTAAAGATTAATATTAATAATTAGAACATAGTTTGTGGTACTTCATGTTTACAATAGTTAGGACATATTATAGAGGAATTAAAGAATTGTCCACTCTTTCCAGAATCTCTTAGATACATTATGTTACCCATCACATGGACCAAAATTGGTCTCTAAAATCATATGGGTATTGGATTAGGAGCTAAATTTGACATTCCATTTGGATAATATTGGTCTGCCTATACAAACACAATAATGGATACTATAAACATGTGCCTCCCCTTTCCTTTTTAGGATAAAGAGATTCACATCCAACATGATGGATATGGGGATAAACCAAGACCAATGGATTTTGATAGCCAACTATAAGAGAAAATCAAAGAGGTGGAAATGATTCACCATACACAATAATTCATAAGGTCATCATATGTTCCTACACCATTTTATGATGAGGACTTCTTGGATTAGTCCCCTCTCAAACATTTCAAAAACTAAAAAAATTCAAAACTTCAAAAATTCAAAAAATTAAGAAAATACAAAAATATTAAAATAAATAAAAAATCCAAAAATATTTAGCATTTCACATATTTACTAGATTTGGCTTATGTTTTCTACTTTATGTTGGTAGATGACAAATCTTTTTATGCACACATATATTTCACAGGTACTTAAATGTGATACAAGCATACATTAGATCCATGATACATGAACATGCAGATGTTTAACCTTTCTTCTTCTTCCATGACACACCACATTAGGGGCATCTTGATTCTATTTGATCATAATTGACACATGTTATATTATTTTATGATCATTTTCTATTATCACATTGAGCTTATATACTAACATTTACACATGATTATAATAATGATACTATCTTACACAATATACTTGATATATTATTCTACCAAACATATTGATAACATATATATGTTGGGACTAATATTACATGCATATGCTAGTTGTTTATATTTCACTTAATTGATCTCTACATATGGATTAATTAAGTGTAATTCTTGTTTGTTGTATTGTCTTTATTACGAAACATTTGAACATGTTCCTTGCTTATTGGCCATAGTGCCCTGAATGTTGTTTTATTTAGTGTGTGGACATTTGAATATGTCCTCCCATTGAGTGTGTGACATTTGAACATGCCCCTTATTTGTGGTCTCTTTAGACCCTCTTTGTGTAACATTAAATACTCTTATGTGTGTACTTGATTATTTTCCAAGCTTGTCACTTTTAGACATTGCCATGATCTATATAATGCATCTTAGTGCTTGTTATGTATGCATAATATGAGCTTCATTAATACATATACATTGACATGATACCAATATATGTTCTTGAATACATGATTGACATGTATACAATGTCATTGTCTTATCTTGATAAAAAAGGTATCTTTTTTTACTAAGTCATTAGTACTAACTAATTCCACTATGCCAAATTTTATGTAACATGTTTGTAAGACACTTATGCAGGATAATTCATGCTCAATAATTTAGTTAAGGGAAAAAATAAACTGTGGGATGACCTAAACACGTTCACATTATTCAAATAGGGATTTATCATCTCCCTAAACTTTGTGGTTTTTATTAGAGGATAAAACTACCAAAATTTTCAGAGTGGTATTTTTGAAACCAATGTAATTTTCAAGGTGCAATTGTGTAACCACCCTATTCAAAGTGACAAAGATGTATCCAGTAACATTTACAAGCAATAATTTATTAACCACTTGGGTAGTTTTGTAAACGCCCATCTTCATACTCTGATGATTTTGTCACCATTCAAAATGTGTAGAAAATAAATAGTTGAAAACATTCCTTCTCCTCATGGTGGTTTATTTTAGTTCCTTGGCAAGTTCTAGGGTTCAGAGGCCTATATAGGGGTCTTGATAAAGCAAAGAACACAATAGAGAGGCAATGAGTTGTGATAAAATTGGATTTTCATCATTCTTGGTGAGATTGAGTTTTGGTTTTGCTTTGCTCATTTTTGTTAGTTGTATATGATTGGTTTAGGTGTATCAGAGTTTTGAGAAGGATCTTTTAAGTGCATAGCATATTATGTATATAAGTTTAGATTGAATGGTATTGAGTATTATGACCATAGAGGCCAATTTGGTAGTACCTTTTATATTTTTTAGAACATAGTGGAATGGGAGTGTGTTTGATCACACAATGGAGTTTTTCCTACATTGGGTTTATCCATGTTAGCTTTTGTGTCAAATGTGTTTTTTAAATAATTTGATCTCTATTTATGTTTAATAAGATAGTCTTGTAATCAATTTTTATCAAGTTAATTATGGTGTATTCATGTTGATAAAGTTCAAAGTGGAATCTACACCAAGTTTATGGATCATATTGGCATTAGAATTGGTTTAGTTTAAGTCCTTTGCATTGTGTGTTGACTACATTACAAGTCTATGCCAATCACTATAACTAGTAGTGTGAGTGGTCACAATGTCCTAGTTCCTTTTGAATTAGGTATTTCCACAAGGAAGTGGAAACAAGAAATAAAAACTATGGCCCATGGTGATGGAGAAGATGTCCAAATAGTCAAAAGTGATTTTGTAAGATTGAATAAGGAGTAGCTAACACCTCTCTTTATATGAACAAACTTGACCAGTTAGAGTCCATCATGGGGATTCTTATGGAGAATATTAGTGTTTCCATAAAGACATTGAAATCAAACAAGGAGTATGCCCCAAAGAACCATGAAAATCATGAAGATAAACCCCATGCCAAATCAACTCCACCTCTATTCAAGGTTAAGGCAAAGATTAAAATTCAGCCATAAAATGGGGATGTGAATGCAAAAAAGCTACACCATTGGCTTACCCAATTTGAGGTATATTTTAGTTCACATTAGATTAATGAAAGTCAACAAATTTATTTTTCAAGGTTAAATTTATCTAATCATGCTTTAAATTAATTTGATAGCTATGTTTATTATTTAGTTGTTAAGAAGTTACCTCTTATTTGTAAATGGGATAATTTTAAGAAGTTAATCAAGAAGACTATCCTATTTATTATGAGGATAAAAGGTCCATGTATTTTCAATATCTTAAGAAAAGTCAAGGCTAAAGTGTGTATGAGCACACAAACAAATTTCGTAAGTAGACTATCCAAATGGGGAGACATGTAGCAAACTATGATAGTTTGATGAACTATGTGGTGGAATCCATAGTCATTTGAGGAGACCAGTCCTCTTGGCCAAGCCTAAAGATGTAGATGAGGCTTATTCTCAAGATATCTACTTATAGATAGACAATAAGACTCTATCTATCTCTCAAAATAACTCCAAGCAATAGAATAGCTCCAATCAAAAGGGGAAAGGTAAGAAAAATGATACGTCCATTTCTAAAAAGGATACCAAATTAAATTGTGGTGAATGTAATGTTGATACTCATTCTAAGGATAAGCATTGGAAACTCCATCCAAAATTACATCCATTAAAGAATAAGAATAAAAGAGATATCTCTTTACTTCAAGGTGAGAATATTTGTTATAGCTACAAGGTGGATGATACTTTGTGTTGTACCTATGTTAATAGAGAGGTATATTTGGGTAGTAGTAATGCTTAATAGATTTCAATTTCTAAACTTTTACATATTAAAATTTAGATGAAGAAGACAAAAGTGGATGCTCTTTTTGATACTTGTTCATAAACAAATTTAATAAGAAAGGAGTTGGTAGACAAATTGGGGTTTGAAAATTACTAACATCCAAGCCCATTTTCTTTGGGTTGGGTAAAGAAAGGTTTGGATGTCAAGGTCACCAAACAATGCAAAGTTAAATTTGATATTAATGTTATTTTCATTGATGAAGTTATGGTGCATGTTGTGCCTCTTAATGTGTGTGGTGTAGTGTTTGGTATCCATTACTTGTATATCCAAGATTCCATCTTCATGAGGATAACCAACTAATACCACTTGGTAAAGGATGGAAAAAACTACACCATTTCAACCTATGAATGAGATTCAAACATATGCTTGGTAAGTGCCTCTGAAGCTAAGAAACTTGTTATAATCAAAATTTACACCCTTGAGGAGGTTTTTCAAGCCTCCTCACTTAAGTGATATCATGATAACTCTTCAAAGGTTGTGGGTGACCTTTTAGCTAAAGAAAAGCTTTAGATATGGATAGTTCTATTATGTACCACTTAGAATAAATCACTAACCTACTAGTTTGCAAGGAAAAGGGATAAATAAAACTATAAACTAAAATGGAGGTGATACACCAAATGTTATGACCACTACCACTAATTTTCATGTGCACTCAAACCTGTAGGACTGCAATGACATACACTTATCCTAAAAGAACCTATCACATAAATGATTTGAAAATAGGTGAATCAATATGAGAATAGAAGGGAATATGTTTTCCACTTATAATCCACTTATGACACCTAATGACACTCTTCAAAACATGAAATAGAGAACCAAATTTCAATAAGGCAAGAAGAATAGGATAACAAATGAAGGTGAGCTTAGTCTACACTTACTTAGATCAACTATTCAAAACTTCACACTATAAAAAACCATATAAATATGTAAAAAAAATCATATTATTGATTTATAGACATATAAAAGAGTAGGGATACATCATAATCCTGGTGGAAGTGCCCTTACAATGTCAAAATCAGCCATATATATAGAAGAGAATGAGAATGAGAGAGAAGATGGGTGTAAGAGAGGTCTATGACAAGTGTCTTATCATGAAGAAGTGAGTTATAATCAAGAAAATTTCCAAAGAATAGTCATGAAAATCTCTTCAATGTGTGTCATCTTGGAATGATCTTCTTCTTCATCAAGGTGGCATGTGAGATTATCATTGTCTTCTATGACTCATCCATCTTCCTTGAAATTGCCCATTAGGAGTGATTATGGATTGACAAGTCATATTATTCTAGTATAAGTACTTTAATTACATTTAAGATCTATTTAAAATCCCTATTAAATCATCTTTCCTCCTCCATTCTGTAATTTCATTCATCATTCTCATATTTTGCTCCTTTCAAGGCCTATTCATTATAACCCTATTTAAAAATAAATCTCCAAAGTTTGAGAGATATAAAACACTTCTATGGAAAAAGAAAGTACATTTGAGTACCTATTATACCATTTCATCTTCATACAAAATTTCATGGTCCAAATCCCAAGACAAACCCACTTTATCAACCCCATATTTCCCAATTAGACCTAAAACAATCACATTATAATATATATCATACCATACCATATAATAATACTCTAAAAACACAAAAATACTATAAGGGACATCAAACAAGATTTTATGGCAAAGTTTCAAGCCATTCTAAGGGTTAGAACTTGAGTTATGCCAAAAATAAGATTTCTATCCCTAGGCAAGCTCATGCACAAGCCTGAGTAGGGTGAGAGTGAATAAATATTCCTAGAGAGAGTTTTATAGAGTTTAAAAGTGTTATAAGACTTGTGTGAGGTCTTCCCTCACTTATCTCAACCCCTCCAATAGTTTTTTCCCTTAGTCAATCTTCAAAACTCTCAAAACTACCAAGTTTCAAGGTTTTTCATGCGTCACCAACAACACTCTCCAAGGATTCTCATGACTCCTATACACCTCACTACTTCATCCAAAGTCTAAACCCAATGCCAATCTTGCATACTCTCTTCAATTCCTGAGAGCAAACTTGCCTTCTCAAGTAGGACTGTATGTATGTATCTAAGACAAAGTTCTAGATCAAACTTTATGACCTCCATCGTTGATTAGAAAATCTTCATAATAACCCTATACTAGCTTTATATGGTGTGAGGGTCACCTTACCCTGCATAGAAGCTTTAATATACCTATGAACAAGTCTCTATACCTTGATTTAGGCATATAACCTATAGAATTAGGGTATTTAATTCATTATTATACTCCACACATGCCATCATCTAGTTCCATTAGATATGTAAGAGAATTATAGAGGTCATACAAGTGTTATTAGGCCAAGTTATGTGCGTTTGGAATCATTTGGATAACCAAAATAGTCATTGGGTCTTTCTAGCCTTACTAGGCAACCTAGGAGGTGTTAATCTTATTAACCATTGTTCATAGAGTACATAAATATAAATAACCTCATAATTCCACAAGGTTGGAGTACACATACCTCTTTAACATCCTCAAACACAATTCTTAACCATGCACCTTCCCCTGTATGGGTTGAGAAAAAGATTGGTCTCTTCGAGCTTGAACACCTGTAATTTTGGACCCAGTCTAAGTTTCATAAAAAAAGAAGTCATTTTGATGATTTAATTTGATTTTAAAAGTTTAAATAAGGTCATGAACATCCTTATGAAAATTTAAAAGTAGTCTGATTATGGGTCTTGAACATCATTTGGCTTTAGAACCTAATAAACTTAGGCTTAATGTTTTAGACCTTTCTTCTTGTTTTGACCCTAGCCACCATTATTTGATGTTATCTTAGTATTTACATGGTTAAAATCACCCTCCAAACCTATTATAGGTTATTTCTTTCCCTGAATAAAGTCTTAAACCTATAGATTTATGACAAAATTGATGCTTTTCATGTTTTTTATAAGGCAAACTTGTAGGTCTATGCCTAGGCCTAACACCTCTCAAACTTTGAGAGTGACTTTATTAATGAGCTATTTTTATCCCATTCATGTATAAGATTTATTGGAATATTATTTATGGATCCATTATTTTTCATGGGTTCTAAGTTATAATTTGGGCTCACAAAACATTCACTTCAACCATCTGCTGGATGCAAACCTGTAGGTCTGTATTTCCTAGCTCCACATTGCTTCCAACCTTTCTTGAGGTGGATCTTTCAAATTTATAAGGATATTCAAACCAATATCATATTCTAAAATATTTTCTTCACTTATTACAAGTCTATTCATATCTATTCAATGCAAAGTGAGTGCTTATTCTTCTTAGGTTTTCTCAAGTTTTAACATAGTCCATCTAGACACTATCTCCTTGCATTCTGATTGTAGGTGATTATTCTGACTCAAATAAGGAGAGGTTATTATTATATATGAACCTATTTATATATTTTAAGGTAATCAATGTTCCTTTACAAGGCTTCTCAAACTTCGAACAACACTCAAACCTTATATTCATCACATAAAGTATATTTGAATGTAGTATTATAGGAAACTTGTTGAAGAACACAAAATTGAAGCTTCTCATAATGCCATTGATGATTGATTTATTCCACCTAATAAGAGTGTAAGTAGGAATTATGTATTGGTAGAGTCTATTTATAATCCACTTGGGGCAATAATCATGCAAAACCATCAAAACCTTTCTTTCCACCTTGACAAATCAACAAAAAAAATCCATTTTCTTGCCACCACAATACTCAGATGTGCCAAATGAATGTTGGATATGATTTTAAAATAAAACTATAACCTTTCAAGACCTAAAATAGTCCTAAATTATGATCAACAAGTTTTTAAATGACATAGAATCTCTTAAAACTGAGCTAGTGGGGTTTTAAGAGGGTTTTAGAGTACTTTTCTTGTTAGCGATGGTTAATAAAGTTAAGACCCTGTAACCTAAAAATAATGTATGAAATATTGAGGTCATATGGGACCCTATATTCCCATAATATAATTTAATCCAACTCTTTTTCTCCTTCATGAACCAAGCATGTAAAAATAACCCTCACTAGCTTGCAAAGAGCTCGATGGAGAAATGGAGGAGATTTTTACTTATTTTGGACTTTTTACACACTCCTAAGCATGGATATGACATGAATAAGATGGAATAATCAATTTAGGTGATTTTATACCATATTCACTTTGAAAACTTGTAACAATGCCTCAATATACCCCTTTCTAGTAATGAAAACTACCATATTTTACCTATAACTCTGTTGGAGCTAAATAAAAAGTGATCATGGAGTCTCTCATTACCTATAAGGACATGGATAAATGTTCCAATATCATCTTAAAACTATTTACCTTCCATCTCTTACACTATTCCTTCCTTGCATGTTATACAATGATCAAAAAGATATTTCAAATGACAAGTAA
Organism: Torreya grandis; assembly: GCA_037957365.1. Lineage (NCBI taxonomy): Eukaryota > Viridiplantae > Streptophyta > Pinopsida > Cupressales > Taxaceae > Torreya > Torreya grandis. Next base: position 999,429 of record JARHVA010001319.1, read on the forward strand.
TATTAGAAGATTGAATCTTGACACTATTGGGATAGATGTGCATACCAAAGAAGTGAAAATATGATATTTGGCATATGTCCATGACCTAAAAATACCCTCTAAACATTTATCACCCTTGAACTAACTTGGAATTGACATAGAGTAGTTTGGATTAACATAAGACAAAATGAGTAATTACCTTAATCTTGTAAAAATAACCTTAAATTTTTCAAAACACCTTATGAAGGGTCAAATTATAAACATTGGTTAGACAATTTTATGACCATGACCACAAATTTTGGCTATGCCACCCTAGGAGACCTTAAACACTATTAGGACAACATCACATTTTACATGTCAAGACAAGATATAACCTATACCAACACTTTCAAGGGATGTCAACAAAGTTAAACATGGTCTAGATTGTAATTTTTGAATTAGACTCACCTTTGGTATCCAATTTTGGCTAACAAAACTTATTAATGTTAGTGAAAAATTTTCTTTGCTTCTTTTAAAATATGTTCAAGATAAAGAGGTTGTGGTAAATAAAAATTCTTGTAGCATGTTTACAAATAAAAAGGAGAAGCATATGGGAGAGATAGTACAATAGTTCAAGGAATTTTTTTAGGAGCCTATGAGGTTACCATTAGTTAGGTCCATCAAGCATGAATTTCGTTTGTTACCTAAAAGTTTACTTCCAAATCTTGGGTTATATAGGTAGTGTTGTCACTTGGATTTTCACCCTTTGAGGAGATGTCTCAGCTCTCCTCATCCAAGTGGCATAATTGAAACACCTCTAGGCTTGTGGGTAGCCTAAGGATGAGGTGAATCTCTATATAGGGCTAGCTCCCTTGATGTACCATTACTGCACCTAAAATTTGTGAGGGAAAAAGAAGAGAGAAAACTAAAAGTAAACTATTCTAAGGGAGGTGATACACCAAATAAGTTGATGACTTCCAACCAGCTGCATATTACACATGAGAACAAAGGACTAACCAAACACACTTTTCTAATTTGAATCTTCTCACATTAATGTTTCATTATGAGGTTATGGATGAATATTTAGGCTAAGAGGGATATACAAAAGGCCTTGAATGGAACTAGTGAATAGGCTAACTTACTTAACCTTGACACTTCCCAAAACACTTCACATGACCTGTAAGAAGAAGCTGCAAATAGGTGAGTGAATGAGACAACATGCTAAGGAATACATAGTATTCACTAAACAAGATCCATCATTCAAGTAAAAAAACTATTAATAGTTATGAAAGAGGTAAAAATTAGTAGTCTTATTGATTAAATGGTCTATAAATGAGAAGGGCTTCACCATACTCAAGTGGAACATGATTTACAAAGGCTAAAATGGCTAGTTCTTATAAAAATTGAGAGAGAGAGGATAAGAGACAAGGCCAAATGTCATAAGAACACTTTTCAAGCTAATAAAAATTGTTACATATGCATGATAATAATATGTGAAATGAACCATGCAAGGTCAGGAAGCACAAGTGGCTATTCAAGGCATGAAACTCTTGAAAAGAGGCATAAAATTCCTTTTTCTAGATTATAAAATTGCCTTCATGATTTAGCCATATTTGAACATCCTAAAACTAACTAGGGATAGGTATGATGATTGGAATGAGAGGGAAGGATTTCATACATGCATCTCCATGCATTGGTTGTAATTCTAATCATCTGGAAAAATCTAAAAATGAGCTATCACTACCTACACTATAAAAAATTCCTTTTTCAGTCACCCCTAACACTTAGCCTCAAAATTAGCTTCAATTTTCTTTGAAAATATATGATATGGAGTGGATGACACTTGGAAAGAATCTCCATGGCCTTAGACTACTTAGGTAGACCTTAAAAATCCACCCACTTGAAGTTTCCACACTTCTCACCATCTTGTCCACTATGCCAGTTTTGACTGGCTGATATGAAGTAGATAGTAAACACACTTAGGATTTTTTACAAGACATTAAATTTACATGGGGAGTTATCTTAAGTCTTAATCTTCCTTATAAAGTTTATTTCATCTCTTGAAACCTTTTATAACTTGCACAATGCACAAAATAGTAAAAAAAATACCCTATTTTTTACTCCACCCATACAATTTTATAAAACTCATCCTAATGGTAGGGATACTGAGTGGGTCTTCTACAAGGTCCAATAACTTTCATGGTCAAACTATTCCATTTGAGTAGCTTCCCATCCTCATTTCCTTCATTGGGTCACTAACAAGGGTTTAGGAAGGTTTTAAGCCAATTTCCACTGTTAAGATTTGTTCATGAAGGTTGGACATTGGAATTTCAAAATAATTCCATAATGTGATCCTCAATTCCCCTATCAACTTCACCAAACTTCTTAGATTCCCATGAATAGAATTCAAGGATATCTAAGCACTTCAACTTGGCCTATCAAGCTGGTTTTCTCATTTCTTGCATGCTTAAATTGTTTTTGAGCCAAAAGTGACTTTTTCAGGGGTTTATCTACATTATAATTGCTTATAAATGTCTATTATTAACTCATAATAATTCTCCAATCGATTATATATCTTTCCTAAGGTTAGAAATGAAAGTGACCTATCATTTGAAATCTAGGCCTAACCATGCTTAGTAGGCCTGAGTTGTCCTAAAACTCAAAAATGGATTCTCATGGCTTCCCCTACATACCAATAGCTTAGAAACATCTTTAGTGACCCCAAAAACATGATACAATAGGTTAAAATGCATATCTCATGTGAAAAGTGAAAGTGAATCTTCATTTGGATTCTAGTCTTAGCTATGCCTAGTAGCCCTGCCTGCAAGTTTGAGGTTTTAGACCTCCAAGATGAAATTGATAATTATATGGGATATTTATCATGTTGGTTTGGATTTCCCTTAGCTTCCTACACATTCCTACAATTTATAAACAACTCCTGGTTCATCCTTTATCTCCCATCTTAAGGACTGCAGGATTTATACATGAGGGGAGTGCTCTCTATCTGAGACAAAACAAAGGGAACTCCCCCTATTTTACCAATAAAACCAAATATTATAGATGTTTATCTTAGTTTTATAGACATTTTACAAAAAAATTCAACCTCTGATCATGCCTTCTACCCTTTCAACTCCTAAAAAACCAAAATAGACTGTGTGCAATGTTTAGAGTGTAGGCTATGTATGGCATTGTTAGAGCCTCCTTATTCTCCTATTTATCATATGAAAGAGCCTATTTAATTTTTTTTTATCATGATGTATTTATCTCCCATCCATTCATCACATTAGACTTTCATTTACCCTTTCACACACCTTGAGCTCTCAAGACTGTGTTTATTTTTTGAGTGTGTTTCCTTTAGGGGACAGTACCAATAGGTGTCCTACATAGTTGGAGCTTGATAAAATGTTTACATACCACCATAGAGTATCTTATGATTATATTATACCTTTTTTAACCCATTTATTTCATTTATATGTTATATCCTCATCAAGAAGCCCAAATTTTACTCTCTACCCCTCACATTCAAATACAGTTGATTGTGTGGGGTCATGTAGGTGAAAATATATGACCTAGGCTTTTATTGCATGATTTATGTCCTCATTGAATATATAAAAAACATGAAATATATATAATAATTAATTTTATGCCTTGGTTGAGGTCTATCACCAAGGTTATCTAGCCCAATATTTAATTTACCCTATAACCAGCCTGTAGGTGTACATTTTATGAGGAAAAGGAACCTGTAGGTAGTGTTGTAAGGTCAAACCCTGCATCTTGACTCATATGGATAACATTTGAACATAATTAGGATAATTTTAAACATTTAAGATAATTTATCATCAAGTCATGTCTAGTTGTTTAGCTTTTAGATGGAAAAGTCTCTTTTGGATCAAAATTTTGTAGATGACTCTGACTGAGTTTAGTGCATCAATTGGCAACTTTAGGCCTCTCAACAACTATCTTCCCTTAGATATATACCCTCAAAACCTTGAATATTTCCTCTCCTCTATGTATTATACAATATTAATTCACTAGGAGTGATAAAAAATCAAAATAACATTGTTGTAAGACCTCTTCAAAAGAGCTAGGTGCTCTATTTTCTCAGTTTAGGGATAGGTCCCTGTACCTAGTCATTACATTTTGAAAGTATATCTTCACTCCCATTTGAAAACCTATAATAAAAAATGGATATTAAATGATATATTCACCATAATAATACCTTCAATATATTTTCATCATCTATTTCAAAACCTCAAAATGGTTCCTCTGCTCTCTGTGGTACCACCTGGAGGTGGTTATTCTGATGTGTACAAACAATAAAGGAGGGTGTGGATAATGTGCATGTTTTTAAACTCTCATGAGTTTTAAACCTATCTAAATTCTCCCAATTAAATATTAATTATTAAAAGTATTTAAAACCACCACTAAGGCTTTCATCCTAGCATGACATCATCATTATATACATGTGTGTGCACCTTGAAAGATATGCAGGCAGTGAATAATGAAATGACCCCTGTCCCAAGGAAACTACCTTCATAGTCACTTGGTATCTTCATAAATACATATACATGGAATATTATGATGTTTTAGATCTCCAAACATGCTCACACACTTCATTTCAATGTTTGAAACCTTTCAATCACCTATAGGTGTAGATTCCAATGCTAGACTGTATGAAGGTGTTGTTTATGACTGTAACAATCCCTTATTATTGATAAATGAAAAGATTTTATTGATTATTAATAATATTATAATGTATTAAAACTTTTAAGACCAAATTCATGAATCTCATGGATGTGTTGAAGGCCTCACTTGGCTCACTAAGCTGATTGTGTATGCCAGTCATGGAGTAAACCATCTGTCTCTCAATTATGACTGCAACTCTATGGAGGATTGCTTGAAGAATGAACCTTAAATGATATGAGGTCAACATAAAATTTTAAATATTATAATAACATTATTTTCATCCCTTGGAATCATTGATAAATCATGAGGATCTTGAAAATGGTGAAAAATTGCATGCAATATAGAATAGTTCATTCACTTACAACCTAAGTTACTTGGCTTATCCAAAAACCTTGAAACATGAAACCAAACATGGGGAGAATGATGTAAATATGTACATGTACTTTGGAATCAATTCCAATAGCTGTATTGTAAGGAAATATCCAAACGAAAGTAAAACTTATAGGGTGCATGAAATAGTGAGCAAAAAAATATAGTCAACTTGTTAGAGATGATTCATAAATCATGGATTATCAATATTCAAAATATTTTTATGGAAATGAATCTATATAATTTTAATACCACCTCCCAAAGTAATTTGACCTAGAACCTCTTCTATTGACCATACCAAGCATGAACTTTCTGATCACTTCTGCATGTCTAGAAGGGCAAGAAAGGAGCATAATGGTTTTGAGAAAAGTGTGTCAAACATTGAGATGAGTTTGAGGAAGATGAATAGATGTTCCATGACCTTATCTCACATGTCACCTTCCCCCATGGGCTGTACAAGTACCAAACTTCTTTTTCAAGAAAAATACCCTTTCTTCTGAAGAACCTACCACTTTTTAGTTATCAAAAGTTGATTAAGGCATAATAGGACACATGGCATGTGACACAACCCTTTAAAACCTTCAAATTTCCCAAGGTGGTTGTAAAACTCATTTTATGCTTTATTTATGACCCCCAAATGACTCAAAATGATATAAGGATTAAAATGACTAATGACAAAGGATAATATAACATGAAATCACACTAAATGACATATAATACAACTTAAGACAAACACACACACACACACACATTAGACCCCTAAAACACTTAAAAATCAAGTTTTTACCTATAGGGGTCCTAATTTGACCTACAGGGTCAAATTTGGTCAAAAAGTAGTCCTTGAAAGATGCCAATGAGATAAAACAATAGTTAAAGTTTTTAATTGATCAAGATGTAATTCATCATATTTATCTTCCATGTGGTTATTTTATTATTTTAGTACCTAATTAATTTAACACATGGAGAATTTGTGTTGATTATATAACACTTAATAAGATAACCATCAAGAATATGTAGCCTCTTCCATAGATTGATAATCTTAATGATCAATTTCAACATATTAAATTTTTTAATAAGCTTGATTTTAAATCTAGGTATCACCAAGTGTATATTAATAAGGAGGACATTTTGAAAACAACATTTAAAATAAAGCACGGGTTGTATGAGTGGTTGGTTCTACCTTTAAGACTATGCAATGCATCAAATACCTTCATTTAGTTTATGAATGAAGAAATGAGGCCATTTAATGATTACTTTGTTATTGTATATTGGGATTATATTATTATTTTCAACATAAATTTTGATGAGCATCTTAAACAAGTTTTTTAATTTTGAAGGAGAATAAGTTAGTGTTGAATGAGAAGAAGAGTTTTCCCAACAATGTCTAGTCTTATTGTGGTATGTGTTTGGATGAGGAGTTGAGGATTGATCCAAAGAAGGTAGAGGCCATCATGAATTGGTCAAGACCATCCAATTTGACTAATACATTGAGATTTATAGGTGTAATCCAATATTTATGGAAGTTCATGAAGAAATTCTCTTCCATAGCTATACATTTGCATGCCATTATAATTGGTGGTAAGGCTTTTACTTGGTGTAAGAAGAAAATAATGTATTTGAGTTGTTCAAACATAAGATTAGCCATGCTCCAATTTTATCTTTGCCTAACTTGCACTTTCCTTTTGAATGGAAATGGATGCTAATCACTATGTTATGTGGGTTGTTTTGATTCAAGGAGTTGAGCCGATATGATACCATTTTGAGTTATTCCATGGTAGAATATTGAATTATTTTACATATGATAAATAATTATATGCTCTTGTTCAAGTGATTAAAAAATGGAATCACCATCTAATGGGTAAGGAGACTATTATCCATATAGATCACCGACATCTTCAATATTTTCAAGATCAAACTAAACTTAAGTAGGTTAGGCACTATAAATGAATGGGATTTTTGAAACAATTTCATCTAATTATTAAATATAACAAAGTGTGATTAATAAATTAGCTGACATGTTGTCAAGGCCTCTTTTAATTACAACCATAGGCATCATAAACTCTTCTTGAGACTTTTATGTATGAATTTTATGTACAGGGATATGAGTATGATGTAGATTTTGGAGAGCTATTTATTCAAGTAGGAAAGTCCCAAGGTGTAGGGATTGAAACCAAGGAGCATTATTATCTTCAAGATGGATTACTATAAAAGCTGGGTAAACTTTGTGTACCCAAGAAGGAAAGAGTTCAACCAATGAAGGAGGCACATACTTCAAAATTTGAAGTTAATTTTGGTGTTACAAACACTATTTGTCATTTATAGAGGTATGTTTATTGGCCTAATATGTAAGTTAATGTTATCAGCTTAATAAGAGGCTATGTTTTATGTAATAAAAGCAAGCCTAGTAACATAAATTTGGGTTTATATATGCCATTACCGGTTCCTTATAGGCCATGATAAATCTTTTCCATGGATTTTATTCATAGGTTGCCTAAGTTAAGTAAGGGACATGACTATATCTTTATGGTTGTGGTCTAGTTTAGTAAGATGTGTATTATTTTTCCTTGTAAGAAGACCCTCAAAAGAAGTGATGCAACTGAGTTATTTTTTACTAATGTGTGGGTTCACTTCACCTTCCATGGTTATATTATTTCAGATCAGGACTCAAGGTTTCTTGGGAAGTTTTAGTCCACATTGTGGGAGAATGGTACTAAGCTAAAATGGTTTACCACTTTTTACCCATAAATCGATGGGCAGACTAAGGTTGTGAATATAACATTGGTGTAACTATTGAGAGGGTATAATAGGAATCACCTTAAGACATGGGATGAAAATTTGGTGTATATTCAACATTTTTATAAATTTTTCTACCAATAAATATATTTTTTAAACTTATTTTGGATACTTAACTCCAATTGCATTTGATATTATTTTGAAACATACATACAAAGGCAATGAGAAAGTGGATCCTGAGGTTCACAAGGTTAAGAAATTCATTGATAAAAGTTAACTTATTAACCTTTAAGTGCAAGAGAGGTTGAAGGAGTATCAAGATAAATACAAAGCAAGATATGATTAGCATATGACTAAGCACAATTTCCTTTTTGGTGACAAGATATAGTTATACTTAAGTAGAGAAAGGATCCAAGCTACATCTATGAATATTAAGACACTAAGGTATGGTCCATTTGAAATTATGGGACAAGTGGGAAAGAATTATTTTAGACTTGATTTTCCTCCTTATATGAATATTTATTAAACTATTATTGTTGAGAACTTACGTATTTTTGAGATCTCTATGCTAGACAATGAAGATGAAGGGTTGTTACCTTTCATTGAAGATCTCACCCTGATAATCAATTTAAATTAGAGGAATATGCTATTTTATAGAAGGAAAGGATAACATAAAGAGGAGTGAAAGAATCTTAGATGACTGGGTTAAAATGACAGCTACCCATAAAGGCCAAATGGTATTCTAAAGAATATGTGGGGAATAAATTTCCTCACCTACAAAATTCATAAATGTTTTAGGACTTAAAAACCTCAAATTGGGAAGGTATGATCCAAAAATGGACCTTATTGAATGTTATTGGTACTAATTGATTCCATTATGCCTGATTGTATGTAACATGATTATAATACAATAATGTAAGACACTTCATGCTCAATAATTCATTTCAGTGACAAAAAATAGTATGTTGATGATCCATACACCTTCACATTAATCAGATAGGGATTTATTAAATCTCTAAACTTTATGATTTTTATTAGAGGATGAATCTACGCGAGTTTATAAAGTGATGGTGTTGTGTGATTATGTAATCTCCCTACTCTAATTGATAAAGATGTCACCGCTAGAATTTATAGGTGATGTTTATATAATTGCCCATCTTCATACTCTAGTGATTTTTTCACCATTCAAAACATGAAAAAAATGAATGGTTGCAAACATTCCCTATCTTAATGATAGTTTATTTTAGTTCCTTGGTGAGATCTAGGGTTGAGAGGGCCTATTTATGGGTCTTGAAAAATTAGATAACACATGTGATAGGCAATGAGTTGTAAGGAATTTGTGTTCACATCATTCTTGGTGAGATTGAGTCTTCTTTTTGGTTTGTTAATTGTTGTTGGTTATATATGATTAGTTCAAGTGTATGGGAGTTATGAAATGGTTCTTAAAAGTCTATAGCATAGTTTTAATATAAGTCTAGATATAATGGTATTGAATATTCTATCCATATAGGCCAATTTGGTATTACTTTGTATAATTTATAGAACATAGTGGAAAGGAAGTGTGCTTGCTCACCTGCTAGAGTTTTTCCCACATTGTGTTTCTCCAGGGTAACTTGTGTCAAATGCATTTGATTATCACTTTTCTCTATGTTTATGTTAATTAGGTTTATAATTTATTTCCTAAACATTTTTTCAATTATGTTTTTCATATAATAGTCTTAGAATCAATTATTAGCAAACTATTTGTGTTGTATATGTCTTGATGAAGCTAAGAGTGGAATATCCACCTAGTTTACAAATCATATACTTTTAAGATAAGGTGAATATCACTTTTCATTCCCATCAATTGAAAATGGGTGGTATATTAGTGGGGGCACATCATATATACATGATTCCACATACATATATTTGACATAATTTATAGAATTTAGATATATAAGGACATAATATTATACATTTGACACATACTTGGGACAAAGTTTTTCAAATTTGTTACACATATTATACATAATTTACAAATCAGAGGTTAAATTTTGATAGATACTTTAGCTTGAGACACATTTGAGGTGCATATGCCATATAAATGTACCAAATTTTATCTAGGAAGATCTCCAATTTTGACACCTTCATATGGTTTGAAATATTTTTGAAACCATCCTAGCAATGTAGAGATCCTCAATAGCTTTCCAATGCTTTTTGAATGGATTCATTTTGACACCAGAAGCAAAACATCTTTAGTATATTTAAGATATGTTGTAGGGGATGGTAAACTAAAAATGTATCCCTCTAAGATTGAATCCATAATGAAATGGCCAAATCCTAATGATGTAACTATAGTTAGAAGCTTCCTAGAGGTAGTTCAATATTGGAGGAAGTTTATTTCTAACTTTTCATTGATTGCATCTCTTGTGCATGCTTTGACAAGTACCAAACAAGTATTTTAGTGAGAAGGCAAGCATCAGAAAGCCTTTGACATGATGAAATAAAATATAATCACAACCCAAGTGTTATCACTTCCATATTTACAATAAAAATTCAAGATTGAAACTGATGCAAGTGATTATGCCATGAGTGTAGTTTTGATGTAGAAGCAAAAGCTTGTTTGTTACCATTATGAAACCTTCACATGTGTGGTAAAGAGATATAATACCTATGATAAAGAGTTTTATGATTTGGTTGAAAGTGTGAAAAATGGAAGCATTAATTAATGGGGAAAGAGACAATCATCCATACATATCACCAACCTTTACAATATCTTCAATCAAAATCAAAGTTACAACAATCAAGGCACTTATGTTGGATGGGATTTATATAATAATTCCATTTTGTAGTTAGATATAAGAAAGGTACACAAAAAAGGTAGCTAATATTCTTTTAATACCTCCTATTACGACATCTAATGTCTTACAACATAGCTCTTTGATGTATGAAAGTTATAAGGAATAATATGCTAGAGATGCTGATTTTAAGGATGTCTATGAAGATCTAACCCATGGAAAGCAGGTAGAAAAATTGGACTATCACATGCATGATGGATTACTGTATCATCTTGGTAAGTTATGCATTCTACAAGATGAAATAGTCTATCTGATTAGGTAAGCACATACTTCTCTTGTTTCAGGTCATTTTGGCATTGGGAAAATAGTTATATAGTTGTGAAGATTTTTTTATTGGCATGGGATGTTTGAAAATGTATATCAAATATGTTAAATGTGTTATCATTGTTTATTTTGAATTCTCATGTTCATTTTTCTTACCAATTCTTGTAGAATTTGAAAGTTGGGTAGAGAGGCAATCCATTGAGAGATAACTCCAAGCAGAGGTTATCCAAGTCAAATTTTGGAGTATGAAAATAGTAGAGAGATATGCTGATAAACATCACTAACATAAAGATGAGCTGAAGTGTTCTTCCAAGAGGAAGATGAAGTGGTATCAACATGAAAGGTTCTCCATGGTGAGTAGCACTCAATAAAAGCATTGTTACTTTATGGATATATATTAGCATCCAATTATATTTCATTGAACTTTATTTCTTTTAATGTATGCACGTGCAATTGTATGTATGCACATTTTTTAAAGACCCAAGTTTGGGAAACATTTATAAATGGAGTTATTCTTAAACACATGTATATTGTATTTAGATTGTAGGACCTCAAAAAGGGCAAATTGTAAAAGTGGTGACCTATTATAATACTTCTTAATAAGAAATATATTATTTTTACCCTTATTAAAAAATTGAATAACATGGAGAATGACAACATCTCAATTGGGGGAGTTTCAAACATTACAGAGGCTAAAATAATTTGTTGAGGATAATATCAATACATCAAGAGTGTAAAAAGGTCAATTAATAGAGATAGAAAGGTGTCATGAACACTCTTCGTCACCTAGGTTTGCAGAATCTAGTTTGGACAGTCAACCTCAAATAGAGAGAATTGAATTACTGTCATACATGCCGACATATTCTAAGATATAGCCCATATTTTTGGAGAATCTACAAATTTCATCCCTTTTTTAAGGGATAAGAGTGGGTGATTGTGGGAGATAGATGCCAATTGAACCTAAGAGCTCCTCTATAAAGAATAGCCCCATAATTGGGAGAGATAGTCATTGATGATCATGAATCAAGGAGAGAATGGTCAAGTTAATTTTGTTGATATTTTGCTCCTAAATACTTGAAAATTTATAGGAAGAGGTTATGCTTGATAGAAGAGAGAAAAAACTAGAAAATGAGAGAGTTGTACCTTTAGTATTTTTTGAGAATGAATAATTTTTGTGGACCAAAAGTTATTTTTAGTGGACCAAAAGTCTTTTTAGTGGAAAGTTATGATATGGGATTATATACACTTTATACAGCTTCATATGGTCTACAATATTTCCAAAACCATCTTCATAATGTAGATCTCATGAATAACTTTCTGACACTTTTTGAATAGAGTTGTTTCAAAACTGAGAGCAAAAGATATGGCCAATTGAAGTTTTGTGACAAATTATTATAAGTGGAAAAAGGGGTACAATTTGTGGACATGGAACAATGAAAATGTGACACATGCTAGTCCATAAAATGTGGTATTTTGATCATGCAAAAGTAAATTAGATTTGGTTTTTCACCTCTAGTCTTTAACAGTCGAATAGGGGGTCCATTTTTTATCAGGAAAGGGACTCCATCACCTTGTCATCATTGCCTCATGGACGAGCTCATGAATGAGCCAACTCACCATGGGAACAAGTCACATTTCCAATATCCATACATATTGCCAAGTAACTTAATGTGGAGTGCAATAACTGACACATTGGCCAAGTCATATTTCTATGTCACAGTACCACATAAAATGTGATATAACAAAATGAGTTTTAAGGCTTTAAAAAACCTATGTCATCCTCATCCTCATAAACATGGGATTAAATTCCCATCCAAAGTTTTATTTAACCACATTAGACAAAAAATGAAAAAGCCTTAATAAAAGGCTATGTGGGATAATATCCTTAATATGGGATATGGATAAGCCTTAAATGGGATATATCCTATAAAGTTTGGTTAAGCCTTATCGAAAGGAAATTTTTTTGTTTTTATCCCCATAATATGGGATTTTTTTGAGGAAAAAATTAAATAAAAGGATAATATGGAAATACTTGAAATTAGGGCCCAAAAATATTATAAAAGGACCTTCACCATATACATTTGAATACACACACGCTTGATGTGAAGTTTGGGAAGCTTGAGCATTTGAGTGATATTGAAGCTTTGTATTTGTGAGAATATAAGATTTTGGCTTTTAAGGCCTATAAAGTTGTTTTTCCCTTGTAAAGGAGAGAACCTACCCTTTATTGGGAGAAAATTTTAGCCTTTCGTAAAATCAAAATTAATGGAACAATTCATTGATTAAATGAACCTAGAGGCAGTCTATCAGGGATGAACTCCATTATCTATTGGTTTGCATTTATCTCAATTTTATTAATTATTTGTATTTATTATAAATTTTAATGATAATTTTAATTATTATGTCAATTTTTAAGTTAAATGATAGGAAATTGAGAAATTGATAAAGTATCTAGTTGTGGAGAAAACTGAGTCAGTTTTATTATGTCCATTTTTGAATCAAAATCACAAATACACTATTCATTCACCAAACTTACCAAGATGCACCATTTAATATTTTATCTACTATAATAGTTGAAACCTTTGATTAGTGTGATTTATATTCAACATTATCGATGGGCTTGGAACTAATTCTATTTATGGCAGGTTGATATGGTTACACAATTTGAATTGGGATAAATTGAATAGATTATATTTTCACTTGAGTTATGCTATTGAGATTCAATGCTCTTGATAGACCTGACACAACTAACCCTTATAATATATTGGAGGCATGATCACCCTCCAATTCCACTATTTACATCACCAAGGTTCAATTGTGAACCTCTTTCTAATGCTTCAAATAGGAAGCATCATTATCAAAATAAACTATCAAAGGGCAACTTAGTTGCACTGACACATATGCACTCCTCCCTTGCTCTATTTTATTTCAAGTAATTTCAAATCATTCATTTTTAGATTATATGATATAATTAAACCTATAACTTGCTCTTGGTTTTAGATCATACAAATAAAACAAATTTAAATATGCCTTATGTTAAATAAAGATGTGTTGCACACAACATGGTACACATTTGTTTATTTTAGCCTATTATTTTCATCCTTATGTATAACTCGATTAGGGAGGAATGTATATACTCATATATTTATTTATATGTTAAAATACTCTTGTACATTTGGAAAATATCAATCATGGCTCTACCCTTTAGTTATTGACTTGCCTTACTATCAAAAGGTTCATGTTCACCATCTCACTATGCTTAAATGATTATTTTATAGTCCAAAAATGATATTATGATTACACAAATCACATGTATCCCACAATATGATTAACACCTGATATATATCCTTCACTATTAGTTACATAATTTTAAAATCTTTATATCTTCTTGGACACTTGCATTAATACTTGGACATTAATGTTGATGCTAGTGTACCTGATCCAAAGCAGGTGTCCATACCTTAAAAAAACTCAAAATTGTAAATATTTCAATATGTACGGGTCAAAATATTTATTTCCTTTAACCCTTATGTGATAAATATTTCAAAAGGTATGGTATAAATACAAGTTAAATCCAACTCATTATTTAGCTAGCAAGCACCTCTCAAGCTTACACTACATTACTAAAAATAAGTTGTAAACTAAGCTATTCTACCCTATTCTTTATTATTTAAAAATTAATCATATGAAAAATCTTATTATAGGTATGAAACATCAAAATAAAAACCTATGATAAATATATTCCTAGTTATAAGCTAGATCACTACATGCACTAACATATAACATATTACATCATTGTTCACACACAAGCCCACATAAATGGTAGAAATACATTGGTCTGAGGCTCTCTTCAGAGTATATGGATATGTAGGTATTTCTCACTAATATAGGGGTATTTTATGTCATAATGAGTTCACTTGAGCCCATTATCCCCTATATTTCAAGGTGGCATGCTCAAATTATAGGATTTAAGGTTTTGATCAAAATAGTGATATCAAGAACCTATGAGCATGATTTGAACAAATAATATAAAAGAAAAAATTCAACCCTAACAAGAACAAGTGAAATATTAGAAAAGAGTCAATATTTTGTACAAGACACTAGTGGTAGAATCCAGACACTAGCATCAACACTAGTGTCCATAGGGAAACACAAGTGTCTAGGCTAAAAAAAAGAAAATATTCAAAATATGATAGTGGGATCTAAATCTTTAGATAATACACTTCTGTAACTACACTACTTAGATTTAGTTGCAAATAATTTCATAAGCTAAGTATCATTTATCCTTTGTATTGCTATTATCAACATATTAAATGTTATATTTTTCATATTTGGCATGCACTTAGATTCAGTATATCTCATTAGAATATCATTATAATCTAAATTAACTTAATTAGAATAATTTTTAAAATTACTTAATCCTAATTTGATTAAGCCACTCTATTTCATATTAATCCTTATTTATAAAAAGGGCTAAACATTGGTCTATTAGTCTTCCCAAATTTTTATTTCTACATATACTAGGAATGGGGTGGGCTGATTTGTAAAACTTCATGAGAGATATGTCAAGGATTATCCTTCTTATTTCCAACTTCATGTCACCATCATATTATCACATTTGTCCTCCATATTATATGTACCCATCTTGTGACCTTCTTTTCCCTTGGTCTCTACATAGATGACATCATATGCCCAATTGAGGAGATCATGTAGTTACCCTATTTTGGTTGACTTCATCAATTGGGTCATTGATGTACTAATTTTTCTGGATATATTTGTATGTTATTAATTAGGTAGATAATTTCAACTAAAACTAAGTTTTGAATTTTATGGTTTGTTTCATACTTATAGAACTCCCATTGTCATGTCTAAACATAATGAATGAACCATTCACTTTAATTATGTATGGAAATAAACCATAAGAATAAAAGTAGGATTTAGGGTTAAGAGGAGATTACACCAAGGAATACAAGTTAGCACAAAGGCATTGAAAAACCCAAGCATAAGGGTTGAATTGACAAGATATAGTAAGTATATAGAGTCCCTAAATTTCTTCTACTCAGGGGTTCCCCTAGACATCTTGACTTCACCCACAAACATCTCTCAAAAAGTGATACAATCCAAGGGGAAATTATTTCATTAACAAGTCAACTAAATTTAAGTATCCCTAGCTCTAACCTATCATTATTTTGTGATTTGGTTGATATTTTGGATGTCACATGTCTCATATATTAGATAGTGAAGTACATGATTATTTTTTTATTAATATCTTTTACATTATTGTTACTCATATATTTTTATTTACTTCCTAGTGGAATTTACTACTTATAAAACTTGATTTACCACCTAGTGGCACCTTTAGTTTACATAACTCTTACTTTACCATCTAGTATAATTTTTATAACACTTTTTTAACCACCTTGTGGTACCCTTAAATTATAAAGCTCTTGCTTTAGTGTCTAAGGAAACCCAAAATATAATAATGTCCTCTATCTTATATCCATTTAGAAATTATACGTGTAGATACCCCTTATATATCGATTCAAACTTCATTTGTACCTGACACTTGTCTATAGCCTCTAATTGCTTTGTGGACCAAAATATCATCTTTGTATGTTTTAGAATGTATTTTACCATTTTTATTCATAGTATCCTTAAATTATCGAGACCCATTTTTAGGCCCAATACATTTTGGTGAAATTGATGTGAATCTTATCCCACTATTGATTAGGTTATTTACACATTTTATTTCACATTTATAGCTTTTAAGTTGAATATATTATTTTCATAACCAAATTTATAAGAATTTATCTCTTACTAAAATTATCTTCCTATATAAATCATAAATATTATTTTCCCCATTCCTATTGGAAAATATCTAAGATACCCAAATGAAGGCCTATAAAAAGGATCCCTTCTCCCAAGCACAAGAACACAAAAATGTGGATTGCAATATGGTTTTGAATAAGACAAAGCAGACCATAATTATTCCTCCTAAGGTCAATACTATATCTTTAACAAATGAAATTAAAATGCCACCCCATGAGGGTAGTTAGCATGAAGGATATCAAGAAGACTATGTTGATGTTACTTCCAAAATGCAACAATATATACAATAAAACCTTCAACATTCAAGAAAATCCAAACTCTTATGATATCTTGTCTTAATACCACCTAATACTACATAAAACCTTTTCTCAAGGATGGGGGAAAGATATGATAACAACATGACTTTCTATATCATTTATTCATCCATAATTCTCTCAATTATGACCACCATGGTAGGTGTTAAAAATATCACCTTGTCCCCTAAAGCTAATACTAATTCTCAATAAAACCCATATATTCTAGTAGATCACACCCAAATGATCATGCAAATTTTAGGGCCCACATGAAAATATTGAGTCCAAACCAATTCATGAAAATGCAAATTAAACTTATGAAATTTTAAAATAGACCTAAAAAATACATTAGGGATCACTTAATCAATGTCCACTCCCTCTCCCATAATAGATTCTAAAGGGAACCCAATTCCAAAACCTCACATTCACAATAAGTTCCTTCAAAACTTATAAAATGAGTACTTAGCAAATTAAACTTATGAAAATTTAAAATAAACCTAAAAAATACATTAGGGATCACTTAATAAATTTCCACTCTCTCTCCCATAATGGATTCTAAAGGGAACCCAATCCCAAAACCTCACATTCATAATAAGTTCTTTCAAAACTTATAAAATGCCACCCCCTGAGGGTAGTAAGCATGAAGGATAATAAGAAGACTATATTGATGTTACTTCCAAAATGCAACAATATATACAATAAAACCTTGAACATTTAGGAAAATTCCCCAAGGAAATCCAAACTCTTATGATATCTTGTCTTAATACCACCTAATACTATGGAAAACCTTTTCTCAAGGATGGGGGAAAGATATGATAACAACATGACTTTCTATATCATTTCTTCATCCATA
This sequence comes from Torreya grandis, assembly GCA_037957365.1. Classification (NCBI taxonomy): domain Eukaryota; kingdom Viridiplantae; phylum Streptophyta; class Pinopsida; order Cupressales; family Taxaceae; genus Torreya; species Torreya grandis. Next base: position 1,017,251 of record JARHVA010001319.1, read on the forward strand.
ATTCTCTCAATTATGACCACCATGGTAGGTGTTAAAAATAACACCTTGTCCCCTAAAGCCAATACTAATTCTCAATAAAACCCATATACTCTAGTAGATCACACCCAAATGATCATGCAAATTTTAGGGCCCACATGAAAATATTGAGTCCTAACCAATTCATGAAAATGCAAATTAAACTTATGAAAATTTAAAATAGACCTAAAAAATACATTAGGGATCACTTAATCAATGTTCACTCTCTCTCCCATAATGGATTCTAAAGGGAACCCAATTCCAAAACCTCACATTCACAATAAGTTCCTTTAAAACTTATAAAATGAGTACTTAGCTCCCTGCATACTAGCCATGGACATTAGAGAAATAACTCCCACCATATGAATGGGTCGATTGACCCTAATTTACATATTAAAGACTTTGTAAATATCTACAAATATTGTCTCAAAAAAACACTATGTGACTATCAAACTATTAGCTTAAACTCTAACTAATGATGCTTTACAAAGATATAATCAACTCAAACCTCAGTCCATTAGTTTAATACCCAAAAATTATGCTAGTTTTGTTGACTTTAATTTTTTTAGCAGTCAACCAATTGACCTATTCACCTAATGTAAAGGTTAAAATGGAATCGAACAGGTTATAATGTGACTAAACCTAGGAACTAATGACCCATCTCAAGCATGAAGGGTAGTTTAAACTATTAAGATCAATTAAGATCTTATGGGAAAATTAAAAAGCTAACAGACCTAAGTATTTTGAATCATTACCTATGTTGTAATTAACCCATAATATAAATGAACTATTGATGAATTGTATCAAAAATAAGTTAAAGACGTAAAAATAAAATTAATCTACACTATGATTGATTTACTAACGAAAATAATTATTGAATAAACTATATAAAATGGTGAATTAAAAGAATAATACATTTTAAATTTACTATGTTATTATCTCATTTAAGGAGAAAGGACAATTGAAAAATTATTTCTAATTATACTTTAAAGGTTAAAAATCTAATCTATGTTATTATTGACTTAAATATCGTAAACACTATTGAAGAATGCTCATTAATAATAAGACAAAATAACTTAAATCAATCTGTAATATAAAATATAATAAAGCTTTTTAATGATGAGTACCATGAATAAGTTCTCCCATATATATGTATTGATATCAAACATCAACAAGAAGAACTAAACTAAAATATTAATGGAAGATAACCACACCAAGAAAGATTGTTGGAAGCAAGACTAAGCTAAAAAGAGATGAAATGTGAAAGAACTGGATTAAAGACTAACACCATAATATTAACTATATTAAATACTAAATTAAAGTACATAAATGTACACATTATATTCACATAGAAAAAATAGAGATCAATCAAAAATTATATTGAACTCACTTCTGAATATAATCATTCATTAGAGAATAACTAATTTGATTAGAAATACTAAAAAATATTGATTACAACTTATAGAAAACAAGAAAATGTCATGTATATTGAACATGAAGTGTTCATTAATTGATATAAATTATTGAAACAAATTTCAAGCGTGCAACTGTAAACATATTATAGTCACCAAAAAATATTACCAAAGTAACAATCAAGTAATCAAATTGATTAGACAACATAACCTAGATATACCTAATATAATTTAAGATGAATATTGAACTATTTGAGAAAGTTAAATTTTTATTATTTTAATCGTATCTTAACTCAATATTTTATTCTCACAAATCATGAAAATCAAGAGACAAGCAAAAATATTAGAGCTCTTCTATACATGTGTGACCTCTTTGTAAATGAATCCTCCAAATATTTAAGTACCTTCAATTAGTTTTATTGGAGAGTTGTCAATGATTTCATTGTGATGTCATGGAGGTGTCCTTATGAGTGGATGAAGTGCCTTGATAGTCTAAGTGACAATGACAAAGTGTGCAATGTGCTTATTCTAGTATGCTTGAAGTTGGCTTGGTTGATCTTCTATTTTGGCATGGTTAGAGATGACCAAGGATAAGTATGGTAATTTGAGCATGTGAACAAGGTACCTTATATTTTTTATATGCTTTTATTACTTATTTGTATGATTCAAATTCACCTGATTCATCATAGTTCTCATCTAGACATTTTGGGTCCAATAGCAAAAAATCTAAGTAGGTAGTTTGTTGACTTCACCATTACCACATGTGAATGAGTCAGGGGGAGTTGGTCTTATGGTTATGATCACATTAGTACATATTTTATATTCACTAAATCTTAGTTCATGCACCTAAATGCATCAAAATATATGTAAGTGCAAAGTTGGGCTCTCAGGCAATTTGACAGTGTTTTCCCATACTTAGCCAAATTTGCATGAAGCAAGAAAGAACCGAGTAAGCAATTTGGTGATGGAGTATCTCACATGTGTGGATGTTTCAAGAAAATTTGATCATATTTTATTTTTATTTTTGTGCCTAGTTGGTTTGTGCTAATTTTATATCATGCACCAAAGCACAGTAAAAGATATGCAAGTGCAAAGTTGGCTTTCCAGGCAATTCTTGACATTATTGGCTCTGTGATAGATAAATCTGAGGAGGCATTTTAATGTCATTATATCTCACATGTGTGAGGGTTAAATTATTATATTAACACATGGTTGTATTTTAATATGTGAAGATATCATATGATCTAAATTTGAGAACATGCGAGTATACGAAGTAAAAGATATGACTATGCAAATTTGGTGTTCCAGGCAAATAAGCAATGGTCCCCATACTTGGTCATTTTTGAGCAAGGGTAAATACCAAGATCAAATGGAGATCCTAAAAATAATATGAGATCATAAATATTTATCTAATGATGTGCACTATTTGATAAAGACCTGGCTAATTCATAGAGATTGGTGGTGCTTGAGAACTCATACATCTAGATCTACGATGCACAACAAGTCAAAGAGGTCAAAGTGTTCAAAGTTTAACATCAATCAGAGTTAAATATATATCTTATTTAAATATCAATGGTGAGAGGGTGTTTATACTGATTGAGATCAATGGTGCACATTAAATTCAAGAGATCAAAGTGATAACTATTTAACATTGTTAAAGATCGAGCTACATACAGAAGATTGACAGAGCACATTGAGTCAATATTGTAAGAGTGCAGAAGATGAGGTCAACATGTTCAAGGTTTAACATTTGGGAATTGGTGAACTATGTATTAAATTTCATATAATATTGATAATGCATGTTTATCTAAGCAACAAGGACACAAGATGCAAGCATTGTGTTCAAGTTTAACTGTGACCATTGGCATTTTAATATTTGAATTTTGAAAAAGAAAGATCAATGTTTGGTTTTTAATCTATATCTTTTGATCCAAGATGAATTTTATCATACAATAAAAAAAAGTGGTAGAGGAATCGAAGGCACATCTAGCAATATGTATTTGAAGGTCTAAATGTATGTATAGATAAAGGTATTGAGCTCCAAATTTGACTATGTTTTACAAGTAACCCAAAAAGGGTAATTGAGATCATTCTGATGTTGTTTCAATTTTTAATGATGAATTCGATATTGAATAATATTTTAGACTCCATGAGTACTATTTGTGTGCATTATTAAGATTTTACCAATCATATACAATATAAACAAAGTTTTAGAAGTTGATTGGGTGTTTGTTCATGGTGATTGTATGTATAAAATGTTGTTTGAGCAATTTGTGCTTAAGAAAAAGGGTACTATGATGGATATGGGAACTTAAGGAGCACATATAGATCATGTGGCATGGGTTCATGAGTTGGAAAGTGTTCCTATGTTCTTATTTTGCTTGGATAAGTGTCAAAGAGGTGAATGGGTCATCATATGACCTAAAAGTGGCTTACACCTATTTGAAAGTGGATTATACTTAAGTGTGACCCATGTGAGATGACTTAAATATGAAGGCATGTATTGTGTTTGAAAAGGAAAGATTTTGATCTTGTTTTCTAGGATTTTGGAAGACTTGAGAGAGAGATAAGTGTAAGGTGTATGTGAGAGTTATGGAGGGAAGGAGAGGTAGAGTGCCCAATTGATGAGTTAATGAGTAGAGTAGATTAATGACTATGTGTATGACCTATAGGTCACATTTATGATATTATAAAAGTAATCTTGTAGTTGAATGATATGAGAAGAGGTCTGGGTGTACATATGAGGACTATTTGAGTGAAGAAGAGAGATTGTGGCATGCCTATGTGAGAGGCCTATATGAGATAGAGAGAGAGTTTGTGCAGGGGTTAGATAAATATAAATCCATCATAAAGTTTTGAATACATCAGTTCTAAAGTGGAGGTTTCACTTCAAGGAGGGTCTAAAGGACTTGATCTACCTTAGGGACAATTTCTCCTTGTGAAATAAATGTTTCACTAAATGCATTTGGTCAGGAGGATATGATCAAGGTTTTTTGGTCTAAAGGAGTTGACCAGTATCTTATTTATAATTTTTATAGAATAGTAGTCCATGTGTTTTAGGCTTAAGAGTGGGTTTTATTATCGATGAGGGTTTCCCATAGGAACTATGTGTTATGTGTTTGATCTTGTGTATGCATTGAATGAATGAGCTGTCTTGTTAATGTTGCTTGATCAAGTTGATCTATGCCAATTATTTAATATTATGAAAGGTTTGAAATTAAAATTGAAATATTTGGGCTCACTAATTCACCCCCCCTCTCATTGATTTTACCTTTAACAATTGGTATCAGAGTAGGTCCTTTGGTAAAGGCTTAACAACTTGAAGGTTATCCAAGGTACAATATGGGTAGTCATCAAAGAGGTTCTCTACTAAGCAAGCAATGATATTTAATCGATCCAATTATGATTTTTGGAGTGCAAGGATGAGGACATACATTATGTCCCTAGGGTTTGAAGTATGTAAATTTGTTGTGGATGCTTATGTTGCTCCTACTAGCCCTCCACCTAGTGCTATAGATAAGAAGTTGTTTGAGAACAATTCCAAGGCAATGAATTCTATCACTTGTGGTCTTTTAGAGACTGAATACACCAAGGTAATCCATTGTAAATATGCTAAATAAATATGGGACAAAATTCATATCATATATGAAGGAGATTCAAAGGTTAATATTGCTAAGTTACAGATTCACAAAAGGCAATTTGAAAGTCTCAAGATGGATGAAGAAGATTTTATGGCATTCTTTCTGCAAAGAGTTGATGAGATTGTGAACATTATCAGAGGTCTTGGAGAGAACCTTGAATATGACACTATAGTTAAAAATTTATTAAGGTCTCTATCCCTCAAGTTTGATCCAAAAGTTTCAACTATAGAATAAATTCATGATTTTACTCAGTTGAAGATGGATCAATTGCATGACACCCTTATTGCCTATGAGATGAGAAAGAATGATGATATACCACCAAAGAATGAAGCAACATTCAAGATAGAAATGAAGCCAAAGAATAAGTTCCAAGGTAAGAAACCCAATGAGGATGACATTTTTGATATAGACGAGGATGAACAAATTGCTTTGATTGAAGGAAATTAAGAACATGTTCAGGCAAGTATAAAGGTAAACTACCCATCAAATGCTTCAATTGTGGTGAGATAGGACATTTAGCTAATAAGTACCCTCATAAGTATAAGAAGGATGATGATGAAGAGAATGATCAAGGTCATGATGATGTCAATAGATCATTCAAATTTGATAAAAGCAAAAAGGGATTCAAAATGTTTGACAACAACAAAAAGTACTTCAAAGACAAGAAGAGTCTATACACCGAAAAAGATTGTAGTTCATCAGATGAGAGTGAAGTAAGTGATTCAAAATATGATCATGAAGATGATGGTCCTGCTGAAGATGAAGATTTTTTCATGGCTAAGGAAGGTAGTTACTCACATCAAAAGGAGTCTACTTGGAACGATTCATATGATGATGAAGATGAGGTGGACTATGAGACTACATTGATAAATGCTCATGAAGAACTGAAGATTGAAAAGAAGATCAATAAGAAGATGAAATCTAAACTTCAAGATTTTAAGGATAAATTCAGTGTGTTTGAGGCAAGAATGGATGAAGATGCCAAAGAGCATGAAGCTATGGTCAAACATCTTAGCTGTCAATTGGAAGTCCTTTCTACAAGTTTGAAAGCAAAAAAATATGAATGTTCAAGGTATGTAATTGAAAATGAGTCATTGAGATCTAAGTTAGAGAAGACATATAGTAAGGTGAAGTCATTTGTTATATTTGAAAAGAGCTCAAGTTATCTAGACAATATTCTAAATGATCAAAATCGTGAAAATGATAAGACTGGTCTTGGATATAAATAAGAACCAAAGACTGCAACTCAAGACAAGATGAAGACTAATGTGAACAAGGATAATCAAAATTTGAAGACAAATAATTAGACAAGGAATGAAGGTGATGACATAATGAATACAAAATAGATTAGACAACTAAATGCCATGAGTTATGCAAGTTTCAATGGTTACTATTTCACATGTAATCAATTTGGTCATAATGCTAGAGAATGCAAGAGACCTATTATAAATGAGTTTGCATGGGACTATGATGGAGGTCATCAATCAAAAGGTATAATCAAGGTTGAGTGATTCAAATTTCATGATGTGGGACACTTTTTAAAATATTTTACGAATAAGGTAAGATAGGCTAAGTCTTCATCAAGGAGTATAGTTTGCTACAACTGTGAACAAAGAGGTCACATTATTAGATTCTAAAAGCAAAGGCCATTAAATAAAAATAAGTTAAATAAGGCTCAAAGAGTGCAAATAAAGAGGAAAGTTAACTAATGAAAACCAAAGGTGAGTCATGATGAGTCTGCAGGTCCAAGTAATCTATTTCCTATGGTGGAGAATGATATAAAAGGAGAAGAGTGCCAAGGGCTCTCATTGTCTGCTCATATTGAGAATGAAGAGACCAAGCTTAAGGAGAAGACCAAGGTATTGGTTGAGGCTAGTTCTTAGGTAAGTATGGAACCAAGTGAACATGCTAGTATTTATGAGTAAGTTTTATTCAAAGAACATCAATTGTTAGTGCCTAGTGATGAGGTTTAGAATTACAAGGTTGATTCCTCAAATGAAAAGGTATGTCAAGATTCCATAGTTGCTCCATATTTTATCAATTCTATCTTAGAATAGAAGGAGAGTGATATAGAAAAGGAACTAGTTTCCATAGTTTATAATAAGAAAAATAACAAGAGTAAGAAATCTTATAGCTATAAGAGGATTCTAGTGGTTACTGAGGATATGTGGGCCACTCTTGGCTTCACTTTGTTTTAGTGCATTATTTTGTAAATATTTCTCTGTCTATTCTTTTTAATAGAATCCTTTCAAGTGGATAATCAAGTGTTGTTGTGGTGTTCTTCAGATGATCATAGAAGGCTAGAGATGAGTGTTTTCAATTGGAGCATGTATGTCCACGTGGAAGGGATGCTGTGGTGATGTCATAGCTATTTTTGGTTAGTCTACAAGGTTAGATTAAATGTTTTCAAGTGGTAAAAGAGGATTTGTGTTTTTTAAAGATGAAATTTTTTCATAGAAAGGTTTGTTGACATTATTCTATCATTCTCCAAGTAGTTTTGTGGTCTTAAGGGTTGTTGAAGTCAAATTATATATTTTTGTTTGCTCTCGAGTTTCTCAATTTGTGCTTAAGAGTGTGCAGGTCTAAAAATGGGTTATAGGATGTATGGGTTCCCAAAGATTTGAAATCTCAAAACTTGGTCCAGAAGTGTGTAATTATTATCTCCAGGTGTTCAAGAAGTTTCATAGGTGGACATTGAATGGAAGGTGTTGTGTTGACCTTTTTTATTTTGAGATTCTAGGGTTTTGGGCTCTAATAGAAAAGTGGTTTACCTTGTGAGTTGAGATCTAAGGATTCTTAATATATTTATTGGGACAAATGGGTTTTCAAATAAATTTTCACATATATTTTAAGGTTTTTGGTTCTCAAGTTATTCAAAATTTTCTCAAGTTGGAAGCCTAATTGGATAGTAGGTTTATGAAGTATCTTGTAGATGTTAATCTATGTGTTTAAAATTGGTATGATTGAGAGGGAATATAAGATTACTCCAGATATGAATTTTTAGGTCTTAAAGGTTTATCTATTGAAATTTATGGGCTCTCCAAGTTCTAGGTAGGGATATAAGAAGACTAGACAAGCCTAGTGGGAAGATGAGTGCATTTTATTCAGTTTCTCCAAAAGAGAAAAATATGAGTATTTCAAGGTGATTTCTCAAGTTTATTTATATAATTTTTATTATTTTATGAGTGGCATGAATTTATATTGGTGGTCCTTGAGGTGGTTTGATAGAGAAGGCTAGTAAGCCTGTATGGTGGTTCTTCATGGTGTATGGAGATATGAAGATATGAAGATGCTCAAGTGATAAAATGGATAAAAAATATTTGGAGGATTACTTATTAGATGTTTTTTGGTGAGTTCCATTATATTTTAGTGTTATGTGTGTTCTTTCTTCATTAGTTGTAGTGTTTGGTTGAAGAGAGTGTTGGCATGGAGCAAGATGAAGTTGTCAAGGCAAAAAGAGGTAGGCTCAAGGTAAGGGAGAGTTTGTACTATATTTATAAGATGGTATAATCCTATTGGTAGTATTTTCAAGTCCTTAAGATTATTTTTTACCCAGTTTGTAATTGTATCAAAGGGGGAGAAAAGTTCATGTTGTGTGAGTGCTTGAAGAGAAAGAAGGAAGGTGAGTTTTATGATGTGTGTTATCATCAATGACAAAGGGGGAGATTGTTGGAGAGTTATAAATGATGTCATGGTGATGTAATGTAGGTTTCATAATGAGTGGATTAATTTCCTTGATATTATAAGTGACAATGATAAAGTGTGAAATGTGCTTGTCCTAGTATGCTTGAAGTTGGCTTGGTTGATCTTCTATTTTGACATGGTCAGAGATGATCAGGGATCGGTATGGTTATTTTAGAATGTGTAAAAGGTCCATAAGATGTTTTATATGATTTTATTACTTATTTTTATGAGTTTAATTCACCTAGTTCATCATAGTTCTCATTTAGACATTTTGGGTCTAATAGCAGAAAATCTGACTAGGTAGTTTGCTAACATCACCATTGCCTCGTGTGGATGAGTTAGGGGGAGTTGGTCATATAGTTGTGATAAAATTATTCCTTAGTTACTATGTGATAAATATCATGTCATGATCCTAAATTCATCAAAATATATTCAAGTTCAAATTTGGGATCCCAGGTAATTTGACACCATTTTCCCATACTTAGCCAAATTTGCATGAAGCAAGAAAGAGGTGAGTAAGCAGTTTGGTGATGGAATATATCACACATATGGAAATTTAAAGAAAATTTAATCATATGGGTTTGTTTATTTATGTTCCTAGTTTATTTTCACTAAATTTTAGATCATTCACTAAAGTACATCAAAAGATATGCATGTGCAAAGTTGGCCTTCTAGGCAATTCTTGACATTATTGGCTCTATGATAGATAAATCTAAGGAGGAACTTTAATTTAGATATATATAACATATATGAGGTTTCTAGGATAATATTTACACATGGTTATATTATCTTATGTGATGAGATTATATTTTCCAAATTTGAGAACATGTGAGTGTGCGAAGTAAAAGATATGACTGTGCAAAGTTGGCCTTCTATGCAGATAAACAATGGTCCCCATAGTCATTTTTGAGCAAGGGTAAGGATAAGGATCAAATTTAGATCCTAAATATCATGGGTGATTATAAATATTAATCAAATTGTGTGTGATACTTGATAAGGACCTAATTGATCCATAGAGATCGACTGTGTTCGGGAGTTCATACATCTAGATCTACAATGTACAAGTCAAAGAGGTCAAAGTGTTTGAAGTTTAACATCAAATAGAGATAAAGATCAAGCTTATTCTAAGATCAATGGTTAATATGTGTTTATAATAATCAATATCAATGGTTTGCATTAAATTTAAGAGGTCAAAGTGATAGTCGTTTAAAATTGTTAAAGACCAAGTTACGTATAGAAGATCGACATAGTGTGTTGAGTCAATATTACAAGAGTGCACAAGATGAGGTCAACATGTTAAAGGTTTAAGATTTGGGTATTGGTACACTATGCATTAAATTTAGGATAATATTGATGGTGCATGTTTAATTTGAGCAGTGAGGACATGAGATGCGAGCATAGTGTTCAAAGTTTAATTATGATTGTTGGCATTTAAATATATGAATTTTGCAAAGGAAAGAACAATGTCTAGTTTTTAAGCCATATCTTTTACTCAAGGATGAATTTTCTCATATAGTAAAAATAAAAGTGGTATAGGACTCTAAGGTGCATCTATAGACATATATTTAAAGGTCTAAATGTATGTATATGCAAAGGTATTGAGCTCCAAAGTTGATTGTGTATTTGACTGTGTTATGCAAGTAACCCAAAGAAGGGTAATTGAGCTCATTCTGATGTTGTTTCAATGTTTAATGATGAATTATATATTGTATAATGTGTTAGACTCTATGAGGTTCATTTTTATGCATTATGAATATTTGACCAATCATATGTAGTATGAATAAAGGTTTAGAAGTTGAGTATGTGTTCATTCATGGTGACTATGTGCACATAATGTTGTTTGAGCAATTTATGCTTAAGCAGAAGGGTACTGTGATGGATATGGAAACTTAAGGAGGACCTATAAATCATGTGGCATGGTTTAATGAGTTGTAAAGTGTTATTGTGTTCTTAGTTTTCTCAAAGAAGTGTCAAAGAGGTGAATGGGCCATCATAGGACCTAAAAGTGACTAAGGCCTATTTAAAAGTGGAATGTGCTTAAGTGTGATCCATGTGAGATGCCTTAAGGATGAATTAATGTATTGTGGATGTCATGGAGAGATTATGATCTTGTTAATTCATTATTTATATATAAATGGTGAAACTAAATGTGTTGGTTTATAGGCTTGTGGAAGACTTGAGAGAGAGACAAGTGCAAGGTGTATGTGAGAGTTGTGGAGCGAAGGAGAGGTAGAGTTCATAGTTGATGAATTAATGAGTAGATAAGATTGATGACTATGTGTATGAATTTTAGGTCATATTTTTGATTTTATAAAAGTGATTTTTAGTTTAATGATATGTGAAGAGGCCTGAGTGTGCATATGACTATAGTTTGAGTGAAGAAGGAGAGAGATTATGGCATGCCTATGTGAGAGGCATGTATGAGATAGAGAGAGTTTGTGTAGGGGTTAGATAAATAGAGATCCATCATTAGCTATTGAAAACATCAATTTTAAGATGGAGGTTTCACTTCAAGGAGGGTTTAAAGGACTTGATCTTCCTTAGGGGATGTTTCTCCTTGTGAAACAACTGCCCTTGTGAAATAAGTGTTTCACTAAATTCCTTTAGTCAAGAAGATATGATCAAGTTTTGTTGGTTTAAAGGAGTTGACCAGTCTCTTATTTTTAATTTCTTATAGGACAGTAGTCCATGTGTTGTAGGTTTGAGAGTGGGTTTTATTCCCCATGAGGGTTTCCCAAAATAACTATGTGTTATGTGTTTGATCTTGTGTATGCATTGATTGAATGAGCTCTCTTGTTAATGTTACTTGATAAAGTTGATATATTCTAATTATTTAATAGTCTGAAAGGTTTGGAATTAAAATTAAAATATCTGGGCTCACTGATTCACCCCCTGTCTTAGTGATTATACCTCTAACAATTTTTAAAGTCACTTATAATTGAATCCATAACTTAAAAGGGGTTTATAACTTAATTCATAAAGTATAAGTCACTTAGATAAAACATTATAAAATAAATTCACCTTTAAGTCACAATTAAAGCATTGATATAACTTACTATTTTAAATGATGAGACAAATTTAAATACATGGGAAATAAAAAAATAGGGTTAAGGCACCTTCTACAATAATATTTCATGGGTGGGATCCCATTCTAAACTATACTTTAACTAAACAATTAAGGGAAAAACAATTCAATGTTTCTATTATTACCTTGGTGGTATGTCCATAATTTCAATGTAATCAAAGTTACTTCCAATCATCTCAACATTCAACAAATAAAGGAATTAATAGGTTTTCATAATCAATCAGTAAATCTTATTTTTAAATCTTAGTAAAACCCAATTGAACCAAAATAAATCAATGAAAATGTCTCGACTATTACCAATGATCAAATACCTTTAAAACATTTCCTACAAGTCACTATTATTTTGATATGAAAATATATTTGTAATAAATACCAATTTAAAACCATTGATTTGATCACTATGATTTTGAAAATAATGGAGCACTAATATTTTAGATTAACCACTTAATAAATAAAAAATGTACAAGATATAACATAAACCATATAAATATAAATGCATAAGAGATATATATTGAAATCACTACATATAGAAATGAGTAAGAAAAAAGGAACTTAACTGATATTATATCTTAGATTACTCGCTATCTATGCACAATCTAATGAAATGATTTGTAACCACTTTATGATTTCTTTGATAAGGAAACATACTATCAAGACCTACAAAAATGCTACTAGTCAAGCCCACACACATGTAACAATTCATATTATCTAATATCTATCAAAAATATCCCTGTGTCATTTTTTGGTATGTTTTTCCAAAAATCATTATGCCTGCCTGTCTAGATGATTCATCTGTAATTATTGACCTTGGACATGTGCACAAATCATAGTTTTGTCTTCCTTTTCTTTGAAATGCTAATTCCACTTTAAACACTTACTTTACATGAAATAAGTGTGTAAAATATGGGTTGGACAACCCACTAAGTGGTAGAGAGTTACCTATGTTTTAATACTCTAAAGATGCTCAAACCACATGTAATTCTCTCACATGTGTGTATGTATACTCAATAGTGTTCCAATAGAATGCAATTAAACTCTTTGGCTTTTGACACTTGAAATCATGAAACTTTGAACTTGCACTTGCATTTATAATTGGATTTAGGAATGTTCATTTGAGGGTTCTTCATATGTAGATGCTTTTGGATAATTACTCAAGGGTATGCAAATGTATTTATCAAGATTTACAAGATGAGTGATAGATTTTTGATAGATAGGAATGACCTTAAGATTTACATGTATCTATAGATGAACCTTTGGTACCCCCCATAATTTACATTCAAAACATGCTTAGGCCAACCCAAGGAAAAAAATAGAATCTTAAAAATAGTTGATTGAAGCTCCTAGATGTTGTTGACAAAGGTAGATACTTTTGGTTGATTTAACTTTTCAGGGATTTATGGAATGTAAACCATAGGTTGTTAAATGGATAGAACATAAAATCAAGGAATAAATATGTAATAAATATAACCACTAATTTGTGTAACAATTAACCTAATATGATTGTTCTATAAATATGAATGAACTACATAAGCATGTGCTTAGTTGGAAACTAACTGAGATGAATGACTTAGAGGTTGGAAAATAGCACAGGGGTTGATCAGAGTGTCATAAAATAGATTATGGACTCATAATTACTCTTGGATAGTAACACAGTCCTTTGGATAGTAGTGCACTATGATAGAATCCTCAAGGATATGTCATTATCCCTTGTAGGTAGGGATGTGAGCTTTTGGGAGGTATTATTCCTATGTTTAATATGTTTGTGCTTGTGAAGATGAAACCTGATTAGATACTTGTAACCTATTTTTAACTGATTTAGAGGTGAAACCCTAGATCTCCATGTTGTTAGGGTATTTTAGGAGCCTAAATAGCAAAAGTGTAATGTTAACTAGATACATTGGATATGAAATCAATGCCCCATTGTGTGGAGAGTTGCTACATACCAATACCTTGAGAGTAGATCAAGCTTGATATAGTTTTCTTTCCTAAATGCTTGGTACAAGTGCAAGTGAATGCTAGTATGAGTGTCAGCTTGAGTGTTTTGAGTGTGCTTGAGATTGAAAATCTAAGTAATCTAAGATTATAAATTTTATAGCTAGATATATGTATAAGTGGGGTAGAATAAGGATTAATAACCTTGATTTTCACAACTACTTTTGAGTTTATTCATGAGTATTTGCAGATGATTTCCATTTAATGGGTAAAGGGATAAAATTGGTGTATATATACTCATCCAGTGCTTGTCAAGATGTGGAATAGGTCTAGGTTGACCCTAAGGTGTCTTGAGAAGTGGAAATATGTCTGTTGGAGGAGAAAAAACTAAGGGACAATAATGCAGTCCCTTGGTCACTAGTGCATGCTAGTGTTCAAAAGGTTGTACTAGTGTCTAAGTGGCATAATATGGTGAACTAGGGTCCTAGATGCCTAAGAAATGGTCTGGAACTACTCTTGGTACATCTGGGGATGGATTAGACGCATACAAAATCTAGATAAGGATTGAAATAGGCCCTAAGATAAGTCTAGGGCTAAGCTATAGATATGGTGGTATCAAATAACACTCATTGCATTAAAGTGTAATTTTATATGACTAAATTTTCCCCAATTTATTTTAGAAATATAACAAAGCAAAATGATTAGGTTAAAGGAAAAATAATTTTACCTGGACTTACCTAAGAGGTGAAGCCTATGAATATAGTTTCAAGTATGAAAAGCATGCTCCATTATGTGTCTTGAAAATGAAATATGAATGAATTAGTCCTACTTAATAAATATCAAAAACAAAGACAAAACTAAGTAAAGAGATAAGAGAAATAATAAAATAATAAACACACCTCATTGGGTACATGAACCAATACAAAAACCTAGTGACATCCTTTATGTGTGTGTAGATGGTGATCAAACAGTGAATAACTTGGAATGTTTCGATGGCTTGCTCAATCCTCATGTGTGGGGGGATAAAGAACAAAATTCAAGTTTGGATCCATCATTGCCCACCCCTACTTGGTGGATCATGAAATATGAATAGCTTGGATTGGATTGATGGCTTGTATCACCCTCTTATGTAGGTGGATCAAGAACTCAAATAGGCTATGACTCCATCATTACCTACCCATGTATAGTAGATAAATCTATACTAAAACTGTGTGATGTAACTAAAGTTGTGTGAGTTAACTAAAACTATATATGATGGCTCAAGGGCCACTCATAAAATATAAAATGAAAAGTGGGTCAAGGGCCTCTCAGGCACTCAAGTATCTAACTTAGGGAATACTTGATAATGCCAACCATTGTAGATGGAGTAAGGCATCAATCTAGTAAAAATCTGGTGCAAATGGTGTCTAGATTAACAACATGGAAAATGGCATGAAGTTGTCATTCCATCTAAGAGTACTAGTGCCAAAACTAATCATATGGAAATAAATGTGTCATGTACATGCCCCCAAGTCTGATATATGTGCATATGGATTTTGGATTGAGATATAATAATCTATATCTGAGTATATCTGAAACTAAAATGGGAGTGATCATGTTACACACAATGCCCCCATTTTTGAGTAAATTGGTATGAATCTATGCAAATTTGAGCATAATTGATAACCTATGACTGATACTATGTAGAACTAAATTGTAACTACTATATTTTTTTATCCAATCTAGATTTCCCTATTTCTAGAGCTACTTGATATTATCACACCATGCTAGTGTCCACTAGGCCAAACTAGTGTCTTGTATTATTTTTATGCCAAACTATAAATGATCTATGTTTGATTATTTTTCTATGTTTTCTTGATTTTTTACTCTATATTCTATGTTTGCATGCTAAAAATTGTATTCTAAGTGCAGTTGGATGGCCTAATCTCTATGACAAACCTTTGTGAATGCCCCCTCTTTTGAGGGGAGTTATTAAACCAGTGAAATAAATGTCCTCAAAATAAAAGCTATGCAACCTATATGTTAGCTTGAGCATATATGATATCTATGTGACAAACCAATATAATGTGTATATATGACATCATAATGTAAAATAATATGAGCATAAGTTGTCAATGTATGATGTATGTTAGATATAACATTCACAAAGGTGTTAAGATAGATATAAAAATGTAAGCATGTATATAGACAACAAATCTAGATATATTTTGAGTAACTACCTAAGGATATGAGGAATGATGTCCATCAAGGCACCGGAGGAGGAAGGGGAGATGCATGAGGTCCCTATGACATTTAGAATTGAGTGTAAGTGTAACAATCAAGAGGCAAGTGTCATGTCCATGAGGCATATATGAAACACACATACAACACACATGATACATGTAAATTAGTCAAATGGGCCATAATACACTATATATAAGGATGTGTTCAAATGTCCACATACACAAAGTGAAATAAAGGTTAGATTAGAACCACATGGAAAGACATGTTCAAATGTCTGCATACACAATCAAGAAAAGCACACACAAGGAAATGGGCACATGTCCAAAGCATACATATAATGAAGTGGTGTAGAATCATAGAATAATGGCATATAAAAATTCCCTCTAATAGATGTAGAAGCAAAGATACATAATCAAATATAAATTAGGAAAGATATAAATGAAAGTATGCATGGACATGTGGTACAAATATGTATAAGATCAAGGATGTACATAACTAATTCTATAGTAGTAGTAGTTAGTAAAATTTTTGAGTTATATATGATGATCAATATTAGGATACAATCAATGTTAAATCTATGATATAGAGTATAGAAAGATGTAACCTGGCAAACTAGAATCTGTGTAATATGGTGTCCTGAATGGGTAGATAGTAGCAAATCTGTAACTGTGTAGAGGACCTGAGTCCTGTGAGAATCTGAAAACACTTGAAAAATAATAAGTGAAGCATATATGTATGATAAAACTAACTAAATTAGTATAGATTGCATATTTTATACCTGGGAAATATAAGGAAAGCAAACATGGAAATGTATACAATCTATTTTTTTATTTTTTGATCAATATTTGAATGTTTTCATACTTTAAACATATTGTATTGAATTGGTATTTTATGAGCATATGATATATACAAGAAATCATGACAATTAAACTATATACAAGGAGCAAGGTAAGAGAAACTATGTATAATAGGAGAGATACTACGAGCCGATGAGTCTTGTAAGAAACTCAAAATCAATGTGTCATGTATCAAAGAGAGAAAGTGTGATCATGCATGTTGTGTAATGAGGTATATAATATTGGGGAATCAGATGTATTGAGTGATCTATAACTAAAACTATAGAGTGGGGCCATGAATCTATGAAGTTGACTGAGTTAGCATGTGAATTGTGGGGTTCTTAAGAACCCATATGGTAGAATAAGTTATAACTATAGTGGATGATTTATGTTATAACACTGATCTAGATTATAATAGGGTAGGGAGAGGCTATCTATAATCCAAAACATGTCTTTGACACAAGGGTCTCTCTAATATAAGTCTCTGTGGGAGAGTATGTATATGTGGAAATGCCATAGGAGTAAATCAAACCTACATTGGTGGCTCAAATGATATTAGAGGTGTGCCCATAGACTTTGTGTGATGAACTAGAATTGGTGTTTGCTATATAACTAGTTATGGAATAGGTAAAGGATACTCATATAAAAGGCCCTCAATTGTAACCACCTAACTATCATGTATATATTTGAGATATTTAGGTATGGTAGATGGGATAGCCTAAAGTTGTTGTATCCAAGACCTACCCAATAACATGTTAAATGTGCCAGTACTAGGTACCACTATGAATCTAATGGCCATGTGTATGGGCCCAACCTATAATGGTAGAATTATCTCCCTGTTGGATCTCTAAACATGGCCACTAAATCATAAATAACTTTTTTTATCTAAGAAATATCCTACTCTAAACAACCCAATTATTGTATAAGTGTGATAGTACACATGTTAATGCTTGACCCATTGTCAACCATAACACTCTAAATAGGATGATGATCAATGTAGGCTCTATAAAGAGTACATATAAATATGAGTCATTGTTAACTATCTCCTACTCTAATAAAATGATGAGAGGTCTAGATGACACTGTAGTATGATACACACCAATGATATTACTGAGAGGGTGTGTCTCCATCATATGTGTATGATAGGATGTTGGTGGTGGATGCACCTGAAAATTATAGTGAACACCTAAAGTGCCTACTATCTTGTTAGCTATATGTTTTGGAAATAGATCTGAAAATATTTTCAATGCTTTCACTTCTATTACTTGTGGTCTAGGTACCTCTATAGGAGTGCCAACATCAATGATATTAACATCTATTAAATCTTGTATCTTATGTCGTAGATTGATTCATATATTTATAGTATGTCTTAGTGCCCTATGATAAGTGCATAATGCATTGGAATCATAATTTTTTAGAAGAGGCCTAGTTGTATCAACCTCTTTTATGAGAGGGAGAGATATGTCATTACATTCCAAGAGTTACTGAAGAACACGTGCTGGTTATTTGGGAAGAGTTGTGAAATGTCTCCTTGGAGGAGCTAATAAAACCATGTAAGGAGGTGGCTCTGAATCTATATTAATTGTTTCCTTTTGATCATTCTTATTTTTAGTTGGCCTCACCTTATATGGGGGCTTATTATAACTCTTGTTAGTTGAATTTGATCTACTTGTGTACTTTAATTTTCCCATAGAGAAAAGTTTAACTTCCCATTCCTTAACTATATGGAATAGATTTGTGAATGATGGAAACTTATTAAATAGAATAGCTTCATGTAATTAAAATAATAAAATCTATTTGAATATGTCTTTGAGTTCTCTATATACCATGGGGCTAATCATATTTGTTAATATAGTTTTATATCACAAGACATATTTAGCTATTGGCTCATTATATTCTTGTTAGTTGAGAAACTTGAGCATAGAAATATTTATCACTAATTTTGATTGAAAAGTCTACCAAAAGCATATCTTCTAATAGATTTAATTCTATGATGGACTAATTAGGAAGATCATAGAACCATTGTAATGCATAGTCCTTTAAACTATGAGGGAAAAACTTAGTGAGGAGCTAATCACGAGACACATCGTTCAAACATAACGTGTAAAAAACTTGTAGATGGTGATATGGGTCACCCTCAACATCATACAAAGTAAGCTTGGGTGCCAAAAATATAGATGGAAAAGGATTTGCTACTATATGTTGTGATAGAGGTGTATGTAGAAGAACATGAGAATTCAAGGCATGAGATGGTTTATGGCACCCTATTGAATATGTAACACCTTGGCTTGTAGATAATGAACCTCATGTATAAGGGATTGTACATATACATTTGAGGAATACATACTATCCATGGGAGGTGTTTCTACTAGTGATGGGTGCCTACTTATAGAAGGTGGTTATAGAATATGCGATGCCCCTATTGTAGGTTTAACAATATTATCATCTATGGGGTTAGAAGATTGACTAGTAGTAGACTTTTGAATCTCTTCATGGATAATATAGATAAGGTCATCTTGTATATCTAAATGTTTAGATATGAAAATTTATAATTATCTCTTATCAGTCTCATCAAATCGATTATCGAATTCTTCCATTGTAGGTTTGAAAGTAGGAAAACAAAATGTTGTATATTTTGAACCTTCTTGGAAATTTAATATATGAAAGATTGAAAAATAAAATAATAAAGGAGATCTTATATTTTGGAATTAATGTTTGAGCATAGAAAAAGATACAAACCCTAAGAGCATATATGTTTAGGGTTTTGGCAATATTTAAAGTAAGTTAGGTTCACAAAATGATTTAACTTTTAAGGGATTTATGGAATGTAAACCCTAGGTTTTTAAAGGGTTAGAAAATAAAATTAGGGAATAAATATGCAATTAATACAATCACTTATTTGTACAATAATTGACCTAATTTGATTGTTCTAAAAATAACAATAAACTACACAAGTATGCACTTAGCTAAAAACTAATTGAGATGAATAAATTAGAGGCTACAAACTACCAAAAGGGCTGATTAGAGTGTTTTAAACTAAAATTTGGACTCAAAATTACTCCTAGATGTAGCATAGTCCTATAGATAGTAACACATTGTGCTAGTGTCCTTAGGGGCATGGCAGTGTCCCTTATAGGAAGGTACTTTGAGCTTCTAGGAGGTCTTTCATTTGTGTCTAATATACCTGTGTCTATGAGGATGAACCCTAGTTCATTGCCTGTAACCTATTTTCAACTTATTTGGAAGTGAAACCCTAGATCTCCTTATTGTTAAGTATTTTAAGAGCACAAATATCAAAAGTTTAATGTTAGTTGGATAGGCTAGATGTGACCTCAACACCCTATTGTGTTGAGAGTTGACTACATACCAATACCTTAAGAGGGGATCAAGCCTGATGTAGTTCTCTTGCCTAAGTGCTTGGTGCAAGTGCAAGTGAATACTAGTATGAGTGCCAATTTGAGTGTTTTAATTGCACTTCAGACTGTAAATCTAAGAAATTTGAGCTTAGGACTGCTATAGATGGTTATATTCATAAGTCAGGTAGAATAAGGATTAATAACCTTGATTTTCACAACTATTTCTAAGTTTGTTCATGAGTATTTGTATATGATTTCCATCTAGTAGGTAAAGGGATAAAATTAGTGTGTACATTGATTTGGTGTTTTTAAAGATGTGTAATAGGTCTAGGATGGTCCTAAGGTGTCTTGAGAAGTGTAAATATGTCCATTGGAGGAGAAAAAGTGAAATGATAGTAGCACAATCCCTTGGTCACTAACACAGTGCGCTAGTGTCTAAAGGGTTGCACTAGTGTCTAGGTGGTAGAATGTGGTGTGATAGGGGCCTAGATGCCTAGGATATGGTATGGCATTGCTCTTGGTACATATAGGGATGGATTGGATGAACATAAAAGCTAGATAAGGATTGAAATAGGCCCTAAGATAGGTCTAGTGCTAAGATAGGGATAAGGTGGTCTCAAGTAACATTCATTGCACTAAAGTGACATTTCATATGACTACAATGGTAAATGCAGTTGTTTGATTGTTGTTGATAGTGTCCAAAGATGGAGAAATAAGAATCTAGAATATGGTGACAATTTTCATAGGATAATGGAGTGATTTGGCACATACTAGGGATAAAAAATTAATGAAACACTAATAAAAACTAGGGGATCTAAGATATTTTTTCTTAGTGTTTTCTTAAAATAACAATTTTCCATTTTTAAAAATTTGTTAAAATCAAAATAGTTGAATATTATACATCTTTATCATTATAATATTTCTAGTTTTGTACCTATTATAACCCATGACAAATTTATTTATTTTATCAAAATGCGCTCTAGTCCAATTTTGGGGGAGGCTCTCATTTTATGAAAAGAATATGCATGATGAAAATTTTAGTTAGTCAAGTCCAAAAATAGATATACAAATAGGGAAGAATGTGAGTAAGAGTCAAATGTGTACCAACAAGTCATATATATCAAAGATAGGTCAAAACTGATGTTATCTAGGTCTAATATTAAATTAAAGTGTATATAAATATCTCCCTTTAGTTTATTATTAAAAATAGTAAATTAAAAGAAAAAAATAAAAAAATGGTACCTAGGTGTAACCACACTTGGTTTTGCTAGTAATGCCCTATATATAAAGCTTGATCCATGCAAAACCTACATGGAAACATGTAGAAATCAATGTCCACTCATGATATAAAATATAAAATAATCTAGATCATTGAACTATTTTAAATTGAAAAGTCAAGGAATAAATATTTCTATGGGTAAGTGAACTAAACTTTACATTTGAGCTCATTTGTAGAATTCCATGGGGTGACTATGCCCATAGGAGATGTTAATACTAAAACCATGGGTTGAGAAGTAAAAATGTATCAACCCCCATTAGGTATGGAGATGTGTTAGTTGAGCAATACAAAACTTCAACCACTCCCCTATAAATATCATTATAACTCTTTTAGTAGAACCCCAAACTAGGTTTCTAATTAAAAGGTGGAGCCTCAAAACAAACTCGTATGTCAATTTAAAACTTTGAATCAACTTCTATAGATGGATTTTAGACCCAAAGTGAATATGTTATACCATGGATCATCAATATAGAATATTAAATTTTCTTCTTGAACAATATTCATCCCCCTTATCTGGTCCATCTATATCTCAAAGTGATATAAAATGCCAAAATTTGTACGTTAACCTAGTCAAATATAATCAATGTGATAGCCTACTCAATTCGATAAATCTATTAACTTTATCAATCTAACTCATATAATATATTTCATAATGTCATATAATTTCCCAATTATCTTTCATAATCATGTATAATGCCTCACATATGTTTGAATCTTCTCAAATTCCCCCCTTTGAATCACACAATTTGATTCAAGCCCATTGTATGCCTAAAATATCTAAGGCAAGCCCACTGTATACCCCCATTTTTAGGTAAGGGATGAATCTTATGAATAATTCATCTCAAAAGAAAATAGTTATGTGCATCATGTTATATATAAAAATGTAAGCATTTAAATCATGTGTGTTAACATGATTAAATATATCATCATACATAAACTTATTATTTTAGTATGGATGAAACATGTAATGCAAGAAAATGGGCATACGAGTATCATGTCAAGAAGATATAACACATCCACATGGTAATCATCATCATATTAATAAGTATTCAAGATAAATGCATGATACAAATCATGACATTACACATAATATAAGAATGTTTGATAGAGATCATGACACAGAACTTAGCAACTAGGAAAATATGCACACAAATAGGCATATGATGTGATGATAATGATGCATATAAATAATCAAGAAATGACATGAATCTGACTCAATTATGATCTGACATGGACAACATGGCCATGATATGGACTAGAGGATATTTGATATAATAGAATCATGACATGATAACATACAATCAATGCACTCATATAAACACATAATAACAATCATCAATGGTCATGCATAGAATAGGAAAGATAAAACACATAAATAATCATAAAATGTAATGGACAATAAATTCTCACATAATGTAACATATGTCAGCATCAAACACACATATAATAAACAATGCCAATCTACACAATTAGTCAATGTGATTATTGAATATAATGAAGTATATTATCCATATGGAATATAACCTTAAAGAGTATATGTAAGGTTGAGTCATGTACAAAGAGTATAAGTAGATGTAGTGCAAGAATGATAAATGGGAGACTAATTAAATTCTACCATCAATCTCCCATATTGAAGGGTTTACACAACTCAAATGGACACACATGCATTTCATCAAACATTATGATAACACTATACAAAGATTCAATTACATTCATCAACACAACATATTACAATGATAAATTATTCCACAACTAGGCTTAGTCAAAGTTAAAATGCATGGAGGAAACAATAAAAACATCTAAAATCCATACACATGCATCTACCCACAAATTGAAAACATAAAATTCTACTTGTAGACCAAAAGAAATGAACAACACTATACTATGGTCTTATTCCCAAAATCACCAAAGGAGCCCACCAAAAGAATGGAATTATGCTTAAATGGATGAGAATGGATGAATTTTTTCATTCTCTAATGTCTCACTACCTTCCACAAGTGTTTTCAATTCCATTTAAGGATTGTACAAACTCCTAATAAGAAAAAAGACCAAGAAAATGCATTGTGAACATGTATAAGAGACCTAGTTGGAGTTTTGAAGGCACTTTTCAACATACTTAGACCCTATAAGGATTTTTGGGCCACTTTACAAATATGTAGTCATATTCAAAATTTTAATAAGAACAAAAAAAATATTTTTAATGTGCCCAAGACCTATTTAGGATTTTCGTTTCAGATATCTTTATGAGATTCACTTGAATGATTTCACATTCTAATCAAAATAGTATTACCAATTAACACTATTGATTTGAATTCCAACATTTTATGACCCAATAAGGGTTGTAATTATCAATTATAAATACTCAATAATTTTCAATGTAGTCATGAACCTAATCAAGGAGGTGGTTCCTGATTACCACTACACTCTCCTTAGAACATTCACTAAGACCTGATCAGAAAAGAAACTTTGATTATTAAAGAGCCAATGCATACAATGCATCCAAGACCTAATCAGTACCTCAAGTTCTACATAGAACTATCGATAGGCTCAAGTGAATACCAAGACCAAACCAAGGATATAAATCTTGATTACAATCATGAGTTAGTTAACATCTCCATTAGACCTGGTCAAATTTTTGAATGCCAATTAAAACTGAAAACACTTTCAACTTTTTCAAAGACCTAGTTGAACATTATAAGGTCGATTATAGTCGTAGTTTGAAACTTTAAAATCTAAGACCTATTTAGGGTTTCAAAACTTGAATATAATTGTAAGATCTTTTTTTATGTGCTAAGACTTATCCAAGAAAATGAAACTTGAATAACAAAGGCACGATTGACCAAGTCTTACTTACACCATTTCAGACTTTTGAAGCTTGAATACAACTAAAAAGAGATGTTAATAAAAAATAATACCTAATCAATACTGTGAAGTCTAATTAACACTATCACTCTACCAATCACAAAATATGAAGTATTTGTATTCAACCTCCAAAGCAACTGGCCATTGTGCAAGATGATGATTCAAGTACAAGTTTTATGTCAACAAGAGCATGCCAAGATGAACTAACATAGAAATTGAGAAACTTCCTCTAAAAATTCACACCACAACCAAAATAGAAATAAACATAAATGGAAAATAAACACACTCTATTTTTGTTGATACAAGATTGCTTAGGACCTTGGATGCTCCTGTATAAAGCTCAATATGATCAATGGAATGGTTATATAAAGATATAACTTGTAAATTTTACCAAGACACACCTAGTGTAAACATGAACATAATGTATAAAGGTATCCCTTAGGTAAAATTAACATCCTATATCTAAATGTTGACTTATCATATGTAGCCTTATGCCCTATATCCCACTCATGCATACCATGAAAAGCATTTGAAGGGATATGTAATCAATCATGTATATGATAATTAGCATTTATCAGTCATGTAATTATAAAAGCATGTCATGCATAGGCATTGATTTTGAATTTTTATTTTTTTGGTATTTTTTTGTATTTTGAAAATGAATCATGGTCCTAATAACTGATGATCCCATTAATGGGATGTTTATGTGTAGGTCATGAATCGATCGATGCAAATGTCACCTATCATGGGAAAAGAATAACATATTTATGATTATCCAAATATGATAAGTGATAATACACTATAACATATGCATCATTACCATCATATCCAACATGACCCCATGTATACCATGTAGATATTAAAACCATAGTAGCATGTGAACCACTCTGCATGTTAAGAGAGTGATGTATGGGTGTTTTTTATGTAACATGTGGAGCAACATATAAAACCAAATTAGGATGCAACTAAATAAGTAATGTATGTTATGAATCCAAAATATACCTTTATTTTAAGGGATGTTAAAGCATTGGTCTTTGAGGAATATCAATTACTTGTCTCTGAACTACATTTATAGATTTAACCTATATAGGTTGTATAACAAAGTATGGTGGAGGTGGCAGAGAAAATGATAATGGTTGAATGGGATACTCATATAGAATAATTTGAAATGTAACCACTTGGTTTCTAAATATATAATTCACACAAATATACTGTTGATGGTATTTCATGTATCTTACATATCCATGGACATCTTGGTAACATGTTGAATGCCCCAATATTCACAGAAAATAAGAACCAAGTAGTAATTATTGCAGGCCCTACCATAAGTGGTAACATAATGCCTCCAAGAGTATTTGATTCTTTCCATAAAATCATTTCACTATATTTTTTGTATTGATCAAGTATTTATGTGTATGACTAATATTAGTAAGTAATTTTAATCATGCTCCCATATTTATCCTTTTGAGTTCTTTTGACCCATATCTCCTATTTCCTCAAGGTTTATGCTTCTTTTATTAGATTTCCCATTTTTTTTATTATATTACATGCCAATAGGGTCACAATTTAAATTTGACCCATTTTTCTAAGCCATTCATATATATGCGAACTTGACCCTTTATTTTCTGTTATCATTACAAAAAAAAAATTAATGAAAATTATCAAGTTATATAAAATCATGATTAGGGTATATATAACTCTAAAATTAGGTTAATAACCTTTTTTCACAAGTCTATAATAGGTAGATAAGGTCACAATGCACTACTATCCACTTAAGCTAATTGTGTCCCATGCCAAATAAAGACTAGTTTTCAAATTTGAAATAAATCTTTTAGGTCTTCCCACATGTTTCATAAGGTCGGATGAAGGAAATTGTTGGAATATTCACCTATAAATATATGTCAAGATTCAATCATTAAGATCACTTGCTATTCACTTGGTAAAAACATTTATTATTCTGCACATTAAAAAAATAGACCCTATTATACAAAAATTCTACACTATTCATAATGAGCATCATAGGCAAAGTCAAGTGCCCTCTAAAACAAAGTTAAGAGTTATCATTGTCAAGTATCAATGCTAATTTTAGATGCATACATACATTCAAAGGAGAAAAATTGAACATTCACTCTAGGTGGGAGAACTACATGGGTTTGATTTCCCTCCTTGGAGTATTGAGGTTAGATTAGTCTATTTAATTACCCTCTTTTTCTTATAGGTTTTAAAACTATAAAAGTGCCCTAAGGGTTATAAATAAAAGAGAAGACACACAAAAATTATTACATGGCCAAACTCTAAGTGTGATATCTCATATTTCTTATCATCTTTAGGTGTAGTAAGAGTTGTGATTAGTTCAAATGCACAAGAAACCCACACAAGTCTTGGGTTAATAGACTGATGCATTACATTATTATTTGCCTACTTGAATCATGTCTAAATATATTTTTTGGTGTTATTATTGATCTATCATCTCAAAATTCCTACTTTTTACTATATTTTTTGTTTGTTGTTTGTCATAGTCAATTGGGACAAGTTCATGGTCAATAAACTAGAGTGCACTGCACCACTATCCACTTATAAAGGACTTGTCCAATTATATTTCTATTTTTGATTTTTATACTAAACCTAAAAATTTAACTCTTCTTCTAATTTCATAGTCTTAAATAGTAAAAATGGTCAACATAGATTAGTTCAGGAGATAAGTATATCCTTTTTCTATTACTTTTCAAAAATAATAACTTTTCATATTTATCAAATTTTCACAATTAGAATCATTGAATATTATACATCTTTAACATTAAGATGTTTCTTGTTTTACACCTATATATGATCAACACTTCTTAATTAATTTAGTGTTTTTTTAAAAAATAGGGTAAAACATGTTCTTGAACCCGATCCTTTTTTTTTAAACCTTTTTTTTCTAATTTCATTTAACAATTTTGATTTCTTTTTTCTTTGTTTGCCTAGAAATTATGTTCTGATAGTTTTAAAACTCATATGAGATATTGTTCTAGGTAAAATAATCAACAAGTTCTCCTCTGTTCATGGTGTGAGGGCCACTTCCATAATACTCAAGACACTAGACAATACTATATCTAAATTTTAGTTTCCACATACCTCATGGTATATCAAAAATTCTTAAGATCATGTTTTCAACCATAAAAATACTTTGTCAGTTTGTTCTTGTAGTGCACTAATAAGTTGTTAGTCCTAATAATTTAGTCTCAATGTACCCCATGAGATAAGATAGCCTGGATATGGGAATGGTATAATCCTCCACAGTGTGTTCACTATTTATGACTAGGATCATTATATCTAAGACTCTACAAAACAAACACACCTTTGACTAGTTGCACCCTTTTTACTTTTTAATTTTGTACCTTTGTGTGCCACTTAAGAAAGTTTCATCCTCATTGAATCTAAGGCATATTTATATATTAATTGGAACTCCTACTTATAATATTCAAATTCATTTAATCTCTTCTCAAATTGATAATATAGACACTAATGATTACTATGCTAATGCCACCCTTTGATAATTATATGCACATGAAAGATGATATTGGTGATAAAAATGATAATCAAGATAATGAAATTATGAATAACCACTCCAATATTTTACCTATCACCACCATGCATCCTACTGATGGAATTATTATGACTATCGAGGATGATATAGACAAAGATGATTGATAAGAATTTGAAGAACCGAACACAAAATCAACTAATGAAAATAATATTTGAGGAAAATACACAAAGAATAATAATAAACAAGCTATATTATATTCAACATATATTACATACAGGACATTATATTTATATAAGAAAGAATATCCTATAATCAAGGAGGCTTCCTCAATCTTCGATCCCTAAAATATCTCAACCAGATAGCCTTATAACCCAAATACATGAGTTGGTTGAACCATCCAATCTCACATAAATATATGATTTGTTATCTAAAAAATCATTTACATTCTTAGAAAATTATATTGTGCTAAATATTATAATTCAAATATAATGTAAGGATTAATAAATACTAACATTTCCCCTTAGTTCTTACATGGGGAGAAAGTACATCATGTGAACTAAAAACAAAATCATATGTCAGTGCATACTTTTAGGTCTACATACTACTATCTAAATCTTGTTGTTTGGATCTTGCTACACATGATCACCTACATATGAGATCTTATATTGATTTCACTTTTAGTTAAATGTATTCACTGGCCAACCATCTTCTAAGTATGGCAGTCATAGGATCTCTATAGTTAGAGGATTTCTACAGTCAGTTGCCCTCTTATATAACTATTTACATATTCCATAATATCTACATTATCCTTTTCTCCAATTCAGTAGGGGAATGATTATAAACTTTTTTTTTGTACACCATACAAACAACTAAAAAAAACATATTATGAGGAATAAATACTCATTGTCTTATTTTGTAACCTTTATCCATGTTTGTTACCACCAAATAAAAATAGCATAGATGATCTTCACTAACACTAAAAACTATCCTTGGTTTATTTGATTTGGCACAAATGTAAGTGCCACTAATCTATTATGTGGCCCCATCAGTAGCAGCTTGCGAGAGGATGTTGAATGCCCTCTAACCTCTATTTACTTCCATCTTCCAACATGTTGCTTCTTATTCATCTAATTACAAATTGAAGCTCAATTTGCATGTCAATACTAAAAAATAATCCCCACCTCAAAATTGACATTTTATTTTCATTTTGGACATTGGGGTCACCCGATATTGCATCCATATAAGAGGGTTTTTGACTTTGACTCTCAACTTTGACATACAATAGACAATGTACTAAATACTTTTTATATCCTAAATCTAATTACTATAGGCTCATGACTAAAATAAGCACAAACATTAAAAAATAATTAAACTAGACTTAAGTGGCTAAAAGCTATTAATAATAAAGTAATAACTAATTACTTTCTAATAATAATTTCATAGACTATAATAAAAAATATGACTCCAAACCTTAACACAAATGACATCAATTATAAAGAATACCTAAAATAATGATCTTTAGATAAGAAACTATGTTTATCATTAGGTGGTTTGAGAAGCCAAAATTTGTTTGATAATATTGATAAGTGCTAAGTAAGACAAGCATGAATTTCTTCTGCACATGTAGAAAGCTTGAGAGGAGCTCACTAGATCCGAGACTAGTCGACAAGTTAAAACATGGGAGGGATATACCTATCTAAATGATGAAGGGTGGAATGTTAAGTTAGAAGAAAGGTGATTGAAGTAGAAGCTACTTAGTGACATATTTGGTAGATACATAGATTGATTAATGTTTCAATTATTCATGGCATGCATAATTGTAGTATCAATTATCTTTCCAACTCCTCAAATTGAGAATATTAGTCAAGATTTGTGGTGAGGTGAGTTCAAAGGCTAAAAATCTGAGTGCATAACTGATCTATATACTTTTCCACATAGTTTTTGGTAGAGTATTAGATCTACATTTGTGCCTTATTCATTTATATGTGTTGTATGATGAGAATAACTATGAAATGGCAAAAGAACAACATAAAACATGCTTAATGCATTTTTATTTGGCAACATATAATTGAAATGAATGAATAGATTTGGTGCATGCAACTATATGATTGCCTTATTCACCTTGACCTCTACTGTTTGTAATCATCGGAAGAAAGTAATGTAAGGAAGAAGTATCAGGCCCTTCTTAATGGTCACCCTACCAATAGGCTTTTTTGTTGCTATGATAGCCTCTAGATTCTTAAAATATTTTAATATAAATAAACATAAACTAAATACTATTTTAAAATATGGCTCTGACAAGGTATAATACCTCAGGGCAAGCAAGGAATTGTAAAATTTCCCCTTCACAGATTAATAGACCATACTTCACAAGAAACCTCTTCCCCGCTCTAATACCACTGATAAGAATTGGAAGAGCCAAACATAAAATCAACTAATGCAAATCATCATTGAGGTGAATACATACATAGAATAATAATAAACAAGCTATATTATCTTTAACATACATTACATATGGAACATTATATTTTTTGGGTATGAAGTTAATATTCATAATCACTATTCATAGACACTATTCATGGTGACATAACATACAAGTGATGTGGCATGCAGGTGATATGGCTATGGTATGCAAGTGTTGCATGGTGGTGTGGTCTATAGGTGATGTACATGATGTGGCATACTAGTGATGTGGTATACAAGTGATGTGGTAGGAAGGTGATGTGGTGTAGGCCCATGGAGGGTCCTTTGAGTGATTAGGATGATGTGATGGGGAGTGGGGCATAACACTCTACTAAGGGAAATTTTATCCTTAGTAGTCACATCGGTTTATTATGTTGTGAAAAAAATAAGTGGTCATGTATGGGTCAAATTTCTAATGGGACCCATGATTCCCATGTGTGTTGAAAGTAAAAAAGTGATTACAACAACTTTTGGACTTGTGTGAGCACATAGATGAAGAAGATAAGAAGAGAATTAGCGTTGATTATCCTAACATGTGAAATGGGTGCAATTCTTGGAGTCACATGGAGGTGACTTGGATCTTGTCTACAGTAAGACATCTAATTTATTGACCCTTAGGATATGAAGACAATAATAACACTATTGAGTGTTTGGACTCACTTGCGGAAGTGGGGTGCAGGTTTTGGAGCCACATGAAGGTGGAGTTGGATTTTATCTAGTGGAGGGTCATTTTTGATGACTTTTGGCACATGGGGACAAACCCAACTAAGGATCACTATACACCCACTCAAATGTGTTAAAATTTTGGGGGCCATTATGAAAATTTCTCTCTCTCACTCTCTCTCATTGTAAAATGATATAAAGCGTTATATTCTCCTTGTATTTTGTGATCTATTTAGTGGATCACTCTTAGATCCATGAAAGCTTGAGCTTGCAAGTTAGGAGCTTGGAACTTGGAAGGCTTGTAATATTAGGTTTCCTAGATGCTTGGTTTATAATCATCATTCATGCTTAGGTGGTAGAGCTTGTAAGGCTTAAATGGGAGCATGACTCACCTAGATTGTTGGAAGCATGGAGATCCTTGAGGTTAGAGGTTAAAACCTAAAAGGCTATTATGATTGGCTCACCTGGATGATTTAGTATTAATAATTAAATACTTGGATGTAAGCATGGAAATTGAGGTTGATGTTTGGAGCTTACCTTGGATTCTATGTATGTTAGCATTGGATGGAATTGCATATTATAGCGTGGAGGTTAGAGCCTAAAATGCTTGTTTATAATATTGGCTTACTTGAGTGTTTGGTTATTAGCACTTGAAAGGAGTTACTAAGATGACCTATTGTATAAGAGAGTGTTAAGTTGTGGAGCTAAAAGCTTCACCAGGATGCAAACAGGAGAAGTTACAGAGGTTGTAGAGAGTTGCAGAATGAGTTGCAGGGCAACTGACGTCGGTCTGATCAATCGACGTCGATCAGATAGCAGTGAAGAAGCAACCGACATTGGTTACCAGTCGGTCGACATCAGTCAGGGAGGTGTCAATGTCGGCAGCCTATACGTGAACATGCAGTTTGCATTTTGATTTTGTAGAGTCTATTTTTGGACTGTTAGTTTGCATATTAAAGGCTAGTCATAGTCTTTAGTTGCGCATCTAATTATTGTAATTAAGATAGTCTAATTATTGTAAGCATGAGATCTATATATGGACTCATGGGTTATATTGTAAAATTGTAGCTAGGGAGTAAGAGAGCTAAATAAGCTCCTTCTGAGAGAAGAGAGCAATGGTGTGTTCCTCTTAGTGCTACAGTACCAAGTGTGGGTGCTGGTTTGGAGAATCAGAAGGGTTCTTCATATTTGTATGATCTTAGTCAGCAGGTGAGCATGGCTTCTTTTGGAGATCTATAATGGTGAGTAAGGTCTAGTGATTTGCAGGTAGCAGCAGAGAGCAGGAGATCTACTTAGAGTATAGTTGTGTACTTGGTGTACTGGCAGCGTTGTTTCTGACTAGTGGAGGTGAACATCAATTCTACATTAGAGTTGATTGTTGGGACCAAGAGAGAGAGGGAAGAAGGTCTTGAGGTGTGGCGAGCCTTTGAGGTGGAAGAAGAAGTGGCATCTTTTTTATTGTATTTTCTTCTGAGTGTTTATTAATACAATTGTGTATTGTCTCTCATATTCCTGTGTTGTTTCATATTTCTAGTTACTTGTTACTTTTGGTTAAATTCTGTGTTTAGTTGCTAATACAAGAAGTAATCATATGTGCTATTATTGGGGAGCAAGATCCTGACAAGTGGTATCAAAGCTTTTGGTTGGGTTGACTAACAGGTGGTTTCAGATATGGTAGTGTTTTTTATTACAAGTCACTCTCAAGGGTTTCAGATTGAGTGGGAGTATAGCAATGGCAAAAGAAAGTAAGCTACAAATGGAGAAACTGAATGGCATGAATGGTCTGATTGATGGAAAGAAAGAGCAAGGAAAAGGAGATTGTTGGTCGATAGAAGATCAGTGTGTAGAAGTAGATGTTGCAGGTGATGTTGCACAGGTTGCTCTAGATAAAGTAGAATCTTTGTTCACAGATTCTTTTGCCTCTTTCCATGCAGCCCAAAATAGAGCATCTTTTCATGGGTATGTCTTTGGAGACTTTGGAGATATTTATTTAGGGGTTGGAGAGCCTTGTCAGATTATTGGCAAAGGGGAAGTGAAGCTAAAATTGTAGATGGATAACATACATGTGCTAAAGGAGGTCATGCAGGTACCAGTCTTGGAGATGGGTCTAATTTCTTCAGGAAAGTTGGGTGATGGGAGATGCATAGTAACTCTCACAGTGGATGCACTTGAATTAGATGGAGGTAAGAAAGTAGGTATCCTTTATCTATCTACTTATATTACTGATTCACCTTCTGTTGTAGAGATGTGTCTTTTTAGGCTTGGTCACATATGTAAGAGGGGAATGCAGGTTCTTAAGTGGAAGGTAGATGTTTTTGACAAGCTAAAGAACTAGAAAGCCTAGGTGTTCATGGAGGAGATGACAGATAGAGATCAGGTGAGGGAACTGAATTATTTTGAGCAGGGTTGTGTTAATTTGAACAGGGTTTTGACCCAAAAGGAGCTCATGGGTAAAAAAGTTATCACTCACAGGTGAACACAGGTAATGGCATCGGTCAGACAGTAACCGACATCGGCAATAAAAAGACCAACGTCGATCATATAGGAACCAATGTCGGCAGAAGGTACACCGGCGTCGGTCATGAAACCGACATCGACAGTCAGGGTCAGTGCAGGGAACTGACATCGGTCGGGAGCAGACTGGGAGATGGCTGAGATCGGTCACTAAAACAGATGGTGGGCAGACAGCAAGCTATCAAAAGGTCTCAAACACTCATATGGAGGTCAGAAAGGGTAAGTGAACCTCATATTTGTTGTTCACCTTCTTTATATTGCTTATTGATGGTCAAGAACCAGGAAGAAGTGAAGAGGCAATGCAGGTAGAATCCAAATACAGTGGGAGCTTGGCATGGATGAGGAGTGAGTCCTTAGAGAAGAACCAAATAGGTATTTGTTGGTGGAGTTGTCAGCTGGAAGAAAGCACTAGATGAGGGATGGATTCCCAAGTTAAAGAAGAGAGTGGATGGATACGTGAGACCGAAGGCCAAGGCATATGGTCTTAAGGAAGCTACAGGATAGTGGTACAAGTTTGACAGGTGGATGACTAAGCATGGCTTTAGTCAATGTCAGTGTAACTATTGTGTTTGACTTACCAAGTCGATGATGGTCACAACATTATCTAGTTACTGTATGTGGGTGATTTGCTAGTAGGTTTGTACATACAGGGCTTTGTTGAGCTAAAGGTAAGGTTAGTTCAGAGGTGTGTCATGAAGAATTTAGAGCAGCAAAATTCTTTGGCATAAGAGACATGGAGATTTTGTCTCCAGTGGGAGCTAGTGTGAAGACGGTGTTGGCGGGGTTCAAGATGTAGGATGCAGAATTGGAAAGCACACCAAGGGCTGGGCAGTTCAAGCTTAGCTTAGAATAGGGTTCAAAATCACATTGAGTTCTAGTGTAGACATGAGTTTTCCCAAGCAGTGGGAGTTGTCAAAAAGTATGGAGCCAATTCAGGGAAGGAGTACTAGAAGGCAGTTCAGTGGATTCTCAGGTATCTGAGAGGGATCAACAATAGGGATTCTTGTTATGCAGGGTCAAGGTCTTCACTACATGGAGTTGTAGGTTCAGATGTGGCAGGTTACTTGGATGACAGGTCTAGCATCACAGGATGTGTGGTGGTTAGTCTTCAGGATTGATCTTGAAGAGGGATACAAGCCAGGGAATAATTTAGATGGTGTACAAATATAGGTACAGGTGCATATGTTTATCTCCAAGTGGGAGATTGTTAAGTTGTGGAGCTAAAAGCTTCACTAGGATGCAAACAGGAGAAGTTACGAAGGTTACGGAGGTTACAGAGAGTTGCAAAATGAGTTGCAGGGCAACCTACGTCGATCTGATCAACCGACGTCAGTCAGATAGCAGTGAAAAAGCAATCGACATTGGTTACCAGTCGGCCGACATCGGTCAGGGAGGTGTCGACATCGGCAACCTATACGTGAACATGCAGTTTGCATGTTGATTTTGGAGAGTCTATTTTTGGACTGTTAGTTTGCATGTTAAAGGCTAGTCATAGTCTTGAGTTGCGCATCTAATTATTGTAATTAAGATAGTCTAATTATTGTAAGCATGAGATCTATATATGGACTCATGGGCTGTTTTGTAAAATTGTAGCTAGGGAGTAAGAGAGCTAAATAAGCTCCTTCTGAGAGAAGAGAGCAATGGTGTGTTCCTCTTAGTGCCACAGTACCAAGTGTGGGTGCTGGTTTGGAGAATCAGAAGGGTTCTTCGTATTTATAGGATCTTAGTCAGCAGGTGAGCATGGCTTCTTTTGGAGATCTATAATGGTGAGTAAGGTCTAGTGATTTGTAGGTAGCAGCAAAGAGCAGGAGATCTACTTGGAGTACGGTTGTGTACTTGGTGTACTGGCAGCGTTGTTTCTGACTGGTGGAGGTGAACATCAATTCTGCATTGGAGTTGATTGTTGGGACCGAGAGAGAGAGAGGGAAGAAGGTCTTGAGGTGTGGCAAGCCTTTGAGGTGGAAGAAGTGGCATCTTCTTTATTGTATTTTCTTCTGAGTGTTTATTAATACAATTGTGTATTGTCTCTCATATTCCTATGTTGTTTCATATTTCTAGTTACTTGTTACTTTTGGTTAAATTTCGTGTTTAGTTGCTAATACAAGAAGTAATCATATGTGCTCTTATTGGGGAGCAAGATCCTGACAGAGAGTTGTTGATGAAATATGAAATATGAATTCTACCTTTACCTTATGGTTTTTACCTAGCTGGTTTAGCAGAGTTTTCACATATATATATTATGTAATATGTTCTCTCTTGTATGTATTATTTGTTTAGCTTATTTTATTTCTGCATTTATTTATTGCACATGTTGAGGATTATATTTTGGTTCCTAAAAAGGGGTATCAAGGTTAGGTTTTAGATATCGGTACCTACCCTTACGTGCCTATCAGTCCTAACAAGTGGTATCAAAGCCATGGTTATTGGTTGGTTTTGTGGAAGTGGGAGTTACAAGTAGAGAGACCAAGATGTGAAACAAAAAAAGGTTATTTTTTTTATGGTAGGTATTTCTCTCTATGGAAGATGCAAATGGAGAATGGGGGAGAAGCTGAACAAGATTTACCAGATAGATCAACACCAACATAGTGTTCTTGATGAAGAAGTAACTGTATAACTTGTGGTGGAGAAATTTGGTCTCCTTTGGTGTATATGAAGAGTGATGAAAATGTATGTACCTTTTTGTGGTTATCATTTGGTGAAGGGATATAAATTATGGGATCCTACTACCATAATGTGTTAGCTGAGATGATGTTGTAAAATCCATGGAGAGGAGGTACAAGAAACCTAAATTTGTACATATTGAAGTAGTTTAGGATGGATGGAGAAGAACAACTATGACCTAAGGTGTTATGGAAGGAGAATATTGTGTGTTTGGATATATAGTAGAGTAGGATGTAGTTCCAATGTGGGATCAAAAAATTGGTAGGTGCAGTGATGCACTAAGTAGATAAATGACTTCCTAAGAACTTTGGATGAGTACCATGTTGACCATGGTGGGTAGCGATATTATACATATGGAGGAGTCATGTGTTAAATTATATGGGTTCTTCTCTCCTATTGATAATTACTACCAAGAGTGTGGTGTGCACTTTTTATTGTTCAAGGTTGAAGTAATGGGTTTCCTATATGGTGATCTCTGAAGAAGAGATGGAGTAGTCATAGGGCTATATGTATGAGGCAAAGAGTTTATGGTTTGCATATTGAAGACTGTATGAGATGAATTAGACATACAAATGGAGTACAATGGTACCTTCATAGAGAGCCAAGGTGTTAGCAAATGTGACTACTATGGATTTATGACATGTTAGTTTTAGGCCCCAACATGATGAAGATCAATAGTGTGATGGCTTGAGTGACTAGGATGAGATGAAGGTGTTAGGAGTAATCCAAGGATGGAGATGCATAGGGACATGAAAGCAATGAATTCAAGTATCTAAATTCTTGTAATTTTTTGAGTTATCTTCTAGAGTGTCCTAAAACATAGGAGGCAAAAACATGGTTGTCTTGTGTATTAAATTCATCAAGAGTAAGAAAGCCTCATGTATGCCATGGTGTGAACTATACCATATACTTCCAAGTAGTGGGAGTAGTGATCAGTTCATGTTGAAATCCTAAACAAGGATGGGCTTGTGGTGAAGTGGAAGTCACTTCAAGATGCTACAAATCTGATATGGGGAAGTAGATCTTGATAAAGTTAGTTAGGGTAGAGAATTTTTAGTAGTATAGAAAACTTATACTAGGCTTATTGTGTGAGTAACAATGGGCATGTATGGTAGCTAGTTGCTAGAATATGTAGGTGTGGTAAATATAGTGTATATTGACTTCAAGTGGGAGATTGTTGGGTGTGAAGCCAATATTCATAATCATTATTCACATACACTATTTATAGTCACTATTCATGCTCACTATTCATAGTGACATGTCATGTAAGTGATATGGAATGAAAGTGATGTGGAATGTGGTATATAGGTATTCCATGGTAGAGTGGTCTATAGGTGATGCAGATGATGTCGCATGCTAGTGATGTGGCATGCAAGTGATATGGTAGGAAGGTCATGTGGTGTAGGCCCATGGAGGGTCCTTTGAGTGATTATGATGATGTGATGGGGAGTGGGGAATAATAATCCACTAAGGGATATGGTTTTGTCCTTAGTAGTCACATGGGTTTGTCATGTTGTGTAAAATACAAGTGGTCATGTATGGGTTGAATTTCTAAGGGGACCCATGATTCCCATGTGTGGTAAAAGTCAAAAGTTGATTGAAACACCTTTTGGACTTGTGTGAGCACATGTATGAAGAAGACAAGAAGAGAATTAGTGTTAATTGTCCTCACATGTGAAGTGTGGACAATTCTTGGAGTTACATGGAGATGTCTTGGATCTTATCTAATATGGAGCATCCACTTTGTTGACCCTTGGGAAATGAAGATAAAAAGAATACTATTGAGTGTTTGGAATCACTTGTGGAAGTGAGGCACAAGTTTTAGAGCCACATAAAGGTGGCCTTGGATATTTTCTAGTGA
The DNA here is from genome assembly GCA_037957365.1 of Torreya grandis. Classification (NCBI taxonomy): domain Eukaryota; kingdom Viridiplantae; phylum Streptophyta; class Pinopsida; order Cupressales; family Taxaceae; genus Torreya; species Torreya grandis. The sequence continues at coordinate 1,055,267 of JARHVA010001319.1, forward strand.
AGGGTCATTTTTTATGACTTTTGGCACATGGGGACAAACCCCACCGAGGATAAATATACACATACTCAAATGTGAAATTTTATTGGGGCCACTATGAAGATTTATCTCTCTCTCTCTCTCTCTCTCTCTCTCTCTCTCTCTCTCTCTCTCTCTCTCTCTCTCTCTCTCTCTCTCTCTCTCTCTCTCTCTCTCTCTCTCTCTCTCTCTCTCTCTCTCTCTCTCTCTCTCTCTCCTCTCTCTCTCTCTCTCTCTCTCTCTCTCTCTCTCATTATAAAATTCTATAAAGCATTATATTCTCCTTATATTTTTTGATCTATTGAGTGGATCACTCTTGGATCCATGCAATATTGAGCTTGAAATTTAATAGGTTGGAACTTAGAAGGCTTGTAAGCTTAGATCACCTAGATGTTTGGTTTGTAAGCAACATTCACGCTTAAATGGTTAGAACTATAAGGTTTAGATGAGATCATGGTTCACCTATATTGTTAGAACAAAGGGGATCCTTGAGGTTATAGGTTAGAGCCTAGAAGGATGTTAGGCTTGGCTCACCTATATGTTTTGGTATTAAGCATTAGATGCTTGGATATAAGCATAGAGATTGAGGTTGATGCTTGGAGCTCACCTTGGATGTTATGGATGTTAGCATTAGATGGATTTGCATGTTACAACATGGAAGTTAGAGCTTGAAACACTTGGTTGTAATATTGTCTTTTTTGAGTGATTGGTCGTTAGCACTTGAAAGGAGTTGCTGAGAAGAGATGTTGTAGAAGAGAGTTGCTGATGAAGTATAAAGTTTGAATGTTGCCTTTGCCCCATGGTTTTTCCCTAGTTGGTTTTAAAGGGTTTCCACATATATCTTGTGTAATGTGCTCTCTTATGTGTATTATTTTTGTATCTTGTTTTATTTCTAAATTTATTTCTTGCACATGTTTAGGATTATGTTTTGGTTCCTAATAAAAGGTATTAGAACTAGGCTTTAACTTATAGTAACTGAACCATGCATGTGTGTTTATCCTAACAATATTTATAAAATAAATCATCTCCTATATTTAAGGAGTCTTCCTCAATATTTAATCCCTAAAATATCTCAACCAAATAACCTTTTAACCCAAATACATGAGTTGGTTGAACCATCCAATCTCACATAAATATATGATTTTTTATCTAAAAAATCATTTACAATCTTATCAAATTCTATTATGCTAAATAATATAATTCAAATATAATGTAAGGACTAATAAATCCTAACAAGGATGAATTTAATGCTTAAAATTAATTTAATGTCTTAATTCCAACCCACATAAGATTGACACATTTCTATATATTTTAAGAGATGAGCAAAACAAATTGGCTTCACTTTCCAATCCTACTTCAAATGTTCTAGTTGTTACCATTGTGTCCATTCATATATGTTGTTGTTACATATGTTCCAAAATATTTAGGTATGGGGGAATCAATTAGTTTACAATATATTAACATGTTAATTTATACAAGGGCATCCTACACCTCCCTTGATCACCACACAAGCAGTCCACTTCTAACTTCACCTAATGCATCATCTCTTGAGAAAAGTTTTCTATCCCTAAATGATTTTTAAAAAAATTTGAGAAAGGAAATTTCAAAGCTACCCATGAAATGGACTCTCATTCTCTTCATCATAATCCTTTATGAAAATAAAATATTACCCCAATGATAACAGGTCTTTCAGCACCTAAACTACCACTTATGAGGGTAAAGTAGATCCAAAACCACATTTTAGTTCATTCCATGCAACTTATTTAGGATATGCTTACAATAATAAATTAATTACCAAGATATTTATAAGAGGTCTTAATGATTATGACATACAATGGTTTTATGATCTCCCTCTTTAATCCATTAGAGCATTCAACCCATTGGCAAATCATTTTTTAGCACATTTCTCCATCAACACTGGTGAAAATTTATCTTATGAACAAATTACAAAATTTAAGCAAAGGCCAAATGAACCCATTAGTGAATATATTATTTGGTATAAGAATATGCTTGTAAATATGACAAACTATATAGTGGATAAAGAATCATAAGATATCTTTAATAAAAGATTATTACCTACACTCCATGAATCAATAATGTTTGACAAATTCAAAACTTTTGATGAGTTTTAATATAATGAAAGAAAGAGAATTCAAACTGATAGCATTAAACCAGTTAAAATATGTCCCAACTTCTCCTTCTACATCAAAATAAAATAAAAAAGTAAGCCAAATTAAAAGGTCAAATATAACAAAAGCAAGAAGGAAGTAAAGGTAATAGTTAATTCAATAGACCAATCATAAAATAAGCTTAATTGATATCTCCACTAAGGAGGGAATTTACAAGGCTAACAAAACCTACTCATATTTTGTTTCAAAAACCTATTGGTTGTGATCTCATCATTCTACCTCCTCCATATGAGCTTGATTTCACCAAGCCTCAACCTAAAAGCATTGATAGTAATGCATATTGTGATTGTCATAGATTCATTGGGAATTTAATGAATAAGTGTTATAGGACAAGGCATAAAATATAAGATATGATTAGTGATAACACTATTGAGATAAACACACCTAGATAAGAAGTGAGACCACAATAAAATGATAATTCAAAGCTCAAAATATTCAATTTTTCTTTCCCAAATCATGGTACAATTGAGAATATAGATAATTTATAAGTTTGTCATGCATATAATGTGCATCCTCCTCATAATACATATGGGCATACCATAGACGGAATCATTGGTACATTTACAATCACATTCCCATAACACCTAGTAATTACATTTTATGATAATGAAACAATGACGATGATTCAAATAGGCATGAACTATTTATTAGAGTATACATAAACAAACAAACCATTTATAGTGTAATGATTGATAATGGGTCAAGTAAAAATGCATGTCCTATAACACTTATTCATAGTCTTGGATATACAAAGAAATATATACTTGGTACATCAAGGGTATTTAAAGAATTAGATGTCTATACATAGGATATTGTGGGACATGTAATGGTACCTATCCAAGTAAGTCTAGCAACAATAACTACTCCATTTATATTATTACCAAGCATATGAGTATTTAATATGTTATTAGGATGCCCTTGGATATATAATATTAAAGAAATACCATCTACAATACATAGATTTTTCAAGTAAAAAAATTACAATCAATTGGTCAAAGTTCAAGGCATCCCATATGAGTACCTTACACAAGTAGTGGTAATTCCTTTTTCTCCTTCACCACTACATTTTGTTGTGGCACCTATTCAAGAGCAACATACAAAGGAAATTAACACCTAATCCAAATCATAGTACAAATATAATCAATGTGCCCATTTAAGTGCATAATGCAAATTCAACTATGGAACTTATACAATCAAATCAAAGGATCAAGATATACCTTCTTAAGTAAATAAATTCATATCAAAAAGTTTAGCAGGGACCAAAGAAGTCTAAATCTCCTACAATGCATCCTAAATAAACTTCTAAGATAATTCAACATGCTCCACAATGAACACAGGAAGTTATATAGTTAAAGAACATACTTCACAAGTCTGGAACCCTCTCTAGTTATATATATGGTGATAGATTCTATAAAAAATATTCATGACAATTATGATACAACACTTGATGTTTTTTTAGATTCAAATATATCTACATGTAGCATTCCTCATCCACAAAAAGCTATGCTTCAAATCTATGTTATAGGAATAGAATATGATCCTTATATTAATGGGATAATGGGATAGTTCCATTTACAACTATAAAAAATAAAATAAATAAATAAATAAAAATAATAATATCAAAAAATAAAAAAATAAAAAAATTGTAAAAATATGAAACATTCAAAATATTTTAAAAAATAAAAAAACCTAAGCATGACATAAGATGCTAGTTAATTTGTAGCATATGTTATTCATCATATATGTTGGTAGATAGCATATTCTCATCTATAACATACATGCATTTTAGGAGGTATTTGAGTGTAATGCATGACAAACATTACATATGCATTCTTAGATGTTAGACTCCCTTTTATGCAATGACCATTCCTATGTTGGGGGAATCTAAATCTACATGCTACACTATAACAGGATATATCTATATATGACCTTAAATTAAATATTGAGCTACATATCTTATAAGTGTCTAATTTAATCATTCATGATTTACATCATGCTACCATGAACATACTACTTCTATTTATTATGAAAATGATACATGTGGGTAGAGTATATTGGTTTTCACTTGTTTTATGATCCTTAATTACTATTTAATTTATCACATGTTATGATTAACATTGCTTCTTATTGTGTGTGGCCCTTGGCCCTTGTGTGAAAATTACTTGAGCATCTGTATGAGATTATTGTTTGGTTTGTGAAAATCTGACTATTCCAATTACTTGTGGCCTTTGGCCTTATGTGTGCAATATTTACTTATACGACATTTGAACATGTCCATTGTATGGGGCCCTTGGCCTTGTGTGACATTATTACGTGTTATGTTTGTGCACTTGCTAAGCTTTATTAGTGGCATCATGATTCATATCATTTTATCTTAGGGCATAGTATACATCAAATATTCTTGATTTATTATGTGTTTTATTGCTAAATCTATTTATACACAACACTTTATATTCCTTGCATTCAATATGTTACATATATGCTTCAAATATATATTTTTATTTTCTATGATAACATGCTATCCAACATGATGACATAGTTACTATATGATCATATATTTATCATGATAAAACTAAATCTTGTTTTGAGATGAGTGAATTCCATGATAAATCCATCATCTCAAAATGGGTGCATCACAATGGCATTGTGTTAGATATCCAAACCTCCATGAACATATTTGGGACACAATACATGTTGAAAAAAATACAAAGTGTATGTTTTAAAAGATTCAAACTAATGTAAAATATTATATTTTACAATAGAGTATGATGTAGACACCTAAATTTGGAACAAGCCTCATCTTACTATAGTCACTAAAATAAACATTTAATTCTCAAACAATGCACTTGTGATCACTCCTTATACACACTTTACCTTTGCTCAATTCCATAGTTTTAAATCATTTTTATTCTAATTCTATGTGGATGAATCTCTACCTTAAATAAACTATGAAAATATTTTCTCATTTTCCTTATTCCAAGTAACCTGGACTCACTATTAGAATGATTCACACTTCCAATTTAGCTATCTCTGCTCCTCAAATAAGGCCATTCCTTCAAGATAATATCGTTGGATTGTAATGTCTAAATCCACTGGTTTTATCTTGTTTCTAATTAATGGCTAGTTTCTCAAAATTAAAATTTCCCCCAATGGATCATCCTGCATGTTTTAAAAGCACAATTTGAATAAATTCTAAAAGGATCATTATATAAGAACATTTTATATTCATTTGTTTACTAGATGGCTAGAGGCTTATTTATTAAAAAAAGCATAATTATTCTAACTACACATTGAGAGAAAAACACCTTTTATTCCCAATTTTTAGTCCATATAGCCCAAGTACACTAAGCTAAGTCTGATTACAATAACAAGGTCACAAATCATTATTGAAGCACATAATTACACCTGAATTGCACTAGCATATAACATTTCACCATTATTTTATACACACCACCATAACATGGGATAAATACATGGAGTTTGATCTATATTCAGAGTATTAGTATGTAGAAAACACTCAACATAAGGGGTTTTAAGGTCAAGAAAAACTTCATCCCCTAATCCCTTTTTCCCCATTTATTTCATTTGTTCCTCATTTTTTGAGCTAGGGTTAGAGTGAAGATGAAGGCACATAGTGGCTCCCATATAAAATCAAGTAACCTTGATTATATAAATAGGACTTACAGGTGAATGCACACCAGTAAAATCTTACACAAAAGGTAAAAAACCCTAAAGGATGCAAATGCACCCTATAAACAATAATGCAAGCTAGTTTTGTACAAATAGTCTGACCTTCTCCCAAAATCAAATGGATCCTTGTTCCTAATTCATAGTGAACTCAAGTTGTCCCAAATTTTATTACATTGTATCTATTTAAATATTTTAAATTTGAGTTTCGTATAATTTATCTCTTTCTTATTACTTTCCCCTTTTAGCATATTTCTATCAATAACAAGTTTTAAATCACTCGTGTGAATTTATTGCATATTTAATACATTTTGATTTTTCTCAATAATTTATCATAGTATATTAATATTCTCTTAATATCTAATTTTGATAAAATATATAGGTGAACTCATTTTTTTTTAATATTATAAAAATCTAACCATTCATTTTGCTATGATTTATTTTCTTATTTTAAAAAACATTGGTGAACCCATTTGTTTTGTATATGGTTCTAAGGAGATAGTTTACCAGCTTTCTAGAAGGTCCCTACAAGGTGTTACAAAATTCATCAGAATGACACCTCATATCACTCCCTACCATTAAAGAGGTTAATGTCAGTAAACCTCTTCCAAAAGGAGTTGATCAAAATGTTTTTTTTTTATGATTTTTATAGAGCAGCAGGGAATTGTTAGCTAATCAGCCAACCTTGACCAAGGCTATTCAAAATAGGTACCTAAGTCATCTAACCTTATAAATGATATTATTTAGAGTAATTTTTTGGTGTCATGGTTTGGTCTTGTCAGGTTTTCTTAAGGTTTAAATAAGGTATTACTAAGATGATAAGGTATACAACATGTGACTTGTCCAATTAGTTTTGTGTCATTATCACTTGTGAAGTATTTTGCAAGTAGTTTAGCAAAGTTTAAGCTAACTTCAAAGATTTTAAGTTTGTTTTGAAAAATTTAAGGTATAATTTATCCATGGGGAAAATACTGATATGGTGATCTTCCAAGATGGCATTGTGCTCTGTAGTGGATAGTAAACTAGAAGCAAAGCTAGTGAAATAATAATTTTGTATTTACAAGCATTTTAAAGAGTTTAAGGTATTTTTGAAGAGATAAAGGTTTTAATTGTTTTGGTTATATTGATTTTTTCTTATGGAATATTAAGTGTGAAGAGTAAATAGGTATTTTTGAAGAGATTAAGGTTTCACTTGTTTTGGTTATATTGCTTGTTTCTTATGGAATATTAAGTGTGAAGAGTAAATACCATGGTAGGGGTCAAAGGGGGTATTATTGGGTCATTTGACACTTGTTGAAGAACATATTATATGTCATTATGTCTATTCACCCAACCAAGAGGTGTCAAAGCTCCATTTCTAACGTACATTCACTCTTGAAACCTCTTTTGTTCATTGGGTTACTCCAAACATAGCATGGTATTATGAATGGCAGGAAATAAAGGTAGATAAGGTACTTGGTACATTACACCATCATTGTAAAATTCAAGAGGAGCTCCATTTAAATCTGGTATGAAACCACAATAGGGAATTTTGGAGGAATGAACAAGTTTTCTTGATGAAGATAGGTCTATAAGTGAATATACAATTTCAATATTGATTAGGAGGCCTCATTGAGATGGTTTTAAAATTTATCATGGTATTATAGGCCTATATAAAACATCTTCTATCCTATTCAGGATAAAAACCATGATGATACAGAGGTTATAGGTCAAAAATGGAAAAATCCCACTTGATATCTCCATCAGGTCACCTATAAAAGGAGAGTCATTTTGATGAGGTTGGTTCATAAAAGAGGAGATTTACCAAGAAAAATTATCTTATGGAAAGGATACCACCAATATTCCCTTAAAATCCATGGCAATAGTTTTGAGATTAGGAGGCAAAGCTCTATAAATTATTGTTAACTAGTTAACTGCTCTAAAACCCCTTCAAAACCCCAACATCTTAGTTTTCTCTTGTTTGAATGAATTTGTGAGATAATTGATGAAAATTATAGGTTTTGAGATATATTTTATGGTCTAATTATTCCTCATGCATCACATCTAAGTGAACATCCAAGTATGAATAAGTGAAATGTGAAAGTATAGGTCTACAAATGTTCATAAGATACAACTTTTGGGTCAAGAGAATATTGTTGAGGAGTTTTGGTCTTATGAAAAGGGTGAGGAACATTATAAAAAAATAACCAATCCCTCACATCCCATTATATATTTATCCAAGCCTGTATTCATTTCCAAGGTGTCTTTTTAGTACTAGTTCAAGCAAACATGCCTCAAATGAGAGAAAGACAATCTTGTGGGTGGGCATATTTGATGTTTTGGGTTGTGATACATATGAGATAGGGATTTATACACTCAAGGGTAATTTTATGGACATTTTAATAGCATCCAACAAGTTTTAAAACCCTCTATAATCACCATTGCTAAGAATGCAGGTGGTAGGCTATGAAGGGCATTGGGTTAGGGTTCTTGGACAAGGTTATAAATGTGAGGAAATAATTAATAGACATAAAAACAAAAATGAGATCTAAAATGAATTATTTGGATGTTAATATTGATAATAAAACCTAAACCAATTCCCTAAAAATCCTTCAATACACTAGCATGGTCAAAATGGCAAAAGGACAATGTAGTCATGCATACCAAATGGATTGTGTCAAGTCTGTATGTTTAGAATGAAGATTTATTGGCAAGTCCTATGTTGTTATCACTTTAAAGGAAGTAATAAAATAATCCAAATAGAATCCACATTGTATCCAAGATCATTTAAGGTCATCAAATGTAGAAGAGTCAATTCAAGAGTAGGTTTGTAGTGGGTTTTGAGCTAGGAATGCACACCTACAGGCCTCCACACAAGAATATGGAGATAAAGTGTATTTTTGTGTTGTATATGAGGATTTTAAAGTAATGAAATATTTTAAAACATTTATGAATATTCATAAAGTGATTAGGTTCCTTAATATGAAGAGAACACATCAAAAAAGAGTCATTAGGGTCAAAACCTCTAAACTACCTACAAAACCTTCGCATAGGCTAAAACAAGTCATAGGTGGTTTAAAGAGTCAAATCCTTTGTAAAATCACATAAAAAAATAATATGTCATGGATAAATCATAAAATAAACATTTAAAAATAGAAACAAGCATGATAAGACATTTTTTGCATAAGACACCTATCTTAACCTTCACCTACAAGCCTACAAGCTTGAGAATCATCTTCCTCAAATGAGAAGTAAAATAAGTAGGTGTAGGGGAAAAATAAAATTATGGGATGTTAATAATTTCCATATAATCCAATTTCATGTAATTAAGCAATCAATCATGGGGCTGAGCTCTAAGAAAAAATTTGTTAAGTTAGAGACCTCAAAATTGCCAATAGACCCTTAAAAGTATTTGATGACTATGAATGTATCAAAATTGAATCCAATGCACATAAAATGATTTTAAAACACATTTATGACATATACACACATAAATGACACCTATTGGATTAGCATTTGGCATGTGTGGAGAGAAAGATAGAAAATAACCTAAAATTACCTATTTCAACTGGTTTACATGGTGTTTGATTGAGTTTGAGCTTATTAACCATATGAGGATGGTTTGTAAGATTTATAAGAGGTATAATGACCTTATATAAGACATTATATATAATTTTAGGGTGTTAAGATAGGTTTTCAAGAAAACAACATGTCTAAATGAAGACTGCCCCTTGATTGTATAAGGAAAGTGAAGTTGTAGACCTTGTAGAGGTCATTAAGGGCAATAAATATTTAAAGAACCATTAAATTAATTTGAGGAAAATCTTGAAATACTTTATCATTCATAAACAAAACAATTCTAATGACTGTAAATAATTTTGAAGGAACCAGTACACATGTTATTTTCTAATTCCATGGTGATGAGAACCTCAAATACGGATGCAATCTTGTATCAACTTTTCAAGATTATCTCAAGGTGAACATGATATTAAAGAAAATAAAATGATTTAATACACATATAACATCAGTGTTGAATTTATGAAACATGGACAAGGTCCCTACATAGTTCTCAAGTCTATATAGAGTTTTTATAGCATGAATACTTACAACTCTCTCCAAACCTCTTGCTAGTAAGATGTGAAGACATAATAGATAACTAATAACCTAAAGATGGTATATAACCTTGGATAGAGATTACATGATATTATATAACACATATATGATGTTTAAAAGTTTTTTTGGAAGTCTTCAAACAAATACTTACCTTGTATGAGTGGATAGACCTATCTCCATTACATTCCATTGGATCAAGAAGCTTAGACATGAAGTTACAGGTTATAATGATAGATATCACAGTATGAAGAGATATAATATTTAAGTTTCAATTTCACCAATATTAAATATGCATTTAAAGAGTCAAGGATGGCATAGAAATATGCTAAGGAGAGTAAGTGAGCCATGTATAAACACTTAAGCTTGTAAATATACTCAATCAAGAAAGGGTAGTTTCAAAAGAATAAGTATGAGTTATAGTAGGCCAAGAGCTACTTGTATGCCACATCTCATGAGGCCATCATCAATCAAAGACAACACATGTAGAGGAAGAATCATAGGATTGTTTTTCAACTTCTATTGAAGTTGTAACTGGTTTCATGGTAGATGACAGTCATAATGAACTTCCTATACATCCATCTTATCTTTCTCTTCTCCATTTTCCTATATAAACTCTTGAAAAGGACATTGTAATGGATCCTCCATGTTAGTATGGAAAATACATACTAAAATTAACACTTGTTTATTTTTAAGTGAATACAATATGTTTATACCTCATTCATCTCACATTTAGTGTTTTATGGTGAATTGGTAATGAATGATAGTGTTGATGTTTAATCTCCTTGCATTTGTCCTCTTCATTCTTACCTTTTTCTGAGTAAGTCATCTTTTTATAGGTCATATGTTGTGTATTAATTAGTTTTTAAAAATTTAAGTGTGAAAAACCTTCACTAGTGTCTCTTTTTGGACCTCTTGATTGTCCCTCTTAATCGATGTATCAACTATAACCTCCATATTGAAATACTTATGCTAGAAAGACTTTTTGGAGTTTTGTCATCAGATTCAATCTTGTCTTAGATTTGTTATGAAATCATAGAAAATATAAGGAGATTAATAATTTTGTGCATGAACCCTTTTTACATTACTTTTAGCTTTATATTTCCCTTTTCCTTGTAATTTGAGTAGGTGTAGTGATAGTATAGGTGTAGCATCAATGGAGTTATCCCTCTTTAGAGATTCTCTTTAGTCATAAGCCACCCATAGAATTAAAGAGTTAATATTATGTCAATTGAGTGAGGAGACCTAAAACACATCCTCAAAGGGTGTAACTCAAAGTTAAATAATTTTTGGCATGCCCAGTAGGACCGAAATTCAAGAAGATTGCTCAAGATTGGTGTTGGTCTTGACATTCTTGCAGTTGTTATAACATCTACATTCAACATTTGGTGACTCCAAAGAGATTTCAATGATCCTGATTACAAGACTGAGTCTAGTTTTCATGCCAAATATAACTACAAGATTCTTTGTTAAAGGTACTCCTTTTGAGTTTGTAGAATTACCTTATCATTAAGCTAAGAAAAATAGATTTGTTACTACACACCCTTACCCAAAAATGTCTTTTACTACAAATCTATCTATAGAAAGGTTTTATCTACCTCCAAAATTCAATATTATAGTGCCTATAAATTAGAATTTTATTCCTTTAAATGGTGTCATCTCACTCAACCTATCTCAATATGATGATATCTCTATTGCTTCCATTAAAAGCATTCCACATTTCATTGAAGTGGATTTCACTACTCCTATTGAACACATAAGAGACATTGCTAATATTTATTCTATACATCATGTGATACAAGCTAATATGGCAATATGATTGCTATCCACTTCATTCAAAGGGAAGGATCTTTAGTGGTATAAAGGCTTGAGACCTGATTCTATTTCTATTTGGGATAAATTGGGAGAATAATTATGCTAACATTTGAGGATAAGAGTGATCATTTTTCCTTGGTGGAGCAATTGACTATTATAAATAGGGATCTTAAAAAATTCATGGTTGATTTCAACTATAGATTTAAAAATACTTGGGATAGGATCCTAGCCATAGTCAATCCCACTACAAACTATGCATTCTTGTACTACTTGAGGGTTTTGAATAATGACATAGTAGTAATGATTCAATCAATGGGGGGAAGCACATTTCTTGATGCATATGAGGTTATAATAAGGGTTGATAATTGTCTTATCCAATATTTCCTCCAAGGCCTCATATGCCTTTGTTTCTATAATTACATTCCCCTACTCCTTCTATACCTCTTGTATTTCCCACATTGTCTCTTATTCCATCTCCAAACAATCAAAAAAAGGCTACCTCTACCCCTCCTAATGACTTACATGAAGTCATTACTCTTATACCAAGTTTTTGGAAATGAAATTATAAGAATAAAGAGGCAATAAGATTAGAACTATAGGCCTTGGTATCCCCATAACCAATTCAATTAGGCCAATATACCTCCTTTCCAAGGTAACTACCAATGTCAAGGATAAATCACCAATGCTAGGCCTTACAATAGTTATAACCCAAATGTTGATAACTCTTCAAATTATAGTGTTCCTACTCAAAATAATCTAGTCCAAGATTATTCATAGTGTCTTCCTTATGATCATCTCCAAAATTAGATTATGTACTCGAATGGTGTGTCCAATCAAACTCCAATGGTGCAAGATGTTCAAGATTCTCAAACTCCATAATTTTAAGTAGCACCATAAGGATAATCTAATCTAGGGAAATTGAAACCTCATTCCACACTTGTAAATTGTAAAGAAGGAAATTATTATACAATGAATCAATTTGGAGGCATAAGTAACATTGATACTCCTATGGTAGCCAACACAAGGGCTAAAAAGAGAGAAATAGAAGGTTATCAAGAGGTAAGTCAATGACCTATCCTACCTTCTCAAGTGACTCAAGGGACAATTAGACATATACAACCCATAAATTTTAAGAAACCTAGAAAATTTATAATGTGAAAGGTGTTCCTCTACCTTAATCTTCATAAACTCAAGATAGTGTTGTTGCTCCTAAAGGACAACCAAAGGTTGGCAGTTCTTATATCAACATTGTTGATAAAATGAATAAAGCACATGTGAATATATCAATTTGGGAGACATTGTCCATTCCTAGACAAAAATATCTACTTCAAGAGGATCTATATAATTTTAACCTTGCATCTAGATCAACAATGAAAGAGAGAGCAATACTAATGAATGAAAATCAACCTAAAGGATGGAAACAAGTCAAAAGTGATAAGTCTCCTCATTTATATATTTATCTCATCATAGGTGAGTCTTTGGTTCATAATTTTATGATTGATAATCATTTTAGAACCTTTAAAATACCTAAACAAGTGGCTGATAAACTAGGTATAAAATATGAGCCAATCACCAAAGGAGTTTTATAATTGGATGGGACAACCACTAAGACTATAGTTATCATCAAATGTTTGAACTTAACTTTGAAATCTTGCCCCACTTTTTCAATTCCTAAAGATATTGTTGTAATATACCTACCACCCCACTTTGCCTTGTCTATCTAGAGAATTCACAACCAAGATTGGGGGATATCTATCATCAGATTGGTCTTACATGGATTTTAGGACTAGGTGTGATACCAAAGTCAAGATAGAATTAGAACCAATTACTAAGATTCAATATAGCCTTATTTACCTAAGGTATCTAATGTTAATTGCACTATTCTTGATGAAAGAGATATCTATGTTGATCAAGAACTAATTGTTTCTCTTGAAGGCATATCTAATCTCTTTTTTAATGAGTGGGGAGATGAACATCATGAACATGATCAATATAAGTTCATGGAATAAATAGGCCTAGGAGTGTATTGATTACATGAGGAAGGTTATTTCATTCTAGATTTGGTCAAGCCTAGTGATCCCATGGATGGTCTATGACAATTATTCTTGGATGGATCTAGAAGAAAGATTGGTTAAAGAGGTGGTGTAATTTTGGTGTCTCCATCTAAATAAAGGTACTATACTACTTTCAGATTTCAATTAATTTGTACTTGAAATATAGTAGAGTATGAAACACTCGTATATGACCTCCAATGGGATATGAAAAGAGGATTGAAGTTCTTACAAGTGTTGGGTGATAGTGAGATGGTTGTCCATTAAGTGAAGGGATAAATTGTAGCAAATAACTCGTTAATGTTCCACAATCATAGGCTATGGGATATTATAGAAGATTTGAAGGCTTTCAATATACAAGCCTTTCAAAGAGAGGGAAATAGGCATGATGATATGTTGGCTGTAGTTGGACCTTAGTTTAACATCCCCAATGATGTCAAAATTTCAAGATGTCAATCACATATAAAGGTAGTGATAAGGCCTTCAATTTGTTATAATGACATTAATTGGCAAGTCTTTGATAGTGACAAATAGATAACATGCTTTCTCCAAGAAGAAGCTAAGGTTTTTTTTAAGAAATCAATCTAAGATACAAAAATAATATCATGATCATATTATAAAACTAAGGTCAAAAAAACTTATTGAAGGCATAATGACACTTGAAGTCATTTTTAATGATGATGATCAAATGAAGAAAGAGAATATAAACATATCTACCAAGTAAGAGAATTATTTGAGGGTCATTATATTCAAAGATAAACTTATATCACTTAGAAAGGTATGTAACAAAGAAGAGAGACTTTTATTCATTGATTTATGCAAAGATTTTGTTGATATATTTGCTTGAGATTATACTGATCTCAAGGGTTTTGATCCTAGTTTAGATCAACACACTATATATCTAGATACATATACCAAATTAGTAAGGTAAAGATAAATACCTATCAACCTAAGAATAGATCCCATAATGAGGAAAGAATTGACTAAGTTGATATAATCTAACATCATCTTCCCCATCAAGCACTCATCTTGGGTTTCCAATATAGTCCATGTAAGGAAGAAAAATTGAGAGATAAGATTATGTGTGGATTTTAGGGACATAAATAGACTTTCATTGAAGGCTCATTATCTTTTAACTTATATGGAATAATTCTTTTATATGATAGCATGTTCATAACATTTCTCTCTCCTTGATGGATACGTAGAATAAAATTAGATTTTGGTGCAAAAGGAAGACCGGTATAAGATAGAATTTACCACAAAATGAGGCACACATGCATATAGGAAGATCCCTTTTGGATTGTCTAATGCTAGATCTACTTTATAAAGAACCATGGACATGGAATTTCAAGGTTTTATAAATGAGATATTGTTGATATACCTTAATGATATTATCATTTTCTATAAGGATTCAAATGATCATTTGAATCATCTTAGACATATATTTGAGAGGTGTATACAATTTAGGTTGTCTTAATCCTAAAAATTGTGTATTTGCAATCCATGAAGGCAAAATCTTGGTCCACATTGTATCCAAAATAGGTCACTCCATAGATACTAAAAGGGTAAGTGTTATCTTAACCTTATCATTGTTTAAGCATAAAAAATGGATGCAAAGTTTCTTTGACAAAATAAACTCCATTAAGAGATTCATACCTGATTTTGCTAATCTTGTCAAGCCTCTAACATTCATGTTGAATAATAATAAGGATTTTAATTGGACTAGAAAAGGAAAGAATAGTTTTGGTGTCATCAAGCAAGCCAAAACTGAAGCCCCAACACTTGAAATTCATAATTTAAAAAAGGATTTCACCTTGTATGATTTGGTAAATGATGAAGTTATCTCAGCCATGTTGACACAATTAAATGAGGAAGGTCTTGAATAACCCATTGCTTTCTTCAACCAAGGGTTGGAAGACTATGAGGTAAAGTACACTTTTGTAGAGAAACAAGTGCTTGTTGTTATAATAAGCCTTAAAAAATTTAGACATAGATTTATTAAAAAAAAATCATGTGATTTTGTCTCATCCAATAATCAAAGACTTCCTTTTGAGTAGGGATTTAAATGAGAAAAAACTAGTTGGATCACCAAGGTAATGGAATATGATGTAGATATCAAGGTTACCAAGTTGGTGAGAGGCAAGGTGTTGTTGAGAAATTATACTAGCATTCTAAAGTGAAACTCAAATAACTATATCTCCATCTACCATGAGTTAGACACAAGACATGATCAAATTCCTCCAAATAGGTGAGTGTCCACTAGGCCTAGACAAGGTTAAAAGGAGATATTTCAGATTGCAATCTATCACATATGTTATCTTATATTTTAATACTCCTTATTAAGAACTTAATGGATTTATCCTAACGTGTGTGGAGGTTGATAAGGTTAAGATGGCATTGCCATAATTCCATGATGGGCCATTAGGTGGTCACCTTCCACAAAGAACTAAAACAACAAAGTTAATGAGAGCTGGTTATTATTGGCCTAGCTTGTTCAAAGAATCATATACATAGGTGAGAGAGTGTCAAAAGTGTGCTTTATTCATAGGAAAATATAAGCTTACATCCCTCCCTCTCTATCCCATTTAGGTAAAATAACCTTTTATGTAGTGGGGCTTAGATTTAATTGGTATAACCAATTCTCCTTCAAGTGTTGGCCATAAGTGGGTGTTGACTACAACTAAATACATTAATAGATGGACAAAAGCATTGGAACTGAATTAGGCCAATGAGACTAATGTGCTAGACTTATATGAAGGCGTTGTAACTATATTTAGGGTACCTTCTACACTTATCTTAGATAATACAATGTATTTCCTTGGTACTAAGATAAGTGAGTGGGTTGTGAAGCATGGGATCAACCTAAGTACATCCTTCAACTACTATCCTCAAGGGAATGAACTAGCAGATTCCAAAAACAAGAATATAATCAAAGTTATTAATAGGACTATGGCGGATTAGAGAACATGGGATACAAAATTGAAGACAACCTTATGAACTAATAGGATCACTCCTAAAAGAGCCATTGGAAACTACCCTTACATGCTTATCTATGGAAAACAAGTAAAGCTACCCAACTCCCTTGAGTTACTAGCTCTAAAGCTTACATATCAGCTTGAGATGATGGAGAATGCTACCATGGATATTAGATTAGATGAGTTGATGAATTAGATGAAATAAGAGTTTCTACCATGCATACTATGGAATCTCACCAAGCCCAAACCAAGAGGTACTTTGATAAGAGAGATGTTCCAAGAGAATTCCAATAGGGTGACCTTGTAATCAAATGGGATGAAGATAGGGCAAATCCTAGAGGACACACAAAGTTTGATAATTTATGGAGTGGGTCCTATATCATCACAAATTGTAAGCAACACAATGTTTTTTATCTCTTAAAGATGAATGGAGCTTAAGCATTGATATTAAGGTCATTTTATATTCGTGTACATAGCAGATTAGTATTTTCTTTCTCCAAATGCTTCTAGCACATTATTATTTAGTAGAGTAGGTGTTTATTTCTTGAAATGTCTTTAGGTAGATTGTTGTGCCTTGATTTTTTGTGTCTTGAAGGTATTTTTAGTTTGTTTCAAAAGCTAATGTCATGTTCAAGTTCAATTTTGGTATCAAAGAGAATTAGTTTTCAGTGACTCCATGCCTACTAGGATATTTAAGGCCAATAGTCCAAATGTTTTGTAAGCAAACTATCCCAGGAGGTCACCAAAAAATGTTAGCTAATCATCCACCCTTGATAAAAGATATTCAAAATAGGTACCTGATTCATATAACCTTGTAAATGATATTATTTAGAGCCATGTCCCGGTGTCATGGTTTGGTCTTGTCAGGTTATTTGAAGGTCTAAACAAGGTCTTACAAAGATGATAAGGTCTATGACATGTGACTTGTCTAATCAGTCTTGTTCCATTATCACTCATGAATTCTTTTGAAAGTAATTTAGAAAAGTTTAATGTAACTTTGGAGATTTTAAGGTTGTTTTGAAAAACTTAAGGTATAATTGATCGATGGTGAAAATTGTGATATGGTGATCTTCCAAGATGGCATGGTGTTCCATAGTGGATAATGAACTAGAAGAAAATCTATTTAAATAATAATTTTGTCTTTACAAGCATTTTGAAGAGTTTAAGGTATTTTTAAAGAGATCAAGGTTTCACTTGTTTTGGTTCTATTGCTTGTTGCTAGTGGAATATCAAGTGTGAAGAGTAAATACAATGGTTTGGGTAAAATGGGATATTTTAGGTCATTTGACACTTTTTTAAGAACATATTATATATCATTATATCCATACACCCAATCAAGACGTGTCAAATCTCCATTTCTAACATACCTTCACTCTTGAAACCTTTTTTATTCACTGCTTTAACTCCAAACGTAACATAGCATTATGAATGGAAGGAAAAAAAGGTATATAATGTTGCTTGGTAAATTAAACCATAATTTTACAATTCAAGAGGAACTCCATTGACATCTAGTATGTAGTTACAACTAGGCATTTTGGAGGAATGAACAAGTTTTCTTGATGAAGATAGGTCTAAAAGTGAATATATAGTTTAAAGTTTGACGAAGAGACCTCATTGAGATGGTTTTCAAATTGATAATAGTAATATAAGCGTCTCCATAACCTCATATATCCTCCTTAGGCTCAAAACCATGATGAGATAGAGGTTACAGGTATAAATAGGGCAAAAAAACACTTGATATCTACATTAGGTCACTTTAAAGAGGAGAGTCATTTTGATGAGGTTGGTTCATAAACGAGGAGATGTATCAAGAAAATTTATCTTAAGGGAAGGATAAAACCCCTATGAACTTAAAATCCATGGCAATAGTTTTGAGATTGGGGGGCAAATCTCTATGAATTATTGTTAACAAATTCACTGCTCTAAAACCCCTTCAAAACCCCAACATCTCTATTTTTTTCTTATTTGAATGCATTTTTAATCTCATTGATGAAAATGATAGGTTTTTATAGATATTTTAGTTTATAAATAGTCCTTATAAATCATCTCCAAGCAACCATCCAAGCATGAATAATTGAAATGTGAAAGTACAAGTTTATAAATGTTCAGAAGATGCAAGTTTTGGGTCAAGATGCTACTATTAAGGAGTTTTGGGATTACGAAAAGGGAAGACACATGATACAAAAATAACCAATCCCTCACATCCAATTATATGTTTCCCAAAACTTGCATTTATCTCCAAAGTGTCTTTCTAGTATTTGTTCAATCACACATGCCTCAAATGAGAGAAAAATAGTCTAATGGGTATGCATATTTTATGTTATGGAGAGTGATCCATATGAGATAGGTATTGAGACACTCAAGGTGAAGTGTATGGGAAATTTTAATAACATCCAATAAGTTATAAAACCCTATATAATAATCATTGATAATAAGTTGGAGGTGGCAAGCTATGAAGGCCATTGATTTAGGGTTCTTGGACAAGGTTTAAAGTGTGAAGAAATAAGTGACAGAACTAAAACCAATATTGATATCCATAATTAATTATTTTTATGTTAATATTTATATGTATCCCTCAACCAATCCCTTCAAAATCCTTTAAGACACCAACATGGTCAAAATTATAATAGAATAATGTAATCATGTATACCTAGTGGATTGTGTCAAGTCTGTAGCTTTAAAATGAAAAGTTCTTGGCAAGTCATATGTTGTTATCACTTTATATGAAGTCCTAAAACAATAAAAATATACTCCAAATTATCTCCAATATTATTTTAGGTTATCAAAGGTAGAGGAATCAATCTAAGAGTAGGTTTACAACAGGTTTTGAGCTTAGAATGCACACCTACAAGCTTGCACACAAGAATACAAAGAGAAAGTGTATTTTTGTGTTGTATATGAGGTTTTTAAAGTAATTAAATATTTTAAAACATTTATGAAGGTTTATAAAGTGATTATGTTCCTTAAGATGAAGAAAAAACATCAGAAAAGAGTCACTAGGGTCAAAACCTCTAAACTACCTACAAACCCCTAACATAAGATAAAACAAGTTATAAGAGGTTTAAGGGGTCAAATAATTTATAAAATCACTTAAAAAACATACTATGTGATGTATAAATACAAAAATAAACATTTCCAACCAAAAATAAGCACGAGAAGACCTTTTCTGCACAAGACATCTATCTCAACCTTCACTTATAGGCTTACAAACTTGAGATGGTCATCTTCCTCATGTGAGAAGTCAACTAAGTAGGTACATGGGGAAATTTTCCATTATGATATGTTAATAAGTTTTATCTACTCTAATTTCATGGAATTTAGCAATCAATCTAGATGTTGATTTGTATGAATAGTTGTTAAGAAGTTGGGAGACCTCAAAATTGCTAATAGACCCTAAAAAGTGCTTAATGTATATGGATGTTTCCAAATTGACTAAAATTCACATGAAATAATTTAAAACACTTGATTAAATATGAAAACCTAATGGGAACCTAATAGGTTAACATTTGGCATGTGTGGAGAGAAAAACATAGAAAATGAGGCCTAAAACTGCATATTTCAATTGGTTTGTATGGTGTTTGAGTGGGTTTAAAATTATTAACCATGTGAAGAGGATTTTAAAGATTTATAAAAGGTATAATGACCTTTCACAATACATTCTAAATACTTTTAGGTTCTAATATAGGTTTTCAAGCAAATATGTCTAAATGAAGATTGCCCCTTTGCTTGTACAGGGAAAGTGAAGTTGCAAACCTTATAGAGGTCATTAAGGGAAAATTAATATTAAAATAACCATTGAATACATTTTAGGAGAGTCTTTAAATAATTTATAAGTCATAAAAATTTTAATTATATGGGTTATAGATAGGTTTGATGAAACTAATACACACACTGTTTGCTAATTCCATGGTGATGAGAACCTCAAAGATGGATGCAATATTCAATCAAATTTTCAAGCTTGTCTCACATTTAAAATGATATTGAAGACACTTAAGAGACCTAAGACACTTAAAACATCAGTCTTGAACTCATGGAACATGGACTATGTCCCTACACAGTTCTCAAGTCTATATAGAGCTTCTATAGCATGAATACCTACATCTCTCTCCAAACTTCTTGATAGTAAGTTGTGATTACCTAATAGATATATAATAACTTGAATATGGTATATAATATTGGACAAATATTACATGATCTTTTATAAGACATCAATGAGGTTGACAAGTTGTTTGGCAGTCTTCAAACAAAGACTAGACCTTGTATGAGTGGATATACTTGTCTCCATTACATTCCATTCAATCATACAAGCTTAGACATGAAGTTTTAGGTTATAATGAAAGATACCACATTATGAAGAGATATTTAAGTTTGAATTTAACCAATATGAAATATACATTGAAAGGTTGAGGATTGCATAGAAACATGCTAAAGAGAGTAAGTGAGACATGTGTCAAGACCTAAGATTGTAATGCCTCAATCAAGAAATGATAGTTTTAAAAGAACACATATGAGTCATTAGATGCAAATATCATCTTATATTCCAAATATCATGAGGCCATCATCAATTAAATCCAACACATGTAGAGGAAGAATCATAGGATTGTTTTTCACATTCCATCAAAGTTGTAATTGGTTTCATAATAGATGATAGTCATAACAAACTTCCTGCACATCCACCTTCTCTCTCTATTACCATTTTCTTATATATTCTCCTAAAAAGGAAATTTTAATGGATCTTCCATGTTATTATGTTTAATCCCTAATAAAATTAACACTTTTTACTTTTTAAGTGAATACAAGTTGTTTATACCTTCTTCATCTCACATTTAGTGTTCTATGGTGAATTGGTGATGAATGATAGTGTTGATGTTCAATATCCTTGTATTTTTCCTCTTCATTATTATATTTTTATGAGTTATTCATCTTATTTTTGGTCATATAATGTGTTTCAAGTGGTTTTACAAATGTTAATTGTGAAATACTTCACTATTGTCTCTTTCCAGACCTCTTGATTGTCCCTCTTAATCGATATATCAACTATAACCTCCATATTGAAATACTTATGCTAGAAATATTATTTGGAGTCATGTGATTAGATTAAACCTTGTCATAGCTTTGTCATGAAATCATAGAAAAGATAAGGAGATATATAATTTAGTGGATTTCCCCTGTTTTCCATTATTTTCATATCTCTCTTTCCCTTTTCCTTGCAATTTGAGTAGGTGTAGTGATAGTATAGATGTAACATCAAGGGAACTATCCCTCTCTTGATGTTATCTTTAGTTATATGCCACCCACACCCTTAAAGAGTTCCCATTGTGTCAATTGAGTGAGGAGACCTTGAAAACCTCCTCAAAGGGTACAATTAAAAGTGATAATAGTTTTTGACATGCCTGATGGGACCCAGATTCAAGAATATTGCTCAAGCTTGGTGCTGATCTTGACATAATTGTAGCTATTATAACATCTACATTCAGTTTCTGGTGACTCCAAAGAGATTTCAAGCATCCTAATTGCAAGACAAGTGATTAGTTTTCATGCCAAAGGTAACTAGATGATCCTTTTCTAAAGGTATTCCTTTTGAGTTTGTAGAAATAACTTATCATTTAGCAAAGAAAAAGAGATTTGCTACTACACATGCTTACCCAAAAAGGTATTTTATTGCAAATCTATCTATAGAAAAGTTTTATCTAACTCCAATTTTCAAGATGATAGTGCCTATAAATTAGGTTTTTGTTCCTTCAAATAGTGTCAAACCCCTCAACCTAGCTCAATATGATAATATTTCTATTGTTGGCTTTAAAAATATTCCACATTTCACTAGAAAAGATTCCAATACTCCTATTGAGCATATAAAATACATTGCTAATATTTGTTTTGTACATCATGTGATAAAAGAGAATGTGGAAATCACATTTCTATCCACTTGATTCAAAGGGAATTCTCTTTAGTGATATAGAGGCTTGAGACCTAATTATATTTATAATTGGGATGAATTGGGAGACCAACTATGTAAACATTTTGAGGATAAGAGTGATCGATTTTCCTTGGTGAAGAAATTGACTAATATAAAGAGGTATCCTAAGGAATTATGGTTGATTTTAACTATATATTTCAAAATACTTGGGATAGGATCCCAACTGTAGTCAATCCCACTACAAACTATGAATTCTTGTACTACTTGATGGCTTTGAACAGTGACATAAGAGTAATGATTCAATCAATGGGGGGAAACACATTTCCCGATGCATATGAGGTTGTAATAAGGGTTGATAATTATCTTATCCAAGTTGATAAGATTGATCCAAAGCCTCTTATGCCTTTGTTTCCATAATTAAACCCCCCTACTCCTTCTACACCTCTTATATTTCCCACATTGGCTCCTATTCCATTGCCAAACAATCAAGAGAATGTTACCTCTACAGAATTTTGGCAATGAAATTATAAGCATCAATAGGCAACAAGATTAGAACTACAAACCTTTATATCCCTACAACTAATTCAATCATGCTAATATACCTCCTTTCTAAGGTAACTACTAACTTTAAGGACAAATAACCAATGTTAGGCCTTACAATAGTTATAGCCCAAATGATGTTATCTCTTCAAATGCTATTATTCCTATTCAAAATAATTTAGTCCAAGATCAGTCATGGTGTCTTCCTTATGATCAGTTCCAAAATCAGATTATGTACTCCAATGGTGTGTCCAATCAAAATATAATGGTGTAAGATGTTCAAGCTTATCAAACTCCATAATTTGAAGTGCCACCATAAAAAGAAGCTAATCAAATCCAAGTATAACCAGATTCCACACTTGTAATTGGCAAGAATGAGATTATTGTGCAATGAATTGATTTGGAGGCATAATTAACGTTGGTAATCCTATGGTAGCCAACACAAGGGCTAAAAAGAAAGCAATAGAAAGTAATCAAGAGGTAAGTCAAGGACCATACCTTATCAAGTGTCTCAAGGGACAAGTAGACCAATTATAGCCCCTAAAGTTTAATAACTATAGAGAAATTAGAATGTGAAAGGTGTTCTTCTACCTCAATCTTTACAAACTAAAGGTAGTTTTGTTGCTCATAAAAGACAACCAAAGGTTGGTAGTTTTTATATCAACATTGTTGATAAAATGAATAAGGAACATGCCAATATATAAATGTGGGAGACATTAGCCATTCTTGCATAAAAATATATACTTCAAGAAGATTTATCTAATTTCAACCTTGTAACTGGATCAATAATGAAAGAGAGAACATTACTAATGAATGAAACTCAACCAAAAGGAGGGAATTAAGTCAAAAGTGATAAGCCTCTTCCCTTATATATTTATCTCATTATAGGTGAGTATTTGGTTCAAAATTATATGATTGATAGTGGTGTTAGTACTTGTGTAATACTTAAACAAGTGGTTGATAAAATAGGTCTAAAATATGAGCGAATCACCAAAGGAGTTTTGTAATTGGATGAGACAACCACTAAGAATATAGGTATAATCAAAGGTTTGAACTTAACTTTTAATTCTTTTCTCACTTTTAAATTCCTCAAGATATTATTGCAATAGACCTACCGCTCCACTTTTTTCTATGTCTATCTAGGGAATTCACATCCAAGATTGGGGGATATCTATCATCATATTGATCTTACATGGATTTTAGGACTAGGTATGATACCAAAGTCAAGATAGAATCATAAATAATTTCTAAGAGTTATATATAACCTTATGTGCCTAAGGTCTCCAATGTTAATTGAACTATTGTTGATGAAAGAGATCACCATGTTGATCAAGAACCAATTATTCCCATTTAAGGCATACCTAATATCTTTCTTGATGAGTGGGGAGATGAACATTGTGAATATGATCCATATAAGTTCATGGAAGAAATAGTACTAGGAGTGTATTGATTAAATGAGGAAGGTTATTTCATTCTACATTTAGTCAAGCTTAGTGAGTCCACGAATGGTCTATTATACCTTTAATTTAATGGATCTAGAAGAAATATTGGTGAAAGAGGTGGTGCAATGTTGGTGTTTCCCTCTAAATAAAGATACTATACTACTTTCATATTTCAATTAAGTTTTACTTGAAATGCATTAGAGTATGAAACACTTGTACATGGCCTCCAATGGGATAGGAAAAGAGGAGTGAATTTGTTACAAGTGTTTGGTGATAAGGATATGGTTGTCCATCAAGTGAGAGGCCAAAATGTAACAAATTAATCCTTGTTAAAGTCCTAAAAACATAGGGTATGGAATCTTATAGAATATTTTGAGGATTTCAATATACAAACCATTCAAGGAGAGTAAAATAGGCATGTTGATAGGCTGGATATAGTTTGAGCTTAGTTTTATATCCCCAATTATTTCAAGAGTTTAAGATGTCAACCACATACAAAGGTAGTGGTAAGGTCTTCAATTCCTAATAGTGACATTAATTGGCAAGTCTTTGATAGTGACAAATAGATAGCATGCTTTCTCCAAGAAGAAGATAATTTTTGTTTAAGAAATCAGTCCAAGTTGTAGCAACAATATGGTGATCAAATTATGAAACTAAGGTCAAACAAACTTCTTAAGGCCTAGTGGCACTTGATAAGCATTTTCAATGATGATGGTCAAATGAAAAAAGAGAATATAAGCATATATACCAAGCAAGAGAATTATGAGAGGGTCACCATCTTTAAAGATAAACTTATAGCACTTGGAAAGGTATGTAACAAGGAAGAGAGACTTGTATTCATTGATTTGTGCAAAGAGTTTGTTGATATATTTTATTGGGAGTATAATGATCTCAAGGGTTTTGATTCTAGCCTAACACAACACACTATAGAGCCAGATACAAATTCCAAAATAGTAAGGCAAAGGGAAATAGCTATCAACCAAAGAATAGAGCCTTTAATGAGGAAATAATTGACTAAGTTGATAGAGTCTAGCATCATCTTCCCCATCAAGCACTCATCTTGGGTTGCCAATTTAATCCCTGTAAGGAAGAAGAATAGAGATATAAGATTATGTGTGGATTTTAGGGATTTAAATAGAGTTTTATTGAAGGATCATTATTCTTTACCTTTCATAGAACAGATTTTGTAGATGGTAGTAGGTTCATAACATTTATCTTTCCTTGATGGATACTTAAGATATAATCAGATTTTAGTGCAAGAGGAAGACCAATATAATACAACTTTGACCATAAAATGATGCCTTTTGGATTGTCCAATGTTGTAACTACTTTCAAAAGAACCATGGACATAGAATTTCAAGGTTTGATAAATGAGATAGTATTGATCTACCTTGATGATATTACCATTTTATCTAAGGAAGAAAATGATCATTTGACTCATCTTAGATAGGTATTTGAGAGGTGTAGACAATTCGGGGTCTCTCAATCATAAACAGTGTGTATTTGAAGTCCATGAAGGCAAACCCTTGGTCCATATTATCTCCAAGAAAGGTCTCTCCATAGATACTAAAAGGGTAAGTGTTATCTTGTCCTTGTCATTGCTTAAGCACAATAAAGGGTTGAAAAGTTTCTTTGTAAAAATCAACTTCATTAGGAGATTCATACTTAATTTTGCTAATCTTGTCAAACCTCTAACATCCATGTTAAATAAGAATTAATGTTTTAGTTAGAATATATAAGGAAGGGATAGTTTTGGTGACATAAAGAAAGCCATATCTTAAGCGCCAACACTTTAAAATCTTGATTTCAAAGAGGACTTCACCTAGTATGATTTTGGAAATGATGAAGGCATCTCAGCCATGTTGACCAAATTAAATGAGGAAGGTCTTAAACAACCCATTACTTTCTTCAGCTAAGGGTTGGAATACTATGAGGTAAGGTACATTTTTTTAGAGGAGCAAGTGTTTTCTATTATATGAAGCCTAAAAAAATTTAGGCATATGCTTTCTAACAACAAAGTTCATGTGATAGGTTCACTACAGTAGGAGCTCAATTTGACATCCCCAATGATGTTAAGAGTTTAAGATGTCAACCACATATCAAGATAGTGGTAAGGCCTTAAATTATTGATAATGGAAATAATTATAAATTATTTGATAGTTAAAAACAAATATCATGCTTTCTCCAAGAAGAAACTGAGTTTTCTTCAAGAAATTAGGCCAAGTTGTAGCAATAATATGGTGATCAAATTGTGAAACTATGGTTAAACAAACTTCCTGAAGGCCTAGTGACACTTGAAAGGATTTTCAATGATGATGATTAAATAAAGAAAGAGAAGATAATCATATCTATAAATCAATATAATTATGAGAGGGTCACCATCTTCAAAGATAAACTTCTAGCACTTGGAAAGGTATGTAACAAGGAACAAAGACTTGTATTCATTGAATTATGAAAAGAGTTTGATGATATATTTGCTTATGAGTATAGTGATATCAAAGGTTTTGATCATATCCTAGATCAACACATTATAGATCTAGATATAAATTCCAAACTAGTAAGGTGAAGGCAAAGAACTGTCAACCCAAGAATAGAGACATTAATGAGGAAAGAATTGACTAAGTTGATAGAGTCTAGCATCATCTTCCCCATCAAACACTCATCTTGGGTTGCCAACATAGTCCTTTTAAGAAATAAAAATGGAGAGATAAGATTGTGTGTGAATTTTAGGGACTTGAATGGAGTATTATTGAAGGATCATTATCCTTTACCTTCTATGGAATAAATTTTGCATATGGTAGCAGGTTCATAACATTTCTCTCTGCTTGATGGATACTCAGGCTATAATAAAATTTTAGTACAAGAGGAAGACCAGTATAAGATATCCTTTACCATAAAATGGGTCACATATGAGTATATGAAGATGCCTTTTGAATTTTTCAATGCTAGAGTTACATTATAATTAGCCATGGACATGGCATTTCAAGGCTTGAGAAATGAGATAGTGTTGATTTACCTTGATGATATTACCATTTTATATAATGACACAAATGATCATTTGACTCATATTAGACAAATATTTTAGAGGTGTAGATAGATTGGGGTCTCTCAATCCTCAAAAGTGTGTATTTTTATTCCATGAAGGCAAACTCTTGGGCCACACTGTCTCCAAAAAAGGTCTCTCCATAGATCTTGAAAGGGTAAGTGTTATCTTGTGCTTGCCATTTATTAATCACAAGAAAGGGATAAAAAGTTTATTTTTAAAAACTAACTCCATTAAGAGGTTCATACCTGATTTTTATAATTTTTTCAATCCTCTAACATCCATGTTAAAGAAGAATTAAGCTTTTAATTGGACTAGAGAAGGAAGGGATAGTTATGGTGCCATTAATAAATCCATAGCTCAAGCTCCAACACTTTAAAATCACAATTTAAAAAAGGAATTCACCTTGCATGCTTTGGTAAATGATGAATTCATCTTATCCATGTTGACATAATCAAATGAGGAAGATCTTGAATAATACATTGCTTTCTTCAGCCAAGGGTTGGAAGACTATGAGGTAAGGTACACTCTTGTAGAGAAGCAAGTGTATGTTGTTATAAGAAGCCTTAAATTTTTTTATACATATGATTTATAAAAAAATATAATGTGATTGTGTCTCACCTAGGGATCAAGGACTTCCTTTTGAGTAGGGATTTAAATGATAAAAAAACTTGTTGGATCACCAAGGTAATGAATTATGATGTAGATATCAAGGTTACCAAGTTGGTGAGAGTCAAGGGGATGTGTGAGTACGTATCATTGTTAGGGACCCCTTATCCAATGGAAGCACAATTGATTACTTTCTTATAAGCAATTAAACATGAAATTATACCAGAATGATTAAGTAACTAGAAACTTGAGACAGCAAAGAATTTGAGAGACAATACACACTCTTGTATAAAATATTACTAGAAGAAAATACAATAAGGAAGATGCCACTTCTTCCTCCACCTCAAAGGCTTGCCACACCTCAAGACCTTCTTCCCTCTCTCTCTTTCTCAACACAACAACTCTATAGCCTGAGTTATTATCCCTCCTTGAATGCTTCAGCTGATCTCCTTGACCTTACACCTGTAGATCTCCTTGACCTTGCTTGCTTCAATGCTTTTACTTGTCTGCTTGATAAATACAATACATGCCTCATGTGTCTTTAAATAGAATTCCATGGTTACAAATATAGAAATCTAACTACAATAATTAGACATGCAGCTCATTACTATAATTAGTCATTTGACATGCAAACACTCGCTTCACTTAACTGACTGTTCGTCAACAGAAGTTCTGGAACACATAGGCGACCGACGCCGGTCCCTACTTGCCTGGTTCTACCGACGTCGGCCGACTAGCTACCATCACCGATTGCCTTCTGACTGCATCTGACCGATGTCGGTCATGATGCCAACACTGGTGCTTCTAAAACTCTAGCAACCTTCCTTCTTTGTGTCTGCAAATAGTTGAAGCTTTTAGCTCCACACCCTAACAATCTCCCACTTGGAAATAAACAGCTGCTACTGTACTTGTACCTATACACCATCTATTTTGTTCCCTTGGCTCTGTATCCCTCTTCAAAGTAACTCTTGAAGACCAACCACCACAAGACCTGTGATGCTATCCCTGTCACTTATGCCGAAAGAATTTTGTTGCTCCCAAATTCTTCATGACATACTTCTGAACCAACTCTACCCTTAGCTCAAAAAAAACTCGCTGTATATGAAACCCTGCAACAAGTAACACAATATAGTAACAGGATAATGTAGCTAATATTATCCAACCTGGTAAAGATAAAATACAATGGTCAAACCTCCATTGTCTTGCAGCCTAATCAAGACCATATACCATAGCCTTCTATCTCACGTGTCCATCCACTCTCTTCTCTAATATGGGAATCCATCCCTCTGTCCAGTGCTTTCTTCCAGCTGACAACTCTACCAACAAATACCTGTTTGGTTCTACTCTAAGGACTCACACTCCTCATCCATGCCAAGCTCCCACTATTTTTGGATTCTACCTGCATTGCTTCTTCCATCTTCCTAGTTCTTGACTATCAGTAAGCAATATAAAGAAGGTGAACAATGAATATGAGGTTCACTTACCCTTTCTAACCTCCATATGGGTGTTTGAGACTCTTTGACAGCTAGTTGTCCACCCAACATCTGTTCCAGTGACCGATCTCAGCCATCTCCCAGTCTGCTCCCGATCGATGTCAGTTCCCTGCACTGACCCTGACTGTTGCCGATGTCATTTCCCTGGCCGATGCCGGTGTCCTCTCTGCCGACATCGGTCCTGCTGACCGACATCGGACTTCTCCTGCCTGACCTACCGACCCTGCTGGTCTGCACATGACCGATGTCAGTTTTTGTCTGGCCGATGTCGGTGCCATGGGAGCACCAACATCGGTACCTGTGTTTTTCTATAAGTGATGAATTTTTCATCTGCGAGCTCATCTTGGATCAAACCTCTGTCCATACTACCCTGCTCAAATTTATTTAGTCCCTGTGACTAATCTCTATCCTTCATCTCCTCCATAAACACCAAGGCTTCTTTGTTCCTGTCAAAAGCATCAAATTTTCTTTTCTTGTAATGAACTCTATCTATGCTTTCTGAATCTGAACACATACCTTTTGAATCAAGAACGTCCATTCCCTTCCTATTCATGTGACCAAGCCTATTAAGCCACATCTTCAAATCTACAGCTAAAGTAGATAAACCAGAAGTAGAATCAGCAATACAAGTAGATAGATAAATAGTATCTAATTTTTTACCTCTTGCTAGAACAAGTGCACCCTTGGTAACCTTCCAAGAATCCACTGTGAGGGTTATTGTGCATCCCTCATCACCTAACCTTCCTACAAAAATCAAACTCTGCTTCAGAACCAGGACATGCATGACCTCCTTTAACACCCATGTGTTGTCAATTTGCAATCTCAACTGCACTTTCCCTTTGCCAACTATCTGACAAGGCGTACCATCCCCTAAATAAAGCACTCCAAAGTCTCCCTGTTCATACTCATGGAACAAATCTCTGTTTGGGGATGCATGAAAAGATGAACCAGAATCTAAAATCCATGATCCTACCTAACTATCCAAAGAAAGTATGAGAGCATCCTGTACCATAATATTTGCATCCTTTGCTTCTTCAATACCTACATGTTGATTCTCTTTATCTCTCAACCAACACTCCTTTGTGTGTCCTTTCTTTCCACAAAACCAGCAGGTAATACCTTTGGATTCGGATCTCCTTCCCGACCTTGATTTCCCTTGCTCAACCTTCTCCGTTTGCCTTCCCCTGCTTTCTACACTTAGAGCATTCCTTGATGATTCACCTGTGCTTCTCCTGCATATTTCCTCATTCAAGATCACACTCACAACATCATCAACTTTTAAGATTTTAGAAGCAGATGCAGAATTACTTACTGCCATAACCAAACTGTCCCAACTTTCAGGCAAAGAACATAAAATCAAGAGAGCCTTTACCTCATCATCAAAAA
This sequence comes from Torreya grandis, assembly GCA_037957365.1. Lineage (NCBI taxonomy): Eukaryota > Viridiplantae > Streptophyta > Pinopsida > Cupressales > Taxaceae > Torreya > Torreya grandis. The sequence continues at coordinate 1,086,518 of JARHVA010001319.1, forward strand.
CAATATTGACTAAAGCTAATTGGTTTACCAAACCATGGAAATCACTGAGATGAGTATGTACCGATCCACCTTCTTGCATTTGCAAAGTAAATAATTGCTTCATAAGATATACCTTATTAGAAGTCGAGGGCTTTTCATATAAATTCACCAAGGATTTTATCAACTCTTCCGTTGTCTTGCACTGTGATAAGCTGGAAATCACAGACGATGCAAGGCTCAACCTTATGAAACTGAGAGCCTTCCAATCAAGAACACTCCATTCTTCATCTTTCATATTTGTGCGCTTGCATGCAACCCCACCCAACGGTAAGTACAAATCCTTCTGATATAGATAATCTTCAATCTGCATCCTCCAATGTTGATAATTCTTACTGTTAAACTTCTCCATTCGTAGCTTACTTTCTTCTGCCATTGTTGAACTCCCACTCAATCAAAAAACCCTGTGAATGACTTGTAATCAAAAATAGTACCATGCTTCTTGCAAACCGTAGCTCTGATACCAACTATTAGGGACCCCTTATCCAATGGAAGCACAGTTGATTACTTTCTTATAAGCAATTAAACATGGAATTATACCAAAATGATTAAGTAACTAGAAACTTGAGACAGCAAAGAATTTGAGAGACAATACACACTCTTGTATTAAATATTACTAGAAGAAAATACAATAAGGAAGATGCCACTTCTTCCTCCACCTCAAAGGCTTGCCACACCTCAAGACCTTCTTTCCTCTCTCTCTTGCTCAACACAACTCTATAGCCTGAGTTATTATCCCTCCTTGAATGCTTCAGCTGATCTCCTTGACCTTACACCTGTAGATCTCCTTGACCTTGTTTGCTTCAATGCTTTTACTTGCCTGCTTGATAAATACAATACATGCCTCATGGTTCTTTAAATAGAATCCCATGGTTACAAAAATAGAAATCTAACTACAATAATTAGACACACAGCTCGTGACTATAATTAGTCATTTGGCATGCAAACACTCGCTTCACTTAACTGACTGTTCATCAACAGCAGTTCTAGAACACACAGGCGACCGATGCCGGTCCTTGCTTGCCCAGTTCTGCCGACGTCGGCCGACTAGCTACCGTCGCCAGCTGCCTTCTGACTGCATCTGACCGACGTCAGTCATGATGCTGATGCCGATGCTCCTGAAACTCCAGCAACCTTCCTTCTTCGTGTTTGCAAATAGTTGAAGCTTTTAGCTCCACACCCTAACAATCATAAGGTTTTAAAGAATAAAAATAGGCTATAATATCACTCTAAGATGACACTCAAACAACTACAGCTCCATCTACCATGAGTTGGACACAAGGCAATATCAAATTCCTCCAAATAGGTGAGTGTCCACTAGGCCTAAACAAGGTTATAATGAGACATTTCATATTGAAATCCTTATCATATGTTCTTATAGATGGAATAATATTTATTAATGACCTTAATGGAGTTATCCTAAGGTGTGTAGACGCTGATCAGGTTGAGAGAGTATTGGAACAATTCAATGATGGGATATTAAGCGGTCACTTTGCACTAATAACTAGCACAATAAAGGAATGAGATTTGGTTATTATTGGTCTAGTTTGATTAAAGACTCATATTCATGGGTGAAAAATTGTGATTTATTAATAGGAAAAATAAATCTTACAACCCTCCATATCTATCCTATTTAGGTATACCAACCTTTTATGTAGCGGAGCTTAGATTTCATAGGTATGATCAATCCTCCTTCAAGTGTTATCCAAAAGTGAGTGTTGACTACAAATAACTACTTAATTAGATGGATAGAAGTATTGGCTCTCAAGGAATATAATGAGACTAATGTGCTAGACTTATATGAAGGCATAGTAACTAAATTTAGAGTACCTTCTACACTTATCTTAGATAATGTAATGAATTTACTTGGTACTAGGATAATTGAGTGGGTTGTGAAGCATGGAATCCATCTAAGTACATCCTCCAACTACTATCTTTAAGGGAATGTAATAGTATATTCCACAAATCATAATCTAATCAAATTTATTGATAGGACTATAGAGGAAAATCAGAGAACATGGCATACAAAATTGAAGGCAACCTTATGAGATGATAGGATCACTTCTAAAAGAGCCATTAGAAATTCCCTTTCATGTTTGTCTATGGAAAAGAAGAAAATTTACCCATGTCCATTGATTTACCAACTCTAAATCTTACGCATAAACTTGAGATGATGGAGAATGCTACCATAGAGATTAGACTAGTTGAGTTGATTGAATTAGAAGAAATAAGATATCCTTCCATGCATACTATGGATTCTCACCAAGATCAAAATAAGAGGTAATTTGAAAAGAGAGATGTTCAAATAACATTCCAAGAGGGTAACCTTGTAATAAAATGGTATAAAGATAGGGCCAAGCCTATAAGACACATAAAGTTTGATACTTTATAGAGTGGGCCCTATGCCACCACTCATTACAAATAACACAATGCTTTTCAGTTCTTAAAACTGAATGGAGAAGAGTTAAATATCCCAATTAATGGGATACACCTTAAGCATTATTATTAAGTAAATTTTATCCTCTTAGACATAGTAAATTGGTCTTTGATTTCTCCAAGTGCTTCTAGCATAAGTTTGTTTAGTAGAGTAGGTGTTTGTTTCCCTAAATGTCTCTTGGCACATTGGTGTGTTTGGTTTTTTTGTGTGTGTCTTAAAAGTATATTTAGTTTTTTCAGTTTGTTTCAAAAGATAATTTCATGTTTAAGTTTAGTTTTGGACTCATAAAGAATTAGTGTTCAATGACTCCATTCCCAATGGGATATTTAAGGCCACTAGTCCAAATGTTGAGTAGGCAAACTATCCAAAGAGGTCACCAAAAAATGTTAGATAACCATCCACCCTTGATCTATGATATTCAAAATAGGTACCTAAGTCATCTAACCTTGCAAATGATATTATTCAGAGTCACGACTTAGTTTCATGGTTTGTTATTATTAGGTTGTCTCAAAGTCTAAAAAATGTCTTCCTAAGATGATAAGGTCTATGACATGTGACTTATCTAATCAATCTTGTACCATTATCAGTAATGAAGTCTTTTTCTATCAATTTAGTGAAGTTTAAGATAATTTTGGAGATTTTAAGGTTGTTTTACAAAATTTAAGGTATAATTAATCCATGGTGAAAACAATGATATGGTGATCTTCCAATATGGCATGGTGCTCCATAGTGGACAATGAACTAGAAGAAAGCTATTGAAGTAACAATTTTATCTTTACAAGCATTTTGAAGATTTTACGATATTTTTGAAGAGATTAAGGTTTCAATTATTTTGGTTATGTTGCTTGTTGCTTGTGTAATATCAAGTGTGAAGATTAAATACCATAGTAGGAGTCAAGTGTGGTATTTATGGGTCATTTGACACTTGTTGAGCATATTAAATATCATTTTGTCTGTAGACCCAACCAAGAGGTGTCAAAGCTCCATTTCTAACATACATTCACTCTTGAAACATTTTTTGTTCATTAATTTAACTACAAACATAGCATATCATTATGAATGGTAGGAAAATAAGGTAGATAATATGTTTGGTATGTTACGCCATCATTTTAAAAGTTGAGAGAAACTACATTAACATCTAGTATGTAGCAATAATAGAGCATTTTGGAGGAACAAATAAGTTTTTTTGATGAAGATAGGTCTATAAAAGAATATATAGTTTCAAGCTTCATTAGGAGGACTCATTAAGTTGGATTTAAAATTGAGTATGGTATTATAATCCTCTCCACAACCTCTTATAGCCTCCTCAGGCTCAAAACCATGCTGAGACAAAGGTTACAGGTCTAAAATGGAGAAAAAACCACTTGATATCTCCATTGGGTCACTTGCAAGAGAAAGAGATTCATTGTGATGAGGTTAGTTCATAAAGGAGGAGATGTACCTAGATAAATGTTATTAGGTAAAGGAGACCACCCCTATTTCCTTGAAATCCATGTCAATAGTTTTGAGATTAGTGGGCAAAGATCTATGCATCATTGTAAATAATTTAACTGCTATAAAACCCCTACAAATCCCTAACATATCAATTTTCTCTTGTGTGAATGAATTTATGAGCTCATTGATGAAAATTATAAGTTGTGAGATCTCCTTAATGGTATAATAAATCCTCTTACATCATCTCCAAGTGAGAATCCAAGCATGAATAAGTGAAATGTGAAAGTACAGGTCTATGAATGTTTAGAAGATGCAAGTTTTGGGTCAAGATGATACTATTGAGGATTTTTGGGATTATGAAAATGGGAAGGAACATGATACACAAATAACCAATACCTCACATCCCATTCTATGTTTCCCCAAGCTTGTACTTATCTCCAAAGTGTCTTTCTAGTACTGGTTCAAGCACATGAGCCTCAAACGAGAGAAAGATAGTCCAATAGGGGCACATATTTTATGTTATGAGGAGTGATCCATCTGAGATAGGGATTGAGAAACTTAGGGTGAAGTGTATGGGATATTTTAATATCATCCAAAAAATTAGAAAACCCTATATAATCATCATTGCAAAGAAGTTGTAGGTGGCAAGCTACGAAGGTCATTGATTTAGGGTTCTTGGATAAGGTTTCAAGTGTGAGGAAACAAGTAACAGAAATGAAACCAAAAGTGATATCCCTAATAAATTTTTTGGATGTTTATCTTGATAAACATACCTTAACCAAGCCCCTAAATATCCTTCAAGACACTAGCATGGTCAAAATGACAACAGAAAAATGTAGTCATGCATACCAAGTGGACTATGTCAAGTCTATAGGTTTAAAATGAAGAGTTACCAACAAGTAATATGTTGTTATCACTTGATATAAAGTCCTCAAATAATATAAATATACTCCATAATGTCTCCAAGATTATTTAAATGTATCAAAGGTAGAGGAATCAATATAAGAGCATGTTTGCAATGGGTTTTGAGCTTGAAATGCACATATACAGGCCTGCATACGAGAATATGGAGAGAAACTATATTTTTGTGTTAGACATGAGGTTTTAAAAGTCATGAAAGATATTAAAACACTAAATATGGTTTATAAAGTGAATAGGTTCCTTAAGATAAATATAAAACATCAAAAAAGAGTCATTAGGGTTAAAACCTCTAAACTCACTATAAACCCTTAACATAGGATAAATAAAGTTATAGTATATTTAAGGGGTCAAATCCTTTGTAAAATCACTTGAAAACATTATATATCATGTATCAATCCAAAAATAAACATTTACAACTAGAAACAAGCATGATAAGACCTTTTTTGCACAAGACACCTATCTCGATCTTCACTTACAGGCCTACAAACTCGAGAAGGTCATCTTCCTCACATGAGAAGTCAACTAAATAGGTGAATAGGAAAAAATTCCATTAGGATATGTTAATAGGATCTATCTACTCTAATTTCATGGAATTTAGCAATCAATCAAGGGGTTGAGCTCTATGAATAATTGTTAAGAAGTTGGAGACCTCAAAACTACCAATAGACCCTAAAAAGTGATCGATAGCTATAGATGTCTCAAAACTAACCCTAATGCACATGAAATGCATGAAAATACTTTATGACATCTACACACCTGATGGGAACCTATTGCGTTAACATTTGGCATGTGTCGAGAGAAAGACATTAAAAAGGGCCTAAAACCACCTATTTCAACTGTATTAACCATGTGAAGAGAATTTTAAAGCTTTAGTGGATGTATAATGAAATTCCACAATCCATTATAGATATTTTTAGGGTGCTAAGATAGGTTTTCAATGAAAAAATAGGTCTAAATGAAGACTTCCCCTTGCTTGTACAAGGAAAGCGAAGTTGTAGACCTTGTAGAGGTCATTAAGGGCATATAAATCTTTAAATCACCATTGAAGTCATTTGAGGATAGTTTTGAAATAATTTCTAAGTCATAAAAAAACCAATTCTAGTGACTATACATAGGTTTGAAGGAACCAATACACAAGTAGTTTGTTGATTTCATGGTGATGAGAACCTCAAAGATGGATGCAATCTTCTATCAACTTTTCAAGCTTGTCTCAAGTTTAACATGCTCTTGAAAACACTAATAAGATCTAATACACCTAAAACATTAGTGTTGAATTCATGGAACATGGACAAGGTCCCTACACACTTCTTTAGTCTATATAAAGCTTTTATAGCATGAATACCTACATCTCTCTCCAAACATGTTGCTAGTAACCTATAAAGACCTAATAGACAACCAATCACTTGAATATGGTTTAAAAGCTTGTACAAAGATTACATGATCTTATATAATACATCCATGAGGTTGACAATTTGTTGTGGCAGTAATCAAACAAAGACTAGATCTTATATGAGTGGATAAACCTATCTCCATTACATTCTATTAGATCAAACAAGCTTAGACATGAAGTTACTATTGGAGGTTTTTCAATTATGTCTCCAAGGTTACCAGGGTTGTTGATAAGGTGTCATGTGTGTTAGATTTCCAATGACAAAGTGTGCTTCAATGTGATTCAGTGTTCCTGCATGTTTTTTTAGTTTTTAACTTGGATAGGCAATTGATAGATGATATTGATGGTATGGACATGTCGCAGAGACACTATGGGTTGTTATGATTGCTTAGAGTACTTATGGAAGTGAACAAAATTAATCAAAATAGTCATATTAATGTCTAGGATTAAGCATTCACCTTGAAAAATAAAGCTGAGTGATCAGATTGATGACATCATATTTCACATGTGTGAAAGTTTTAAGAGTTATGTGATACATGGATGGATTCACCTATGTGAGAAGATCATATGGTTCAAATTTAAGGTCATGAGGTTGAGCATAGAAAAATTTATTAAGGTGTAAATTTGGAATTCCAGGTAGAGTTTACTAAGTTTCCATACTTAGCCAAATTTGCATTATTGAAGATCTACGATGAGCGTTTAATCATATGACAGATCTAATGATGAGTGTTTAATTTGACTGGATAAGGATCCAATGGCACAGTTCAAATTCAAATAGTCAATATTTCATGCGCTAGTGACATTTGTCATAATCATGGAGTTTGGATAGAATATCAATGACACATGAGTGTTTGTATAGATGGAGATCAATGGAGCACATTGAGTCAAATAGTCAATGTGTGTAGAAGGCACGTAAAGCTACCAAGTGGCATGATCGTGGATTTTTGTGTCAAAGATAAATGGTGATAATTTTAAGGTAAATATTAGGATAATACCAAGGAGATAAATGGGGTGAATTTTTTCACATTTTTTAGGGAGCATGAGATGATGTCAAAGTGTCTAATGTTTAGCATTAACACAGTGACCATTAGAATTTGAATATTCAAATTAATGAGGGAAAACCAGACTATAATTTTTAAGATATATATTTTAATCCAAGATGAATTTATTGATACTATAAAATTAAAAGTTTTAAATTAATTCAAGGCACATCCATATAATCTAGCTATAATGTTTGAATGTTTGTACAGTCAAAGTTATTGAGCTTTAAAGTTGATTGCGTGTTTGACCATGTTCTGCAAGTGACATGAGTAGGATAATTAAAGATTTATTGATTGTATTTTGATGTTTCAAGATGAAATATATATTATAGAATTTTATATACTCCATGATGACCATCTATGTGGATTTTAGAGGTTTGACCAATCCATCTTTTGTGTGAATAATTATTCATAAGTTGATTGTGTTTATTGAATACATTGGCAGATTGAGTGACCATGTTGTAGGAGTGAGTTGAAGGTGTTTAGAGAATAATTTAGGAATAAAATGAGTATGAATATGATATATAAGTCCTTAATGATTATGATAAATAATTATATGTCATGATATACCCCTAATCAGATATGAAGAGTCAAAATAGTATAATTGTATTTTGATTGTGTATGACCAGCCTGAGTGGTCATTTTGAGATAATTGATTTAAGTTCTTAGATATTGTGTTGAAGTATATAAATCACATGGAAATGTTTCATATGTATTTAAAGGGTCACTCATGTGATCTAATCATATGTGTATGTGAAATATTTGAGTAGTTTCTTTAGAAGTCTGAGACTATGTTTTCTGTGTATGAAGACCTGAAGAGTAAGGAGACCTATTTGATAGGTTCGAGTGTTGATTTGATGTTATAGGTGGCATGGAACCATGAGGGATTTATTAAGGGTATATTATATATAGGTTTTATGTGTTTGAATCATTGGTAAAGGATGAAGGTGGTATAAGTAGTCTCACATGTAATGTGTGAGTATGAAGGCCAAATTATTTTAGGTCTCACCATGACCTAATGGTCTTTTGGGGATAATGAGGTATTGTTAAACCTATGAAGAGTTTGGTTCTAAAATGTAAATTTTGTATGGACCTATGTTAATTGTGGTTAAAATATGTAAATAATATTTATCAACTAATATGGGTTAAAGGAAGAGAGTGGTATAAGTACAAGGTCTAATTGGACTAGTTTTGCATGTGCAAATTCAAGCAAAGAAGAGAACCTTTAAAAGAGAAGGTACAGGTCAATTAGGACCATCAAAGTGTGATAGATATCAGACATGTTTATCTAATTAAGTTGATGTAGGAGGACACATAGGTCATTGGACCTAATGAGTCTAGAAGCGGCAGTTTGAGTAAGTTAGCCCTAGAGGTAGTTTGAAATAGATTGGAGGTGAAGAGTGCCGATAGAGGAAATCATCATTAGTTGAAGACTATAAACAAGTGTTCAAGGTGATATGTTAAAGTAACTAAGTGGGTGGTTGGTTACCTAGGGGGTTGGTTCCTCTTTACAAGTTAAATCTTGATAAAGGTCTAGTTATTGTTGGTGCTCAGCTAGACAGCGGCAGTTACTCCTTATGGGATTGGTGTCTCACTAAACTAAAGGATGGGTGTTCCTTGATCAATTAATGCTATTCTAAGTTTTGGATCTTTTTTTATAGGAATATATTCCATATTTCAAGGTTTAGTTGTTTTTATCCCTTAAGAGGGTTTCTCACATATATGATGTGTTCATGTGATGTATGCTCTTATGTATACTTTGGATGTATATGTTTTCATGTTTATGTTGCTTCATCAAGTTGATGTATGTTGAATGTTTAAGAGTTGAGAATTGAATTGGATTATCTTGCATCACTGATTCACCCCCCTCTTAGTGATTGTACCTCTAATAGTTATAGGTTCTAATGAAAGATCATAGTATAAAGATATCTAAGATTTAAGTCTCACTTTCACCAATATGAAAGATGAATTGAAAGAATCAAGGACAGCATAGAAAGATGCTAAAGAGAGTTAGTGAGCCATGTGTCAAGACCTAATATTGTAACTCCTCAATCAAGAATGAGTAGTTTCAAAATAAAAATTATGAGTCATAGGAGGCTAAGAGCCACTTCTCTACCACATATCATGAGGACATCATCAAATAAAACCAACACATATAGAGGAAGAATCATAGGACAAATTTTCACCTTCCATTGAAGTTGTAACTAGTTTCATGAGAGATGATAGTCATAATAAACTTACTACATATACACCTTCTCTCTCTTCACCATTTTCCTATATATACTCCTAAAAAGGGAATTGTAATGGATCATTCATGTTAGTATGGTGAAGCCCTAATAAAATTAACACTTGTTACTTTTGAAGTGAATACAATCTATTTATACCTTCTTTATCTCATATTTAGTATTTTATGGTGAATTGTTGATGAATGATAGTGTTGATGTTCAAATATTCTTGAATTTTTCCTCTTCATTATTAAATTTTTATTAGTAATTCATTTTCTTGTAGGTGATATAGTGTGAGTCAAGTAGTTTTACAAATATTAAGTGTAGAAATTCTTCACTAGCGTCTCCTTCTAGACCTCTTGATTATCCCTCTTAATTGATGTAGGAGTTATAACCTTCATATTGAAATATTTATGCTAGGAATACTATTTGGATTTGTGTGATCAGATTTAGCCTTGTCTTAGATTTTTTTATTAAATCATAGACAAGAGAAGGAGATCTATAATTTAGTTCATCACCCCTTTTTTCCATTACTTTTAGTTTTCTCTTTCCCTTTCTCTTGAAATTTGAGTAGGTGTAGTGATAGTATAGGTGTAGCATCAAGGGAGCCAACCCTCTCTTGTAGTTATATTTAGTCATAGGCCACCCATAACCTTAAAGAGTGAGGATACATGAAACACCTCCTTAAAGGGTACAACTCAAAGTGACAATAGTTTTTGTTATGCTTGGTGGTACTTAAATTCAAGAAGATTGCTCAAGATTGGTGCTATTTTTGACATACTTGCAACTATTATAACATCTACATTTAGAATTTGGTGACTCCTAAGATATTTCAAGCATCTTAGCTACAAAACTAGTGCCTAGTTTTCATGCCAAAGGTAACTACAATATCCTCTATTAAAGGCACTCCTTTTTATTTTCTAGAATTACATTATCATTTAACTAAGAAAAAGATATTTGATACTACACACCATTACCCAAAAAGGTCTATGGATGAAAATATATCTACATAATAGTTTTATCTACCTTCAATTTTCAAGATGGTAGTGCCTAGAAATTAGGGTTTTATTCCTTTCAATGGTGGTAGCCCCCTCAACCTAGCTTAATGATATCTCTATTTCTACCCTAAAAAGCATTCCACATTTCATTGGAGAGAATTCCACTACTCCTATTGAGCATATAATATCCATTGATAAGATTTGTTTTGTACATTATGTGATATAAGAGAATGAGGCAATAAGATTTTTGGCCACTTCATTTAAAGAGAATATTCTTTAGTGGTATAGAGGCTTGAGGCCTAAACCTAGTGCTACTTGGGATGAATTGGGAGAATAATTGTGCAAACATTTTGAGGATAAGAGTGATCATTTTTCCTTGATGGAGTAATTGACTACTATAAAGAGGGATCCTCAATAATTCATGGTTAATTTCAACTATATATTTCAAAATACTTGGGATAGGATCCTATCCATAGTCAAGCCCATTGTAAACTATTCATTTTTGTACTACTTGAGGGCTTTAAGCAATGGCATAGCAATAATGATTCAATCAATCGGGGGAAACAAATTAATTGATGCATATGAGATTGTAATAAGGGATGAGAACTGTCTCATCCAAGTTGATAATATTTCTCCAAGCCTCTTATTCCTTTGTTTCTAGAATTATAACCCCCTACTCCATCTACACCTTTTGTATTGACCATATTGTCTCCTATTCCATAGCAAAACAATCAAGAAAAGGCTACCTATACCCTTCCTGATGAATTACATGAAGTCAATACTCTTCTACAAATTTTTAGAAATGAAATTATAAGCATTAAGAAGCAATAAGCTCAAAAATATAGGCCTTAACAGCCCCACAACAAATTCAATCAGGCCAATATACCTCCTTTCCATGGTAACTACCAAGGTCAAGGACACACCACCAATGCTAGGACTTACAATAGCTATAACCCAAATGCTGCTAGATCTTCAAATGATATTATTCCTGCTTAAAATAATCTAGTCAAAGATTAGTCATGGTGTATTCCTTATGAGGAGGTCTAAAATAAGGTTATGTACTCCAATGGTGCATCCAATCAAACTCCAACGATACAAGGTGTTCAAGCTTCTCAATATCCAAAATTTGAAGTTCCACCACAAGGAGAAGCTAAACAAGGGAATGTGAAACCTGATTTTACACTTGAAAATTGGCAATAAGATATTATTATGTAATGAATCAATTTTGAGGCACAATTAACATTGATAATCCTGTGGTAGGCAACACAAAGTCTAAAAAAAGAGAAATAGAAGGTAATAAATAGGTATGTAAAGGACATATCCTACATTTTCAAGTGTCTCAAGGGATAAGTAGACCTAATGCAAGCCCTAAAGTTTAAGAAATGCATAAAAATTAGAATGTGAAAGGTGTTCCTTTATGTCAATCTTCATAAACTCAAGATAGTGTTGTTGCTCATAAAGGACAACCAAAGGTTTATAATTATTATATCAACATTATTGATAAAATTAAGAAGGCACATGTGAATATATTGGTATGGGATACATTATGCATTCTTGGACAAAAAAATCTCCTTCAAGAAGAGATATCTAATTCAACCTTGCAACTGGATCAACAAAGAAAGAGAAAACAGTCCTAATGAATGAGATTGAGCCTAAAAGAGGGGAAAAAGTCAAAATTGATAATCCTCATCTTTTATATATTTATCTCATCATATATGAGTCTTTGGTTCATAATTATGTGATTTATAGAGTCTTTGATATGTTATTAGGACGTCCTTGGATTCAACAAATTTGTGCAACATTTTTATTCATGAGTTTATCATAGTTCATATGAATACCCCTACAACTAAAGGCTATTATTCCTACACAAAATATAATAGTTGAGCAACCTAAAAAGGTGTAACCTATCCAAAAATTTAATAAGGATGTGATCCACTTTTCAAGGAGACCTTTCACTTAACCAATTATTTGTCACACATTCTAGAGAGCCACTCTCTACTCCAACACATCCTATATTGATTTTACAAGGCATTAAGAGTGTTCCACAAACAACACCAGAATAAATTTCTTATACTCCATGAAGGGTTTCAAAAGGTCCTAAAGGTCACCATGATAAATAATATACAAAACATACTATATATTATCATCATGATAATGATACTTATTTTATAGAGTCAAATTAGTTTTTAGATTATGAGTTGAGATAAGATCCTTCATAGTGGCATGATAATTTGCATTCATGAGAAATCATACTTTCTATATTACATACATGACCTATTCATTATGAGGCATTTGCAAGATTCATTGGTTAGTATGTTATTATTTTAGTTAGATATATTCAAAATTATAAATATAATATAATATTAAAAAATATATAGAAAAACCAAGACCTATGCATAATATGTGTAGTTCATTTACATGAATAGATTTGTGCTTAAATATATGCCGTGTATCTCTATATCTAGTTTTATATCAAATATGCTTCACAAGTGCTTGAGTGAGTTATATAGCATACAAGGTGTCACTTTAGAAATCAATTATAGGTGGTGATAATGTCTCATGCCTAGAAATTTTACACAAACAAAACCAATCTTTTCTAAACATTAACATATTGTGCTCTTGTCCAAATCCAATGTATTTGTCCCAATTAACATAGGCTCTAATTTCTTAGATCCAAAATAGTCACAAGCCTTCTGAAACTTCTATGAATCACAAGTTCAATGGGAACATCTTTTACTCAAGTTTTATCACTCTGTGACTATCCATTTTGTTTCAACTAAAATACAATACATTACACATATCTTTCCATATTTACTTACTTCCTTTCACATTACTATATCATTGAATATCTGAGTTTCTAAATACATGAATGCTACAAAATTATTATGTATCCTAATTTTAATTTATCATACATGCTTATCATGTTTGCTTTTGTTAATTCATGCTTTGTGTGTATCATTTTTTGTTGATTATGAAACATTGAACATATATTTTTTTGTAACTCTAAGCCATATTATGTATTTATATGTGTGTGAGTAACATTTGAACATGTACCTTGTATGTGTCCCCTTAGCCTTCTTCCATTTTTTGTGTGATTTTACATGAGCTCTGTGTATGCATCATGGCCATGAATAGTATTTTCCATTTTTTACCCAGTTTGGGATGCTATGTTAGATATCATACATCTCCCCAATTGGAAAATACCATGATCAATATCATGCATATTCCCTGAGTAGTTATATATTAGTTTCAAGTACTTATTTTTGATCATTTATTCACTATGTGTCTAATTGTTAACATTTATCTAGACATGACACTATGTTTGTTTGTTTCTACATATATCATACATTACTATTTTGCTTAGATTATCAATATGATGCCACAATTTCCAATGTTATCATTACTACAAACTTTAATCTTTCTATAACATCATTCACATAAATTTTTCTTTTAAGCTAAGTTATTATGTAGGCTTCATAACTCACGTCAAAAGAGGGGGCATACATAATGTATTGTCTTAGAGACTAAGATAAAATAGTCCACTACACAAATATAAAAAGATAATATTTGCTCAATTGATCATGGTACATAACTTATTTTTGATCAAAAGTTATATTCAGATAAAATTGCACCATTTGGACAACAACACAATGTGTAGTTGTCTAGAATAACAAGATTTCATCATAGAAATTTAAAAATAACATTTTATAGATTTCTCATAATTATAATTAGTCTATAAAAATATTTTTTAGTGGTTAGTCAAAAATAATTTTCAAATTTATACATAGGATTATCTAAGATTTTTCTTATATTAGGAGCATCATGCACAACATGTATCCTAAATTTTACATAGGTTTACTCATAAATTCAGTTAGTATTAATTATGTTATCAAAATAAATATACTTTAATATCAGATTGGGGGCATGTGCATGATACATGACCAATTTCTTGCTCAATTTTTGCAATATTTTCATAGAAGGAATGTCAATTCATTTCATTCTCTATATTTCATACACCATATTTGGATCATACTATTTTTTACCAATTTTACACTGGAATGAATCTTACTCTATCTACAATATTTGATTCAAAAAAATTCACTAGTTTTGGACTAGAATGATCTATTAGAATTCATATAGGGATTCTAATCTATTATAATACCTTGAGTTTTATGATGATGAAGTCAAGTGAGTCTTGAGTTCATAATCACACTATCCTATTAATGAGGATTGGGGCATGCACAATCCAATCGAAGCATTTCAACAAAAATTAATATTCAAGTATTCCACCCTCTTCAACCACTAGTTTTGCACAAAAAAATGCAATGGTGCATGTACATGAAAAGGTGTATTCATTCCTTGTTATTTTATCTATAAGTTCCTTCTCTTTACTTTCAATTTTATGTCCTAAGAAAGGACTAATTCATACATATTTCATTTTAGGTTTTCATGAAGCACAATTAAGTGTCTGGTCTATATTGAATCCTACTCAACACAGGTAATCTCATGTATAGATCTCTTTCATTACTAGAATAAAAGGAGGCCAAATGTAGTCTCTAAAATTAACATTCAATGCTAAAATAATGCACTTGTGACCACTCCTTATGCACACTTAACCTATTCTCAATTCCATGATTTTGAACCACTTTTATTATACTTCTATGTGGATGATCCTCTACCTTAAAGTAATTTTGATACTATTTATTCCTATTCCCCATTACAAGCATCCTAAACTCACTACTAGACTAATTCACACTTATAGTTTAACTATCTCTGCTACTCAAACAAGGTTGCTCCTTAAAGATGAACTCACTGACCAATAATGTCTGAATCAACCAGTTTTGTCCTCCCATAAAATAACTACTAGTTGTTAAAATTAAAATGTAACCTATGGACCATTTTACAAGTTTCAGCCAATTTGAAGAAATTCCAAGAAGATCACTATATAAGCACATTTTCTATTCATTTGTTCATTATATGTGTAGAGGATTATATATTATAAACATCATAATTATTCTAACTTTACAATGAGAGGAAATCACCTACTCTTCCAAATTTTGAGTCCATACAACCTAAGTAGCCCTAAGCTAACTTTGAATACAACAATAGTGTCAAAAATTATTATTGAAGCACATAATTACACCAACATATAAAATTGCACTAGTATTTCACACACACCATCATAATATGGGAGAAATACATGGAAATTAATCCCTCTACAGAGTCTTGGTATGTAGGCAACACTCAACATAAGGGGTGTTGAGGTCATGCATAACTTCATCCCCTGACCCCTTTTTACCAATTTAATACATTTGTTCCTCCTTTTTATTTGAGTTAGGGTTAGAGTGAAGAAGAAGCCACACAATTAATCTCAAAATAAATCAAACAACCCCAAATATATATACATGACATACATGCAAAGGCACACCAATTATCACTCTCACATAGATAAAAACCCTAGAGGATGTTGGTACACCATAAAGATGTGACAACATAGGCCAACCTTATCCAAATAGCATGGACTTGTCCTAGAATCAAATGAATCCCTATTCTTGATTCACAATGACCTAAAACAGTCCTAGGATCAATTACATAGTCTCTAATGTAGTCTTTCAGATTTAAGTTCCAACTAATTCATCTCTTTCCTATTACTTTCCCCTTTTAGCATTTTTATTTAAATAAAAAGTTCCAAATCAAGAATGAATATTTATTGCATATTTTATATACATTCTTATTTTTATTAGTAGTTTGACATAAGTAGATTAATTCTCTCTTAATCTCAAATTTTGATAAAACACTTACAATGTCTTTTAACCACTTTTCTTATATGGGTCTTTAGCTAAGAATTAAGTCCTTAGTAGTGCACATCCTTTGTGTTTTCTCTTTTATTTATTGATTTTATATGACTTTGTGGTATTTTTTCCCATCCACGTTACTTGACCCATTTTACCATTTCAAGATTTTGCTTATCCTACAATAGGATTGACTAGTAAGATCAAGATTGACCATTGATCTTGACCCATTCTGGGTGATCTTGAACCTTGATATTTTAATCTCCCTTTTAGACATGTTTATATTTCTAGATGTTGATTTTGGTACGTTTGATTTTCTTTGGGTCTATTTCGCCTACCACTAGGTCTTTAATTCAAATTATAAAATGTTCCTATATATACATAGTTGCTAGCATTAATTTAAGACGTGCATTCTTACATTAAAATAGATATAAAAAATTACATATTTCTTATCCTGAATCACTAGAGAGATAAATTTTAAGTATTGTTACATTTTCATGCTTTTGTCGAGGGTAAACTAGGAGAAAGAGCATGCAGTTTTAAATTAATCATTTCACACACACACATAAGTGGGAGAACTAAATTTGAGTTTGATCCCTTTTCAGAGCATTAGAAATGTAGTTTAGTGCTTGTTATTTCAATGAGGATTGACCAAGGTCATTCCAACTCAATCCCTTTTTCCTGATTCCCCTCATTTAACATCTCAAGTGTTTATGCAAGAAACTAGTATTTGATATTTTAAGTAAAAGCATGCACATTTAAAACACTAAAAAATAAAAAAACATTATTGACATAGGTAAAGCATCACAAAAAAATTATAAACCTAAACTCACATGGTCAAGATCATATCACAAAGGTCGTGATTGGAAGTTGATATTATCTACTTCTAGTCAATTATGACCCAAAATAAAAATAATAATCAATTTCATAAATGAATCGAATACAATCATTTTACACATTAACATATCAAAAAATAGACCTATACAGATCAAGAAAGTATGATAAATAAGCTAAGTCATTCTCAATCCTCTTGTATTTTTTTATAGTGACTTCTCAAATTTTTACGTTAAATCATATAGTTGGCAAGGTGTATTTTGTGCATATTATACCAATCTATAGTTAGCTATTTTTTTACTATTTTATATATAATTAATGGGTTATTATTTTATTAATCTAATTTTAGTTAAAAAATATTGGTGAATCTATATATTTTATTTGAATATTAATTATAAATTTTTTGACTTAGGGTTTATATGTGGGAATGTGTTTTAGGAACAACTCTTATCCTTTGCTTTCTTTCCATCCTAGGCTTCAAAATTTTCACCTCTACTAGGAACCCTAAAATTCCTCATCCTTTAGATTTTCTATTTTCTATCAATGTTATACCCTATGATTACTCTACTAAATGGACTAATTATAATAATCATATGATAAAAAATTCTAATAATGTATATGAAGAATAATATTATGAAGGCAATGATTATGATTAAAATCATGAAGAAGCAATAGTGAGGAAGAGGAAGAATATACTACCTCTAAAATAGAAGAGCATATATCCCCTAATTCATTTTTATACTCTACTCTTAACCATACATTTAAACAAGAGGAGCATAATAATAATTCACATATTCCTATTCCTCCCATGTTGCATGAGTTACAATCTCAAGATTCTTTGTTTGAAAATACACCACAATTATCTTTACAAGTTGTTATTGCACTTCATTGCATTAAGAATTATAAGATGAAAAATCCTAATGACAATGAATAATGCATAAAAAATTATCATGAGTACAAATAATGTAAATGCAAAATTAGAATGTGATTATATTTTCTCTCTATATATATATAAACAAGGAAAATGATACAAAATTAGAACTTGATTCTACTTTTCTCTCTCTGAATAATACAAATGATACAAATTAGAATGTGATTATCCTTTTCTCTTTACATAATGAAAATGATACAAAATTAGAATTTAATTATATTTTTATCTCTCTAAACATTCCAAATGATACAAAATTATATTGTGATTCTTCTTTTCTCTCTTTAAACCATTCAAGTGATACAAAAGTAGAATGTGATTCTTTTTTTCTCTCATATAAAATGTAAATGATATAAATTTAGAATGTGATTCTCCTTTTCTCTCTTTAAAAATTCAAGTGATACAAAAGTATAATATGATTCTACTTTTTACAATTTAGACAATGCAAATGATGTAAACATAGAATGTGATTCTTCTTGTCTCTATAGAAACACAAACAAATGCACATGAACATAATATTTATCTATCTTATTTTGAAAAATAATGTGATAGCCAAATCTTACATGAAACTTATAGTGACATTAAAAATAATTCAATTTATATTTATTATTTATAAACGTCATGTGATATGGATGCTTCCAAATTTTGCAATGATGTTGTCTTAGAATGTAATTCTATCAAATGCAATAATAGTAGTGATGATTCCATCATACCTATGTTTTGAGTAGTTGGTAAATTAAAACATTTCAATTACCCTTTCCAAACTACTACTATTACTACTATCCATATTGAGTCCATGATGCATACTATAGGAGACCTTTGAAATCAAGTATTGGCTCCTAAGTTAAAATTTTGACCATGTCATACTAAAATTAAAGATAATATCATTAAAGATCAACTTATTACACAAAATGTATTTTAATATCGATATCCAAAATAGGTTTTAAAGCATATACTTCCTTTATTTGATGTTAGTAGAGGCCCTAATAATTATTTAACATAATACATATGCTCTTTTGGTCATTTGGACAAAAATGAATGCATAATATTAAAATATTTCCATAGGATTCTAACATGAGATGCTTGGGGTTGGTTCTCTAGTATTCCTAATCTTTCTTTACCTACCTTGAAGAGGTTATAAGATACATTATTATCTTATTATCTTAAGTATGAAATACCTAAATTATCATTGGAATACCTACAAGGCTTAAATCAAAGGTCATGTTGAGGTTATTAGAGACTACATTATGTTACTTAAGAATGTTTTATGCTCTTTCACATATCAACCCTCAGATTTGGAAATATAATTCATATTTAGAAAGTGTCTTCTTTCTCCACTTAGAGAAATAAAATTGTATAATCCTTACACTTATTTAAAAATATATATATATAGGTGTGCATCACTACACATGTTATCTAGATGGTAACACTACAAGTGAATATTCACCAAAGCAACGAGTTACCACTCAAAAGGTGGAATCCAATGCATCTTCTCTAAAATGAAAAATTATTGTCAAATATTCCTATAAAGAGAAATAATCAAAAAAAAAGGTTTTTATCAACAAGGTTATAAGGAAGCACCTATTCTTTCCCCCATGACAAAAGTTCACAATAGGGAACAATTAGTTAATTTTTTACACATAGGAAAAAAATCAATTTATAGAATAGTACCTAAAAAAAGGTACCATTTCTAATAAAAGGTAACCACTTGCATTTGATCTCCTTAGAGATCGACCACATGATATCTTACACACATTAGTGGAAAATCAAATGATTACTCTTCTTCTGAATTAATATCATCCACCTCATAGGTTTTAAAAGATAAAATGGAAACCAATTTTCACTTACCATGGTATTAATGGGCATTGTGATAATGATTTTTATGATTTATGATAAAATTTTACACAACTTGATGATACATGACTTATTATATTTTAGAAAAAGACAATAAGGTATTCCTATCCTTCTTCTTATATAAGTTATTATAAGAATATTGAGATATCCCAAAACATTCCTACCAAGGAACGAATGGTCTATTGAAATTTGTAAAAATAAACCACTGGAAGAAGTCCCTATTATAGTTCATATTCTATCACAACTGAATTATCCTAAGTTATTCCTACACAAGAACCATTGGTCATTTGATCTCTAGATAGAGGTGATAATTAAAAAGGCATGGTTATAGATGTTAAGGAATAACATGGTACAAGTGTATTTATATATTCTCTGAAACAAATATGGAAGCAAAAATTGAATTAAATATCTATGGATAAACCAACATAACAAGTTAATAAATTATTCCAAAAATAAGAATAAGAACCATTTCAAATTTATCAACAATATACTTTCTAACTAGATTACAATGAATTTATTTTTCAAAATAGTTCGGGAAACTAGATTTGAGTAACATTATTACATACACAATACTAACAAGCACAAATTCTAATATAAAAAGAACATTATAAACACATCATACATACATACTTTCTTGATATTCTATAAACTTACGAAACTCATAAATGTAAAAATTAAAGAATCTAACAACCTCAATAAAATGAGACTAACATGTGTGAAAATATCTCTCTCTCATATATATATATATATATATATATATATATAATCTTATTTATACTACAATGAAAGTAAATCAATGGTGGGGGTACCCCCATCATCTAAACTATCAATACTAACTAGCCTCGTAGCCTATGAAGTATAAGCTCCATCTCATCCCATTAATCCATGTGATTAAGACCATGACTTATATCATATGATTAATCCCTCAAGTACTCCTATACAAACCATCACACATGAATGCTCAAAATACAAAGTACATCATCACTCAATAAAATCTATTGATAAATCAAAATTATGAGTCAGTGTAGACCATCTATCAATCTCTCCTTGTAAATCATCTCACTCTCTAAATACTATAGTGTGTGTATCAATAATAATCACACATGGATCAAATAAATGTGCATTCTCATCAGTAATCTGGTTAACCTATATTATGAAACCACTACCCACTATGTCATATGAAATATCACATGTCAAAGTATGAATGTCCCTATCTACCATCATAAACCAACATGTGTCACCTATAATATCAATTACATGAGTAAATTAGTAATCAAATATAAAAAATATAAAACTAAAGCAACAATAAAATACTCATACAAGTAATCATGTTCAAACACAACCTTAGTAATCCTTGTAGCAAAAAGGGTATCTATATTAATCGAATATACTACAGGGTGAGGTGGAGCTATGCTATATGATGAGGTGTTGGATTTGGTGTAGGTGGTGCTAATGTTGTATCTCCACCATATCAACCTCCTCCATCTTTATGCCCTCCACCCCATGTAGGGGCACAAAACTAGGATACATAACTTGGAATAATACAACCCACTAGCCCACCACTCTATGTATACTACTGTGTATCCTACATCATCACTCACTAAAGATAGAAATACAAGATCTTATTCCCTCAATCTTTGAGGATCTAAGTGAAAAATTTTAGGTCACGAGCTTGTCCCTACTCTAATAATGATCCTACTATTCTGCATCTATGGATAATGTATTTGAGTCACATCTTAAATCAACCCAAACTATAGAGTAACATGCTTATGTTGGAATCTCTCAAAAATAATAAGGAATGGATCTTATAGCCACATATTAACTCTTATATAACATAACTCTCTGAAATTTATTGGCAATATACCATATCCCATATAAAACCACCACCAAATAATCACTAATGTCAACCTATCCAAAAGAACTATGTACTCTATAGTGCTCAAACCCCTTTGCCATAGTAACACCCATTGAGATGCAAAGAAATAAGGAATAGCCTAATTATCAAAAGGAATTCCAAATGAATGCACCATAGTGATATGATCATATGCCCATACATGGAACAATATGGTTACTCCAAGCCTACAACATGAACATCCAAAGTAAATATATACAAGTCTCGATATAAGTGGGTTAGCATGTTACACCCCTAAGAATATATAGTATGACACTCCTTAATAGAATACACAATATCATACATGTGATACAAGATTACCATGACTCCTCCATTTATTTCCATGAATGATTAAAGTATACAACATATAACTTCTTTTCAACTGTGGAACATCTGACTCTATAATCTACTCAAGTAAACCCATACCACCCTAATCAACACCTTGCCATATACCTATCACGTACCAATGGGATCATTATATTTAGATTGAATCCTTTATATCCATCATAACGGCCATCTCTAAAATAATTGTAAATTTTAAGATATGTCATATATATTCCAGTGTGATGGTCATCTCACCTATTGATAGCCAACAAGTACAAGTATAGGGATTCCACCTCTCAGCAAATGTTGTTATCAAATTCATGTTATAAAAAACATGGCCCAATCAGCCAACATGCACAAAAATTTCATCCTATAGTATATCCAATTTTCATCATCTAAACCAAGCTCTACTAATGTACTCATATGCCATCTACCTCAAAACCCCATGCATGTAAATTATGCTAAAAAATAATACATAAACAATGTCATACTAGTTTTAGATCCTGACAAATGTAGTATGCATATAAAAATATGTAGTAGAAGTATCAATAACAAAAGGGACAAAAATGACCCAAAATGTTTGAAACATTAAATAATAATGTCCCATTTTAGATAGTAACATCCCATGCAGGACTATATCATTAGAAATGGGATGATATTGACCCAACAAGTCAAAATTGTCAAATCTTAAATTTTGACTTAAAAAATGCCCAAATAATTTTTTTTAAATATAAATTTCATAAAAAATGACTAAAAATCATATAATTTATTAGAAAAATTGAGTAATGTTGGTACATATAAGACCATCTATTGTCTGGACCTGTAACGTAGTATGTAAATGCTCTAATCAAAGCAGTAATGCAACTCAATGACCAGGCATGTTGGCAAGTCATAACTCAATTCACTTAATGTGACAATGAGAATGAAATTACAAAAACCTTTTTCATCCTAGTATTTATATAAGTTGAATATTTACAATACGATTTATTATACCTATTACGTAGTTAATTTAATAATTAATTAAAGCTTATGTAAGTGATACTTCAAGCCCTATTTAATAAAAACATGCCCCATCAATTTCCATATCATAAACATGACATGTTCTCTGACATTGTGAAACTAATTGGTCACCAATGTCAACTTCAAAGAATGGTTCATTTTAAAAATCATGATATAAATGTCATTGCCTTTGTCAATCATATTATCAATTGCATGCAATTATTTCTCATTCTATGATTTATAATATCATGTGACTAACATGATTTGTATAAATGATAATATTCAAATATAATATGTGATATTCTAACCATTATAATTGATCTAACTTATTTAACTCACTATATTGATTGATTCAATTGATTCGCTAATCTTACCTCCCTTCGAAAGTGGGAATATAAGGAGAAATTTACAAAATTACTATGAAATTGAAATAATTTAGATATTAGATTATTCATTATGATACAATTCAGCCTTATGGGTTCAAATATTGAAATATCAATATAATATTTGGGGGCATATTCCAAGCATATGAAGTTACTTTACATATATATAAATATGAAGTTACTTTATATATATATGTGTGTGTGTGTGTGTATATATATATATATATATATATATAGACAGTTGGATTTGATCTCATGAGTTGTATTTGGTTGTTGATGTTGATGCATGGATATATTTATTTCTAGCACATGTGTTTTGATTTTGTTGTATATGCTATGGGAAATATATGTGGAGTGTTTTCTTTTCTAGCATTATGTGATACACATGCATGGTTAAAAAGAAAAAGGCAAAAAATGACTTGGAAAAGTATAATTAATCAAAAACAAATGTAATACACACTATATCATGATGGAAAATATGTAATTACAAAATATGACTAATTATAATAAACCAAAGATTGTAAAAATGATAAAAAAATGTTTTTAAACCATGGAAAAGATTTTCACCAAATTAAAACTAGTAAAATCACACTATATCACGTTGGGAAGTATGAAAATAATGTAATAAAATGGAAGGCACATGAAATACAAATGGTATAAAATAAAACAATTAAGTCAATCAATCATACTAAATCACATTGGGAAGTATAAAAGAGAAACAAATTTGTAAAAATGAACTTAAATTGATCACACTAATTCAAGTTGGGAAGTATGAAAAACTTAAGAAGAATGGTTGTAGTCTTACATGCAATCCAAAAATAAGAAGATAAACATGAAAGATCAATGAAATAATCATAAAACATATTATATCAAGATGGGAAGCATATCTATGACGTGTAACTCATGATCAGTCATGACTTATCTCAAATTTGACACATGTAATTTCATTGTGACTTGGGTATTGGAAAATTTTGTGAGGAAGACCAAGTCATATCCATGGTATTAAACTAAAAATCATAAAGATAACACCAATGAGGTGGAAATGACTATGAAAATATGTTAAAAGGGAATGTTTGGCATGGTAATTTTGGTAATTTATGAGGAAGGCCTGGGCCTATCAAAGGTCTCATACTGCAACTCATAAATGGAATCCCTAGGGGGGAGTGATCAGTGAAAAAAATAATATATCTCAAGGGGAAATATTAGGATTATTGTAAATAAAAGAGGGAATGTAAAAATTAGAATGTAGGCATCTATGAGAAGACCTTAAGAAATAGGAGGCATACTACGGACATGAAAAAGACATTAAGTGACTAGTGACCATCAATATACAAAGGATACACATTCATAATAAACACAAAGTTGTACATACAAATAAGTGAGATACTAATATTGATGCATGTTGGTTGTTTAAACAAGGAAAATAAAATGGACCTACCTTCCCATAACATGTTCCCAATTCCTCAAGACCTCTTATAGAGTGATTGGTCTACTGTGAAGATTGAGTACTTATGTGATAAAGTAGGTATAACTAAAAGATTTTTTTATTCTCCTTTTCCAATATACTAGCCTATCGCACCCCAATGAACCTCAGCTCTATTATGAGGCCAATTGTGGATTTTGAGATTTGATTATAAAAAGGAGATGTGCTTTGAATCATGTCTTTTAGTGTGATTTGACTTTTGAAAAAAAAATTGTTTCCTTTTGTATCATTACCTTTTGTTGAAATGATTTAGATTTTAAAATTTTATGGTTTTTAATATTGCTCCTCCATATGGATTTGGAATGACCAATTAAGAGAGATAAAGTGATACACACAAATGAGCCTTAGATTTTGGCTAAAGGAAGTGAAGTATCCAAAGACATGACTGACTAAAACGCTTAGGCTTACCTATGAACTAACATGTTATCTCAATTTTCAACCATGTGTATACTTAGTGTGAAAAAAGAAATAAGGGAAATAAAGGGTGATCCAAGATGGACTGGTAAAATGACATTATAATGAGATGACTTATTTGTTAACTGATCATATGGTAAATAAAGAATGACTAAGGGGAGCAAGGTTGGTATAACCAAGTCATAATAAGGATTATCCATGTTATAGAGATAAGGTAACAAATAATCATGAGCAAAGAGCAAGACATCCATAAAAATAAATGAACTTGTAGATAAAAAGCATGTAATCATGAAAAGAATCCATAATAGAGCCTAAGGAAATAAAATGACATCATAGACAACATGTAATGTGGAATATAAATAGCCATATAAGATATATAAGAATTTGACATAGCATCAAATGATATAAAGTAGATAAATATAAATTTGGAGCACACATCCAATCCAAAATGAAGAAGAAAGTGGAGAAAAACCATGTTGTGTTCATAAATAATGATAGATTTGTCCATAAATATTATTTAGAACATCTAATAAATCTCTATGAAGTTGGACTGTAACTATAGCAAGGGTCTCATCAATCTTTAGAAAAAGATGGGAAAATACGTCTCATTGAATCTCCTTGATAGAAAATATAGGTGGGTTTGAAGGATCATGTTCATAAGAGTCATTATACATGGGGTACTCAGGAGAAGGAATAGGAGTGGAATCTATGGGACATGAGGGAGTTAGCAATGGAGAAGGGACCATAGGTGAAGGAGGATCCACAGGTGAAGAAACCACAAGTGGAGAAAGGGCCATAGGTGGAGGAACTATGGGGGAAAAAGAGGGATCCTTATTGTATGGGAGACCTATGGGAGGAGGGATAACAAGCATAGGAATGGTCATAAGGTGATCTCAAGATGATGTTGAAGGATGTGGTAATGATCAGTGTGATGTGTACCACATTGGTGCCATAAATAATATACCTCTCCATATTTGGAAATATAATCAAGTAACAATTTGGGTGGAGGTATTGCCTTGTGTGTAAGCTAAGGAAGAGTAGGACGTAAGGTGTCTATATATTGTTGATGCTTTTTATAATGAATGGAGGAATGATTGTCGTGGAAGTAACATATATGCTTGTTAGTAGAATTTATGGGTGTACTAACAAAGGGAGTGGAAGTAGAAGTCAGGGAAGGCTAGTATAATTTATAATTTCTAATCTAATGACCACCAAATCTATGAATGTCATAGTATGGTTGATTGGCCCATTGGGTGGGTAAAGGAGCAATCTATGGTAAAAGAAGCAAACCATTGCCAAGGGGAGGTGGGACTAATGGATAGACTAGATGAAGCTCAACTAAAAGAAAAATAGGATTAGAAGTAGGAAAAGACTCACTTAAAGGGAGATTAGGAATAGGATTTAGACTAGGCTAAGTTGAGGGAGGAAAAGGATGCAAATAGGTTTGAAGGATGGTAACAAGCATCTCAGCAAAAAGTTAGCTATGGGGGTCCTAGTATCTACTGAAGTGACAAGGACCAATCATGGCATGATCCATAAGTATGATCCTAAGAGGTTCTTAGAAACTATGGGTGTGTGTAGCATCTCCATCCTACAAAAAATAGGAATAATTCTAAAATTAGGAACAATATAAGATAAAATGTGATAAGATAAAAAGAAATATTGAAACAAAAAAAAATGATAATGAATGATCTCAACATCTTGAGCTTGAACTAGACCTCCTAAAAATGGGTCATCTAAGGTATAACCATCATCATAGTCAGGTGTATGAAGTTCAATTACGTAATTAGGGATGACCTTATCATCGAAGGTGGTGTGATGAATAGAGTGTTGAGTCTTAGTTAAGACTAAGGGTATATTGTCACTAGGTAGTTGATGGGAATGTGGCTAAAGAGAAGGTGGAAGCTGGGAATTGATATGAGGAGAGAGATTAATGGTTTTTATCTTGAGATTGATCTCATTAGGATCATTGTCATCAAAATATAAGAGGTTAGGTGGTATATTCTTGATGAGTTTGGGGTAACCATGGTAAGCTCACATGGAGTTGATAGGGAAAATAAAATGTTGAGATTCTCAGAATAGAACACTCAGTAAGGGTTCAAGGTTTGTAATTTTGAATATGCCATGATCTTGGAATTATGAAAAATTCTAAGGGTTAGTTTCACCTTGAATCCTATATATTTAACCATTTTGAGGGAACTTGACACATTGTCAAGAATAAGAGGTGATATCCCTCATGAGTTGAGTCCATGGCCTACCAAGCAAGATATTATAAGAGAGGGGAAATTGAAGATCATAAATTTCACTTTAATAGTGATAGGGGGATGGTGATAGGGATCCACACACAACCTAAGGGAGGCATTTCCATTTGATCATAGACTTAACATGTGCCACATGTGTACTTAAGATTATATTCAAAGTATCTAATGGTTTTAATGAAGTTGAGGGAGGAAACACAAATACCTGAACCTTCATCAATCAAGGCAAACTTGACTTGGATGTCACTAATCTGGACACTTATAAAGAGGGGAGGATCATCTTCACAAAGTAGAATCTCATTTGGAATCATAAAATCAATAGGTAATTTGAGAGAGAGATAAGTGTCCATTATTTTGTCAACATGTGTAGACATCTCTTTGCACTATTATAAGATGTAATCTTTTGACCCAAATAAGGTATCTTCACATCCTACTAGGGGAGGATGGGGGATGTTCATTTTGAATAGGATTTGTATAAGGTGGTTACGATGATGTGAAGAGGTCCACATGAGTTTGAGAAATTGAATTTGAGATGGGAGATTATTAAGTTCCGCGAAAGGATCTCATTCATCATAACCCATGAGTAGATTGTTTGATAGAGGTACATAGTGTTGAAGGAGTTCTTCAAAAGGAGGATAAAGATTGTAATTAAATTTGTGTTGATAAGATGTGGGAAGTTTAATTAGGGGATAAATTATTTTATTATCATCAGAAGATGAGGTAATTGATTTAGGTTTATCTTGGGATTGATTTAAAGAAGTGGGATTAGAAGGTTGAATGATGTTGCCAATGGGTAAAGAGGTTTTAGAAATTATAGAAATGGTATTAGAGGTGTTATCTAATGGAGGTGTTGGAATTGGTTCATCATCAAAATAGATAAGGTCTTCTTGCCCCAACTCTTTTAGGTGAGTTAGGGAAGAATATTGGATAACACAAAAAGTGTGAGATGATTGGTGAGTGTGGGTGGGATGAGCATCAATGAAGGCAACTACCCTTCACATATTAGTCATGTTGACCACATTATCTTATATATTTGGGTTTAGAAGACTATCAACATTATTGGTGGAAGGAGTAGTCTTATCATTATTGTCTTGATGATTTGGAAGAGGGTTTTTATAGATGGCCAGATGAGAATTAGCTTGGTTCAAAGCTTGAGTTTTGCTTTGTGTTTGGTGAGCTTTGAAGGTAATATCATAGGCTTGTTAACATTTATAAATGAGGGAATCATGGTCAAAATTGAGACCAAGAAGGAAATCCATAACTAAGTTACGTAATTGCCTACAAGTCTCATGAGAGTGACCCCAACTAACATGAAACCAATAGAATTTATTTATATTGTACCATGATTTCATAGGATGAGTGGGATCAATATGTCATGGAAGAAACCATGGTCAATGTTTTTTTAGTTACACTAAAGATAAATTATTATGAACATTGATGTTACTTATTGGATAAAAGTGAGGATTAGGGATGTGGTTGAGAGGGGAAGCTTGTACCAAAGCATGGTCATGAGTAATGGCTTGAATATTATGAATGGTATCATAGAAATCAATGACACCATCTTTATTAGCATGATCATTTTTATTTTTTATGAGTATACGAGTGGCCATAGGATGTTGGGATGGATCAAACTGATGCATGAGTAAATATTATCACTTGGCTTGGTCAATGGCCTCTTCCAAATTTCATGGAGAGTTCAAACCCGATATTATAACTTAGGATAGAGAGTGTTGGTGAAAAAATTAAAGAGGTTATCATCTACCATGTTATGCTCACATTTGTTAGACAAGGTCTTCCACTGTTTGATGAAAGCTTATGCGGTTTCCATCTCTAGTTGTTTGTAATTAATAAAATGAGCTAAGGTATTTTTAGGGAGGTCTCTAGTTTGAAATTCTTGTACTAGAGCTTTAACTAGATCTTCCAAACTAGTGATGGAATGAGATTTGAGTTGGTTATACCAATCTAAATCATCCCCATAGAGAGTTTTTGCTAAGATCTTGGTAGCAAAAAAAGTGTTTAACTTGATCCAATATTTGTATATATTTCCAAAAAAAAAAGTGTAAGGTAGGATCAGTTGACCCATTGTAGCTAATGGTAGGGGTGATACCTCCGATGTCTATGTTATTAATTTGAGGTGTATGATGTTCATTTTTAAGGTGTTTGATTATTTTTTTAACAAAAGGATGTTGAGGGATAAGATTTCCATGAGAATCCCTAAGGGGGGGTTGGAGGCATTTTGGTTGTGTGCTCCACATGGAATCTTTTGAGGGTGATTTTTGAGATGAATAATGTGATTCTAAATTTGCATCATTTAGTTGGTATTATTAACTTGGAAAACATTCATTTGGTTAAGTTTTTGTAACAAAATTTGATGGGTTTGAGTAGTGTTATTTTAAGCATGCAAATCATTAGCATTGGTATTAGTTATTTGGGTACCACTATGAGTAGTGACATGTGTGTTATTAGTAGCTTGAGAGGAATTGTTTGCAAAGGAGGCACTAGTAGCATGATTAGCTTGTGTTTCAAAATATGCATAAGTAGAAGGATCAAAAGAAGCACTAGTGGCATGATTATCATGGGTAGTAAATGATGTAATGGTAGAGGAATTGAGAAGAGTAGGTCTTGGAAAAGGCCCACTAGATGTGGAACCTATCATGTTAGTAGAGATACTTGGCATGGAGGTTGAGGAAATCAAAGAATAATAGGTCATAATATGAGAAGGGGTCAATAGAGAATGAAGAGGTCGAGAGGCAAAGAAGATATTTCCCCCAAATCTATGTGAGAATGTGGGGGGAGGTGAATGAGGTTCTTTTATTTGACCACTTAGTATAAGGTGATAAATAGTATAAGGGTCTTTTCCTCGATGTTGAGGAAATTAATTAATGAATAAAATCAATTATAGATTATATTCTAATTTAGGATGATCTTGTAAGGAGAAAAGAGGGTTGAAAACTAAAGATGCATGAGGAGGAGTCCAATAATTTTTAGTGTAAGTGGCCACATGCACATTACTTTCATCTAGAGTAGGAGCTACAAGTTGTTTATGGGAAAACCTATTGGGGTTAGTAAACCTCATCAAAGATTTTGAGTTCAACTCTATTTTATCCTCAAATAATAAATTCATGATGAGAGATAAAGGTTAAGAAGAATAAATATGATGTAGAGATAAAGTGAACAAATAGGATACAGAGTCATGTAGGTCAACTATGTGTTGTAACCTAATAAGAAAAGAAGAATATAGAGCCTTTTAGGTCGACTCTATATTAAAAATAAGGAGAAATAAAAAAAATTGTTAAGGATACACAATCATGTAGGTCACTATGTACTACTAGAAAGAAAACTGAAAAGGGAGAAATTAGAAGACACAGTCATACATGTCAAATGTGTACTATCTGTAGAAGGAAAAATATAGTCTATAAGAGATGATATATACTAGAATGATAGTGTTATAAAATATGAAAAAAAAATTACAATATAATTGAAGCAATAATTAAATCAAACATACAAACAATTGGATTAATGTGAGTGATCCAATTGGGGCACAACACAAAACCTTGCACCAACCTAGCTAATGCAAGTTTTTACAATATAATATTTAATGATCAAAGAGAAATTAATAAAATGAAAATTAAATGATAAATAAGTGGTTATGCTAAGTGTTATTATATTATTAGAAAGTTTTAATTTAAATGTGATAAGAGAGTTGGATGAAATAGGGAACTAAAAAGGCAATCTATGGATGGTTTCAAGATATTTGGGTTGAGAGGGATCTGTATTGGTAATGGTACTAGATTAGTATTAGGGCCTACCCCATCACTTAAAAATCCCATAGTGATAAATGTGTCATGTTCTTTGCCAATATATACCATTAACCATGTTTTTATACTTGGCTAGAAAACCAAGTCGGCTTCCCCCTTGGTCATGAAATCCAAGTAGGTAGGCCTTGGGAAGACAAATGTTTAAATGTTTTTTGAATGTTATGTGATTTATTATTGTGGGAAAAGGATTAAAATAGTGTGACTACAATGGTAAATTAAAAAACCACCTATTTAGACCATGTGAGTTACTCTAAGCATGCAAACAATTGAAAAGGAAATGTGAATTAATTACTAGCAAAAAGTTGTTAATTCCTTGATTGAGAATAGTACAAAGTTAGTTTAGGTAACACCATATAAAAATAGTATAGAATAGATTTTATTGGATCATTTTTTATCTATAGAAAAAGGGTATTTAAGAACATAGTCAAATGAGTCAACTATGTCTCTCAGACAGAATAAACTATAGAACTAAGTCAACCAGGTCGACCTAGTTAGTTATAGGGTTGAAGTTTTTAAAGAGTGCTAACTTGTGAAAATAGTACTAAAATTATAGAGAGAGTAAAAAAATTAACCTTAGTGGGCTTGAATATGGTTAAGATTGCAAATTTTATGTTGTAATTTTGTAATTATTGCTTTCAATTTTTGCAAATTAGGTCGACTAGTTCGACCAAATTATACAAAACCTTGTATGTTTGAGAATAATAAAGAACAAAGTCAACCTATTCAATAGTGTCTATAGAACTGTATGGTGGTAGAAGGAATTAATATACTAAGTTGATTTGTTCAATAGTGTATGCTAATCTAGAATTTGAAGAAGAGTATTATGTCAAATTTATCAATGTAGTAACTTGTAGCTAATGAAAACCTGCACAAGCAGAATAAAGCCATTTTGAAGTGATTGTGTGTTAAACCTATGCACAAAAAGTTAGAAATATACCAACTTGTTTGATATAATACTAAAAATATAGAAAAATATAATAAAATGATAGAAATGATAGTGTGAAACAAAACCTACAAGGGTTAGGTTTCACGTTGAGTTCACCAAAATGTATGCAATGAGAAATGTAATAGATCTACAAATCAATTCTAGCTTAGAGAAGATAAATCCTACTTACACTTTTGATTATTGACACATTACATATTCAAGGTCATGACTAAGATGGATCCATTAGACCTAGCCAAGGGATATCTTACCTTAATAATATCACTAGAGAGGGTTCCAAAGCCTCTATTCAAGCAAAACTATGTTATAACCCTAACTAGGTCCTATGTTTTCATATTCACTAAACTAATAACAAGTGAAGTAAATTATAATCTAGTGCTCACCAAATCTTGTGGCACAAAGTGGGGGTAATAAATATAAAAATTAAACATGCATAAAAGACATATAATCATGTCAATGTATACAGAATCCTTATGCATGGGAGATAAGTACAAATTCATATCTATCTACTCTTAAAAAGGAGTAACAAAGTTAGGAATACTTACCTTTGAAGATGAACCCGCCAAACCTCAATCTGTACCTTGGCCAAGGTGTTTTTTAAGAGGTTGTTGTGGTATGTAAGGATGATAAAGATAAATCAAATCTAGGCTACACAACCTATCATACATCCAAAATACTTATCCACAAGCCAAAATTCATATCTCCAAAGGAAGTATAAACCCTAATCTATGCTCCTCAAGTATAATGGTGGATAAGTAGATGCAAAATATATAACTCTTCTTCTTCTCTTCTCTTAGAAATGGTGAAATGGATGTATTTATATAGGTGGATCTAACCCTAGTCCTTTCTAAAAGTTTAGGCCAATAAGGTCAACCCAATCAACCTTGTATTGTTATTGACAAAAACAAATTATGTCTTAGTCTAGGTCAGCTAGGGTCCGACCTAGACCCTAAATAAGTTTTATCAATTAAGTACAAGGTCGATGGGGATGACAGTGTAACATAAACATCAAAAAGGATTTTAGGCTAGGGAAGGACTAATGAAGGTATAAAATGACTAAAGGAGGGTGAAAAATAGGAGGAAAAGCTTAGGGGAAACTTTTTAGGAGATGGACATGTAGATAACACATGGTAGTATAGGGACAACAATCCTGCAAAGCAACAATGATCTACCCACCCCTTTCTTGGTGTACCCCTTAAGGTGTACATTCAGAGAGATTGATACATGATGGGTTACTGCAAGATATAAAGCATCAATATTTGATAAATTTTGAAAATGTTATGTGTCTACAACCACCTCCAGTAGCACAATGACAAGAATATAGAAGATGCACTAATTATCTTTTTAGAAAATCATGATAATGTCATGGATTGCATTATAACCTAGGAGTTAGAATTTTTTTGTAGAAAATTTATAGGAATTCAAAAAAATAGGTTCATATGATGGTTATATCTACTAAGGTGTGATATTAAAATTAGAATCATAATAGACACATTGTTCATTCAATTTTTAGGTAAGGATGATCTATTTGGTGTAATAAAAGTGCTAGCACAATTACACACATTAATTTGAATTAATAAGGGTTATCAAATTGGAAAATATATGTCATATTTTTAAACCCAAATAGACTTCCTCAAGTATAAAATTATATGCTACCAAAAAAATATTGTGAATCCTACATAGCCAAATATCACTTCTAGTGTAAACTAGTCAAGGACTCTCTTTCAACATCAAAAGTTTCCTCCCAATTTTTATTTTCATTAGTGACAATGTTGTAAATAATTTGATGTAAAGTGTAATTAGTAGTAGTTTAGGGGAATATTGTTAAAATTATGGTCAAGGGTAAAATTAAATATTTTTCATAAATGGTCATGGTAATGTCAAAGTATCATTATCATGGTAAGTAGGTCACTAGGGTCAAGGTGGTCCTAAATAATTAATTTTATATTTGTAATGATTTCAAAAGAGTGATGTCTAAATATTTTAGAATATTTGGTCTATTATTAGGAAAAATTATAAGAAAAGGTGTTTAGGTAGGAATCTTGTGACTATTTAGTTATGTCATGTAAAAGTTAATCCTATCCTAAATGATAATCATGTGTGTAAAGATATGAGTTTATATATGTATTTGATTTTATCAAAGGGGATTTCTTATCCCATCTTTGGATAAGGTGGGGAATTCATTAAGATTATATAAAAAGGATGCATACTACCATTTACACATATAAGGAGACATGTAGATAAATTTAAAGAGTCATAGAGTCATAAATATAAAACGTTAAGGATGTTATTGGGTTATGTGAATGTGGTGTTTCTCCCACAAAAATTTGTTGTAAGGTCTAGTGAGTGGAGTCCATGTGGTGTTGGTAACACTTGATGGAATCAAATTCGACCTTTTGGGTGAGATTATAACACACATAATTCTATTAATATAATTATTGGTTGTATTCCATTATTGTATAACTTAATTGTGTCATTTTCATGTTACCCATGTGTTGTGTTATTGAGTTATTTTTAGATTCACAAAAGCAAAACCAAATTTGCGCTTTGTTGATAAATTAATAACACAAAGATTTTGTGGTGAAATATTTCTCAATTTTTTGACTAGATTGACACCTCTTATTTATAACAAAGTTATATCCAACTGAGTCAGACACTGCCATAGCCACCTCTTCCACCAAAGGTAAAATAAGTCAGTAAAATTTTGTCAAATTTTTGGCCAATTACATTTTTTAAAGAATAGAGTCTCTACAAGTAGAGTCAGGAAGGTTAAAAATCCATAAAGTTTGGCCTCCTAATTGATCCAATCTATTGAGACCTTATAGATGGTGGTAATTTGGTGTGTTACTTAGTTGAAAACATGAAAATATGGATAAGAAGTTTGTGGGAAGTTAAAATTGGTAAATGACACTTCTTTAAAAACTATGACCATAACTCAAATACAACACAAAAAGTAAATAACATTCAATGATAGAGCGTGATTCTAGCTATGACACCATATTTTATCTTAGGATAATACAAATATTCAAGTTTGGGAAAGTGTTATTAGGAAATTATGATGTGTGCCTTGTAAAAAATTTGTAGCATTTATATGTGAATAAATATATGTAATATATTTTATTTTGTAAAATATATTGTAAGTAGAAAATTTAAACTTAAGGTGTAATGCTTCTTAAGAAAGAGGGGAAGAGGAAAGGAAAAGTTAGGAATATCAAGAGTCATGTAAATTATGTAAAAATCTTAAATATCACATGAAAACAAATCGATCTTCCATAGCCTTTATATTTTGATTCAAAATATATGATGATAGATCACATTTTCATTTATGTACATTATATTTAGATCAAGTATATTTATCTTTCTTAGGTCATGGTTTAACACATTATTGTAGTGAATTATGGATTTGTTCTTGTAATGTTAATTCTTCAATTTTGGATATGTTTTCATGTGAGGTTGTTATTTATATGTATATTTTATTGTGATAAATATTTTAACCCCTAGACAAAAACCTTATATTGTCTTAAGAAGCATTCTAGGCATAAGTACTAATGATATGAATATTTTCATATATTACCCTGACACACATCACATATATATAAGTGGCATGAGACATAGATAATCACATATGACTATATATTGTCTAAATTTGGTAAATATAATAATTGTGCTCACATTGGACATATATTACCCACATAGAGAGTAATAATCCTCTATAAAATCATAAAAATGCAAAACATGGTAAAACCCACTAATAAAAAAACTTTTCCTTTAAAATTGTTGAATACATAGCTACACATTGTTACATATCATGCTTATCTATTTATTTTGAGTTACATAGCCATTATTATGTATGTTATTCTTGCGGTATCTTATGAGATGAATATATGATATATAGGTTACATGTGATAATGGATTTATAGATGTTTTGAGAAATAATTATTCCCACACCTAGGGCATTCCCACAGTAGGGAAATGCCTATACTAGGGGTATATTTTTTAGTGGGTCTCAGGTTCTATCCTTCCTAATATCCATTTTCATATAAATATTTATAGTGTTGTGTATACATATATTTCTCTCTATTACACCTTGCATAATGTCTACATTGATATATTGGGCTCCTACATATGATTGGTATATGATTGCATTGTGTGTTTTATTAGATGCTTTGTGATTTCTAATTTAATTGCATCTTCATGCTTGTGCTTGTGTGTGTTTATGAGTGTTACTTGTCTTGTCCTATGTTATACATATATGATCCTTTAGTCACTATGTCAAGTCATGTATTATGGGTCATGCTTATTGATTGATGGTTACATTTACTAAATGTGTGTTTACATGATTTTGTTTGATTGTATCACATATATATATATATTTGATATCGTATGATTGGTGTAATGATCCATATCATGAGTGTAATTACATGTGGTATACTATGTGTGTTATTTATGTTACCATGGTCTTCACTATGCATCTATTGGAGCATTCTCCTATTATGTTTTTTGTTATTTTTGTATATCACTCTCCTAGGAGCATATTGTTACATTGGGGTAGATCTTTTATCTAACTTTTCTTATTATGCTTCATATATCATATATTGCCTACATTAGGGGAAACACATTACCTCTCCTACATTACTACATGATACACAAAAGTTATAATTCATATACTCTACTATCTATACATTACCATTAGGGGAATCATACCCACACATATTCCTCATGAGTTTCAATGATCATATCTTATAATATATGGGACACTACACTATTAAATCAATTTTATCTCCCCAACGTTATAGACACCTCATTGTCCTTCATGAGGGCATGTATTTCTTCTAACCCACATCACTTATTGATTTTTGGGAACTTTCTCCAAGAGAATAATTGATATTATCATGCTTGCATCAAATCTAAAACACCCATATTCTTACTGATTCTACAATACATATGATAATAAGGGCTTTGTACCCAAAGTCATTCATACACTGAGACACATTGTAGTTATCACACTTCATAAACTTATTGCCATATATTATCCATGTTTAGGTATATCACATGTCCCTATTTTTGAGGTAGTAATAGGGATTTTCATTTTATCATCTCTATACCTATTACACCCTCATATGGGTTACATATTCCAATTGAGATTTACATGATGACACATGTCTATGAATATAGTGGGGCATATCACTTGTCCCTATTTTATAGGTAATATTAGGACATATCATTGTCCCTTTTATGCACCTATTACACCCTCACATGGGCTGCATATACCTATTGAGATTTACATGATGACATGTTTTTATAATTATAGTGGGGAATATCACTTTTCCCTCTTTTTAAGGTACTATTAAGGCATATTGTTTTCCCCTCTTTTCACCTAACACAACCTCAAATTGGTTGCACTTTCCTATTGAGTCTTA
Source organism: Torreya grandis (assembly GCA_037957365.1). NCBI lineage: Eukaryota > Viridiplantae > Streptophyta > Pinopsida > Cupressales > Taxaceae > Torreya > Torreya grandis. The sequence goes on from JARHVA010001319.1 coordinate 1,124,340, forward strand.
CATGATGATATATTTATATAGTTACATACATGTGTTATAAATTTACTTTTTAATGATTAAAATAACTAAGCTTACTTTTCAATGCCAAATATGGTGTGTTTAATTTTTTTCTTTTTAGATGAGTGATATGCAAGACCATCCCTCACCTCAAAAAGGGGGACTCTAATGAGATATTATATTGCCAAATATTCTATCACCATTTACACAAGAAAAATCATTAGAGAATCACCAAAGATATCACTAGAATAACCAAATATATAACCAGAGATGTCACTAGATATACACCAGATGTCTACTTTCTTAATCAAGAAGTAGAGTTTCTCCCATCAATAGTTGGATCCTAATTACCAATTCCAATTTTAGTTTCCACTTTAAAATTTTAAATTCCAAATCTTCAATATTGATAGTTTGGTTCATGTGCCTCTAGATATATTTGTTCATTTTCTTATTCCTGGTTTCATTTATTTTATTTACATCGATTATTGATCTAATTTTTAGCATTTGTATTTACTTGTAGATACATGGGAATTGTTTAAGATAAAATGAAGTTGCACCTAATCCATAAATTTAGAGTTCAACTTCCAACCCTCATGTATTATTTAGATATAACTTTTCTATTTTTTTACTTTGTTATGCACTCACACATGCACATCAAAGTGATGAATTATGTAGACACCTAGTTTTGATCAAAGCCATGTAATCATTATATCTTTTTCATGTTTTTATGAATTTCACCTATATGAATACATTTAGATCTTTTTGATACACTCTCATTTTATGTTGGGGCCCATATTATCTTCCCTTGACATAGATTTTTTGTACTTATTTATTTATGTTCACTTTGGGTTAATTATTGTAGCTCCTAATCTATAAGTCTTGAAAACCTACCAATCAAATATTTAGTTTTTTTTGTACAACTTGCATGCTCTTGAAATGTCAAAAACATTATTTTAGGGTTTCTACAACCATAATTGGTGATGGATGATTCTTGTCATCTTTTTGTGTGTCCTTTACATTTTTTGTTTATTATAATTCCTTAATTTTTGGTTGTCACTCCTTTTCATGACTATCCTATGCATGAATGTATCCCAATTTTAATTCACACACACACACACACACACACACACATACTCTAAGCCATTAAAACATGAATTACATTACTCATTGTTAGATGTGAAGTCACTATTCACAAATCACTATTCATAGTCACTATTCATATCCATTATTCATAGTGATGTGGCATGATGTTGATGTGGATGGTTAGTAATATGGCTAGTTAGTGATGTGGTAGGGCCCATGGAGGTTCTCTCATATGTGATCAGGATGATATGACAAGTGTGGGGAGTAGTTCTCCACTAGAGGACATGGTTTTTGTCCCTAGTAGTCAGATGTGGTTTGTATTAGTGTGCAAAAGATAAGGGTTCATTTGTGGGTTAAATTTATAAGGAGCCAAAATATATGCATGTCTAGTTAGAGCCAAAAGGTTATTACAACACCTTTTGGACTCTTGTGTTCACATGTGAAGGTGAAGACAAGAATGTACTATTACAAATTGACCTCACATGTGTGAGTGGGGTGTAATTCTTGGAGTCACAGGGGGTGGATTTGGATATTTTCTAGTGGAGGATAAATTTTGATGACTTTTGAACATGATGACAAACACCTTTAGAGATCACATGACACCCCACTCAAATGTGATGAATTTTTTGGGGCCACCATGATGTTTCTCTCTCCCCTCTCTCTTTTCATTGTAAATTATATTAATAGCATGCATCCTCTTTGTATTTTTTATCCTCAGATGGATCACTCTTGGATACTTGCAATCTTAGGCTTGTGTTCCTATATAAAGGTAGAGCTTGGAGGCCATGTTGCTTGGTTCACCTAGATGTTTGGGTTGTAAGCATGGATATCCTTGAGGTTATAGGTTAGATCCTATATTTATTGTATGCTTGGATCACCTAAGTGCTTGGTTGTTATCACTAAAATGAGTTTCTAGAGGATTTTTTGTAAGAGAGGAGTTGTTGAAGTAATGAAGTTTGGAAGCTTTCATTTACCTTGCGGTTTTTCCTTGTGCATTATAGGTTTTCCATGTACATCTTATGTAATGTGTTTCCTCTTATCTCATTTAATTTTTAGCTTATTTTTCCACTTTAATTACTTAAAATATAGGATATTATTTTATTCTTGACATTTAGTGTCAAAGCCATGGTGAAAACTCCATGTGTGAGTGTTTTATATTGTTGGTTGGTTTGTGCAAGTTGAAGCTACTGTGATAGGAGAGACTAAGTTTAAGAGTGGAATGTTTTTTTATTTCAATAGGGAAATCTATATGGATTAAGGTGGAAGATCTCTTGGTGCATATCTTGTTCTCTTCATGATTCTGAGGAGAAGCCTGCATATGAGTGGAGGAGAAGCTAAAAAATATTTGCCAAACAAGTTAGTAGTCTACACAATGTTCACGTTGAAGATGAAGCAACTGTACAACTTGAGGAGCAAGTTGGTCTCCATAGGTGGAGGTTGAGGACAAGGCATGACCTTGTTATGGTTATTAGAAATAAATAAATGGGTGTATGATGTGGTATCCTATTGACCACATGTTGTTAGCTAAGATGTTGAAGATAAAAATCTATGCAAAGGAAGGAGGTATAAAGAACCTGAAGTTGTACCTATTTTGAAGTAGTTGAGGATGAGAAAGATAAAGATGTAGATGAATAAGTGAAACATGGTGTTCCTAAAATGAGAAGGCTAGTGTTGACCATATAACTTAGGGTGTTGGAGTGTTTTACATATGGTTGTGGCGTTGGCCAGGTAGATCGATGCATGGAGTAACACTAGAAGCACATGAGTTGGTGTTTTGGAAACATTTGGTAGAGCATGATGCATTTTGGATGTATTTTTTTGGCTAAAAAATGTGGTAAGTGCATTTGTGCACTAAGTCATGTGATGGATTTCATAGATCTATGATTGGTCCACTTGTTTCATATTTGGCATGGTTGGTAGTTGAAGGCTACATGCAAAAGAATAACTATGACTTGGTGTTCCTAAAAGGATAAGGCCATAAGTTTAAACATGTGATAGAGCATGATGAATTTTAGATGAATTCTTGAGGTTCAAAAACTTGATAGGTGTAGTGATGCACTTAGTAATTTGATGAATTCCTTGGAGATGTGATTGGTCCACTTGTGAAATGTTTGGCATGATTAGTAGCTGAAGACTACATGTAGAAGAAGAACTGAGACCTAGTGATCCCAGAAGGAGAAGGCCATGTGTTTGGACATGTGATACAACATGATGTATTTTAGATGAATTCTTGAGGCTCATAAACTTATTAGGTGTATTAATGCACTGATTAGTGTGATGACTTCCCAGTAACTATGTTTGGTACAATGAACTTGTGCCATGTTGATAGCTTGGTGGTAATGTGGAGAAGTCTAGTTTTCACTTCTATGAGATCTTCTCTCCTCACTAATATCAAGAGTACTAATTTCACTAGTTGATGTTGAAGGAGTTAGAGTATTCAAATTCCTACATGATGATCTCTCTTAGGGAGAGAAATATAGATAGATGAGGCAAAAGTGTTGCTAGTTTGCATTTTGAATAAATCACTATATGGGTTTCTAGTAGATGTGCTAAGGGAGTATAAGATATTCAATACCTTCAAGGAGATCCAAAGTGTTTGGTAGAGGTTGCTACTATATGTGTTGATGACATGTTAGATGTAGGCCCCAACATGATCACTAGTGTGATGGCTCATGTGACAAGGACATGATGAAGGTGGTAGGAGGAGCAAACCAAGGATGGTGATGCATAAGGACATGAAAGAAAAGAAGCAGCCCACTTATTTTATTATGAGTTATCTTCTTAGGAACATCCTATAATAGTGTAAAATACATTTTGTGTCTTATTTATTGGATTCATTAGGAGTATGAATCCTCATGATGTCATGGTGAGCACTAAACTAGATATTCCAAACTAGTGGGAGTTATGAGCAGTTCATGGCAGAATATCGATTGGAGGATTGGTCTATGGAGAAGTGAAGAGTCACTTTAGGAGTTGTAATCTAATATGAAGGAGCACATGTTGGCAAATCCAATTAAGGTAAAGAATATTTAATATTGCAATAAAACTTTTATTTGGTTTGTGTCAGGGTAGCAATGGGTATTGATGGATAGTTGGTTGCAGAATACTTAAGTGTGGTAAAAGCTTGTGTATATTGACTTTAAGCAGGAGTATGTTAGGTGTGAAGTCACTATTAATGAATCACTATTGATAGTAATTATTCATGGCCACTATTCATGGTGATGTGGATGGTTATTGGTGTGGTTGGTTGGTGATGTGGTATGGCCCATAGAGGGTCTCTCACATGTGATCATGATGATGTGATAGGTTTGGGGAATATACTCCACTAGAGGACATGGGTTTTGTCTCTAGTAGTCAAATGTGGTTTTCCTTGGTGTGTAAAAAACAAGGGGTCATATGTGGGTCTAATTTCTAAGGGGACTTAGGATTCACATTTTTTATTAGATTCAAAAGTTGATTGCAACACCTTTTGGACTCTCGTGTTCACATGTGAAGATAAAGACAAGAATGCAATGTTGTAAATTAACCTCACATGTGTGAGTGGGGTTAAATTAATGGAGTCACATGGGGTGTCTTAGATCTTGTCTAAAGTGGAGCATCTAATTTGTTAACCCTTGGAGATGAAGACAAGATGAACGCTATTTGGTGTTTGGATTCACTTGTGGAAGTGGGGTGTAGGTTTGGAGCCACATGAAGGTGGCTTTAGATCTTGTCTAGTGGAAGATAAATTTTGATGACTTTTTCATATGATGACAAAAACCTTTGAAGATCACATGAAACCCCACTCAAATGTGGCAAATTTTTTGGGGCCACTATGATGTTTCTCTCTCCTATCTCTCTTCTCATTGTAACTGCTATTAATAACATGCATTATCTTTATACTTTTATCCTTAGATGGATCACGCTTGGATCCTTGAAATATTGGGATTGTATGATTGTAGATAGATAGATCCTAGAGGCCATGTTGTTTTGATCACCTATATGATTGGATTGTAAGCATCATACATGATTTGTTGTAAGCATGGATATTATGATCCTAATGGGCATATTTCACTAAGGCCTTGAGGTTTTGGTGTAATGGTTCATTACATTTTATATCAAAGCCTCCACCTGGGTTCAAGTCATGGAGTGGGTGGCTACATCATCATAGAAGTGTTTGCCTAAGGCTTGTACATGTGAGTGATCTTAGTGTACAAAAATCTAGCCCAGATTCTATGCTTCAAAAGAGTAGTAGGATGTTATGATCTTGTGGGGCAGATTTCACTAACGCCTTGAGTTTTTGGTGTAATGGTTCATTATAATGGATATCCCTAAGGTTGGAGGTTAGATCCTAGAGGAATAATATGCTTGGCTCCTTGAGTGCTTGGTTGTTATCACTGAAATGAGTTGCTAGAGGAACTGTTGTAAGAGAGGAGTTACTGAAGTAATGAACTCTATAAGTTAACATTTGCCTCATGGTTTTTCCTTGATCATTTTAGGGTTCCCACATATATCTTGTGTAATTTTTTCTCTCATCTCATTTAATTTGTAGCTTATTCTTATCTTTTAATTAATTTCACTATAGGATATTATTTTATTCCTAACACTCATATATTCCCCACAATTGTAAAAGATATTTTACATTGATATTATTATGTAGTTATTCCACTCTTTATCTCTTGAAGTCTTGTGATTTAAAACTTGTACAAAAAAATATTTCATTAAGGAACATTTATATTTATCATTGATTATCTTAGGGAGAAAATATGAAGTGATATTTTTCACTTGGGTTGGGTCACCCACCTATATGAACCCTAATTTTGAGCATCTTGTGATATGTATCTATAATATTTAAGGGGTTCCATGCTAACCATGCACATTTTATTTATTATTATGGAATTGTGGAGGATTAGGGTTACATCAAAGGAGAAGTGATTTGTAGGACTGTGTAATAAAAGAGTTACAACTAGGATCACCGGATCAATAAATTGTAGATGATGGAGTGATCTCACGAGTTGAGAAAGTGCAAACCAAAATGAAGTTGCTAATGAATGAAATCAAATATAAAGAAATAATGCAAAAGGAATAAGAGAAAATGAAATACTCCATATCATGTTGAATGAATAATACAAAGGGAGAGAGGTGTATAAATAGGTTAGAGAGGGAAAGAAACAACACATTCTAGTGAATGTGGTACTAATCTTTCCAAGTAACCAACATGACCTCTAGATCCCTAAGCAAGTTAATGCAATCATGTAGCCAAAATTCAATGGAAAAAATGCCTACGCCAACACCCCCCCATAAGCATAGCTTAGGTAAGTGATGATACAAAAAATGGGTCCCATCAACAAGGCCTGATGAGGTACCCATGTATAATGCAATTTATCATAAAGTAGAGAAAAGGAGAAAACATGTAGGAAAAAAATCCCCCCCCACAAAAGAGATAAAATAAGAAGAGACTAAAATACCCATAGAAGAAGATTCTAAAATAATCAGCACTCCAAGTACATAGTGATGATCCCAAATATCCTACAAAACATGAAGGAAGTGTGCTTCCACATAGAAGAGAGAGAATGTGAATGCAAAATGTTGCATGGTGAATGTTGTAGTAGGTCCCTCTAAAACAAATGTTGTCTCTTCTTTTTGAAAGGAAAAAACCACAAGCTATCAAACTGTTAAATTCCCACTCAAGTGGAATGCAAATAAGAATCAAGATGTATATCTTTGAAAAATGCTCAAATCTCTCCCTGTTAATGCTTGAATGTGTCAAATTTTGATTAGATATCACATGACCAATTGTAGAAGATGGAAATGAAGAAGCATACAATGAAGTAGAGAGAATAGCTAGAGAAGAAGATAGACATGAAACATTCATTGAAGGAATGCCCATGGGAAGATGAGAGTAAGGCTCAATAATTATTGAAACTAAGGACTGGTCTACAATTGAAGTACTTAGATTTACAAGATAAATGTCTACATGAACATATGAGAATACTCTCACTAAAATTAGTAACATCCTCTGAAATGCAAGTCTATAAAGGCTTTAAAAGAGCAACAATTTGTATAATAATGTATGTAAAATCTACAATGAGACAACTAAAGTCTAGAAAAATATCATCCTATAGTGGGGGCTTGACAGAAGGAAGAGCATTGTCCACAATAGATGTCATTATAGGAAATAAAATCAGGAGGTAAGAGTACAACTATCTATGAAGATATGATAGGTAGTAGAGGAAGAGGTGTGTCATAAATCTCAATAGGATCATCAAAAAGACTATGCAATATGCTCCAAATAGTGCATGGACACTCTATATGTTCCATATGGAAATGAAGATCCATGGAAATATGTGGTAATAGAGTGGCAATAACCTTGTCACAAGTATTCACCCACTTATCAAACCAAATAGGATCAGTGGGTACAAGAATCTATCCATATAGAAATGGAATAAGATTCTTATGTGTGAGAAAGTGTTCTATATAAGCACACCATGAACCATAATTATCCATCCCAAGAAGGATCACTAGAGATGAAACAACTCTCCTCATCTAGAATATAGTGCATGCTCTAGAGATGGACTTCAAACAACACCAAAAATGATTCTAATCAAATGAGAGCAATCTGTGCACAAATGACAATGCATGCTCAAATAGACGTCAAGATTTGTTAACAATGAATCTAGGAATACAAGAGCAATCTATGTAAGTAGTCACTAAATGGGCATAGGTAACAGTTATAAAAACTAAATGTGCACATGGGAGAATGTAGGGTCCACAAAAACTTTTTTGAGACAATTAATAGTGACCCCCTTTATTTGTAATTACAAATCATGCTCAAAGAATGAGCAATCTATGTTTATGATTGAGTACTAGTGCACACTCTAAGTATGGATGTCAAAATTAACTAAAATGGGTCCACACAAGTAAGAGCAATTAGTGCATGAGTAAAAACACATGTATTAATGAATGGACATTATACTCAACTGACATTACATCCATAAACATGAAAAATCAGTGCAATATCCACTAAATTAGCACAAATACAAACTAAAAATAGGCCAAGCAGGAGGACGTTAGACTCTGCTGATAATGTATCTGTATGAAAAGAAATAAATGTGTGAACTAGTCAAGTATCCCCCCTAAATTTTTGGCACTTTATAATTTAGTGCATTTTACAATGAAAATGGGCTATCTACATGGGAAATTGAAAAGTACACACTTTTATAAAAGATGACACTAAATTTCAAGCTACTATTTATAAGATATTAACAAAAAAAATCCCATCAATAACCCATTTTTAATAAAAATTGCACTAATTGATTAAAATACACTTGATGCTAAGGGGTTACCTAGCCTTCCAACTAGTCATTGGATTCAACATTGAACAAGGAATACAATGGTTTTGTTTGTGAGGGGGAATTGGCCTGCCGACCCAGGCCTCACCCTTCATCTTCATTAGATGAAAATATAAGGTAAATTAAAACCAATGCAATAATTTCCTTTACAATGTATTATTTTCCAAAAAACAATAAAAATTTATCATGCCCCACCACTAATAAAGAGCTTCCCACTCATAAAAAAAACACCACTGACAAAAAATGTGTTCAACCAACTATATAGTTAGGATTTGAACCAATGATCTCCCAAACAATAATACCATGTCTTAAACCACCAAACTATGCACTCACATGTGCAATATGATGAAGAAAAATATATTTATCCTTGATTTTAATTGTGTTATTTTAAAAAATAATTAAATATGCAAGATTTAATAAATGTTTAGGGCAAAAATATATTTGTTCAAACTTAGCATTGGAAGTGAGATGAGACCAAGGGAGATGTATGGTTCCACCATGGGAGAGCAGGTCTACAAATGGAGATGAATTCTAGTGCTTCCTACCAAGCTGAAATGCCACTTCTCTACTTAGCTCAGATCTATAAGTCAAAGGTAAAAAATCCACCTCTATATAGACTTCCTCTACCACCTCCTAATGCCTTTTCTCTCCTCAACTTAGATCTATAATGCAAAGGTAAAAATTTGACAGATTTTTTCTTTGCAGATCAATGCCTAACTAAGCTGAAGTCAACTATGAAATGCATTGAAGAGTAGCTGTAAATGGAATACATACATGGGAAAGGTACATTGGCATCTAGAGAGAAGTCTACATAAAAAGTTTGAAGAATGCAAAAAAAAGGTCATTGAGTTATTGCCAACTTAGAACTAGGTGTCACGCTGAAACCAAAATGCAAAAGTGAGACATCTAGGCTGGATGAGTTGATGAAGAGAACTGAATAGCTCTCAACCTAAAAGAATCAGTGTTATAAATCAACTCTATAAGTAATGATGGTTGAGCTCTTTGAAATAATGATCTGGCACTTAGCTACAAATGTAATTAGAATCGATAATGCAGCCCAAAAAACCTTCAAAACACCTCATAATTGGTTAGGGAAGTGATATGAGTGAGCCTAGCATAGAGTTGAGGGAATAAACTCTCAGATATATAACACCATAAGAAAGGAGCATGAAATAATGTAGGTCTAATTTTAGTAGATCCAATACCAAGATTTTTTTTTATTGTAGATCTGGACCAAGGAAAGAGAGCTGGAAAAAACCTCCAACAGAGTGAATGATGCCAAGAACAAACTCGGATACTCTTTTCAATCCCTCTCCTCACTAGCAATCAAATTTTTTTCCTCTTTTGCAGATCCTGTCAAATCTAAAAACAAAAATTGGCATAATAGACCAAAAAATAGATCTAAAATGCCTTGTTTTAGTAGATCTATCTTCCTTTCTAACACCTCTAACAGATTAATGCCCCAAAACTAGAAAGAATCAACATTTATAAAAGCCAAGTTTTTCTCAAAAAAACTTTTAGATTTGAAGTCTCTCAATAATTTACATGAGATAATAACAAATCTTAGGATTTTATACAAAAAACCCCTACAATTTTTTAAATCCTGAGGTTTTTGATATTTTTTTCAAAAAAATTAACCCCAAAATTTTGTAAAATCACTAAAATTTTACCTCACAAATATGCAAATAAACTCTATATTTCAATAATGAATAACAACAAAAACATACGGTGATAGATTTACCAACCCTATAGCTCTGATACCATAAAATAATTACAACCAAGATCACTGAATCAATGAATTGTAGATGATGGATTGATCTCATGAATCGAGCAAGTGCATATCACAATGAAGTTGCTAATGAATGGAATCAAGCATAGAGAAATATTGCAAAAGGAATAAGAGTAAATGAAATACTTTATATGATGCTGAATGAAGAATACAAAGGGAGAGAGGTGTATAAATAGGTTGGAGAGGGAAATAAACAACATTGTCTAGTGAATTTGGTAATAATCTTTCCAATTAACCAACATGACCTCTAAAGCCCTAAGCTAGCTAATACAACCGTGTAGCCAAAACCTAGTGAGAAAAAGGCCTACATTAACACACACAAAATTATGTCAAAAAAATGCATAGACCTTTGTTGATGTCAAAGAATCACAAAAAAATTCATAACTCCAAGATCAATAGGGCCAAAATCCTATCAACCTATCAAAATTTCCATAAACCTACCATAATTGGTCATAAATTATGGTCTAACCAAAATTAGTAATGGATAACTCTAGTCATTATCAGAGCATAGTCAACTTTTAGGATTTCAATTTTCACAATCTTAAGGCCTATTTTTAAACATTATAAGTCACTTCTAAAACCTATGTAGGACAAATTAATGTATGCATCTCTATTTATCCATCTCCTATGTAATTTATTAATTTTATCAATGTTCAATCTTCCAATTCTCAATTTCAACATATTGTGGAGGTTTGATCAATGTATTATTATATTTTATTGATCCCCTAAGTGTGTCATTATTTTATAATATTTTGGACCATTTGAGCCATAATTAATCATAATAGGAGGTTAGATAGCTTCATCATGGGGTCCATTTATCTAAGCTATATTTTTTGATGTGGATTTTAGCTTAAGAGTGATTAGAATGATATCAAATTTTGCCTTTAAAGGGTTAAAGTATGAGTTTTTTTTTTTTTTTTACAATGTCATCAACCCAACTAAATATATTGGGTGATTCAAGAAATGTCATTCTATTATGCAGTGACATTGGCATAAAATTTTGTTGTAATTTTATGTCATTAGCCTATGTCAGATTTTTGGTTTTCCAAGGGAGTTTCAGCAATGATTTGGGATGTTGGATTCACTTGGAGATCTTGTTGGTATTTTAATTTTTCATAATATATGTTTTTATTATATAATTTGAATCAACACATGAATTTATGTGTTTCATGTATTGTATTTGGCCTAGTTATTTTTCATTGCTTGAGGTATTAGGGTTGACCATTATTTTGATTGTGATTATCATTTGACTAAGATTGGGAGGATTTAGTTATTTTGAATTTGAGGAAATTGAGTTGTACCCTTAGAGTGATATAGAAATGGATTATTGTAAATACCAAAATTTGGATTACCTTAGTGATTAACTTCGTATTTATTTTGAAATATTTCTATAGACATTACATCATGTTCACTATTTTTTATGAGGAAGAGAGCACATGCTGAAATTATAAGGGATCAAAAATTGCCTCGAGAGCAGCCCTAATTGACATATCCCCCTAATTTTAATTTTGTATATATATGTATGCATGTAACTCATTATTTTATTCTTAATTTGAACCAAAACCATATGATTTATTAGTAGGGGCAAATTATATTCCATTTTAATTAATAAATTTAAAGTTTTATGTTCAATATTTTTTTGCTTTCAAATCAAATTTTTAGATTGGTTGTGAAACATTTTATTTCAATCAATCACATCGTTTTACTTTTTGACATGTATAAATATATGAAGACTCAATTGACACTAATACTAGAAGTTTTTGAGGGAGTTTGGAAGTAATCAATAGGTACATATAGTTGATACATGTTGAAATTTCATGCTAGTTCTTTCTAGGTAAGGCATATGCATGTTAATCCATAGAGTTTGGTGATGAAATTAGAGGAAAATGCCTTATCCAAAATACACTCATAAAGTGATTATACCGTATGTTATTAGTTCCTAATTGGAATTCAAAAAGTACTTTGGATTACTAACCAAATCTTATAATATTTGATTTGATTTCTGGGCTTGGTGTGTTACTTGACATATACAATATCATTTCGAATTATTTTGATAAACATTTTCAAAAGCATATGACCCAAGGTAGTAAAATCATTAAGGTTTTTTAGTTTATGAGATAATGTATCATCAATATGGTGAACAAATAAAGTTTAAAGTTGGAACTAGGGTCATGCTTTGGTTTTAAATTCTTGATTATATTTAAATATATGAGAGGTGGTGGCCTCTTTAAAGGAGCCACCCACAATAAATACACCACCTAAATTATAATGTATGTTTAGAGGGCATTGAATACCTCAAGTATTGAAAATAATGTCACTAAAATCCTCTATAATATTAACCCTCATTTCATTTCTTTCTCATTAATCTCCTGGCAAAGCAATGCCAGAATTTGGTTGTGAACTATTAGCTACTTTATCACATATTTAGGTAAGCCTATAAGTTTATATAAGTTTGAAAATTGATGTTTTTGGTTAGGAATATTGAATGAGAAGTGATTTATTTAATTTGATATATGAATTAGGTTGTTTTAAAAGGAATTTAGTTTTGTATTTAAAGAGTCTAAAGTGACATATGGGTGTGTGTTGCTTGTCTTTTGTTTGAACATAATAAAATCATAGTTGGAAAATTCTCTAAATATAGTATGTTTGATTTTAATCTCATGGTAATAGATATCATTCTTGGGTAGATTTTTCAATATATATAATAGGTAAACTTTTCTGCAAGCTTTTACTCACAAAAATAATTATTTTTGTAAACAAAAACTTGTTTATTTTTGAAAGTGAAGAACTTTGAATGTCTAATCCCATCTTGAAATTATTTTGAAAATGCACTTACTTTTTATTGGTGTAGATTCATGATAGAGCACACTACAGAAATGTTATTTTTGTTGTAGTCATCAACATTCACCTATTTGAACTAACATGTTACCTTAGCATTACAAAGTTTTTTCATTTGTTTTTCATAGTGATGAAGGGTAGAGAAAATTAGTTTTTAAACTATGTTTCATTTTTTAGTTTAAATCAAACAATGATAGGAACAAAGGTCAAGATGAATCAAAGAGACTTTGGATATATCAAATTGTAAAAATATTTAAACATTTTTGTGTGAAATACCATGTGGCTATAATGGAAGTACATCAAGGTACAAGTCTTGTTCTCCCTTGAGACATCTTGAATAGTTGGAATAGATTCTTTTCTCCAAGATTTTTATTAAGCCTTATTGATTACTCCTTATATATTTTTTATTTTGGTTCCACCATTTTATTTTTATCTATTAATTTTATTTAAATGAACATTTACTTTCATAAAATATTAAGGATTTTTATTTTAGTGGCATGTTGGATGTCAAAATGTATTAAAAACTTGACTTTAACTTAGTAAATATTGGTTGGCACTTTAGTTTTTAAGTCAATGAGAGGGAAAATTTAATTGTAAAGTGGTATGCATGCAATTTTTGTCAAGTCCCAAGATCCCTTTTGTTAAAAATAATGGCTAGTTGTTTTTTTCAAGTTTGTCAAAATAGAACTTTTTTTAGATTGGTTTAATATGTAAAGTTGACCTTTATTAGATAGATTGAATGAAATGGGAAGTGGCCTTCATTGAGGTACCTCATAAATAATATTGAAATGTTATTTAAATATGAGATCATCTCTACATGTTAATGTGGTTACGATGGTATGATATATGTTTTGTTCTTCATTGATTGAAAAGGTTTCCTAAAGTTTATCAAATTTCACCTATAGAGAAATAAGAGTTTTTCTTCACACATGTCTTACTCTATTTTAAACATTTTTTATTTTAAATAAGCATTGATATTGTGAAAATTTATGGATGTTAAGGACATTAATTTTTTAATGTATTTTAGCCTTGACTCTAAGAAGGTGATACAATGGCTAGATGGCATGAAATTGAGAGTTCAAAAATTCCAAGACTACAAGATGTTTGGGGGCAAGGAGGGCAAGCTGAAAGGTCTTAGGATTCTCATGAATCAAGTATAGCTTGACCCTTTAGGGTTCAAAAAGGTTTTAACATGTTTAAAGGAGGTGTTATATCCTTCTAAGGTATGAATTTTGGATCTAATATCAATAAAGGATTAGGAAGTTGGACAAGGGTCTCCTTGGACTTTAACGCAAAAGAACCTCAATTATGAAACATTTTAAACTTAGCCTTTCTTGGTTGTTTTTCACCATGAATGAGTATATAATGGTCCATGTTTTCATGACCAAAGCTCATATATCCATATTAATTCTCATAGTATTTATGGTCATGCTTCTAAAAATCAAAACATCCATCCCTTGCCTCAATATTTGATAGTGGCCTAAGATATAACATGAGGTTTTGAGTCACCTCCCACTTTGAACAAAGTGTTAACTCCAACAATTATACCTCATCATAAGGGCCCTTCATGTACAATTTTAAACATGCTAGGACTTCTTACACCCTTCATGTGATTACATAGGTTAGGAAGAATATCAATATAGAGATAAATGAGGATGTATTTGTTACTCATGGAGAAATATAAAGGCCCTGATATGAGTACACTAAATGTGATAGTGACTAAGGCATTCCACTAGTTCATCTCACTTTTACCAAGGCATATGGGGAATAAACATGAAATGTTGTTTTTTTTAGTTTCATTTCAGTTTGAGATCTATTTGGACAATTTGATGCTATGCTTTGATCAAACTTTCAATTCACTTGACTTAAGTTTGCATTACTTAATATTTGGGGCATTGAGCTAGTTTTTGTTTTTTTTTTACATTGCTAACTTTTAGACATGTGGTTATCTTGCTTGTTCATAGTTGCCTATGTGGAATTTGAATATTTTTCATCAAATTGGAAAAACATGCAAATACTTAAGGAAAATGTTTGTCTTTTAAATGAAAGAAGTGTTCAGTGTGTGTATAATAAAATCTAAATGCCTCTAGCTTATTTTTTTAGCTCAAATGGAAGATAAGTAGTGAGAAGAGTTAGAATGAGCACTATTTCATACCATTTCAACATTATTATTTTGGTTCCTCCATTTAAAATTTTGATTGTTTTGGTTTGCTAAAAAATTAATGATAAACATAGAATACATGCGTATAAACTTTTGACAAATAAAAATAAATAAATAAATATTGTTCACTTGATAGTGTAAACTCATTAAACTAGGAAATTTTAATGTTGAAAGCTAGATATAGTATTTTTTTAAGTTTCTATTGTCATTGATAAGATGGATGTGATTTTTTTTATTGATTAAGTGGTTAATGTGAAATAATAGTGCTCCATTGTTACAAAATCATAATGATCAAATCAATGGTTATGAATTAGTCTTGCATATAATTATATTTATATCTCAGAATAATAATGACTTACAAGAAATAAATCAATCTATTTGATCATTGGTAAAAATTGAAACATTCTAATTGCTTTCTTTTCATTTAATTGGGTTTTAGTATGTTTTAAAAATAAGAGTTGGTGATAAATTATGAAAACTTGGTAGTTCATGTATGTCTATTGAATGTTGAGATGGGTAGAAGTGATTCTGATTGCATTAAATTTATGGACTTACCGCTAAGGTAATAAGAAAAAAACAATTTCATCATTTTTCCCCCCCTTTTATTTTGTTAAAGTGTAGTTTAGAGTGGGAACCTACACATGGAAAATTTATAAGAAAAGGTGTACTAACTCTATTATTTTATTTTTCAGGTTTTTAAATTTGGCTCACCATTTATAATATTAAGTTATAAATCAATGCTTTAATTTTTCCTTAAGGGTGACTTTATTTTATAAATTTTCATATGAATGGCTTATAATTTATGACTTAAGTTATAAAACCCATTTTAATTTGTGGATTCAGTTATAATAGAATTTTAAAAGACTTGAATGTACTTTAAGACTTGGAAGAATCATCTGAAATGAGGTTGTGTAAGTATATAAAAGGTTTATTATTTTTTCTTATCATTTGATTTTTACGCTCTATGAGGATAAAATACTAAGTTAGGTTATGGTTACATGAATAACAATGGTACTTTATCTGATGGTTGAGTATTCATATTGTATGCACTTAAGTATATCCAAGATATTTTATCTAATGGCTTTAAAAGATTACCTAATTATTTTTTCAATAATAATTGTTTGGTGA
The DNA here is from genome assembly GCA_037957365.1 of Torreya grandis. NCBI lineage: Eukaryota > Viridiplantae > Streptophyta > Pinopsida > Cupressales > Taxaceae > Torreya > Torreya grandis. Next base: position 1,140,667 of record JARHVA010001319.1, read on the forward strand.
CTATAGGATGTTTATAGTCACATGTTTGAGAATGTTTGTCGTACCTTCTATGAATTATTTAAAACTTCAAGTAGAATATTCTTGAAAAATTCTTTTTTCTATAAGTTATAATCAATAATTTAAATCTTTCTATTCAGATCAATTATTCTCTTATGAATAGTTATATTCAAAATTGACTTTAATACAATTTATAATTCACATGTGTTTGGTCTATATAACTAAAATGTGTATTATGTTATATAATTTAGTTTTAGTAAGTAATGATAGTTGGTATTTTTTTATTAGTATTTAATTCAATCTTTCATGTTTCAGTTCTTATTTAACCCATTCTTGCTTCCAAAAATATTCCTTGTTGCGGTTATCTTTCACTATTATTTTAGTTTAGTATTTATTTTATATTTGATATCAATACATTGATATGAAATTAATTAATTGATATTACTCTTCATTAAAAGGATTTATTATATTTTAAATTAGAGATGGATTTAAGTTATTATGTCTTATGATTCATGAATGCTCTTCAAAAGTGCTTACAATAATTAAGTTGATAATATCATAGAATATATTTATAACTTTTAAATCATAATAAGAAGTGACTATTCAATATCCATTTTTACTCAAATGAGTTAATTAAAAAGTATATTATAATGTGTCATTATTTTGGCTCACCATTGGAGATAGTATATTTAATGTTTGTGTCCTTTAGTGAATCATTCATAGTGTAGGTTAAATTACTTGTTGTGTCTTTATATTACTTTAGAGACAAATTATCAATAGTCTATATCTTTCATGGGTTAATTATAAAATAAATAATGATTTAAAATACCCAAGTCTGTTAGGTTTATAATTTTCTCGTAAACACTTAGTTGAGCTTAACATTTTAGACTATCCTTCTAGCTTGAGCTAGTTCACTAGTTATTAGGCCTAATCATGAGTAGAGCTAGTTCCATTCCACTTTAACTTAAGATTATATGAATGGGTTTATTGATTGACAATTAAAAAATTTAGTGTCAACAAATTTGGCAACTCTATTAAGGGGCCTTTTGAGTCATTTCTTCTTGAGTGGTTTTTCCACTCTTCCTTTCCAACAAGACATTTTACTCTTTGGTCCATGATCATTACTGTATACACATAATATTTTCAAAACTTATCAATTACTTATACTTTCTTTCTTTCAAGAACCCATCGAATCTCAATCTTTCTAAGTGCACATCTTAAAGGGTGCATCGAGAAAGGGTTGGAAAGACCATTAGTACTTCATAAGATTTTTGTCCCATATATCACCACTTTCAACCAACAAAAACCTCTCCTATACACTTCCCTAAACTTTAACACCTCCCTTACACACTCATCCAATAAATTTAATGCCTTAAATAACCCACACCTAAGCCAAAAACTCTTTTTGATATTTACCAAACAAAGTCAGCTTGGGCTGACCTTGTACTTAAAAAATATGAGCACGTTATGGGATTAGGTTAGCTTTGGTGAACCTTGTCCAAAACCTATCTAATTTTATTATTTAACAATATAGGGTCGATTAGGCAAAAAAAATTGGTTAAACTTTTATAAGGGTTTAGGGTTAGATCTACCTATATATACACATCTATTTTCTTCATTTCATAGAGAGAGACAAAGTTAATCATTCATTTACACTTCTTTACAATCTGCTCTTCCACCATTCTACTTGAGGAGTTATTGATTAGGGTTTAAACTTGGAGAAAACTATTATCTTGTGGAAAAGTCTTAGATGTTTTGGCTTATCTTAGTGATCCTTAAAAACCACAAAAAACTATTTCAAATCATCATTGGTGAAGGGAGAGATTGAGTCTCAACAAGTTCATCTTCAAGGTAAGTATCTATAACTCTTACTCCTTTATTTTAGTAGATAGAAGTAACATAAATTAATAGATTTTGAATATATTTATCTCTCCATGCATTAGGGTTATATCTATATTAACTTAATTATAATTCTTGTATGCATGTTTAGTTTTATGTTTATTACCCCCATTTTGTGTCACATTCTTTGGTGAACACTAGGTTAGATTTTACTTTACATTTTTCACTTACTTGTGAATTAAAAAAAGGACTTATCTAGGGTTATCACATGGTGTTTCTTGACTAGAGGCTTTGGAACCATCTATAATGATATTATTGTGGTACAGAACCCCTTGGTTAGGTTTAGCAGATCCATATTGGTCATTACCTTAATTGTCTAAATGTACCAACAAGTAGAAGGGTAAGCGTGATTTATCTTCTTCGAGCTAGGATTGATTTGTAGATCAGCTTCATTTTCACTTGTATACATTTTGGTGAACTTGATGTGAATCTAAAATTTATAGGTTGTCTCTCATGCATTCATTTATTATCATATATTATATATTTTTATTTCTATAATACTGGATCAATCATGTTGATACAGTCTAACATTCTATACATAGGTTTAACACACAGTTGGTCTAATTGACTCTATATTTCTCTATGTTGGTCTTTTCCAATAATAGGTAAATAGATAGATCAACTCAACTCAATTATCTTTTTTAACCATAAGTTTGTAGACTCAGTCGAATAAGTTAACTCTATTAGCATATCATTGTTAGTATATAGGTTTACAGACTTCATCGACCTAATTGACTCTATTAACAAAAAAAAATCATCATCTGAGCAACATAACATAAAAATAGCAAATTTAGCATCTTCAAAAAATTATCAGGTTCATTCTTACCTTCTTAGTCATTTCTATTCTTCATTTATAGTCTTACTTTTCATAGTTTGTAGTCTATAAAAATGTAACCTTACAACAAAATGGGTCAACTAGATCGACACAGTTTTTGTAGCTTATTTTCCTATCTAGAAGACTCAGTCAACCTATTCAACTATGTTCTTATAAATCTTGCTTCCATTGATAGCATCGACCCTATCGACTCTATTTTTTACTCTTTGCATATAGTATCACCTGAATTGACTCTATGCTCTTTAAAAATAAAGGAATTAACCTATCTTATTATTAATTAATTCAATTTTCATTTTTTGATTGCTTACTTAGAGTAAAAAACATGGAATAAATGGGAGTTTTTAATTTACCAATTTAGTCACACTATTTTTATTTTTCACATGCTTCTAAATCACATAACACCAAAAATCATTAAATGATTTCTACCCAAGATCTACCTACTTGGATTTAATCACCAAGGGGAAAGGCAACTTGGTTTTCTATCCAAGAATAAATATGTGGTTGATGGTATATATTTTAAAATCACCTTCATCATTTTGAGATTGTGAAGTGAGGGGGTAGGCCCTAATACCAAGCTAGTACCATCACCAATACAGATCCCTTTCAGCCTCAACTACCTAAAACCATCCTTAGATTGCTTTTCTAATTCCTTCTTACATCCAACTCCCTATCACATTTATTTCTAAAATTTATAATCTAACAACACACTAGGAATGTTTGCTTATTATATTAACATTTACATTCCAGTTCAACTTCTTGCTCTTTGTAAATTATATGCTATATTATAAACTTGTACTGGCCAAAATTGGTACAAGATTTATGTTGTATGCTAAAATTAGATAAAACACATTTGATATAATTGTTTGTGTGCTCAATTTAATTTGTTTAGTTATTATATTACTAAAATTTCCCATCTTCAAAACACAGTCGATCATATTGACTCAGACTCTTATAGGCTACTTATTATGTTTATCTTCAGTACATAGTCAACCTATCCAACTGTGTGTCTTGTAGAATCCCTTAGTTTTACCATTTCTAGAACATAGTCAAGTATTTAAACTGTCTTTTTTAACCTTTTTTTTGGTCTTCCCTCTAGACTCTGTTGACCTAGTCAACTTTGTACCTCTTAGTTGATATTGTTTTGTATTTGACCGACTTTGTTCTTATTTTTCATCTTTATTTTTTGATCTCAAATTCTTACTTTAACCATCATGAAATCCCCCATCATAATATTTTTGGACAACCTAAATATTTTTAGACAATTTATGGGATGTTTTTTCTTCCTACCTTTGCTACCCAAGACGATTCTCACTCTTGGAGTACTTTTCTCGTCCCTCATCTTTGGGCTGTAATATGGTCCAAATTACTCCAACTAATGAGACTGATGGATCAGATCCATTTTACACTTCTCAATATAATTCTTTATTTAAAATACCTTATTACATTGTGAGGGAAATGACACAATCCTAACCAATAATGCCATAGGAAACCTTCTAAATACCAACAACCTACCTCCTAGCAACCCTTCCCTAATACCAATTTGTGGAATGTTCTTCTTACCAATCCTAACAATCCACCTCCTAAAAACAATCCACCAGTTGATACTACTCAAATTCTTACACAAATAGTGCAACAAATGAATATCACACAAACATCTAATGCTTCTCAAATGATGTAAATACAACATCATTTATTAAACATGGTCAATTAGCCTCATATTATCCTTCCCCAAAATAACCAAAATTTCATCCCTCCACCTCTTAAAGATGTCACAATAAATATTATTCCCCAATCCATTATGCAGAATAAGCTACTTTAAAACATTCAAAATTAACCTTTAGCCCCCTTAATTATTTTTATTAATATTGGTAATATATCTCCAACCATTAAATATGATGGGACTAAAGACCCTACATCTTTCCTTAAAGCATTCAGTAATATTTATAAAGAGTGGATTCAAACTAATACCTTTTCTACTACCAAAATTTTAGTTAAAAAATTCATAGGTGACATATTAAAATGGTATAACCAACTCCCCCAACATTATAGATGGTAACTTGAGGATTTAGTTAATCCTTTAGTTAAGGAATTTCAACACAATAATATTCCTAAAAATTGTCCTAGCCATTTCATTAATGCTAAACAATCCCCTTATGAATCGACTCATAACTTTATCAAACATTGGAAACCTTTGGCTCACAAATCCAATCATAACATGACTAATGATAAATTTTTCAAAATCTTCATAACTGCCTTAACACTTTCCCTTCAATACAAGGTTTAAACTTTTACTTCCCAAAATCTAGATGATGTTATCAATCAAGCTAAGCGACAAGACTTCTTATGAAGCAATTTGAACCCAAATTTAAAACCATCAATGGATATTTTCAAAACTCCACCAATGCAATCACTGGAAATCCTCCTCAAACAAAACTAGGAGTATCTAAAATGGATAATTCCCAAGCTTCCCATGTGCCCCTAACTTTTCAACAAATGAAACAAATTTTAGCACCTTCTAAACCATTTACTTATGCTAATAATCCACCTACATGGTATGATCATAAAAAAATTTCTTGGTTTCATGTTGATGGTGGTCACTCCTATGAAACATGTTGTGGGCTTACCAAATTTTCCATTTCTTTTATGTTAGGAGACACATTCAATCATGATGTTATGATCAAAATACCTCATCATGAATATGTTAACATCTCTCAAAAGAAACAAGATTTCAATCCTTCTTCTTCTAACAACTTAAAAAAAATCTACATCCAACCCACAACATTCAAACAAAGATATTTGTGAAATTGATGTTGACTTTGACCAATACTATACCAATTCTCAATACATGAATGCAACTAAAGTCAATTATCAATGTAAACCTGCATGAATATCCCATCACAAAGCCAAAGAAACCATCACTCAAAGATAAACTTATCAAAGACACCACTACCACTAACATACCCTATAAAACCAATGAGGAAACACTTCCATAATCAAAACCTCAAACTTCCTCTCTTCCTATCAAAAATATTTTACCTTCCAAGCCTCATGTTAGTTATTCATCTTCAAAATATCATTGGAATTTCTTATAGGAGCTGAACTCAATGCCTTGTAAAATACCCCTCATGGATTTAGTTCATAATTCTCCATATAACTACAAGTTATTAATGCAATAATTATAATAAATTGAAGAACCACCTTCCTTAGAAGTGGGATAATCTACTCAAGATCCTTCACTGATAAAAGTACACACTATTGAAACTATTTTTCCTTCTTCTAAACCTTCCATATAATTCATTGAAGAAGATATGATCAATGATGAAATTCTATTTTGAGCAGATGACCCACCTCTCTTCATTAAAATCACAATTAATACCACCCTTATTTCAAAAGTCTTAGTAGATGAAGGGTTGGGAATTAATGTTACATCCCTTTGGATAATTCAATAACTTAGGTATAACAAAGTTTATCTTAAGTAAATTTGTCTCACATGTCATATATTTCACAAGACCAATCAAAAACCACTTAGTAATATTTGGCTCCCTCTCACTATTGGACCCAAAATCATATGTACCAAACTCTTGGTTCTTGACTTACCATTATCCTATAATACTCCTAAGTCACCCATGGACACATTGCATGAGAGATATTTCCTCCTCCAATATCCAATGTATCAAGTTTATTCATAATGGAAAATGTTATGAACATCAAGATGATACTAATCTATGGAGCATTCAACTACATAACCCCAAATCTTAGTATCGAATTTCAACCATTTCCTGAATTAATAATGCACCCTTACCTGAACTCATTAACATGAATCCAAATTTATAGCTCACTCTTGCCAATTATAATGATGATGAGCCAAATGACTTGAAAAACACTTGAAATAATACTAAGTGACCTCCTTAAATTTTGGAGTGGTTACCTCTTTCTTTGTTACTTTGTTATTGTACCATCTTTCTCATTGATGAGATCATTGAACTCCCTCCTCCATTTAATGCACATGAAGCATATTAAATAAAAGGTGAATTCACATGTAATAAATATGGATTGGCCAAGTTATTTCAATACACTTTAACCATGTAACCTCATAAATTTAGTGATATAGGTGTGTCTCCTTCTGATGCTCCTCTAGAGACACAAGCATATACTATCTCTCATACCTATGATGGTAACTACATCATGACCCAAGCTCAATCATGAGACTTGGACATCTAACACTATCAAAAAACCTTAGCCAAAATACATTATTTCAACCATGATGTTCATGTAATTTTCATAGATATTGGCTTAGAACCTAAATTTCATGTACTTCCAATTGATTCTCCACTTCTCAATACCCCTTGAACTATTGAACAAATCTTACCTCTAGTAATTTTGGAACTTTCAAAATTTTCTATACCTTTTATTATCACCAACCATTCTACCAAATCTCCTCCCTACCAATGATTATATAGATACACCTATTTTCAATCCAATTAAATCTAATCAACCTTCATCAATAATTCCACCTACACCTAAAATTACCCTTGATGCTACGGTAATAGATGTACTCCAAATACATTATAAATATGATCTTCATGGTAATAAAATAATTGATATTGAATTAGATATGGAATACTATGGACCCTTACCACACTCCATAGTGATGAAGCTATACTTGAGTTACTCCATGCTATAGAATCTAAACTTCCATGACAACATCATAAACTTGGTAATTTAAAATGAAAAACTCCTCATTTTAATAACTTCATTGCTAGTGTAAATCCTAAAACAAATATAGTTTCTTCTCTTCCCAATGCTCCATATCATTTTCAAGATGAAAATGCTATGATCATTAAATAAACTATGAGAATAGGATATGGTACACCCTCATGTCCTCAACCCATAACAGTCTCTAAATAACTCATGCCAACCAAGCATGATAACTTTATCCCATTCTTCAATAATTATCATGAAACTTTCACTTGGTCATACAAGGACATGTCAAGTATCGACCCTAGTATCATTATGCATAACATCATCACATACCCATATGCTAGACTCATTTGATAAAAATAATGGTAATTTCCACCCTATGCCATAAATAAATTATCAAACTCTTATCTGCCAAGTTTATTAAACCTATTGACTATTCTGAAGGGGTGTCAAACATTGTTCCTATTCACAAAAAAGTCACCATGGTCATTTTTATATGTATCAACTTTCACAATATTAACCTCAAAATTTTCCATTACCTTCAATAAATGCCATCGTAAATTCCACTACTGGATATGAAATGTTGTCACTCATGAATGGTTTTTCAGAGTACAATCAAATTCACATAGCCACCGAAGACCAACACAAAATAACATTCACTATGGAATGGGGAACCTATTGTTATGTTAAAATTCCTTTCACCTTAAAAAATACCAAAGCTACCTATCAATGTGCCATACCTCACATTTTCATGATCTTATACACAAAATTATGAAAACCTATGTGTATGACTTCATTTCCAAATCAAAAAGTTGCGTAACACATCTCACCTATCTAGCTATCATTTTTTATCAATTAATCAAGTACAAAGTTAGAATCAACCCATACAAGTGTGTCTTTGGGATTACATCTAGTAAACTATTAGGGTGATTAGTCTCTCTTCATGGTATTGATGTTGATCCTACTAAATCAACACTATAGTCAACATTCCCATTCCTCACTCCATTTTAGATATTCACACTTACGTTGGAAAACTTGGGGCAATCCGATGATTCATCCAAAAAATGGATTACCACATATACTCTATTTATTCCCTTCTCAAAAAAGGTAATGTTCTATAATGGATTGATCCCTATCAAAAAGCATTCAACAACATGAAAGAACATTTTCTCCATCATTCGACCCTTCACCCACCTTCCAATGATCATCCTTTAATTTTTTACACCTCTTCTACTCCCATATCAGTTGGGGTAATGTTTTCCCAATAAGATGATATAGGAAGAGAATACGCTATTTACTATATTAGTCGAGGCCTAATTGATTATGAAAATATTATACTAAATTATAACATGAATGCCTTTGTATCTACTTCATAAAATAAAATGTTCATCATTATATACTTTATCAAACCACTTATGTCATTATCCATTCCAATCCACTTCATCATTTTTTCTTCAAATAATTTCTACCTAGAGATATAATTGGAAAATAAATGGTTTTCTTGATGGAATTTGACCTTCAAATCATAACACAAAATTTGTCAAAGGGCAAGTTATTATTGACCAACTTGCAGAGACACCCATAACCACTACATATCACCTTCAAGATTATCTCCCTGATGATAACATTCTCTATATTTAAGATCTTAATTAGGCTATTTCCATTAAATATTATTTCCATAATTTCACTATTGATTTAGAGGAAAATAATCAATAAGATACTAATATAATTCTTGATACTACTAAAATCCAAAGTAGTTATCAAACAGCTTCATAAAATCATCATTGGTTTGCATGAAGACACCTAGACTCTCCACTTTGATGGCACCAAATGCCACTAAGGAGCTAGGGCAGATTATATTCTAATTAACCCTCATGGTAAGACTATCCCTCTAGATTTCAAACTAACCTTTGATGTCACTATTGACATTGTGAATTGCACCCTCTAAAGGGAGGCTCATCTCTCTTCATCCACGCAACACAATGGAGTCATTCCTCTTATTGTGGGTGGCAAACTTGAGGGATGAATCTCTAGATTAGGGTCTAGCTCCCATTGATGCACCTTGAGGCCCTAGATTTCTTATTACTAACAATGGGGCGGGGGGGTGAAAAGAGAGAAAAATACTAAAAAATAGAACCTAACTAATGTAGTGATGCACCAAACTAGTTGGTCTACTCAGCTTTAACCTACACTTTACACTAGAGAAAATCAAACATAAACTTCATTCAAATGAGAACCTTTCTTGCATCAGTATTTTAATAGGGGATCCTATGGAGATAAAGGGAGGAAGGACTACCATAGGTATTCTAAGACTCACTATAGACAAATTGTTCACATGCGCCTATACTTTGAGCTGGACACTTCTTGTTGACCTGCAAGAGAAGAACTCGTAATACACTAGATATGATGGTATAAACTTATGAAAGCATGAAAAGTAAAATGACTTAACATAAGACAAAACCATTGACATATGCAAAAGTGCAAGCTCAAAAAGAGGTAAAAATTCTTCTTTTGATTTAAGGTAAATTTCTTTAGGGCTTCCCCATACAATGCTGAGAGATCCCTTCTCAAATGAGAAGTTATAAATATATAGAGAGCCTGGAAACCAATAATTGACTAGTCAAGGGATGGAAACCCATACTATATTAAGCACTTCTACAGTGACCAAAAGCCCATGTTGATGTCGTATCCTTCTAATTATGTATGAGAGAACCATTTTTTAGGTGTCTAAGTCATTGCCCTTGATGTCTTAGGCCTATAAGAGCATGGGATACTCCTTCTAGCAAATGATAAGGCCATCCACAAGTTGTGTTAATTGGGCCATACTCTCTTCAATGCTAGGTGCAACTAGCTAGGCATTAATGGCAAAGTGTGAAAACATAGGTTGCTCCCCTCTATAGTTTAAAAACTAATCTTTTTATTGGTTTTTGGTAGATACTATTTCACCTAAGTGCATTTACTCTTCCTACTGACAACACCTGTGCCACCTGCCTTGGTCTGGTTCATCCTTGGGTCTGTGCTTTGACTTGTTATGCCACTTGGAGCATTTTGAGATTTTGTTTTATTCTACACATGGCTATGTTATGGGTTACTCACCTTGTTTTCCCTTACTTTGCTATTTCCCTTTTGTCCTGGCAATTCGGGTTCTTGAGGCTTATTATTTTCCCTTAGGCTCCTTTCTTCACTTGTTCGCTCATTTGTTCTTTGGGCTCTCAGGCTTTGAATTCCTTCAGACAAAATGTTTAAAGGAATTCCTTCAGACATTTTATCTAAGGGAATTCTCCTTTGATTACTTGCACTCTTTGACTTTCCTTTGGTGGGCTTTTAGGATTCCTTTTGTAAATTCCTTTGGACAAAATGTCTGAAGGAATTCCTTCGAACATTTTATCTGAAGGAATTCTCCCTTGATTACTTCCCAATAGCTAGTTTATTACCCTAAAGTTGAAATTCATGGGCCTATCTCTCACTTTTTAATCACAATGACTAGCTTATCACCCTGAAGTTGACGTTTACGGGCCTATATCTCACTTTTGAATCCCAACAGCTAGCTTATCACCCTAAAGTTGACATTCATAGCCCTGTCTCTCACTCTGGACAATTCCTTTGGCATTTTTTCAAATGAACTTTTCTAAAGGGAAAGTGACCCTTCAAAAAGATTAAAATAGTCCTTCGACAAAGCTAAAATGACCTTTGCCTTTAGAAAAAATACCTTCAAAAAATTTGAAATGGTCCACTTTCAATAAAAAGTGACCCTTCAGAAAAAAGGAAATGGTCCACTTTCAAAACCAAGTGCCCCCCACAAAGACACCTACCCTTCGAAATTCTTGTCTTTCAAATTTCTTCAGACTTTTATGACTGTCAAATTTCTTTAGGCAAAATGTCTGAAGGAATTCCTTTAGACATTTTATCCAAAGGAATTCTCTTTTGGCTTTTCTTCTTTGGTTTTCCTTCAGATAAAAACTCCAAAGAAATTTCTTCAGACATTTTGTCTGAAGGAATTCTCTTTTGGGATTGTCAATTTTTTCCAAAGGTTAAGTTCCTTTTAGGCTTCTTGCCTTATTTTGCTTCAACTGGTTATCCTCCACAAGGGAATTTTGAGCCCAAATTGACCCTTGGAACTTTTGCACTAGTCCTCATGCCGATGAAAATCTCTCTACAAGGTCCATTATACCTTCCAACATACCCTTCAAAAACTCTGTAAAGGTATGTTTTATCTTTGAAGTGTCTCCTGTAAGGGCACATACCCTTTGAGGAAATTGTGAATGACCCTATAGAATGCCCAAGTGCCTTCTATAGAAAAACACTTGCCTTAAGAAGCATGTAAGATCAATTCAGGATCTTACAAAGGACTTATGCAAAAGCTTTGAAGTAAATATGTCTCAAAACTTGATTGCTTCTTCCTTACCCTTTTAGGTTTGTGAATGACTCCAACTCATGAAAATTGGCAAGTAAAGTATTCTGCAAAACTTAACTTACATTGGAACCAGACATAGACCCCTGCAAGTTTGTCAAGTGCTCCTACATCTCACTTGTAAAGCTTACAAGTATTCCTATTATGAGAACCTGATTACTCTGTGAGTGTTGGAAAAGACCAATGCTTGATGACACAACCCCTGCACCTACACAAAAGAAACTTTTTTCTTGATTATCAAAAGGGTTAAGACCTAGTTTCAGGGTAAAAGGGCATGAAGAACAAGGATTCAAGGAATGGTACCCATTTTGGCATGTAGAATTAATAAAATGGTCAACAAATTGATGACTCACAAGGGAAGCATATCTATTATGCTCGAGAAGACTGGTGGCCTAAAATTCCATTGGGCATAGAGTCAGGATGCAGCTTGAAAAGTTGGCAATAGCTTGTAAGGACCTAAGAACCAATAAAGATTTTACACCAAATAATAAGGAAAAAACACACACACACACAAAGGCTAAAAACACTACACACATGCATGGCAACACTTAGGGAAAATGAGGAAAAAATAAGGAAACTTTGTATATGACAAAAGAAACCTAGTAACAATGCTTAAGATATATCCCATTGACTAGGCTATGTAGCTCTTCACCATCCAACTTGGAGAGTTGGAAGGCATTATGTTGCTTGCATTGGGTGATGACATATGGGCCACTCCATAAGGTGTCAAACTTCATGTGTCTTACAGACTTGGCTCGGTCCTCATCCCACTTCAAGCCAATGTCACCTTCTAAGAAGCTCTTTGGTGTAGACCTCTTATCAAAATGCTTCTTTATTTGTTTTTGGCAGTTGGTCATTGTATCCATGGCTTGGTCTCTCACTTCTTGAAGCTCTATTAGCTCATAATACTTGACTTCCAGGCTGTCACTCTCCACCAATTACAACTAATGGGGAAGATCTAAGGCTAGTAACTCAAGTGAGATAGGATGTCTAGCTTCCCTTCCGTACATAAGTGTGTATGTTGAATTCTTGATCACCCTCTTTAGAGTGATCCTATCTACCTAAAGAGTTGTCTTTAATTTGGCATGCCAAGTCCTTTGATTTTCCTCTATTGTCATTTTTATGATCCTAATCAAATTCTTATTTGTGGACTTCGCCAACCCATTACCTTATGGATAGTAGTTGGAAGAAGTGCTGAGATAGATGCCATACTTTAATGCCCATTCACGTGTCTTTACTCCCAAGAAATCCAATGCATTGTCTAAAATGATTATGGTTGAGACCCCAAATCTCATCACTATGAATTCATAGAACTCTATGACTGCACTGTTATTAGCTCTACCCATCTTGTGAAATAATCTATGGTAGTCAAAACCCACTTGTGGCCAACACTAGAAGGATGGTTAATCAACCCTATGAAGTCTAACCCCAATTAAATGAATGGTTGTTCCACCTAAACAAGATGAAAATACATGGTAATCAGCTATTATTTCCCATCGAATAAGGCACATTTTTGACATTTTTTCACCCAAGTACGAGTGTCTCTAAACAAATTAGGCCAAAAGTAACCAGCCATCATAATCCTTATAGTTGTGGCCTTAGGAGCAAAGTGGCCACCAGCTGGTCCATCATGAAACTCAGACAATACCCTATCAACTTGGTCTGAATCAATGCATCTCAAAAGTACCCCTAAAAAGTCTTTCCTAAATATCACTCCATCAACTAGGACATAAGAAAGGGATTGGAGTCTAAAATACCTCCTCTTGGTCCTATCAAGACCTTTTGGACACTCACCAGTTCATAGGAAATAAACCATGTCTTGTGCCCAACTCTTCATGACTATAGATACAACTATTATAGGTTCATCATGGAGTACCAAAACATCCTCCTTCGGCTCTTTCAAGTCCATAATGAGGTGTTCAAACAACCCTCTTTCCATTACCATATTGGTGATCTTGATCTCTATGTCATACTCCATTACTTTGGTGATCCAACTTGTCCTTTTCTCATTCAAGTCTTAGCTCAGCAAGAAGTCTTTTACACTAGGATGTGGCACCATGATGTGAATTTTGATCTTAGACAACATAGGTCTAAAATTTTTTAGACTTGATATGATTGCAAGCACCTTCTCAACATACATGTACCTAACCTCATAGCCTTCTAAACCTTGGTTGAAAAAAGTGAGAGGTTATTCTAAATTCTAACCATTCACTTGAGTGAGCATATCATAGATTACCTCTTCATTCCCAAAGGTGTATAGATTGAAGACCTTAGAGAATTCTAGACTAGTTAGGGTAGGAGCTTGGGTGATAGCTTACTTGATGCCTTTGAAGCTTTCTCTTCTTCATGATGTCCACGTGAACATCTCATCCTTATTTAGCATAGAAGTTAGTGGCTTGACTAGCTTAGCAAAGTTAGGAATGAATCTCCTAATGAAATTTATTTTACCAAAGAAACTTTGAAGGCCTTTCTTCTGCTTAGGCAAGGATAATGATAAGATGGTGTGTACCCTTTTGGGATCAATGGACAAGCCTTCCTTTGAAATGACATGGCCCAAGAGCTTCCCTCTGTGGATGGCAAACATGTATTTCTTTGGGTTGAGAGAGATGTCAAACTCTCTACATCTTTCAAAGATTTGCCTTAGGTGATTCAAATGTTCACTTTTCTCCTTAGAGAAGACTATCACATCATCAAGATAAACCAGCATAATGTCATTGATCAAACCTTGGAAAGCCATATCCATAGCACATTGGAAGGTAGCTCCAACATTTGACAATCCAAATGTCATCTTCCTATAGGCATATGTTCCCCACTTGGTGGTGAAGGCTATCTTATATTGGTCACACTTTTATACTAGGATTTGATTGTACCCATAGTAGCCATCTAGGAGAGAGAATATTTCATTACCTATCACCATCTAAATAATTTTCTCCATACTTGGAAGGCGATAGTGATCTCTCAGTGAGACTTTTTTTAAGTCTCTAAAATCCACACACAACTTGACCTCTCTATTCTTCTTCCTAACAGGGACCAAATTGGCCAGCCAAGAAGAGTGTTTGATAAGGAAGATGATCTTGGACTCAATTAGTTTGGTGAGTTCCTTCCTCATGAGAGGCTCGATCTTTGGATTGATTGGCCTTTGTTTTTGCTTGATGGGTTTGGCACCTTCCTCTAGTTCAATGGTGTGTTTGTCCATGCTTGGGTCAAAGCCCTTCAAATCACCATACTCCTAAGTGAAGACATCAACAAACTCTTGGCATAACATAATTAAAGCATGATTTTGTTCATTGGTACATACCTTCCCAAGTGTAAGAAGCTTATCCTTGTAAATCTCTTCCCTTTCATAATTTTCCTTCCTGGTTGACATGCTTGATTTGTCTCTCTTGAGTTGGTAATCTTCCTTGAATATGCTCTCAAGAGTTACCAAACCTTTGGGAAGCCTATTGGTCTTTATTTGAACAACCTACCCATCATATTGTTGCTGCAGCTTGGAATAATTTTTGAAAGTGAACTCAACTTCTTCCTGTAAGAAAAGTGCTAGTTGTTGGTCACTTTCAAACACATATCAATTGGTTACATTATCTAGTATGGATGGCCTGAAAATCACCTTTGATTGATGTTGATTCATGCTTTGTCTCACCACCTTTGGGATATCAAACTAAGCACCAACTGTTGTCAGTGTATTTGCATGTTTGTTCACCTCTCTTGGAATGGAAGTGATGTTGAAACCAACGAAGCTCTCCACAAGGTCTGACACTATGTGATTTTAAGACTTAAGTAGGGAGTTCTTGGTCAAGTTTTGACTTCTCACTTGGTTCATAATCAACTCACTATCTCCAAACACTTGAAATTATTTGATTCCTCTATTCCTTGCCCATTATAGGCCATGAACAAGGGCCTCATACTCTACTACATTGCAGGTGTAGGAGAATTGAAACCTGAAAGTTGAAAAGTATTTTTCTTTCAAAGGTAAAACCAGCATTGCTCCACCACTAGTGCCCAACTTACTTCTAGATCCATCAAAGAATAGCTACCATAAACCACAATCCTCTTGATCTATCTTCCTTAATTTTGGGTTGAAAGCATCTTTCTCATGCATGCAGTAGACTCCAAGGCCAACTTATTCAACAAACTTGTAAGGATCATGCTCAAAATTGTCATTTCCCCATTCATCTAAGAGTAGGTCATTAACCCCTACAAGGGAAGATTATGGAGATTGGTTCACCTGGAGCTCTTCTTCATCAATGATTGCATAGTTCACATTTACCACTTTAGGTGAGTATGACTCTAGGTGATCCTTATGGATGGACTCTGACTCAATATTTACTTTAGTTCCATACTTTGTCCTAAAAACCATGTAAGACCAATTGGCTTCCAAGTATCCACCTATCTTGGATGTGAAATCCTTTGACAAGCAAAGAGCAAAGTAAGGGGGAACATTTTCCACTACCACATCATGGGGAATTGAGAAAGTTGGATAGGCATGGAGAGTCAAATTTAAGTCTCTTACCACTCCCAAGGTCTGAGCTAGTGATCCATCCAACTATAGAATTCCTTTGGTCATTTTCTCATATTTGAGGCCTAGCTTATCAGCTATGCATTTGGGCATAACTGAGGTGCTTGCTCCACTATAATTGATACAATTATGGACTAATAAATCACCAATAATTAGGGACAAATAGAAGGGAGGGACCTTCTCATCTTTCTTTGCTTGACCTCCCATGGGAGGAGCCCCATCTACTATCAACACATTATCATTTCTAGATGGGATAGCTTGCTCACCTAACTTGTGCAATTCCTTTTTTAGTATATACTTTTATACTTGCAGTGCTAAATAATCCCATAATAAGATGTTCATGTGTAGATTTTTTATTTTCTCCACTACATTGATTGAAGGATTGCCCCCTTTAGAGTTCTCCTTGAGGATATTTGTAACCTATTGTGCAACCTAAGGAGCTAAAGCTACAACTGGTGGTCTGTAATTGGGAAACTTTTGATTTGATTGTGGTGAAGGAGATGTTATAGGTACTTGAGTGGTTACTTGAGCTTCATCCATAGCTCTCATTTTGGACCTGGTATTGGCTGCAACACAATCATTCTGATTACTTATGCTCCCCACATAGTTGACCGCATAGATCTCTCCTTCCAAGTGATTCATAAGAGTCAAATCAGATTAAGCCTACCTGTTATCCATCCCAAGTTGTGTTAATATCTCAAAATTTGAGAATTGGGCTACTTGATCACCTTGCACGATCATGCTTTGATTTGGTACCTCATTGGCATAAGCAACTTATTCTTGGCCATGCCCCAAGGGTGGATAATTAGGCTATTCTTGTGCCAAATTATTTTGAGTGGGGACAAGAGCCTTGGAAGATGAAGGAGCATTTGGATTACAGCTCTAATAAGCCTTGACTTATGTAATTTGACCCTACCCTTGATTATAATTATGGAAGAGAGGTCTATTTGTATGCCCAAACTACTGGTAGCCTTGATTTGGCCTATAACTCTGAGCTTGTTGTCTCTTGAGGGCAACTAACTCATTTGTAACACTCTACATCAGGCTCTTAACTTCATGGAGATCATTTTTAGGGGTAGCAGCTAGCTTCTCCTAATTAGGCAGAGGAGCTAGAGTGGGCGTAGCAGGCTGGACTGAGGGTTGTAAATCAGGAAACAATGGCATATGAGGTCTAGGAGCTATCTTTCCTACTTGAACAAGGCAATTTTTAGAAGCTATGGCTATCTCATAAGTAGCGAGTAGAATATTCCCACCCATGGACTATATCATGATAGTAATGTCACTATTTAGGGCCTTCAATTAGTAAAGGAAATCATAGCTTGGGGTTGGCCTCACAAGAATTGGGATTTTGTCCCAAGTCTTTTAGAACCTAGTGCTAAAATATTGCATAAACTCATGTGGGGCTTTCTTTATGGTGGTTAATTTCTTAGCTAGAGACAAATGGTCACTTTTTTCCCCAAACCTATTTGTCAATAGGGTCCTTAACTCATTCTATGAGCCAATTGAGTTCATAGGCAAGGTCCCATACCAGTCCAAAACTTTCCCTTTGAAGGACAAGGCTAACAATCTAATTTCTAAATTTTCCTCAATGATATTATGGATATTGTAGAGGTTGGATATGTTTTTGATATGCTCGACAATAGTGATTGGGCCCTCTCCACTAAAGGGAGGAACACTTTTGAGAGCTATCCCTAGAATTTGGTCATAGTACTGGAGGTTCAAGGGACTCTAACCATTGAAGGCCACAAAAGGGAAAGCCATGGCTGTGCAAGGATTCAATCGGGATCTCCTTGAGTAGGTGAATTTTATGGCTAGTTTGGGAAAGTGGCTTGCTATGTAAGGGTGGGTTTTCTTAATTCTCAACCTTTTTGTTGAGTTTAAATGCAACTCAAAAAATTCAAAAGGGACACCCCTAGAAGAAGATCTTGTAGTGACCTTTGGCATGTGATGTCAGGCTGATCATTAACAAAATATTTAGTTCCTGAATGGAGTCACCAGGTACTAAATTATAACTCCTTTTGGATTTTTTATAATATCAAGACCAGCACCAATCCTAAAACTTATAAGAGATAGAAATTTGTCCCATAGGGCATGCCAAAAACTATTACCACTATAGATTTCACCTTCTAAAGGGAGGCTCTAATCTCTTCATCCATGTGGCACAATGGAGGCATTCCTCTTGCTGTGGGTGGCAAACTTGAGGGATGAATCTCTATATTAGGGGATAGCTCCCCTTGATGCACCTTGAGGCCTTAGATTTCTTGTTGATAATAATGGGGGGGGTGAAAAGAGAGAGAAATACTAAAAAATAGAACCTAACTAACGTGATGATGCACCAAAATGGTTGGTCTACTCAGTTTTGACCTACACTTTACACCAGAGAGAAGCAAACATACACTTCATTTGAATGAGAACCTTTCCTGCATCAGTATTTCAATAGGGGATCCTATGGAGATATAGGAAGGACTACCATAGGTGTTTTAAGACACACTATGGATAACCTATTCACATGTGCCTATACTTTGAGCTAGACACTTTTTGTTGACCTGCAAGAGAAGAACTTGTAATACACTAGATATGTTGGCATAAACTTATGAAAGCATGTAAAGGAAAATGACCTAACATAAGAGAAAGCCATAGACATATGTAAAATTTCAAGCTCAAATGGAGGTAAAAATGCTTCTTTTGATTCAAGGTAAATTTATTTAGGGCTTTGCCATACAATGCTAAGAGATCCCTTCTCAAATGAGAAGTTACAAATATATAGAGAGCCTGGAAACATATAATTGACTAGTCAAGAGATGGAAACCCATGTTGTATTAAACACTTCTACAGTGACCACAAGCCCATGTTGCTATCATATCCTTCCAATTTCATACAGGAAAGCCATGTTTTAGTTGTCCAAGTTGCTACCCTTACTATCATGGGCTTGCAAGAGCATGGGATACTCCTTCTAACAACTGACAAGGCCATCCCCAAGTTGTGTTTATTGGGCCATGCTCTCTTCAATGTTGGGTGCAACTGGCTAGGCATTAATGGTGAAGTGTGAAAACATAGGCTACTCCTCTCTATAGTTCAAAAACTAATCCTTTTATTTGATTTTAGTAGAGACTATTTCACTTACGTGCATTTACTCTTCCTACTGACAACACCTGTACCACCTGCCTTGGTCTGGTTCATCCTTGGGTCTATATTTTGACTTATTACACCACTTGGAGCATTTTTAGCTTTTGTTTTATTGTACACAGGGCCATGTTTTGGGTTACCCACCTTGTTTTCCCTTACTTTGCTATTTACCTTTTGTCCTGGCGATTCGAACTCTCAGGGCTTATTATTTTCTCCTAGGCTCCTTTCTTTACTTATTCACTCATTCATTCTTTGGGCTCTCAGGATTTGAATTCCTTTGGACAAAATATCTAAACGAATTCTCCTTTAATTACTTGCACTCTTTGACTTTCCTTTGGTGGGCCTTTAGGCTTTCTTTGTTGAATTCCTTTAGACATTTTGTCTAAAGGAATTATCCTTTGATTACTTCCCAATGGTTGGTTTATTACCCTGAAGGTGACATTCATGAGCCTATCTCTCATTTTTGAATCCCAACACCTAGCTTATCACCCTAAAGTTGATGTTCACAGGCCTATCTCTCACTTTTGAATCCCAATAGCTAGCTTATCACCCCAAAGTTGGCATTCATGGGCCTATCTCTCGCTTTGGACAATTCCTTCATCAATTTTGTAAATGAACTTTTCCAAAGGGAAAGTGACCCTTCAAAAATATTGAAATGGTCCTTCAACAAAGCTAAAAATGACCTTTGCCTTTATAAAAAATACCTTTAGAAAAGTTGAAATGGTCCACTTTGAATAGAAAGTGACCCTTCAAAAAAAAGGAAATGGTCCACTTTAAAAACCAAGTCCCCCCCGCAAAGACACCTATCCTTCGAACTTCTTGTCTTTCAAATTTCTTCAAACTTTTGTGACTGTCAAATTTCTTCAGACAAAATGTCTGAAAGAATTCCTTCAGACATTTTGTCCAAAGGAATTCTCTTTTGGCTTTTCTTCTTTGGTTTTCCTTCTTTGGGTTTCCTTTGGACAAAAATTCCAAAGGAATTTCTTCAGACATTTTTCTAAAGGAATTCTCTTTTGGGCTTGTCACTTTTTTCTGAAGGGCAAGTTCCTTTCAGGCTTCCTACCTTATTTTGCTTCAACCAAATATCCTCTGTAAGGGCATTTTGAGCCCAAAGTGCCCCTTAAAAATTTTGCACTGGTCCTCATGCTGATGAAAATCTCTCTACAAGGTCCATTCTACCTTCCAACATACCTTTTGAAAGCTCTATAAAGGTTCATTTTATCTTTGAAGTGCCTCCTGCAAGGGCACATACCCTTCAAGGAAATTGTGAATGACCTTATAGAATGCCCAGGTGCCTTCCATAGAAAAAAATTCCTTAAGAAGCATGTAAGACCAATTTGGGATCTTCTAAAGGACTTATTCATAAGCTTTGAATTAAATATATCTCAATACCCGATTGCTTCTTCCTTACCCTTTTGGGTTTGTGAATGACTCCAACTCATGAAAATTAGTAAGTAAAGTATTCTACAAAACTTGACTTGCATTGAAACTGGACATAAACCCCTTTGGGTTTGTCAAGTACTCCTACATCTCACTTGTAAAGCTTACAAGTAATCCTATTCTAAGAACCTAATTGCTATGTGAGTGCTGGAAAAGACCAATGCTTGATGAAATAACACTTGGACCTGCAGAAAAGCAGCATTTTCCTTGATTTTCAAAAGGGTTAAGAGCTAGTTTCAGGGTAAAAGGGCATGAAAAATAAGTCTTGAAGGTAAAATAAAGGGGGGTACCCATTTTGGCATAAAAATTTTCATAAAATGGTCAATAAATTGGTGACTCACAAGGGAAGCATGCCTGCTATGCTCAAGAAGACTGGTGGCCTAAAAGTCCATTGGGCATGGAGTCAGGATGTGGATTGAAAAGTTGGAAATAGCCTTATAAAGACCTAAGAACCAAAAAATATTTTACCCCAAATAATAAGGAAAAAAAATACACACACACAAAGGCTAAAAACACCACACACATGCATAGCAACACTTAGGGAAACAAGGAAAAAACAAGGAAACTATGTAATTGACAAAATAAACATAGTAACAATGCTTAAGATATATCCCATTGATTGGGTTATGTATCTCTTCACCATCCAACTTGGAGAGTTGGAAGGTATTGTGTTGCTTGCATTGGGTGATGACATATGGGCCACTCCACAAGGTGTCAAACTTCATGTGTCTTCCAGGCTTGGCTCGGTCCTCATCCCACTTCAAGACAATGTCACCTTATGAGAAGCTCTTTGGCATAGACCTCTTGTCAAAATGCTTATTTTTTTGTTGTTGACAACTGGTCATTATATCCATGGCTTGGCCTCTTGCTTCTTGAAGCTCCATTAGCTCACAATACCTGACTTTCAGGCTATCGCTCTCCACCAATTGTAGCTGATGGGCAACATCCAAGGCTAGTAACTCAAGTGATATAGGAAGTCTAGCTTCCCTTCCATACACAAGTGTGTTTGGTGAATTCATGATTGCCCTCTTTGGAGTGATCCTATATGCCCAAAGAGTTGTCTTCAACTTGGCATGCCAAGTCCATTGATTTTCCTCCATTGTACTTTTTATGATCCTAATCAAATTCTTGTTTTTGGACTCGACCAACCCAATCCCTTATGGATAGTAGTTGGAAGAAGTGCTGAAATAGATGCCATACTTTAATTCCCACTCACTTATCTCTATTCCCAAGAAAGCCAATGCATTATCTGAAATGATTGTGGTTGGGACCCCAAATCTCATCTTTATGCCTTATAGAAGTCTAGGACTACACTCTCATTGGCCTCTTTCAAATCTATGTCCTCTACCCATCTCATGAAATAATTCATGGTAGTCAAAATCCACTTGTGGCTAGCACTAGAAGGAGGATTGATCAACCCTATGAATTCCAACCCCCATTAAATGAATGGTTGTTCCACTTGAATAGGATGAAGAGGAAAGGCAGTCAGTCGTTGCTTCCCATCAAAGAAGGCACATTTTTTACATTTCCTCACCCAAGCATGAGTGTCTCTAAACAAAATTGGCCAAAAGTAACCAACCCTCATAATCCTTACAGTTGTGGCCTTGGGAGCAAAGTGGCCACTAGCTAGTCCATCATGGAACTCATATAGTACCCTATCGACTTGGTCTAAATCAATGCATCTCAAGAGTACCCCTAAAAAGTCTTTCCTAAAAAACACTCCATCAACTAGGATATAAGGAAGGGATTGGAGTCTAAAATACCTCCTCTTGGTCCTATCAAGACCTTCTGGACACTCACCAATTTGTAGGAAATGAACCATGTCTTGTGCCTAGCTCTTCATGAATTTAGGTATAGCTGCTATAGGTTCATCATGGAGTACCAAAACATCCTTCTTTGGCTCTTTCAATTCCATAGTGAGGTGTTCACACAACCCTCTTCCCCTTATCATCTTAGTGGTCTTGATCTCTACGTCATACTCCATTATTTTGGTGATCTAACCTGCCCTTTTTCCATTCAAGTCTTGGCTCAAAAAAAAGTCTTTTACACTAAGATGTGGCATCATGATGTGAATCTTGTTGTTAGACAACATATGTCTAAACTTTTTTAGACTTCATATGACTACAAGCACCTACTTCTCTACATACATGTACCTAATCTCATAGCCTTCTAAACCTTGGCTGAAAAAAGTGAGAGGTTGTTCTAAATTCTCACCATTCGCTTGAGTGAGCATATAAGACATTGCCTCTTCATTCCCAAAGGTGTATAGATTCCTTTGAACTTAGGTGATAACTTGCTTGATTCCTTCGAAGCTTTCTCTTCTTCTTTTTGTCCATGTGAACATCTCATCCTTCCTTAGCATGGAACTTAATGGCTTGACTAGCTCAGTAAAGTTAGGAATGAATCTCCTAATGAAATTTATTTTACCAAAGAAACTTTGCAAGCCCTTTTTGTGCTTAGGCAAGGACAATGCTAAGATGGCATGCACCCTTCTTGGATCAATGAACAAGCCTTATTTTGAAATGACATGGCCCAAGAGCTTACCTTCATGGATGGAAAACATGTATTTCTTTAGGTTGAGAGAGATGTTGAACTCTCTACACCTTTCAAATATTTGCCTTAGGTGCTTCAAATTTTCACTTGCCTTCTTGGAGAAGACTATCACATCATCAAGATAAACCAGCATAATGTCATTGATCAAAACTTAGAAAGCCATATCCATAGCACATTGGAAGGTAGCTCCTGTGTTTGACAATTTAAATGGTATCTTCCTATAAGCGTATGTTACCCACTTGGTGGTGAAGGCTATCTTGTATTGGTCACACTCTTGTACTAAGATTTGATTGTACCCAGAGTAGCCATCTAGGAGAAAAAATCTTTCACTGCCTATCACCATCTAAAGAATTTGCTCCATACTTGGAAGGGGATAGTGATCTCTCAATGAGACTCTATTCAAGTCTCCAAAATCCACACACAACTTAACCTCTCCATTATTCTTCCTAACAAGAACCAAAATGGCCAGCCAAGAAGAGTGTTTAATAGGGAAGATGACCCTGGACTCGATCAATTTGGTGAGTTCCTTCCTCATGAGAGGCTCGATCTTTGTATTGATTACCCTTTGTTTTTGCTTGATGGGTTTGGCACCTTCCTCTAGCTTAATGGTATGTTGGGCAAAGCTTGGATCAAATCCCTTCAAATCACCATAATCCTAAGTGAAAACATCAGCAAACTCTTGGCATAACATAATAAAAACATGATTTTCTTCATTGGTACATACCTTCCCAAGTGCAAGCAACTTATCCTTGTAGATCTCTACCCTTTCATAATTATCTTTCCTATTTGACATGCTTGCTTTGTCTCTCTTGAGTTGGTCATCTTTGTTGAAGATGCTCTTCAGAGTTACCAAACCTTTGGGAAGCCTGCTAGTCTTTAGTTGAGCAATCTACCCATCATACTATTGCTGCAGCTTGGACTAATTTTTGGAAGCAAACTCAACTTCTTCCTATAATAAAATTGCTATTTTTTAGTCACTTTCAAACACCTACCAATTGGTGACATTGTCTTGTATGGAGGGCCTCATAATCACATTTAAATGATGTTGATTCGTGCTTTATCTCACCCCCTTTGGGATATCAAATTGAGCACCAACTAATACTAGTATATCCACATGTTTGTTCTCCTCTCTTGGAATGGAAGTGATATTGAAAGCAATGAAGTTCTCCACAAGGTCCCATACTCTGTGCTTGCAAGACTTAAGCAAGGAGTTCTTGGTCAAGCTTTGACCTCTCAATTGGTTCACAATCAACTCACTATCTCCAAACACTTGTAATTCTTTGATTCCTCTCTTTCTTGCCCATTCTAGGCCATGAACAAGGGCCTCATACTTTGCTATGTTACAAGTGCAAGAGAACTGAAACCTGAAAGTTGAGAAATATTTCTCCTTCAAAGGTAAAACCACTCCACCACCATCTCCCAACTTGTTTGTAGATCCAATAAAGAATAGTTGCCATAAACCATAGTCCTCTTGATCTATATTCATTAATTTTAACATGAAAGCATCTTTCTTATGCATGTAGTAGACTCTAATACCAGCTTCTTCAATGAAATTGTAAGGATCAAGCTCAAAATTTTCATTTCCCCTTTCATCTAAGAGCAGGTCAGCAACTCCTACAAGGGAAGATGATGGAGATTGGTCCACCTAGAGCTCTTCTTCATCAATTATTGCATAGTTCACATTTACCACTTTGGGTGAGTATGGATCTAGGTAATAATTGTGGATGGGCTCTCACTCAATCTTTACTTTAGTTCCATACTTTGTCTTAAAAATCATGTAAGACCAATTGGATACCAAGTATCCACCTATCTTGGATGTGAAATCCATTAACAAGCAAAAAGTAAAGTAACGGGAAACATCTACCACTACCACATCATGGGGAATTGAGAAGGTTAGATAGGCATGGAAAGTCAAATTCAAGCCTCTTACCACTCCTAAGGTCTTAGCCAGTGATCCATCCAACTGTAGAACTCCTTTGGTCATTTGCTCATATTTGAGGCCTAGCTTATCAGCTATGCATTTGAGCATAACTAAGGTGCTTACTCCACTATCAATGATGCAATTATGGACCAATAAATTACTAATAATTAGGGATAAATAGCAGGGAGGGACCTTCTCATCCCTCTTTGCTTGACCTCCCATGGGAGGAGCCCCATTTACTATCAACACATTATCATTTTTGGCTGGGATAACTTGCTCACCTAGCTCATGCAATTCCTTTTGGAGTATATCCTTTTATCCTGGTAGTGCTAAAGAATCCAAAAATGAGATGTTCATGTGCAACTTCTTCATTTGGTCCACTACATTGATTGAAGATTTCCCCCTTTAGAGTTCTCTTTGAGGACATTCATAACCTATGGTGCAACCTGAGGAGCTGAAGCTGCAATTAGCAGTTTGTAATTGGGAAACTTTTGATTTGCTTGTGGTGAAGGAGATGTTATAGGTTCTTGAGTGGTTGCTTGAGCTTCATCCATAGCTCTCCTTTTGAACCCGGTATTGGCTGCAACACAATCATTATGATTACTTGTGCTCCCCACATAGTTGACTAAGTAGAACTCTCCTTCCAAGTGATTCATAAGATTGGAATCAGATTGAGCCTACCTGTTGTCCATCCCAAGTTGTGTTGATATCTCAAAATTTGAGAATTGGGCTGCCTGCTCACCTTATACGGTCATGCTTTGATTTGGTAGCTCATTGACATAAGCAACATGTTCTTGGCCATGCCCCAAGGGTGGATAATTGGGCTACTTCTGCACCAAATTATTTTGAGTGGGGACAAGAGCCTTGAAAGATGAAGGGGCATTTGGATTATAGTTCTAATAAGGCTTGACTTGTGTAATTTAACCTTGACCTTGATTATAATTTTGGAAAGGAGGTCTATTTATCTACCCAAACTGCTAGTAGCCTTGATTTGGCCTAAAAATTTGAGCTTGTTGTCTCTTGAGGGTAACTAACTCATTGGTAACACTCTACAGTAGGATCTTAACTTCATGGAGATCATTTATAGGGGTAGCATCTAGCTTCTCTTGATTAGGCAGAAGAGCTAACAGGGTAGACTGAGGGTTGTAAATCAAGAAAGAGTGACATATGAGGTCTAGGAGCTATCTTTCCTGCTTGAACAAGGAAATTTTTAGTAGCTATGGCTATCCCATAAATAGCAGGTAGAATATTCCCACCCATGGACTATATCATGATAGCAATGTCACTATTTAGGGCCTTCAAGTAGTAAAGAAAAACATAGCTTGGGGTTGGCCTCACAAGAATTGGGATTTTATCCCAAGTCTTTTAGAACCTAGTGTTAAAATCTTGCATAAACTCATGTGGGGATCTCTTCATGGTGGTCAATTGCTCAGCTAGAAACAAATGGTCACATTTTTCCCTAAACCTATTTGTCAAGAGGGTCCCTAACACATTCCATGAGCCAATTGAGTTCATAGGCAAGGACCCATACTAATCCAAAACTTTCCCTTTGAAGGACAAGGCTACCAATCTGATGGATACATTTTCCTTAGTGATATTATGGATGTTGCAGAGGTTGGCTATGTTTTTGATATGCTTGACAGTAGTGATTGGGCCCTCTCCACTAAAGTGAGGAACACTTTTGAGACTTGTCCTTGGAATTGGGTCATACTGTTGAAGGTTCGAGGGACTCTGACCATTGAAGGCCACAAAAAGGAAAGCCATGGCTATGAAAGGATTCAACTAGGGTCTCCTTGAGTAGGTGAATTTTATGGTTGGTTTGGGAAAGTGGCTTGCTACGTAAGGGTGGGTATTTGAAAACCTCAACCTTTTTGTTGAGTTCAAATGCAACTCAATAAATTTAAAAGGGACACCCCTAGAATAAGATCTTATAGTGACCTTTAGAATGGGATGTAAGGCTGATCATTAACCAAAGACTGAGTTCCTGAATGCAGTCACCAGGTGCTAAATTATAGCTCCTTTTTTTGGATTTTCAACAATATCAAGACCAACACCAATCTTAAAAATTGTAGGACACAAAAAATTGTCCCACTGGACATGCCAAAAACTATTGATGTTGTGGATTGCACCCTCTAAAAGGAGGCTCAGCTCTCTTTATCCACACAGCACAATGGAGACATTCCTCTTGTTGTGGGTGGCAAACTTGAGGGATGAATCTCTAGATTAGGGGCTAGCTCCCCTTGATGCACCTTGAGGCCTTGGATATCTTACTGCTAATAATGGGGGGAGTGAAAAGAGAGAGAAATACTAAAAAATAGAACCTAACTAATGTGGTGATGCACCAAACTGGTTGGTCTACTCAATTTTGACCTACACGTTACACCAGAGAGAAGCAAACATACACTTCATTCAAATGATAACCTTTCCTGCATCAATATTTCAATAGGGGAACCTATGGAGATACAGGGAGGAAGGACTATCAGAGGCATTCTAAGACACATAATGGACAGCCTGTTCACATGCACCTATACTCTGAATTAGACACTTCTTGTTGACCTACAAGAGAAGAACTCACAATACACTAGATATGCTGGCATAAACTTATGAAAGCATGAAAATGAAAATGACTTAACATAAGAGAAAACCATAGACATGCAAAAGTGCAAGCTCAAACGGAGGTAAAAATGCTTCTTTTGATTCAAGGTAAATTTATTCAGGGCTTTGCCATACAATGCTAAGATATCCCTTCTCAAATGAGAAGTTACAAATATATAAAGAGCCTAGAAATAGACAATTGACTAGTCCAGGGATGAAAACCCATGCTATATTAAACACTTCTACAGTTACCAAGAGCCCATTCTACTATCGTATCCTTACAATTATGTATGGGATAGCCATGTTGTAGGTGTCCAAGTCACTGCCCTTGCTATCCTAGGCCTACAAGAGCATGGGATACTCCTTCTAGCAACTGACAAGGCCATCCCCAAGTTGTGTTGACTGGGCCATGCTCTCTTCAATGCTGGGCATAATTGGTTGGGAATTAATGGTGAAGTGTGAAAACATAGGTTGTTCCCCTCTATAGTTCAAAAACCAATCCCTTTATTGGTTTTTAGTATAGACTATTTCACCTAAGTGAATTTACTCTTCCTACTAATGACACCTATGCCACCTACCTTGGTTTGGGTCTATGCTTTGACTTGTTATGCCACTTGGAGAATTTTGAGCTTTCATTTTATTATGCACATGGCCATGTTCTAGGTTACTCACCTTGATTTCCCTTACTTTGTTATGTCCCTTTTGTCCTAGCAATTCAGGCTCTTGGGGCTTATTATTTTCTCTCAGGCTCCTTTCTTTGCTTGTTCGCTCATTCATTCTTCAAGCTCTTGGGCTTTGAATTCCTTCAGATAAAATGTCTAAAGGAATTCCTTCAAACATTTTGTTTGAAGGAATTCTCCTTTGATTACTATCACTCTTTGACTTTCCTTTGGTGGGCCTTCAGGATTCCTTTTTTGAATTCCTTCAGACAAAATGTCCAAAGGAATTCCTTCAGATATTTTGTCTGAATGAATTCTCCTTTGATTACTTCCCAATGGCTAGTTTAGTACTCTAAATTTGATGTTCACAGGACTGTCTCTCACTTTCAAATCCCAACGGCTAGCTTATCTCCCTGAAGTTGATGTTCACGGGCCTATCTCTCACTTTTGAATCCCAATGGCTAGCTTATCTCCTTGAATTTGATGTTCATGATCTTGTCTATCACTTTGGACAATTCCTTCATCATTTTTGCAAACAAACTTTTTCGAAGGGAAAGTGACCCTTCGAAAAGATTGAAATGGTCCTTCGATAAAGCTAAAAATGACCTTTGCCTTTAGAAAAAATACCTTTGAAAAAGTTGAAATGGTCCACTATGAATAGAAAGTGACCCTTTGGAAAAAAAGAAATGGTCCACTTTCAAAACCAAGTGCCCCCCTTAAAGACACTTACCCTTCAGACTTCTTGTCTTTCAAATTTCTTCAGACTTTTGTGACTATCAAATTTCTTCAGACAAAATTTCCAAAGGAATTCTCTTTTATCTTTTCTTCTTTGGTTTTCCTTTAGACAAAAAGTCTGAAGGAATTTCTTCTAACATTTTGTCTGAAGGAATTCTCTTTTGGGCTTGTCACTTTTTTTCAAAGGGCAAGTTCCTTTCGGGCTTCCTGCCTTGTTTTGCTTCAACCGGTTGTCCTCCATAAGGGCATTTCAAGCCTAAAGTGCCCCTTGGAACTTTTTCACTAGTCCTCACATCGATGAAAATCTCTTTGTAAGGTCCATTCTACCTTCCAACATACCTTTGAAAGCTCTGTAAAGGTCCATTTTATCTTTGAAGTGCCTCCCGCAAGGGCACATACCCTTCAAGAAAATTTTGAATGATCCTACAGAACTCCCAAGTGCCTTTCATGGAAAATCACTTGCCTTAAGAAGTGTGTAAAACCAATTCAGGCTCTTCCAAAGGACTTATTCAAAAGCTTTGAAGTAAAGACATCTCAAAACCTGATTGCTTCTTCCTTACCCTTTCGGGTTTGTGAATGACTCCAACTCATGAAAATTGGTAAGTATTTTTCAAAACTTGACTTACACCATATACCCCTTCGAGTTTGTTAAGTGCTCCTACATCTCACTTCTAAAGCTTACAGGTAATCATGTTCTAAGAACTCGATTGCTCTGTGAGTGCTGGAAAAGACTAATGCTTGATGAAACAACACCTAAACCAGCACAAAAGCAACTTTTTCCTTAATTTTTAAAAGGGTTAAGATTTGTTTTAGAGTAAAAGGTATGAAGAACAAGGCTTCAAGGAAAAATAAGGGGGGGTGCCCATTTTGGCATGCAAAATTCACAAAATGGTCAACAGTCACCAATAACATGGAAGAATATGAAGCTCTAATCTTAGGCATGAAAGTGGCACCTGACTTAGATATCCCATATCTATATGCTTTGGGTGACTCATAACTTCTATTCCACTAGGTTAATGGTGATTAACAATGTAAAACTAAAAATATTATCACTTATTATCAAATGGCAACAACATTTGCCAAAGAGTTTACCTCTTTTACCATTGAGCCAATTCTAAGAGATCAGAATGCTATCATTGATTCACTTACTTCTTCAGCATCTCTATTTCATCCTCATCAAGTACTTAATGATTTTAAATTTCTTATTCAAATATGAAATTCACCATATTCTATCCAACCAGGGGATTCACTTATCTATCACATTGAGGCTATCACTATTTGACAAAGCCCATGATACAAAAACATCATCAATTCCTTGAACATCAAACCTGTCCTCCAGACATGGATTCTCGTGAAATGAATAGAATACGTAAATAAGCATTTAAATTTGTCATCTAATATAGCACCCTTTATTACCATAATGTAGAAGGTACCCTGTTCCATTGTGTAATGCAAGAAGAGGTCCCTCCTCTCCTTGAACAAGCACATGGGGGAATTTTTAGTGGTCACTATGGTAGACATGTTACCACATAAATGCTTATGTATGAGATGTTTTTGGCATAATTTAGAAAATTATACTGTCAATTTGCCAAAAAGTGTAATCCTTGCCAACTTTATGATGATTTAATCCATTCACCATCAGTTTAACTCCAAACTATGGAGTCTCCTTGGCTATTTTCCTTGTGGGGACTAGATCTCATTAGAAAATTACCTCGGTCACGAGATGATCATGTTTTTATCATTAATGCTATTGAATATTTTATTATATGGGTAGAAGCCATGCCTCTTATCAATGTTAAAAGAACCATTATTTATAAATTTATCTTTAACCAAATCATTTGTCACTTTGGATTTCCCCATAATATCATTTATGATAATGCTCGAAATTTCAAAAATAAGGACATGAGATAGTTATGTGCTAAATTTAAAATATCCCACAAATTATCCACACTTACCATACATAATGCAATGGTCAAGCTAAGGCCACTAACAAAATTCTCCTTAAAATTCTACAAAATACCATTTGATAAACCCATACTGATTGGCATCTTCACTCATAACCTACACTTTGGGCCTATCGTACTAGCATATGTACTACCACTGGGGTAACACCGTTCTCACTAATCTATGGTTTTGAGTTTGTCTTACCATTAGAAGTTAAACTCCCTTCCTTATGTGCATCTCTTCATAGCATCATTCCCAATGAATAATTATGTGAATCTCACCTTCATGCCCTCAATCTTCTTGATGAACATTGTCTAGCCGCTCTTCAACATAACCACCAATACAAGGTTCACACTACCAAACAACATAATAAAAAGGTTAAAGTCCACACTTTCAATGTTGGTGATCTATTCCTTAAGTTAGAAAATACCCATGATAAATAAGGTTAATATGCTCAAAAATGGTGGGGGCCTTATTTATTAAAAGACATTCTTGGTCCTAGCACCTATCGCCTATAAACTAGTAAAGGCTATGTTTTTAAAGAACCCACTAATGGACAATTTTTGAATGAATACTTTGCTTAAATATTTCCCTTCTTATCATAATTATCTATAGTATCCTAATAACACTCCTTGTAGGATTTCTACAAGGATCTTACCCTATATATAAGTCTCTTTTTACACAAACCTTAGTTCCTTCCCTTGATCCTTTGGTTTCTTTATTTCATGAGTTGTATTATAATATTGTGGATAGGACCCATTTTTCCTCATGAATTCTTTTTGTTTTTATAAATTTATTTTTCATATCAAGTTTCATATTTTCTAATAATTTATTCACCCACTTGAGTCTCTTTTGTGAGTTGAAGTGGAAGACCATGGATATGACCATGATCTCTTCACAAATACCATTTTTTTCATTTTTGCACCCATTTGGGTTTCTCTTTTATGAGTTACAGTGTAAGACCATGGATAGGACCAGGCTCTCCTCATAAAATCAACATATTATTTCAAAACACCTTTACTAAATCGAGTGTTCCTTTTCTAGAATGTTAAAAAATTGTTACAAATTTGTGATCTCATATTCTTAGCCTCAGGTTTTGTTTCTTTTGTGGATAAAACTTGCACGAAAAACTATGTTAGCATGTTTTCCTACACTTACATACATTCTTATGATAAGGAATCATAATTACTTGTCATTGTATCCCTTTTCACTTTGTCACATTTTTTATGATTTGAAGTAATTCAAATTGTTTCATGTTCATTTTTGCCTTTATTTCCTTTCTTTTCATTACACTTTGGATCAAACAAGGTTGAAGTCAAGACTACACTTTTATTTCACATGAATCAAAATACTCTTAGACACCATGCTCTCTAAATCCTCTTTATTAACAACCAAGTCCAAAGTTTTCAAATGATAGTAATTTTTAGCACCCATGTTTGGTTCTCTGAATCTAGATGGAGTAATAGAAAAATGCATCAAAATTAAATCATTTTAAAAAAAATGAAATGATCAAAAATTAATTTAAAAATCAAAATCACACCAAAATATGTGATTTATAGCACATCTCTCATCTCCAATCAAAGCTCAAACTCTATAGTTGGCCTCATACTAGAGTTGAGGTCCATTGGGGTGCGATAGGCTAGTAGATTGGGATAGGATAATTCAAAATAATCTATAGTTCTACCTACTTTCTCATGAAAGTACCCAATCTTCATAGTAGACTAACAACTCTATAAGGCATCCTAAGGAATGGGGAACATGTTGTGCTAAGGAAGGTCCATTTTACTTTTCATGAATATAACCTTCATCAGATGATATTAATACTTCATTTGATGACCTACAATTTGTGTGATTAAGAAAATTTCTCCAGAGTCCTTAATTTTGAAAGTCCTTTTGTTTTAACAGACTTAATTTTAGTGTCTTAACTTTGATAAAGAGCTTCTCTACCTTGCTTTTTCCTTCATTTCCCCCACCACCCATTTCATTTCCCCCTTGACAAGCAATTTTTATTATAAATATGTTTCCCCAATTTTATATTCTATCTGATTCATAACTTAAAACATGCTAGCACTACTTTATTTCAATTTTATCTATCCTTGGAACAAAATAATATGATTGAGTGACTATGGATTATCTTCTTTATGCCATTGTCTTACATTTATAGAATATCCTTGGCTTTATTTGAAAAAAAATCATTATCATCTTTTTTTTTTGAACAACTGCATCCATTTCT
Organism: Torreya grandis; assembly: GCA_037957365.1. Taxonomy (NCBI): domain Eukaryota; kingdom Viridiplantae; phylum Streptophyta; class Pinopsida; order Cupressales; family Taxaceae; genus Torreya; species Torreya grandis. The sequence continues at coordinate 1,174,232 of JARHVA010001319.1, forward strand.
TTTTTTTTGTACTTCTTTTTTTAGACAACCATGTTCATTTCTATTTTTCAATATTTTTTTCATTGTTGAGTGAGTTTGGATTGTTACTTCTCACTCACCAATATTCTTCTCTCTTTCAAAGTACATTTTCCATTAATGATTGAGTAAAGATTGTTATTGTTCACTCACAAATATTGTTTTACCATTTTTTTCCATATTTGTTTTAATAAGGATTGTTACCGCTTTCACATTGAAGTTAGATTTTCATTTCATGTGTATCCTTAGTTTTATTTGGTTTGTTTACCTTTCTTACTTAAAGTATACTTGTTTGATTTTTTTGATCATTTATTAGCCTTGGATTTTTGGTTACCTTATTTAATCTAATTTTTTGACTTGGTCAGTTGGTCCTAACTTATCATTTATCACCCTAGCTTACCAAATTTCCAAGTACATCATGCATATACCTTTCACTTATCTTGGATTTCCTACATTTTTTTTGCTCTTTACTTTTATATCCTAGGGTTGGTCCAAAACAGTCTCTGCACCCTTCATAATCAAAACTACAAAAACAACAGACAACCATATAGCGATAAAGGTAAGTCAAGGTATGCATACATTACTTTTATTTCAGTTATTTTATGATTTAAAATAATTTAATTTATTTAGCTTTGACATTGTGTGTTTCTATATTCTTTTCTTGAAGCACCATCCCCTGTTACACCTAGGTGACATGTGATGAGCTTCAAGTGGGGCATTAATATACACATAATATTTTCAAACTTTATCAATTACTAATGCTTTCTTTATTGTAGGACCCTATTGAGTCTCAATCTTTCTGAGTACACACCTTAAAGGGTGCACCAAGAAAAGGGTGGGCAGACCCTTGGTGTTTTGCAAGATTGTTTTTCCCTATACCACCACTTGTAACCAACACAAAACTCTCCTATACACTTATCTAAACTTTGACACCTCCCTTACACATTCCTCCAAGCAATTCATCACCTTAAACAACCCATACCTAAGCCAAATACTCTTTTTGACATTTATTGAATAAAGACAACCTGGGCTGAGCTTGTACTTAAAATATATGAGCACATTACGAGATTAGGTTAGCCTCGGCCAACCCAGTCTGAGACCTAACTACTTTTATTAATGAATGATACAGGGTTGATTAGGCCAGCTCTATCAGCTAAAATTTTAGAAGGGTTTAGGGTTAGATCCATCTATATATACACATCCATTTCTTTCATTTCATAGAGAAATATAAAGTTAATTATTTATTTGCACTTCTTTACAATCTGCTCTTCCACCATTCTAATTAAGGACACATTTCTTAGGTTTTACACTTGGAGAATAATCTTATATTTTGGAAAATTCTTGGATGTTTTGGTCTATCTTAGTGATCCTTACAAACCATAATAACCTATTACAAAGAACCATTAGCCAAAGGAGAGATTGAGTCTCGACGAGTTCATCTTCAAGGTAAGTACCTCTAACTCTTACACCTATATTTTATTAGATAGAAGTAGAGTAAGTAATGGCCTTTTAATGTATTTATCTCTCTATGCATTAGGGTTATATCTATATTAACTTAATTATAATTATCTTATGCATGTTTACTTTTATGTTTATTACCCCCATTTTGTGCCACGTGCTTTGGTGAGCACTAAGTTAGATTTTACTTTACTTTTATCATTTACTTGTGAGTAAGAAAAATATAGGACCTAGTTAGGGTTATCGCATGGTGTTGCTTGAATAGAGGCTTTGGGACCCTCTCTAGTGATATTATAATGGTAATGATATAGCAAATCCATCTTGGTCATGACCCTGATTTTCTAAATGTATCGACAAGTGAAAGGGTAAGTGTGATTTATCTTCTCCGAGCTAGGATTGATTTGTAGATCAGCGTCACTTTCCTTTGTATATAATTACTAGTCACCTGCTAGTTATCCAACATGGTATCTCTATTGTTGATGAGAAAATGGACTTTGCTTCTGATTTGAGGTGTTTTGGTTAGACAGTTAACCTTAACTCCAAAATATTTATGAATACCACAACTATCCTTGACCTCAAGGAATATCTTGATTTTAGATTCGAAAGAGCCTTTATGATGGAATTCTAAACTCAAGATGGCATTGCTTAGCACACCTATGGTTTAGAAATGAAAGACTAATTTCTAGTTGAAAACATGCAACTCACTATCATATTTATTACTCCTCTTTTTAAAGACAAAACCAACTAATAGTCTATTACCTTTTTTTTAATAAATGGTGATGAATAAGATAGAAACATGATATGGAATGTTATTCCTAATTTTGATAACAATATATACCCTAATGAAGTCACTAACAATGAAGATTTGGATACCCAAGACACAAAATAGCATTTGGATCAGAGGGAATCCTATTGACATAAAGAACTGACCTACTCATCTCCCTTCTTTGAAAGTATTTTATGTCACTAAATTCTTAGTAGAAGTTGGTGAGTTATTAGAAGACCACTTAGATGCCTTTAAACTAGTTTGTGTTATCATAAGTGTCACTAATGAAAAAATCCTCCCTAATATGTTTTTCTCAAACCTTGCAAGGTAAAGCATACCAAACATTCATTAGTCTACCCCCCAAGGTCATTTCAGAATAGTTTGACATCAAAGATTAGATGGAGCAATGTTTTGGGAAGGATACAGATGAGTATGAGTTGTAAACAATATCTTTGCAAGTTCAATAGACCATAGGGAAATAATATATTGTTGTACCACTAGGTTGAATAGACTTAAACAAAAAATACCAAGACAAATCAAACCCCCTAAAAAATTATCTCGGGTATATTATTCTAATGCACTACCCTTAAAATACATAATGGATTCAAAAGAGAGAGATGCTATTGATTTTATGATACTATTATTTTTCATATTGAGCATGAAAAGAAATTTAAAAAGGTCAACTTTTCAAATAAATATTCATCTAGAATGTCTTTAGACAATGCTAAAATATTGAAAGAAATCATGAACTGGTCACGATTAAATGGAAATTAAATGACCAACTTTATTTATCTAGTAAAGTAGCTAGCATGTAAAACTAAAGCTATGACACTAAAATTTGTGTTTGCAATTCTAAATTTAAATTTTTGAGAGTTCCTAAAGGGAAACGTTGCATTCTTTTTGGACTTGGTATATAATATAAACTTGTGTAATTTTGAGGAACCTTTGAGTAAAACTAAAAACACTCATGTTTATTTTTCCCAAAAAAGAAGGAAAGACAGCACTTTAACATCACAATAAAATTTTCAATATCAGTCTTATAGGCCCAAGATTTATATGAGATCAAATAAACCCTTAACCAGTTATGACATAGTGTACGACATGAAGAATTAGTTGAGTATTCTAGGACAATATAAAATATTTGAAGCATCCCACAAGAGTATGAATGATTAAAAAAAAAAATGGCCATATAGGAAGAAGAGGTTAATGAAAAAATTAACCACATGCTCACCTTATATGTATGTATGAATATTTGGAACAAAGTCATACATAATTACATTAGCAACATGGATACTTCAAAGGATAATATGCCTAATTTTTGGTCAGTTAGGTATTCCTTACAAAAGAGAGAATCTAAAGCTATGATGAACACATTGATCATTGCTTGCAAAGTAACTACTTTGATTACAGTGAATATGTGGTAAACTATGATGTTTATTTGTAGTTTTTTGGAAATAAAGTACTTGTTGATTTAATAAGTCTTGAACCCATGTTTTCACCTCAAGACTTGGTTTGATAAGTCTTGAATCTATGTCTTCACCTCAAGACCAACGCAAGATTTCTAGGACTAAATAACACTCTAGGAGGGTGATAAGAGAGATTATTCCTATAGACCTAAGTACATAAGAAAATCATAAGTACATCTACCTAGGTCCAAACTACACTAAAAATGAGAAGTTGTTTATCAAACAAGTCAAAGAATTTGTGGATATTGTTGCCTAGTCTTATGAATGTTTAAAGGAGTATGACTCAAGGATTATACAACATGATATCCCTATCAAACCAAGCATATAACCAATCAAAAAAAACCTCATAAATTGAGACCTTTTTGGAAGACACCATCAACGAATATCTTGGTAAGATGTTGGATATTGGTGTCATATACCTAGTTAGATACTCTGACTATGTGGCTAAATTGGTTCTTATTGGTAAATATAATGGAGAAAATTGGTTTTATGTTGTTTTTTTAATATCTCAATAGGGACATCAAGGATAACTTCCCTCTTCCTAACATTGACCAAATCTTACATTTGGTCATTAATTCATAAATTATGTCTTTGTTAGATAGGTTTTTTAGTTATAACCAAATCTTTGTGAAACCAGAAGATAGGTATAAGATAAATTTTAATACAATAATGGCACCTTTACATATAATTGAATGCCTTTTAGTTTGATGAATGCAGGTGATACATTTTAGTAATCCATGCACGTAAATTTTCATAAGTTTATTAGAATAATTATCAAAATCTATTTGGATTATCTTATTGTGCATTCAAAGAAACATAAGAAGCATACTGACTACGTACGTGATATTTTCACACTAGATAAAAATATATATTTTGGTGTGACTAAGGGCATATTATTCAGTCATGTCATATAAAAAAATGAATCTCTATTGATCTTGATAAAATCAAGGCTATTAGAGAGCTTCCTCCACCTCAAGCCTTGCATTCTTTGTTTGGATTTTTTTTTTAATTCATTTCTAATTTTACACCAACCCCATTATAGGTCTTACTTTATAAAAGTCATGATTTTATATAGGATATGGGCTTTGAAACATCTTTTGACAATGTCAATGAATCTATCTCTAATGCTCGTGTTAGAATGAAGCCTTTCATTTTGTATGTCAATACAATTGATAAGGCTATATGTGTTGTGATAATATAGTATGATGAGAAATGGGAAGAAATACCTATAAAATATATTATTCAAATCCTTTAAGGATGAAGAAAAGAGATACCCTTTGATTGAGAAGTTTGTTTTCTCTTTGATTTTAGTCCTGGGTAAGTTTAAATATTTTTTAACGGGTGATAAGTTTGTGATCAGATATAACATCCATTTTTTAACTATACTTTTTAAGAAGCATATGTTGGAAAGTAGGTTAGAAAATTAGATTTTTGGGATCGAAGAATTTGAAGAATTTGATCCGGATTTTAAGATCTATTAGGCAATAAAAAGTAATGAGTTAGATAAACACCTTGTTAAAAATGCTTCATCTAATGTGAACATTGTTGTCCTTATTGTAGATTAAAAAATTTAGGCTAAGCCTCATTTTTAGACCATGGAAAACCACAAAATTTTAAGAAGTTGTAATTTGGCTCAGAAATGGAAAAATGGCATTGTATTTACAATAGAAAGAGTGATATCATAACTTAGTTTTTTACTTCTAGAATCAACCATGCCTTGACTTAGATCAAAATCAAAGAATGGATCTTAGGTTACAAGCTTTGAAGTATGTTTCATTGGAAAAAAAACCTTTTTTTTCAAAATAGAGAGGACATCTTGTTGAGATGTTTAACACATGATTAAATAGAATATCTCCTTTGAATATGTCATGATGGATTTTTTGTCACACACTTCCATAAAAAATAACGTCTGATAAAATTTTACGTGTATTTTATTATTGGCATAGCTTGTTTAAAGACGTTCATCATTTAGTGTGGTCATTGTTGCCTTTCCAATTATTTTTTAAAAGAGATTTTTTTCTACAATGCCTCTGAAAATTTTCATTGTAGAAAAACTATTTACAAAATGGGGCATTGATTTCATATCTAACATGCATCCACCTTCTTATACTAGTCATAAATACATTCTGACAATTGTTGATTAATTCAATAAATGGCTTGAACCCATCACTCTAAGCAGTTCAGTCATATCAAAGGTAACTGATCTTTTTTAAATTATATTTTCTCTTGCTTCAGCATTCCTTATGATAAAGATCCATAATTTATATTTAACAAATACTTAAAGTTTTTTAGTAAATTATTCTATCATTTTCAATTTTTTGTTTAAGTATTATCTTCAAGGTAATGGGAATATTGAGTCAACTAATGTAAATCCAGTAATATCATGTGAAGAAAATAGTGAATAAGAAAAATATGGATTGACACATCAAATTTTCTAAATCTCTTTGAGTTTACCTTACTATGTTCAAATTAGGGACATGTTTCCCCCCCTTCATGCTTGCTTATGGATTTGAAGAAACTATGTCAATCAAACTACATACTTTATTTACTAGGATGACCTTACATTCTGAATGTGATAATCCCAATACTTTACAATAAAGTATTGATGACCTATTGTCCCTATATGAAACCAAATCCACTACCATACAAAAAAATATAAAAATCTAAAAGAAGACTAATAAGGTATTTTGACAATACTATCTCCAAGAAAACATTTAAAGTTGGAGATAAGGTTTTTTTGGGGATAAGGCTTAGGAATATCCTAATAATCATTATTATTTTGATTCATTATGGTTAGGGCCTTTTAAAATTTCTATTTTGGTTGGTATAAATGCTTTACAATTAAAATATTTAAATGGAAATTGACTACTGTAGGGAACATACAATCTATAGTTATATGTTATCTTTAGGAAATTTCTTATAAACTATGAGTATATACTCTAAGAGGAAATCACTTGACATATAGAATATATGATCCTTTACTTGATTGTCTTCCTGAGGACATATAACCTTGTAAGGAGTGCATTATATATATAACAATAAAAGATGAGGAATATTGGGAGGCTAACACACACTTGTTGAAAATTAAGTGCACTTGAATAAATCAAATGATGGGAAAGTAAATTACATGACAATGAAATTCGTTAAGTAAAATACATGAAAAGAAATATTATTTTATGTTTGTAAACTCAACACACAACATAATTGGGACACACACACACTGAAGGGAATTATTTTGGATTTTAGTTAACAATGAAATTAACAATACACAAACTCACAAAATCAAATGGAAATGAGAAAACTTATATATTATAAATAAACTAACTAGTGGATATGAAATAAAGCCACCAGATCCTCACAAGTGGGCCATGCCTTGGTTAGAATGGATTTGAATTCCCTTCCTCTTTAAGATAGGTTTAGCTAAAATAAACTTATATTTATTAATATTCTACATGCAACAATAAAAGAATTTATATAGGTTAGTTACAATTCAGATCACAATACTCTTATTTGTTCTTTACAATATATAATCTTATCTAGCTCTAGATAATTCTAAGATATGTAGTTATTTATTATATAAGTAGGTAGATGTATTATTATGTATCTTTCAATCAAGTAAGTTACAACCATAAGATCAAAACAAACTAAGAAACAAAAAAGATAACTCAACTAAAAACTATTAAGGACCTAATTGTTAGCTATGTTTAAAGATAAAACATTCATTTTGTCCAATGAGAGCATTAATGAATCACCCATGGTTTTATATCCCAGTAAGTGGTTATTGCTAATCATGAGAGACATCTGGAGTAGTTACAATTAATAATTTACTTAATTTTTTGTGCCTAGGAAAATAGTCACCTATGACAGTTATTATGGGATGACACACCCAATGGGTATTGATGGTTGGTGTTGGTGATGATATGTCTAGGATTGGTTCTACCATAGTTACTACATGCATTATAATATAGATCAACATATTATTTGCACAATCTTTGTCATCAAAACATTAAAACATAAAAAAACATAAAATTACATTATCAAATATAGGAATAATATATGAAACCAAAATCAACATTAAGTATATATAGTAATCATATTATATGTGTTTATTAGCCAAATATGGGTTCAATGAGATGTAAATATTATAACAAAAGATCATTATGAAATAGCCTAAGTAGCAAGAGGAGCATCATTTCTAAACCTCATCACACCCCTAAACTTAAGTTAATAGCACGACCTTGTGCAATCATAATCGGCTCAAGAAGGATTGTGTTAAGACATGAAATGAGCATATAAAATTATCATATCATAGGGTGTTTCATCTCATCTTGAATTTTTTGGTAGGTACCTCCTATCCTTTATAAACTTTTCCCATTTCCTCTATTCTTCTTGTTCACTAATCTACACAATATTTGTCCAACCATGAATGGGTAACCACAAAGTAGGCATTTCAAATTTCAACCTTATCTATCCAAAAATGTTTTGCATTATACATTTCATATGTTTTATAACTTTATTAATTATAGATCTAAAATTGTATATAGAATAAGGATCTCTCTGGTGTAAGTTAGGAGTAAGCTCCTTCCACATTTATCCATAAGCAGCAAAGGTTTCTTTGTAAATTTTGTTGGAGAGAATGGTAACCTAATTCAAAACATCCTTCCTAGATGTCTAAACAACCATGTTGAATTATATAATTGAGATTTAAGCATTCCATTATTGGATGATCACCTTGGGCAGCCAGTATTCTTTTATAAGGGTCAAATAAATAGGTTGTTCCTTGGTACTATAATCTACCAATTCTTGTTTCCTTCTAAGATCATTTATCATATAATAATAGGCCCTTATTTTAACATCCCTAATAATAACATTTAGAATACATTTGTCATCCAAAGTTAACACCTAGCCATGTGGAAATAACTCGCACATAGTAAATATTGGATTTCATGTGAACCACTAAAATAAGCCTTACAAAAGGATAAAAGAATTCCTATATAATTTTTCTCTCAAAATATTATCCTACATGTTTGAAATTGGATGAATTATTATTTCAAATACATTGTGTAGACCCTTGAAGGTAGTTTACATTACAACATTTGTATGAATAATTTACATATCTTTTCAACCTTGGATTATATCCATTGGATAATTACTTCCTTATACTTAAGTTCTTCATTATTTTATTATATTTATTTCTTTAGCACCTTATTATATTCTATTAATTTATTAATATTTTAATATATGTACAATTATAATTTCAAGGCAGAAAATATTCTTTGATGTCTTTTGTAGAGACAAAATTACAAAGAATACTTAATTCTATCCCTTGGGATATATCAGCTACTTGAGAATTGGCTTCTTTCCCTTTATTAGTGGTTCTAGGTTGTTTGGCAATAAATTCTACTATTGTCTCTTCAACAATGAATTTGAATTTAAGTTATTCAATAATAACCACAGTTATAAGTTCCTCGATGATGAAAATGGGTCTTATAGGTGGTTGTTCTTGAGTGGTTGCATCTACCCATTTCTCTATTATGTTTACATCTTCATATGTAATCTTTCCCAAGGTGTCCAATCTATTTTCCCTAGCCTCCAGCTATCAAATTCTAGCTTTGAGATATTCCATTTCCTTATATGTATCCATGATTTTGATTGTGTGTCATTAATATCAAGAGAAAAAAGATTCATTATCAATAGTTCTTATCCTTTACTCTCAATATTGGGTTCCACAAATGGCCCTTTCTCTTCATCATTTTTTGTTAGGTTTTCCTGGTTTATTTTAGGTTCCACCTCCATAGAATCTTATTCGGTCTCTAACTTTGTACCACCAAATTCCTCTTCTTCACTTGTTCCATATTCACTTTATTCCTCATATTGTTTTAATTCTTATCCTTCACTCTTAGTTTCTTCCCATTCTAATGTGTCCCCATCAATGGATATTTCATTTAGGAAATTATTTGAATATGTCTATCTAGCTATATTTTTTCTTTTAGGAGCATATATAGTTCCTACTCGAGGATGCCTTGAAAATATTTTGTCTTTTGGAAGGTCTAGAGTAGGAAGGGATAGACTATTTTTGGCTTCCTGCATCAGTGGATGCAAGTAAAGCTTGTTGTGGAAGGTGTGATAGGAGGATGAAGCTTTCCCAAAGAATATGAAGTCATTGTTAATTATTAATTTCTTAAATATCAAAGTGATGAGGCAATGATGGGCTAGGGATATTTTCTTACCTTTATATATTCTACTACCATTTTTTGTAGGAAATTTAAAAAACAATTGGGTAAATTCACTATCATACCATGCCTTATATGACTGTACAAATTCAAATGAGAAGTATATACAATGGATTTATTATCTTCACAAGTTATGTACTTATATATGAAGATGGATGCTTCCTTCCATGGATGAGGTGGTGAAATTATTATTATTTCCTTGAGAATAAAATTACAACACTTTTCCTATGGTTCAAAATCTCTCCCTATCATTTTTAACTACATGTTTGGTCTCCCATCTTTTCCCTATTGTAGGTAAACCTATAACTTTGGATAATAATTATTTTGTCAAGAATATTTCCACCCCTTTACAATGGTTGTGTAATTTTTTTTTGGCAAAGGCCTTGACAATTTTGAGATCAAATCCCTCAACTTTATCTATTAGTATAAACTATCCTACATTCCAAAATATGATCATCACATGCAGATAGTTCATTAATACTATGTTATCATATGATTATATCTTTATAATATCTTTTCCCATATTTTATACTTTGTTCCTTATAGTAGTTCAAGCTTCAACTATGCAAATCTCTTTTTACTATTTCAATGGAGGCTTAGTCTGAATGGGGTGATTATAAGGTGCCCTGAATATTGATTTTGGAATTGGATTGAAATAATTAATGACCATTTATTTAGTTTTTTTTTTAGGCTTATTAATTGGGTCTTATCAATACACAGCCTTACTACATGTGGGTATCTGGGTATCATTGGCATGCCTCCCCACTAGATCATATCCAATAAATGGAATGATTTTCCCCACAACTAATTCATGCCACTTGTCCTCAAGTGTGGTGAGTAGTTGGTCATGGTAAGGGAGATACAACATATAGAAATAATAATAATGTGATGTGAAAGGTTAAATTACCAAAAACATAGATTGGGAAAAGATCGAGGTATGACATAAGTATGAAGGATATGACATTTATGAACTAAAAATGGAATGCAAGTGGATTTTGTGAGGTTATGTGAAAGGATGGAATGAAATTTATAATGTAAGAGTATGGTAGGGTGGTAAATTGATTGGGTAATGATGATAACACATAATATAAATAATATATATATCATATTTGAAAATAGAATAATTATATTACATTAATTTATTGCCATTATTACACGGCTTTTGTAATGAGTGATCACTTTGTGTTCTGTATTGATGATTTTCACAACTTCATGTCGGTAACACCATGGAATCACATTAACATAAATGTTAATAATAAATTAGGCAATGGAATTCAATGACATACAATAATTGACACCCAATGAATAAGTAGTCCAACTAAAATGTCTTTATGTAAGATCAAACACTGTATAATTTTGGTAGGAATGTTCAATATAATAAGAGTTGGTTTATTTTATTTTGTTTTAATATTTTTTTTATTATTTATTTCTTTATTGATTTTATCTCATGTTTTTTTTCTCATTTTTTATTATTTTTTTATTTTTATTTTTATGGGTTGAATTATTCCTTTATACTGTGTTTTTATTAGTATCATTTTTATTTTATTTGGGAAAAAATTGGTCATAATCATTATTCAAACATTAGCTTCAATCTTCTCTCACCTAAATATAGATCCATTAGTGATATCTAAAATATTAGAAATCAAAATTATTATAGAGTTGACTCTAGAATAGCCTTATACTTTTATACACTCTTACAAAATTAATATCAAACTCAAACTTAAATGTTACTAGATCAATAGTACACAACTTGAGTACTCCATAATAAAATACTTGTTCAATCTCATACGAATGGAGCCATCTTGTATGTAACTTAACTTTACGATCTTGGTATTTTTAATTTAAAAAAATCTCAATATTAGGCTTGAAACATGTGTGTCTTGATGAGCTTGTCATGCCACAAGGTACATTGGTTTTGGACAACCTCTTTATGATGAAGAATTTCTTGATGAAACTCATCCAATGCATAAAACTAAGTGATGCATTAGTTTTGAACTTCAACGAAATCTATGCCAAGTTATAATGCAATCCTTATATTTTTTACCTCAAATTCTATACGGATAACAACTTTTATTTTATAGACCAATTCATAGGGCACAAACCTTATAATGCTATTACATATGGTTATATGTATGCTCAAAAAGGATTCAAAAGGCAAGTTTCCCAATCCCAATGGTATAAAGATATTTTATTAGTCAATATATGCTCCAATTTTTAGTTTATGACCTTCACTTATCCATTGGACTATGGATGATATAGAGTTGACTTCTCATGATGTATTTCTTACTCACCAACAACTGTTGTTATTAGATTGGTTATGAATTTTGGTCTTTAATTAATGAAAATTTCTCACAGAACTCCATATCATGTAAAAATATCCTCATACATAAATTCAATAATCTATTCATCCTTTAAATGTGTGATTTCCCTTACCTCAACCCATTTGGTAATATTTTATACATTATTTATTATAATTTTGAATTAACTTGGTGAATAACTCTAATTAAGATAAAATGAATATAAATCTATAAAATGTTGTAAAATAATCAAAATCTAGCAGAATGAAAAAAATACTGAAATAGGTGAAGCACGAATGAATGAAATAAACTAGATATGAACAACACAAGAATACTTAGCTATTTTATGTATGTATGATGAATGTACGAAAATGAAACATGACTAGAAAATATCAACTTACATTGATCCTAGATGTGCAACAAGAACTATAACTTTCACTAATCAAGGTCAACATTGATTAGAAGGGGATATGATAAACTATCACTACCATCCTCTATTGGTTAATTTTTCATCTACTAAAAACTAGGAAGATTAGGGCACAGTCACTTACACATGCTTGAAATATGACCTACAAATGACTTATTCAAAGCTAAAAACCGAATACGGATTTTAATACCTAAAAACCTACAAAGATAAATGGGAGAGTGTAATGGGATGATATTGTTTCTACGCTAGATTCGCTTTCACATTCAAAGAGAGAAATGAGAAACTAAGAGATGGTCTAGGGTTAGAAGATACCTGGATGAAGTCGTGCACACCGAAATCAGACATTGGAAGGTACTCCTCTTTGGCTGTGGAGGAATGACACCTGCAAAGAAAAAGAGACTAAAACATGAAAAACGTTAGATGAGGAGATGGTGGGTTGTCAAGCAAAAGCTTGATACCTGAAGTACGAAGACTTCCTTGAGGGATATCAACCCACTGATTAAAAATAGAATATTTGACAGAAATAGAAATAGTGAAAGACAGGATGAAAGAAATAAAAGACAAAAAGCAAAATGCATACCTGATATGCAGCAAATTGCTCTGCACAGTCGTCAATGTCGGTCTCTTTGCCAACGTCAGTCAAGGAAGGGCTTCAACGTCGGTTAAAGTGCTGGCGTCGGTAGGGGTAATGACCGGCATCGGTCGGGGCAGCAGTTTTTGGACGGGGTTTGGTCAGGTCTGGACAGGGTTTTTAGGATTGCAGAATGGTCTAAAGTTTCGTCTAAGGGTTAGGGAGCCGGTTTGAGAGTCAGAGGGATTGTTTGGGGGTTTGTGTAAAAATCTAGGCAGAGTTACAGATTGTATATTCTGGAAAGGGTGGATAGAGGTGATACGGGAGGAAGTCAAGTCGGGTCTGTAATCTAAATCTAAATCGGGGTGGTGATATCAATTAAAAACAATAACTATAGAACAAAATAAAAGCACAGAACAAACACTTACCTGTTACATGTTGAAGATAGAGTAGGAGAATAATTGATGTTGTCAGTGTGTTGCAAAAGTTTGATGTAGCAGACCTCCAGTGAGATGACTGAAGTAGAATACCTGTACCAAAGAGAGAGAATACAAGAGATTTGATTGCAGATTGATTGAATGCAAATATTGGTTGATCGTTTTGAAGGTCGAATGAAAGAAAGTTTTGAAAGAAGGTCTGATAACCAATTGAGAAACTAATTAGAAACTGAATAACGAATAATGGATAATAGATAACGGATCCTACGTTCAGGTCGAGAATGCAGTATTAAGGATAACCAACGTCAGTAGGACCGCTGATGTCGGTGGAGTAGTGACCGACGTCGACGACGTCGACCGAGTAGTGACCGACATCGGCAGATGCAGAATGGGGAGAAAGGCTAATTTTAGCTTTCTACTCATTTTTACATGCTGCCAGGGTCAAGGCTTGTGGGAAAATGGTCGACAAGTGTTAGACACAATTTCGGTGTTTACATTTGCCCCTTTTTGTCTTGTTGGTTGTTTTGGATGAACTGTAAGACAAAAATAGGAGTTGGTTGCCCCAGGTATGGGATAAGGTGTTCCCCCCTCAAAGTGGGAGTCAAGGGAAGGGAACCGAAGATCGAGTGTTGATTTGACAGAGAGAAGAGAGGGTCAAGAATGAGTGTGAACGCGGCAAAGGGCAAGATTACACGTATACCACACCACGCGGTAGGCAGGTCAAATTGTCATGGTCAATGGGTTGAGGAGTGCTAGAATCAAAATAATCAGGCCCCAGCATGTAGTAGTAGCTGATTAGGTCATTCGATCCAAGCTGTAGCTCCAATGGGTCATCATATTCTAGGTATCTCGGATGCAGGAAGTGCTCTTAGAAAACACGAAAAAAGCACAAGCATGAGGGATCAACGTGCTCGTGATCTGATACTCATGAGGGTCGAGTGACAATTGGCCAACTAGGTGTGAGGCAGTAAAGGCAATCAAAACAACCAAGGCAGAGTTGTCTTGAAAGGGGTCAGAGGAGATAGTCGTGATCTCTAAGGTCGAGCGGTCGATGGACGAAGGCAAAAGTGAACACGAAGGTGCCCCAGGGGGCAAAGATCAACTGGTCGAGAAAATTAACTGATGGGGGGCATGATTGGGGGTAATGGGATGAAAAAAGAGGTTTGAGGGCCATCGACGTTGGTTATAAAACTGACGTCGGTGGCCAAAATGGACCAACGGTGGCATAAATCGGTCGATGTCGGTGCTCTAGGGCACGTTGATGCTGACGTCGACAGCCTACCAAATCTGACAAAACTAGATTGGTAGCACACCAAAAATCATTTGTGATTATGCTAAAGTGAAAAAAGGAGCTCTGGAGTGATTGGGTGAATAAGTCTTGAAGTTGACCGGTGCAGTAGTGTGATGTGGCAGGGCGAGATTGGGTGAGAAAGGGAGTGAGTTGAAGTCAGATTGAAGGTTGCAGAAGCTATTGTGGGCCAGCGGGGGTGTTGAGAGAAAGTGATGTAGAGGAGATGGCAGAGGGCAGTAGAGGACCCGTGGGAGGTCCACCACCAGCGGCACCCATCGTGCCACCATGGCGGTGACGATGAGATGAGGTAGGAGACGCATTGAACTTATTTGGATTGGTTTTGAATTTGGTTTTATTTTTTGAATTTTTGTTGTTGGAGGCAAAAATAGAGGGGGGAGGGTAGCTAGGGGGAGGGGGATAGGTCTAGGAGAGGTTAGGAGGGTTTTAAGAGGAAAATGGGGGGTTAAGGAGGCCATAAAGGGGAAGCCCTAAATTTAGGGCATGCCCCGTTCGGCCCTCGGGCTGAACCAGTCACCGACGTCGGCAGTTGTCGTCGACATCGGCCGACCAGCAACTGGTGTCGGTGGCTACTTGGTCAAAAAAGGTGAGAAAAAAGGGTCCAATCAAGGGGTCAGAGCCACGCCAAGGGCTTCCCAGGGAGTGGGGGAGGAGTAACGAGTTAAATATGTTAGATAAAAAATGAGATTGACCTGGTTGTGATGGTAGGCAAGGCAGACGTTGATGCTACGAGATCATCTCTCGATGCTAGTGATGTGGATACGTGGAGGTGTGACCAGTGAGGAGTGGGGACACATGGCCACAGTTGGGCTAGGCAGACTAAGACGCTACTACAGGGTAGCGAGGGATGTGAGCTTGATGGTGGCTCTGATGGAGCGATGGGATCATGCCACCAACACCTTTCACTTACCGATAGGAGAGATGATAGTGACGGTCAAAGACATGTACCAAATTTTATAGTTACTGGTACACAGAGCAGACATATATGCATGCTCCCAAGAGGTGCATGACATTCACATGGTTATGCTATTTGGGGAGCATGTCGTGAAGATGAGCTACCATTCAGTGAGTTTTGCATATGAGCCACTATACGTAGCAGATGAGGAGGCACATCAGCTGGCAGTCCTGATGATGATCGAGATCACAGTATACACACTACTAGATGTTGAGGGAGGCAGGTTCCCTGTCGCCATGACCGAAGTTTTGATGGAGATGCTGGAGTGGGAGATGGTGTTCACCTAGGCACCTATATTTTTTGCCGATGTTTATAGGGAGTTGTGGGGGATCAACCAACGGTGGTGGTACAATTTGTGCATTGGCCACCTACTACACTGTTGGGCTTACGAGCACATCGTGGTCACACATCCTCTCAGCCTTCCAATAGCTATCTAGGCCAGTTTTAGGGTCAAATTTAGGTGATGGCGAGAGGTCATGGTGCAGACATGAGTAGACAGGGTGGTCAGAGACATTGACCATTACAGAGGGGTACTGGAGGCCCTTATCCCAGTGGACATCATCTGGAGACTATACCTAGTCTATCTAGCATTCCGAGACCAGGCAGAGCAAATGGTCGAGGCTCAGAGCTTCAGATGGGTCCGAGGCAGATGAGTCGGTGAGCTCGAGAGGATACCAGCAGAGCGAGTGTGGTGCTAGTATGGGCTGCTATAGGATGTACCTCCTGCATTCTCATAGTACAGGCGGGATGATATTGAGGCACCGCTCCCACTGATAGAGGAGATAGAGGGCCCAAATTTTGAGGAGTTGCTGGCATGACCTGGGGTGGCCGACCCAGGTTGTACATAGGCCTACACGGCATGGTGGGCAAGGATTTACATAGGGGTTCAAGTGGATGTACAGGTAGGGGTATAGCCAGATCTACAAGCTATTACCAGAGAGTGGGATACAGCTCGCAAGGAGAGGGACACGGTGCAATAGGAGAGGGATGCAACACAGGCCAAGGTGACCATTTTATAGGGCCAAGTCATAGTTTTGTAGGTGCAGTTGGCAGGGGCAACACGTCAGGTCACAGAGATGACAGGCCGGGTGGCAGCACGAATAGGGCAAGTCACAGTGCTACAGGGACAGTTGGCTATAGCCCAGGCATAGGCAGTGACAAGATAGGTTTTTGGGGGGCAGGGCCCACTGCAGTAGCCAGCTCAGTAGCAACTGACATTTTCACAGGGGGCAGGACCGTCAGTGTCAGTACAACTGACATTGTCACAGCCATAGGGGATAGGGCAGGGCATGGCAGTAGGTCTGATGGGGCCATCGTAGACTGTGTCGTATTCTAGGTACAGGACTGGCATGGAGGAGATCGCATATTATGAGGGTGTCATCTTAGACTACCTTTAGATACAGTGATTCTCAGAGATGAGAGCTGAGCTGAGCCGACAGAGGCTTGCATCGTGAGCAATGACTTTGGGCACCCGCAAATGGTGCAGATCCGAGAGTGGAGATGATACAGCATCGTCCAGGCTACCACCTCCACTCCACAGCCACAGCCATGAGGCCCAATTTTGAGATGATTTTGAGTTATTATTTATTTTTGATGTATATACCAGCCTGCGAGCCGAAGATGAGAGATGTATTATGAGAGAGAGAGAGAGAGAGAGATATTGTGTCTGATTGTATAAAAACTATTCTTGATATATATATGATGAGATTTTTGACCATGGATATGAGTAATGAGAAAATGTATGGATGTATTTATTAGCATTTTGATTTGATGGATGTGGATATTATGTTGTATGTTTATGATGCGTATGTGATGATGAATATATTTATGAAATGGTTATATGATGATGTTTATTGATTATTGATGATAGATTATATGAGGATGACTTTAGATTAGATGATGATAGATGTGATATTTAATGTTTAACTTGTAGATCAGGAAATGTGGATGTTTGATGAGTTATGATGGATGATATTTATGACTAATGACTTATGATGTTATGATGAAAATGAGAGTATGCTAATAATTATGAGAATTGGTGATTGACTATGCTGTGATTGACAGGTGACGAGCAAATGAGATGAGAGAAAGTGATGAAGAGGATGGCTGAGCTAACCCCAGAAGACCCCATGTCAACTAGGTGCTGCCTACATAGCCCTTGTCCTAAGGGCCTCAGGCCAATGTAGTTCTCCCAAAGAGGGAGGAAGAGTCAAAGTGGTTGATTGTTTGTGGTCTAGGTCAAGTCACAGGTTAGAAGAGGATAGGGTTTGTCCATCGGGTAGACGAACAAATGAGGGTGGTCGAGCTAACCCCAAAAGACAGTCGTGTCATCTGAGTGCTGCCTACATAACCCTGATTGAAAGGGGCCTCAGACCAATGTAGTTCAGGCTAGGAGACAAAGAGGTCGAGAGTTGGTCTTGGTCAGGAGAATAGTCTAGCACGTCCATATGTCTGAGGGAACATGCTTGAAATGATGGAAAGAAGGCAAAGGTTGTTCACCCTTAGCAATTGTCCACATTAAGTGATGGACATATGCTAAAAATGAAGTGAGTCTATTTATGTGCCAGCAAGTAATGGTTTATGCTGAACATAAATTGAGTAGTCGAGAGTTTCCATGTACATTGGTTTCCATAGAAACTAGTGTGAATAGGTTAGGTGAGTGGTTTGAGCTGAGTGTGACAAATGATATACTATGACAAAAGTGTGAAAAAAGATAAAAAGCATAATCGTTCTTTCATTGACAAGGACCAGAATGGTAGCATAGATAGGGGTTGTTAGAACTAAGAGCCCCATTCATGCATTACGTCGTTGACCAGATGTTGTGTTAGAATGGTAATCGAATCACTTTGACATTAAAGTGAGCTCGAAGTCCCTTGAGTAGGTGTTAGGATAGGAGGAAATAGGGTAACCCATTTTAAGAGCAGAGATAACCTTGCCCCTTTTTATGGGAGACCCTGAGACAACTATAAGTCAAATCCATGACTCATTTTTTTTTTGTTTTTTTTTGGCATAGACTGATCAATGCGGGAAGCCTGTATAGAGATGTCGTTGTGCTTGGTGGTCAGTTGTGAAGCTGATTGATGTGGGAAGCTTCTAAGATAGTGTTGTTTATTGCCATATTAGTCATAGCCATCCTTCGAGGGAGTGGTCTAGAATTTTGCTTAATATAAGGGCTTTTGAATAGTTGTCCTTCGAGGGAGTAGTCTATTAGCTACAGTAATGATAGTATAGCTATCCTTCGAGGGAGCAGTCTGCCTTTTTAATTTGATATTGATATGGTGACCGTGGATATTTGACATCTTGATTTATTTTTGATAGAAATTTGAGTCATGGACAAGACTATGGAAGTTTAAAGACCCCCTTTTATTAGGACAAAGCATCCGTACTGTATAAAAGGGTTATAGAGGAATTGTTAAGAGGAATAGGGATGAAAGGAATTAGGACTAAGAGGATGGGGATTGCTCAAGAGACGAGCTCAAGTTAAATGTCAAGTGAACGAGTACTCGACTTGCAGTAGAATGGTCGCAGATGCAACTCATTAAGAGGCTCAGGTTCTGGTCATCCATCAAGAAAAGACAGACGATAAGTCCCTGATCCATACTTGTGTGTGATGATGAAAGGTCCGAGCCAATTAGGGGCAAACTTGCCTCATTTACTTCACTCCATGTTAGTCACATGCTGATTCTCTTTGAGGACGAGGTCTTCGATATTGAAATCTCATTCTCGCAAATTTTTGTCATAGGCTCGCTTGATGCGATTTTGATAAACATGGAGATGATTAAGGGTAGCAAGACGGTGCTCGTCAAGTAACTCAAGTTGAGCTAAGCGATCTTAATGAAAGTCATCATTGGAAAGGATGTCATGTAGAGAAATGCAGAGAGACGAGATTTGTACTTCGAGAGGTAGCACAGCCTCTATTCTGTACACAAGAGAGAAAGGGGTAGCACTCGTAGAGGTTTGGATGCTAGTGCGATAGGCCCACAAAGTGAAGGGAATGTGAATGTGCTAGTCCCTTCCTGTGTCGTTGACCACCTTCATGAGAATTTTAGTGAGAATTTTGTTGGAAGCCTCAGCCTGCCCATTTGCTTATGGGTAGTAAGGCGAAGAGAAACTGAGCTTGATGCCAAATGAGTCGCATAGCTTTTGGACAGTTTTGTTTTTAAAGGACTTGTCGTTGTCGGTGATGATCTTATGAGGGACACCGAAATGACAGATGATGTGGGTGCTGATGAAGTCGATGATCTTGTCGGCTTTTGTGGAGACGAGAGGAATGGATTCCACCCACTTGGTGAAATATTCAGTGGCTGTGATGATGGATTGATGATGAAGAGATGAGTGGGGGTTAATCTCATCGATGAGATCTAAACCCCACTGAGAAAAAAGCTATAAATCTTGAGTGATTTGTAAGGCGTGGCTGGGGAGATGAAGCAAGTTAGAGTGTTGCTGACACTTGATGCAACACTGGACATAGTCGCTACAGTCTTGATGAAGGGTAGGCCAATAATAGCCCAGATGAAGGATGCGCTTGGCAACCGAATTCCCATTAAAATGTATGCCACAAATCCCGTCGTGGACTTGCTTAATGGCCTGAGATGCTTCAGTGGAGGTGAGACAACGAAGAAGGAGGCTGTCGAAGCCTCGCTTATAGAGAAGACCCCCTAGCATGGTATAGCGAGTGGTACGCTTGATAAAAGCTCACCGCGCATTGTTAGAGAGGTTGGGAGGAATGACAGAAAAAGATAAGAAGTCCACAAGTTGCTTATACCAATAATCTCGTGGGCTAGAGTCTATAGTGTTGACATGATTAATGTTAAGAGAGATATAAGAAGGTAACGGCACACGATGCACCATGATAAAAAGTCTGGATGCAGATGAGGAAGATGGGATATGCGAAGTGAGAGAAGCCATGGTGTCAGCAAACTTATTCGTAGATCAAGGAACAGTTTGCAGGAGGTAATGGTCGAAAGATGCAAGGAGAATGTTAGTACGGTTTTTGTACCTTTGCAAAATTTCATTTTTATAGAGGTATGAACCATTGACCTGATTGACGATGAGCTGCGAGTCACCGAAGATGTTGATGTACTTGATGCTGAGAGAGAGGGTGGTCTGAAGTCGCAAAATTAAGGCCTCGTACTCGGACATATTATTGGTATAATCAAAGTCAAGCTTAAAAGACAGAGGCATGGGCTCCCCTTCGAATGGGATGAGAATGACCCCAACACCCCCATCGAGTTGACATTTGGAGCCACCGAAGAACAGGGTCATCTAATAGACGGTGTCATCGGTGGAAAGTGCAGTGATAGATTCGTCAGGAAAATCACACTGTAGAGGTTGATTGTCAGGAAGAGGGGCATCTGCCAGTTGGTCAGCGATGGTTTGCCCCTTGATAGATTTCTGTTGGATGAATTTGAGGTCGAACTCAGCAAGCAGCATGAGCCACCGAGCCATACGTTGATGTTGATATGGCTTGGAGTGCATAAACTTAAGAGGGTCAGTGTGAGTGATGACAAAGGTTTTGTGATTAAGAAGATAGTGGCGGAGCTTGGTAGCGGCAAAGACTAATGCCAAATAGAGTTTCTCGGCATGGGTGTACCAAGTTTCATAGTTGACCAGTGTTCGACTGATATAATAGACTGCTTACTCATGGTGATGCTCGTCTCGGTGCACGATCATGGCACCTAACGAATGGTTGGTGACAGAGATGTAAAGGTAGAAGGGTTGATCATCTTTAGGTGGAATGAGGACTGGTGGAGGGACCAAATAGCGTTTAAGGGCTTCAAAAGCCTCTTGACAGTAAAAGAGACATCCTTCTTAAAGAGATGATGAAAAGGTTGGCAGCGGTCAGAAAGCTGCGAGATGAAACAGTGAACAGACTGGAGCTTCCCTTGTAGACTGTGAAGTTGCTTGAGATTGGTCAGGGGTGGCATCTCGAGGATAGCGTGGATCTTGGCAGGATCTATCTCGATGCCACAGAAAGAAACGATGAAGCCAAGAAGCTTACCAGAGAGGACCCCAAAGACACATTTCTTGGGGTTAAGGCGAACATTATATTGAAGAAGATGAGAGAAGATGATCTTGAGAATGGTCAGATGGTCACGGTGAAGCTTGGACTTGCCTAGTAGGTCATCCACATAGTCCTCCATGATTTTGTGGAGGAGATCATGGAAAATGTAGGTCATGGCACGCTAATAAGTGGCCCCTGTGTTCTTCAAGATGAAAGGCATGACTCGATAGTAGAAAGTCCCCCATGGGGTAATGAAAGTGGTCTTGTGCTGATCTTTCAGAGCAATCAGGATTTGATTGTATCCTAAAAACCCGACCATGAGAGATAGCATCTCATGGCCGACCGTGAGATCAACAAGCTGGTCAATGTTAGGAAGAGGAAAGTCATCTTTAGGACAGGCTAAGTTAAGGTCGCGATAGTCTGTGCAGATCTAGATCCCCCCAGTCACCTTGGTGACTGGGACGATGTTAGAGACCCACTGCGGATAATCGATGGGCTAGATGAAGGAGACAAAAAGGAGGCACTGAAGCTCCTCTTTGACAAGGAGGGCAACGCGAGGATGCATCTTTCGAATCTTTTGCTTGACAGGCTTAGCCTCTGGTTTGGTGACAATGTTATGGGTAGCGATGGTGGGGTCGATGCCAGGCATGTCACTGTAAGTCTAGGCAAAGGCACTGCTATGGTTGGAGAGGAATTGGGTATAGTCAAGCTGCTCTTGAGCGTCTAAAGATTGGCCAATCTTTAAGACATAAGGAACATCGAAAGAAGGAAGGTTGATGTCAATGGTTGATTCATTTAACATAACCTGGGTCTCAGAAGGGAGGGAGCACTGGATGAAAGAGTCATCGGTGCACATGTAAGAAAGAATGGCGTCATCATCAACGCAGTGGACAGTGTGAATGGTCACTGACTCATCTTCTATCATGCTGAGAAAAATGAGAAGGAGAGACTTAGACACCCCATTGAGCTAATAAGTCAGGGGTTCCAGGCGGATGGCGTTTATGTAAAAAAAAACTAGGAGGAATGGAAACCACCGACTCTGTAGGTGAAGGAGGAAGAATGGACGAGCGTGGAGGAGATTGGTCAATGGTTGGTTCGGGACAAAGGTCTGTAGGGTCCTGAGTGGGGTCGTGATATCCCAAGCCATATCGTTTCTTGGCATCATCATCATTGAGCAGCTTAATAGGCTGATGGGAGCCCTGCTCATAGCGTTCGAAACCAAAACCCTTCCATGCACACCTATAAAGGTAAGTGTGTGCAAAGGCAGGATTGCCAAGAAATGAGAAGTCTGATGTGAAAGGTTGAGGTGAAGAAAGAGGATTGCCATCAGTAGGAGCTTGATCAAGCCCCCCATAGACAAGGTTGGTTCAGAGCTGAGGAGGACCATAAGGCACGATCATCCCAATCTGATGGTCGTAACTAGGGCTGTGATGAAGGCGTCCATACTTTTGTGGAGTTTGGAACATGTCTAAGGCCAACAAGTGATACTCCCCCAATGAAAGTCTTTGGAAGATGTCTTTTATGGGGTCTGTGGTCGTCGCTTGAAGGGGAGGTGTGAGGGCGACCGCCTGTTGCGAATTGGTCGAAGCTTCTGCGGATGGAGGTGGTGTCGGGATTGATGGCTTGATAGGAATGAGGACATCATTTGGACGGTAGGTGGTGTTACAAGTTTTGAAGGGTGAAGGGTCAGCAGGAATGGTGTGGACTTGTCCATCGTCCTCGAATTTCACACAATGGTGCAGGGTGGAGGGGACACAAGCCATGGCGCGGATCTAGGGTCGGCCCAGCAACATGTTGTATTGAAACTCTCCTTCGATGATATAGAAGAGCTCGGGGACTGTGCGTGGACCAACATGGATGTGAAGGACGACTGTGCCAATGGTCGTGGCAGTGGTGTCATTAAAGGAGCGCAACATTGCATCAATTTTGGAGACGCAATTCTTAGGAAGAGCCAACTGATCAAAGGCATGGGTGGAGATAATGTTGATGCTGGCGCCTCCGTCGATCATAACACGTTTAATGCGTGTTCGATCAACATAGGTAGTGATTAAGAGGGCAGCGTCCTGATCTTTTGTGTTGGATGTGGGAATCTCAGAATCGTTGAATGTGATGGAGGCAACAGGGGCTAAAGAGTGGACAAGGGCAGCAAGTGGCTGGGGGTCCTCGGGTTGGACCTCCGCTGCCTGCAAGGCTCTGATGAGGGCTTGACGATGTTGAGGCAAGGTTTGGATGAGATCATAGAGAGACATCTTCACAGGCATCTGGTGAATCTGTTTCAACATGGAGTCATGGATTGGTCCGAAAGAAGAAGAAGAAGAGGAGGGTTGAGACGCGCCAAGGATAAAAATTTTAGGCTTTGGCGCTAGAGGTGGATTGATAAAAGGGTAGGTCCAAGGAATGGCAGCTTTTTCTTTTGCCTTGTCCTTTTGTGACCTAGTAGTTATGTGAATGGCATTAATTTCAAAGATAGGAGGTGAAGGAGATAAAGGGGTCGTAACCTGTTGATGAGATGTTGATGGGTTTGAAGAGGTTGGAGGGTTATGAGAAGGAGTCAGGGGTCGGTCGAGAGTGTCCTCAAAGAGAAGAGTGTCTTTCTCCAGATAGCAGTGAATGACGGCCTTGAGGGCACAACAAGTCTCGGTATCGTGTCCTGGCGTATGATAGTATAAGCAAATCTTCATGTCGTCGAACCAGGAGGGCTTAGACCCGAGGGGTTAGAAAGGCTTGATGGGTGGAAGGGTTATGCTGGAAGTCTGCAAAAGTTGGTGTAATATCAGAGAGTATGAGCCCACTAAAGGGTCCGTGCTCGGTGATGTGTGCGATACTGGAGACTTTTGCTTGGGTGGAGTCAGAGGAGGCTTCTGTACCACCTTTTGGGTTGACAGTGCGGCGACAGGTGGAGATGGCACTTTGTTCATGGGAGGTACCACCTTTTTGAGAGAGGGTAGACTGGAGGTAGGAAAAGGAAGCAAAGGAGGCAACTAGTTTTGATTAAAGGTCAAAGTGGGAAGGACTCTGGTCAGGGTCGAAGGATGGGGGCCCAAATTGAGGGCAATGGTGACGGAGGAGGAGGCGTTCGCCTCTGTGGTTTAGCAGTCTTCTGTGACTTGGGTTGAAGACTACTATTGGTTGAGGTCTGGTCTAGGTCCACCTTCACTTGTGGATGAGTGAGGGTAGAGATAGGGCAAACGCCAAGTGACTTGATAGGTTTAGATGGGGTAGATGTGGGTTTTGGTTTTGATGGGGTCAGTTGAGGTTTAGAAACGGGAGTCTAGTTTTTGTTAAGGATCTTGGGAGATTTCACCATGGGAGGATTAGCTACATGAGACGAGAGGGCACGGGCATGCTAAAGAGCTTTGAGACGCTCCCACAATACCTGATGTTCCACTTTCCTTGAAGGGAGAAGTCCAATTTTCTCCACTAGTCGGGAAAATGGCTGAGAAGATGTTAAATGGGGTTTGGGTTCTTGAGAAGATGTTGACAGTTGTGGGACCGAAGGTGTGGTAGTCTCGGTCCCAAGGCATGATGAAGTTGTGACAGGTTCATCCTTGATTGGAGATGAAGGAGAGACAGGTTCTTCCCTGGGTGGAGAAGAAACTGGAGAATGAGGCTCCTCAAGCAGGTAAAGGGCATGGATGATTGTGCCCTCCACTTGCGATCGAGGAGTAGGAAGGATTGGGTCCTCCATGGGCAGCAAGGAGGATGGTGAAACCGGCGGTGCTGGTAAGGTCGAGGCGTCCTCCAAGATGAGAGAGGTTGACGGAGAACTAACCAGAGAAAGAGGTTCATCCACATGTGATGGACTGATGGATGGGCTCACCTCTTGAGGTTGGTCAGAAATGAAGGGCGAGACCGTATTGACTGTTTAAATGTTGTGTTCATGAGTGTCGTCAATCAAGGTCTAGACATTGTTTTGAGTTGGTGGATGATTGGGGAATGGTTGCTTGAAGATGTCGATACCCTGATTAGGTGGTGCATTGGGATTGTCTAGGATGAGGTCAACCTTTTCAAGCATGTCTTAGATTATGTTTTTAAGGGTTTTGTAGTTTCCCGTGTCATGTCCCTTAACATGGTGGTAGTTACATAAGTCATTTTCCCTATACCACACAGGGATGGCGCGTGAGGGATCAAATTGTGGAGGTGGTCGGATTTGAGGGAGATTGAGGACCCCCTGTTTGATGAGTTTTTCCAGCATAGACGTGTATGATTCTTCGAGTGGAGTATACTGTCATTGTACGTATCTCTGCTGGAATTGGCGGGTGACACTCTGGGACGTGGATGGCTCAGGCTGGTTAGTTGAAGGGGAAGAGGAGGAAGATCTAACGACCACAGGATTTGCTGAAGCTTTAGATTTAGGATTGGATGAGGAAGGCTTAGAAGAGGGGTCATTGGTCTTGGAGTTGGGATTCTTGCTCCGCAACTTGACTTTATTCTCCTCGATGGCACGTAACTCAAGTTTGCGGGCCATCGTGAAGGCTTCGTCAAAAGTGCGGAAGGTCTGAACCCTTAAGGTGGAAGAAATATGTTTGGCACAAGCTTGGGAGAAAAGTTTAATAAGTTCAGGTTGGGGTAAAGAAAAGGAGAGTTGGTTGATGAGGCCCCTCCATCGAGCAACGAAATCAGCAATGGATTCGTCCTCGAATTGGTGGATAGAATAGAGGTCTATGATTGAGACCTTCTTGGTGATGTTGATAGAGAAATGATCAAGAGCTGGGCTAGCTGAGTGAATGTGAAGAGGGAATGGTTGGCAAGGGAGCTGTACCAGTCAAGCGCAGCACCTGAGAGAGACATAGGAAACGTGCATAAAAGCAACGCATCATCGTGGGCAATAAGGTAATAGGCATGTCTGAATGCCTGTAAGTGCTGTTATGGGTCTTCCTTGCTTTGAAAATGAGAAAACTTAGGAAGTTTCCACTGGCTGGGATATGGCTTGATCGGGATAGAAGGATGAATGGGCTCATTGCAAATTTATTCGTATGAGAGAGTATTACGTGAGCTGGAAACAGAGGTCTCTAGGCTAGACATCTTATCCATCAGCATTTTGATGATATCTACTGACAAATTGGCAGGTGGAGCACCCCCTAGATTGTAAGGCGCTTGAAAGAGGCTAGAAGAGGCATACGACGTAGTCGGTTGTACCAGTAAGGGCGTAACGTATGGATGACTAGTCGTAGGGATAGAAGAGGAGACTAAGGATGGTTGGGTAGAAGGCATGGCTAGGCTCGATAATGCCACGGGAGGTTGGTTAGTGGTAACATGGGCCAATGGATAGGTAGCCACCCTAGTGTTGATAGGAGCAAGGGTAGGTGGAATAGAGACGACCAGATTCTAAAAGGGGGTAGAGAATGGTTGAGTGGGCTGAGGTTGATAGAGGGCCGAAACCCTGATGGAAGTGGGCCCAAAGATGGAGGGAGAGGCCACACTTGGATGGTTGGTCAAAGGCTGGTCATTGGTCGAGACAATAGCCTGGGTGTCTAAAGGTTGAACTACAGACGCTGTTGATACGGCCGCAGTCTCGAGAAGAGAGGTCAGCATTCTGTAAATTGGATTGCCCAAGGAGTCTCGCGTTCAGCTATTCATGAGATAGTGCTGCAAGGCTTTGACATTGAGGTCCAAGAATCATGCAAAATCTTGGTCCCCTTCTGGGATAATAGGAGTCTAGGTCGGGGATGGTCTAGCAGGAGTTCTTTCAGTCTCCAAGTGGAACTCCATTATAGGACTGGTTATGGATGGGGTAGATGGAAGCGGGTGATGCCTCGCGTGATCGACTAGAGCCTTGGCTTGGCTACGAGTCAGAACCATTCAAGACAAGAAAGAATGTCCTCACAAGCTCAGACAAGCAAATAAGAACAGAAAAGATGAAAAACACAAGCAGATTCTAAAAAAAAAACCCTAGGAGTAAATTATTAGGATTATAGTGGCTTATGCCTTAGAATATGTGTAGAGGAAGATTGGCTTTTGAGTCAAGTCCTAGAAGAAGTAGTCTATGGATGGTTTCAGGTTAGTTATGGTGCTCAAAAGTCTGTGTTAGGTTCTGTACTTGGCCTGGTGCTAAGGAGCAAGCTCCCCTCACTTCACGAGTCCAGTGATAAGCTGGTCTCGCTTAGCCAAAATATACTTCCCCTAGAGATTAGACTTTGCCAGAGAACATAGTGGGCTTTCCCCTTGGTGATGAAATCCAAGTAAGATCGTCGGGACGGGTAAGGTATCCGCTGGGTGATGAAATCCCAGTCGGGCCTTGTCTCAGGTAAGTTAAGATGTTTGTTTTGTGCAAGTGGTTTGGTCATGTAACATAAAGTGGACTAGATTAATTCATGATGCGATTATTAATTACTAGGTGTGGTCTAAGAAATGCAAGCAAGCAGAAGTGAAATGCAATGTGTTTTAAGCCCAAGTCAAAATGTGAATTTGGAATGAAAACAAGTTGAAAAGGGTTGAAGAATATGATTTTTGACTAGTCTAGAAATGCAAGAAAAGAAAGAAAAGTTCTTTTTAGCCCTGCTGATGGTGTCGTTTAGAAGAGACGAAAGAGGTGAAAAGGGAGAAACCTAATGCACCTATATGAAAAGAAAGAAAGAAAGAACCCAAGGAAGGCCCTAGGGTCCCACCGGGCGTGCCAGAATGTTTCTACGCTAGATTCGCTTTCACATTCAAAGAGAGAAATGAGAAACTAAGAGATGGTCTAGGGTTAGAAGATACCCGGATGAAGTCGTGCGCACCGAAATCAGACATTGGAAGGTACTCCTCTTTGGTTGTGGAGGAATGACACCTGTAAAGAAAAAGAGACTAAAACACGAAAAATGTTAGATGAGGAGATGGTGGGCTATCAAGCAAAAGCTTGATCCCTGAAGTATGAAGACTTCCTTGAGGGATATCAATCCACTGATTAAAAATAGAATATTTGACAGAAATAGAAATAGTGAAAGACAAGATGAAA
The DNA here is from genome assembly GCA_037957365.1 of Torreya grandis. NCBI lineage: Eukaryota > Viridiplantae > Streptophyta > Pinopsida > Cupressales > Taxaceae > Torreya > Torreya grandis. The sequence continues at coordinate 1,203,107 of JARHVA010001319.1, forward strand.
GAAATAAAAGACAAAAAGCAAAATGCATACCTGATATGCAGCAAATTGCTCTGCACAGTCGCCGATGTCGGTCTCTTTGCCGGCGTCGGTCAAGGAAGGGCGCCGACGTCGGTTAAAGTGTCAGCGTCGATAGGGGTAATGATCGGCGTCGGTCGGGGCAGCAGTTTTTGGACGGGGTCTGTTCGGGTTTGGACAGGGTTTTTAGGATTGCAGAATGGTCTGAAGTTTCATCTGAGGGTTAGGGAGCCGGTTTGGGAGTCAGAAGGATTGTTTGGGGGTTTGTGCAGAAATCTGGGCAGAGTTACAGACTATATATTTTGGAAAGGGTGGATAGAGGTGATATGGGAGGAAGTCAAGTCGGGTCTGTAATTTGAATCTAAATCGGGGTGGTGATATCAATTAAAAACAATAACTAGAGAACAAAATAAAAGCACATAACAAACACTTACATGTTACATGCTGAAGATAGAGTAGGAGACATAATTGATGTTGTCGGTGTGTTGCAGAAGTTTGATGTAGCAGACCTCCAGCGAGATGACTGAAGCAAAATACCTGTATCAGAGAGAGAGAATACAAGAGATTTGATTGCAGATTGATTGAATGCAAAAATTGGTTGATCGTTCTGAAGGTCGAATGAAAGAAAGTTTTGAAAGAAGGTCTAATAACTGATCGAGAAACTGATTGGCAACTAAATAATGAATAACAAATAATGAATCCTGCGTTCGGGTCGAGAATGCAGTATTAAGGATAACCGATGTCAGTAGGACTGCCGACGTCGGTCGAGTAGTGACCGACGTCGGCAGATGCAGAATGGGGACAAAGGCTAATTTTAGCTTTCTGCTCATTTTTACATGCTGCCAGGGTCAAGGCTCGTGGGAAAACGGTCGACATGGGTTAGACACAATTTCGGTGTCTACAGATATGACCCCAATCACCCCCATTATGATTGATTGCTTCTTACATATCTAATACTCCAAAGATGGAAATCAAGCCCATTTAGTTATCCCACTTAGAGTCCTTAGTATGATTATGCTATTTTTGCTACATGTATGCATCTATAGGTGACTTGAATCCTTGATAATTATTTACTTGACCTAGATAGGATCTGCATTTGACTCAGCTAAAGGCTACTTCACATGATTATAATCATATTTAGAAATAATAGGGAAGCTTTTCTCACTATACAATAGTATAAGTGTGACTCAATAGTGAATTTTCTAAGTGATATAATAGGTGACTTAGTTGTGCCTTTATAGTAATCCAAAAGTGAAAAACCTCGTGCTACCTATCCTAAAAATACGATCACCCTATAAGGGAGGGTGTGAATTTGAAAAATAGGTATTGCTAGGGTAAAGGACATGATCGACCCATAAGGTTCAAGATAGACTTCCATTACTAACCCATACTAGTCAATTTTGTCCGTAAGGGTAATGTTTGAAATTAAAGATTTGGGATGTCTATATAGATGTTAAGAGAGGATTTTATCCATTAAGAACATTTTTTTAGGTATAAGATAATAACTTAGAAAGAAATAGTTCATATAGGTACTTAAGATAGAGTGGTTGGAAAAATAGGTCTAGATTAAGTGCTCAAGTCAAATAAAGTAAAGGTGGGCCAAAACTGACATTATCAAGTATTCATGACTAGATTTGAGTGACTACACTATGTAATGTAATATGTATTATTTTTTACCAAAAGGAGGATAAATATGCCCAACAAAGTCTATCCCTAATTTTTCAAAGGGTTCCAAATCAATTTGGGGTTATAGAGGCATCTCATTTATTCATGTGGGATTCCCAATGCATTAACATCTATCACATCATTTGATATATTTCTTGGTATATCTATGCAAATTAGGCCAATAGTATCATGTTACAAGGATCTTAATGGTAGTCTCTTGTGTTAAAAATATATATCTACAGGGCTCGTCATGACAAATACAAATAATTTCAAATACTTCATCTTCTCTCATATACAAGTGGGTGACTAAGTCAAGTGCTATGTAAAATATATAACCTAATATCTAATAAAATTAATTACAAAGGTGAACCAAGTTGTGAGTGATCCAATGTATATAAACATGATAGTTAGTGATATAATGACAAAATTTATTGATATTATAAATAAGAAATATGTTTTTTGTTATCATGTAGTTGAGCTTCGGTCCTAAGATATTTTTATTAATAAAGTAGATTCCATATTTCAAATGGCCATATTTTTTTCGAAGGATAACCCCAATTTTTGTATCAAATGCATTTGTATGAATATGGAAAGGTAGCTTCCAAGCTATTCCTCTTAGCATAAAAGCTGATATTAGAATATCTTTAAGATCCTAATTTTTTTTGCATGTTGGCTATTATTTACCATATTTAATTAAAAAAATAAATAAAGAAGCTGAAATTTTACTAAAATATTCAATTAAACATCTAATAATATATATCATGCCCAAGAAATCTCATAACATCTTTGTATTTTTATGGTGAGGGCAAGTTTCTATTATCTTATATCTTAGTTGGATCCACTTTTATTCCTCTAGGTGATATATGATGCCCTAATAAATACCTTATGTCATTAGCATATAGATTTTCTTATGGCTCAATTAGAAACTATTATGTCATTAGCATATAGCTTTTCGTAGGTGATATTAGATCTCTTGTGTTCATCCGTGTGAGATTCCTTATGAACTTCCTTGTATTTAGACGTGCCTTTATCTGGGCACTTAGTTGCAAAATGACAAACTTTACCACATGAAAAATATTTAAAAGGAAGCTTCCCTTCATATTTACCTGATCCTACATTTAAGTTTCTTGAAATCATAGCTTCAAGTTTATTTTTATTGAGATCAAAGTCTTCAAGACTTAACTTGCTCTTCTTGCCTTTTGTTTCCTTGATCACCTTAAAGGTTGCTTCCTTCTTTGGCGGTGTGTCCTCATTGAATCTCACCTCATAGGTAGTAAGAATGCCATGCAATTCATCCATCTTCATCTTGGTGAGATCATGACTTTCTTCTACAACAAAATTTTTTGAATCAAACTTGAGGGTGAGAGACCTTAATACTTTTTGTACTAGAGTAGCTTCTTCAATCTCTTCTCCAAGACCTCTGATCATGTTCACCACCTCATCAACCCTTATAAGATATTATGCCACAATATATTCTTCCTTCATTTTGAGGCCCTCAAATTACCTTCGATAGGTCTATAATTTAGCCAACTTAAACTTTGAATCCTCTTCATAGATGATTTATAAATTATCCTAGATTTCCTTGGCAGACTTGCAATGGATTACCTTGGTGAACTCAGCCTCTAATAGGCCACAAATGATAGCATTCATTGCTTTATATTTGCTCTCACTCAACTTCTTGTCATCTGCACTAGTTGGAGGAGTAGGGGGTGTAAAATACCTATCCATAATAGATTTCCAAATGTCCAAACCTAGAGACATGATGTAGGTCTTCATCCTTTCACTCCAAAAATCATAGTTGGATCCATTTAATAGTGGTGTTTTCTTAGTAGAGAAACCACCTTGTATTCGATGACTATCCATTGTACCTTTGATCGCCTTCAAGTGGTTAAACTTGCAAAGAAGGTGTGGCTCTAATACCAATTATTAGAGGTAAAATAACTAAGAATATGGGGGGGTTAATTAGTGATGCAAGCAACTCAAATTTAATTCCAATTCTTCAAACTCTTAACCATTCAACATGAGCATTCATGAAGCATATAAATCATTCATTACAATGAACAAAGAAAATAATGCAAGATCAAAGCACATAATACGTGGATTATGTGGGAAGCCCTCATGGGGAATAAAACTCACTCTCCAACGTACAAACACATAGACTACAGTCCTATAAGAGATTAAAAACAAGATACTTTAGTGAAGCACCCACTTCACAAGGAACACCAACCCCTAAGCATGGACAAGCACCCACTTGCCCTTAGATGTTGAGAACCCACACAACACCTTTGATATCAATACCTCCATAACTCTGATTACCTTCTAATATAATGGAGAAGTAGTGAATAAAAACTCTCTTCCACCCTTCACACTTTCTCAAGCCTTCACACATAAGCAATGCATCCAAAATAAGCTTTTTGATCAATCTACACTTCTTCACTCATCTTCAAACATCAACCCTAAAAAATAATATTACAACATTAAAAACATGACCACTATGTCACACACATATCCCTAACACTACTCTTCTCTTTAATGTATCTACCAAGCTTACTCACACTACTCTTTTCTTCGGTCATTCACTCTATAAACCTTCATCTTTGTTTTTGCTCTTTATAGAGTATTCACGATCACCATCTTCTTGGTCAGCCATAAGACATTACTTAACCCTTAAGGATTTTATCCTACTTGTAGAAATATCAACATCACCCACATAGGTTGACCATAGCTTTGATAGATCACCCTTAAGAAATAACACCTTTCAATTAGGCCTAAGTAGCCCTTTTTGGTCCATGAAGACCTATTCAACCTTTTAACACTTCACCAAGCAAAAATAGAAACACAAAACCACTTCAAAGAACATAGATCCATGCCATATGACCTCTAAGACATAATCAAGTGATTTCATTCATCACTACACACATATGCATATGTAAAACCTATCAATCATTTATCTTGTACATGAAAACACTGTGAATGAATGAAAAGTCAACTTCCAAGCAATGGATCATACTGAAGATGGATTGGTCAAACCCCAAAAATACATGCAAATGATCCTCATGGATTATAAAACATTCTAAAATAGATAAATCATCATGAAACATCCAAACACCATTAATAAATACACAAACATCCTTCTCAGGTCATTTGTAGATGAAGGTCAAACCCTTAGTCAACTTTGAGACACAATAAATGCAATTGCATGACCAGTCTAACTTCCTACTCAATTTTCTTGGATTGCCTTTGAAGTTATCTACCACTTTTATTTTTACTCCATCATCAAATTAATCCATAATCAAAAGTTATAAGCAAAACACTGCAGACTGGTTTTCCTTTGTAAAATTCAAATATTTGAATTCCAACAGTCACAAAATGCAAATTTGACCAAGTATGGAAACAATGAAATCTGCATAGGAGAGCAAATTTGAACCACCTTAAATTTTTATAGACATCATGTCAAGGTATGAAATTTGTAACATAAGCTTTAGGCACAAAACTAAACAAACCCATGTGACTACTTTCTTCTAAAACTTTCACACATGTAAATGTTGATGTCATCATTTTTCTTACTCAAAAAAACTTTGTCAAGATGACTAGGATAACCTAGACCTTCACAAGACTACTCAGATGGATTCCTTTCACTTACATAAGTACACTAAGCACTTCTTACACCCCATATGACCCCTCAAACATGGTAAACACATCATCAACATCCATCATCTTTCCTAACCAAGAAAACACTTCAAGGTCCATGCCTGATCACTAAGGTACACTTTGTCATTAAATTTCTATCATATTTGACACCTCATGAACACTCTTGGCCACCTTGGAGACATCATTGATGACACCTCAATAGTATTTATGGGCATTGACCTTCCTAAAATAATGGCCACTTTTCTAAGATATAAATTCCAACTTGAAATCTTGCTCACAACATTTCACGAGCTTCTTCTCAATGAAATTTGCTACAACTATGAACAACCCATACACTCGCAGGAACCCATTTCAATGCATAATTCAATGCAATAACTAGCATGTCTATATTTGGAACATGATTTTTCATCTTGTGAATAAATTGTGTTAGATGTTTTGTAACAAAATATGGAGGCAATTGTCTTTCTATGGCAAATACCATTTGCATGGGTCTTATTTCGTGATCTCTATGCACCCCAATTTATCATATGTTCATATGAATCCCCACTTATTGACAAAATTGATTCCCATGGTGAATTTTATTCATTATTTAGTTTAATATAGTCTCTATCCATCTGAGTTAACTAATTGAGTTGATCTACCTATGATTTTGTAGGAGAACACATAAAAGGGGACTTACATTTTTCCATTTAAAACTACGGGCATGTGCTAAGTGTTTGGACTGATCGGCCCCAAGGTTATTTTGTTTTATGTATCTCTGGTATATGTTTTCCATGCTATAAAAAGTTTTTAAACTCTTTACTTTGTAGGGCTTTAAGTTTTGGCTTTGTACTAACTTTAAACAAACTATCGTCCCTATATGCATATAATGATGAATATTAATTTAGTATCATATATGGCTTATTCTAAGCTTTGTTTAAATGTATGACAATCATAACACCCCCCTGGTGAGCTTCTAATTGGTTATCAACCATATTGATGGTCATATGACCATCATAAGCCTATTTTATTCTCATTAGTATAGAATAATATGTCTCGTTTGTCTTTGGCTTAATCACTTCAAAATCTCCAAGCAAACTTAAATTAGCCACCTTTATCTTTACATCTTAAAGTATACCAATGAGTTTTACCTTACCATAGTCCACTAAATTGAGAGTAACGATATTTTAACTTAGAGTTGGCCTTCCAACAGCTTCCAAAGTCAACTTAAGAATCATGTTTGTAATACTAACAAATCAAATATAGCATTGAGAACTTCATATCTTGCAAGCTTGCTATCCATTTTACCATCCACATCCCATGGTTTCTTGGTCTTAACATACCACGTAGTCGTTATGTTTTCCACTAACCTTTTTATGCGTAGCCTAACAAATTATGCAATAAATTTGTAATATTCAAGGAATTTCACATAGTACTCACTAGTTTGAGAAAATCCATTAGAGTTGTGATTACTCCATCCTATCGCAAGATTCATATAATCTGTCCATATATTTGAGCATTAACCATCATAAGATATCCTTAAGTAGCACTCTAATTTTGGATTTATTGTAGTAACTTGGTTGCTTTCGTCCTCAGTATCTTCTCTCTCACAATATCTAGATATTTTTCATCTCACACTTTTTTGATCACATTTTATTCAAGCATTCTAAGAGGCGAAATCCCTTGTTATCTATGTTGATTTCTAGTCACAATGTGGATATATACTTGGTTCTTAGGGTGAGAATGTACCATGTTTATGTTGGCCATTGACTTCTCCTTCACTTGATTTTCAAGAATTGGACAATACTCGATATTATGTTGTCTTGTAATCCTACAATATGCACAAAATGTTTCCCTTTATGGATTGCATGGATAATTTTGTGCAATGTAATTTATTTCTCCAATAGGTAGCACGTAATAGGTTATTTGGGTTGTCTATTTCCTTGCCTATAATTTTGATTACCCCCCTAAAATCCCCATTGATAACCTCATTGACATCATCCCTATATCTACAGTGATCCCCATCCTTATTATTGATTAGAATATCCTTTGTATTGTTTTTAAGGCAAAGGAGGTTCCCATTTAGGTTATTGTTTAGGTGAGGCAAGGGTCGATCCTAATTGATATTACTCAAAAAGAGGTGTAAAGTCTGTGTGATACTAAGGATATTGAGATGTCCTACCTAGTTAGTTTTGTGGTGATTGAGGAGTCCACCCTATTTGGTATTGAGGAGATTGGGGATTCCATCTAGTTGTAGGTTGTGTTATTAAGGGAACCCAACCACCTTGTATTACAACTTCCACATCCAGGGTTGGCACACTAAGTTTTAGAATTGGAGATTATTGTGTGGCAATTATGAATATGTTTTGAATGACACCCTTTTTTAGTTCTTATAGACATCTAAAATATTTACATCATGGTTGTGAGATTTTAAAAAGTATAAAATACATTATGTGATTATTGTCCATATTATTGCAATAGATGACATTTCATAGTTGCATGTCCTACAGTTTGACATACTTCATAAAATTCTATTTTAATCTTGAGACATTCATTCCTATGATGTTCCTCTTGTCCACATTCAAAGCACCATATCACTAATTATGGTTTCTTTCCTTCTTGCAATTCTTCCATCTAGCACAATATTGCATCTAACTTAGCATCAATTTGTGTAGTGCTAGGAAGGTATTCTTCATAGTCTTTTATTTGCTTGACTCTGATCATAATAAATCTCACATCAAATTTTGTAGTAAACTAAGCTTATGTTATGAAAAACCAAATCTTACTTCATTAGCCTTCTACAAACCAAGTAGATTTACCTTGTTCATCACATCTGAGAATCGATTATCATAGTCCCATATTGATTCTTTTGGTTTTTGTTTAGTCTCCTTCAAATCTTGAATAGTCTAACTCACACATTTCTACATTTTGAATTCCCCTATGAATTTATCCTTGACCTAAGGAAGAGTCATGGTTGTATGATTATTTTTAAATACGAACTCTAGATCTCGACCAACCAAAGCTCCTATGAGTTATCACTTTGTATCATCATTAGTTATCACACCCTTAACCTACCACTTCATTTCGTGGATCAGTAAATATTGTTTTGGGTCAGTGGGCCCATCATATAGCATCAGAGTAACAAAAGATCCTACAAGAAATGACACATTTGATGTGATTGTACTAAATATGACTGGTGTACTTAGAGATGATTTCAGTGGTGTCTGTAAACTTATTTCAAATGTGCTCAAAGTACCAATATTATGGGAATCAAAAGTTGTGTTAATTTCACATCCAACTCCCTTCTTATGCTTACCTAATCTTTATGTAGCTTCTTCAAACCACTTCTTAGTTAAGGTTATTTTTATGACTACATATGGCATACTCTTCTCCATTATTAAAATAGGCATAGGGGATGCATCCCTTGTGAGTGAATTAACCATGTTTGGAGTATCTATCATATCCATTACTAAACCTACCTTGATTTTGTGTTTCATCATTATTTATTTGAAAGATGGTCATTTCATTCCACATCTAATTGTTGCCTCAATAACTACTCCTTAAACCTATTGTTAAGTTGCTCTAATTGCCTTGTTACAACCTCTTCATGGTGTATTTGTTCTCTTCCTTCCTCACTTTCCAGGTCAGTTCCCATTTCCCAGTTGGTTTCAATGTTATCGGTGGTTCATTTGTTCCTCTCTTTCTCTTTCAGTGTGTCCTTCAACTTAGGATTGTCTTTCTAAAGGTTTCATTCCTTCACAACTTCTTGTCTACTCCTACCTACAACTACTTGTGGCCCTTCATCTTCTATAAGATTTTGCTTATTTTATATTTTTCTGTTGTTGCAGCTCTCTTTGAATCTACAATATTACTTTATCATTTTGCTTCTTTGCATTATTCATTCTCTAGGTTTAGGTTCATGTTCCTTGGTTCAATCCTTAATCATTCAACTCCCTCTAGCTCACACCCCATAGTGTCCTGAGCAACTACTCTATATCAACTGGAATCAACACCACAGTCTTTTCTAAAACCAACATCTTCAATAGCACAGGGAGTCGTTACAAAAACTTACTTCTGATCCCTCCAACAAACAAGTCGTAAGTAGCTTCAAAAGAAATGTGTCCTTGAACAAAAAATCCTTCAACATATCTGTCAATTCTAGTCTTTATCCAATGATCAATTACACGGGTCCATTCAGTATCTAAATTATCATTTTTCCAACTTTTCTTCATTCTACACAAAATGTTATGGTTTTCATGGTCTAAAGCAGTAATACTCAAGTCTAGATAACCATTTAGCTAGCAACTCAAGCAACTCGCACCAAAATATTTCATAAATTTCTTCATGGATATGCTCAGAACTCAGGCAATTTGCATAAAAATATTTCATAAATTTCTCCCTAAATATGCTCAAAAATGATCTCCTCTACAAAAACCCATATTCTTATGGTTTCTTCCTTTGCGAATTTATGTCTCATTGTGTCTAACCAATTTTCAAGGCCCATTTGACCAAGTAACCATTTCAACATATTCATGTCCCAACAACATAACCATTATTAGTAGCAGTCCCTTAAATCATTTAGCAGGGCATGTAATTTGTTGTACTTTGTGAAAGTTGCAATGGGACTCCGAATGGTTACAAAAGTTTACAAATAATTACGGCTAAACATAGTGCACATTTTTGTGGCTACTTTACACGAATGTGTGATTATTAACATTTTATTATTACAAAGTTACAATTAAGTAATATTATAAGTATAAGGTAGAAAGAAAACTACCTTTACCACCAAGTGAGTAAGATATAAACAACAAGCAAGAATACATCCATTCACAAGGAAAAGGAAAAGAATTTGAATGAGATTTACGTACATGCAAAATAAATTTGTCAATAGATTATTGAATCAAGGATTAACATAAATTGATCTCTATTACATTACAATTCCACCTTTTCATTTACAAAAACTAAATATATATAATATTGCGAAGAAATTATGACTCTTCATTTCATGACCTTTCATCTACAAGATCCTAGAAATTATTCAATTTCCATATGCATTATTATCCTACATGTAACTATAACTTATACAAAATACATTATATCGTACACTAGTCACCTACATATATTACAAAATTATATGTGTAACTTATGCTTCGCAACTCCCTACTATTAAATAACAACATCTCTCATAACACAACATTATTAATTAGAAAAACCCAACAAACACCAAATTCAAACCCTCAAAACAAAACCCTTGATAACACCATGAAGCCAAACAAGTGAAAACAACACAAAGAAACCCTCAAACCCTAGCAAAGAGGAAATTGGAAATGTAGACTAGTCGAGAAATAGGCCCATATTCACATGGAAAAGAATCCTAAAGAGCACAAAGTCATGAACATAATCATAAAAGTTGCACAATTGATCCGATGGAGTCATTTCCAACTTTCCAATCCAATCCCTATCCAAAACTCACGTAACCTCACATTGTGCATATGTATGAATGACAAGGATTTGACGTCACTACTGTATCCACCAATGGATATCCCAATTTGTAGATAACACCTAACTACCTAAGGATTCAACACGTGTATATGCATATTCCCCACGTACTTCCCACCATTTTTTTTCTCTCGTAATAGTAAGAATGTTTTTTACTAAAATAAATTTAATGCGATTGTCTTAAATTAAAAATTAATATAAATATATATCTATATCCTTTAAATAAATTTAATGCGAGTGTTAAAAGGAAAGAATGTATGGCCTCATAGGAAAGTTACCTTGCTTTTTAGTTCATAAGGTAAGCATGGCGTGGATAAGATTGCATTATACTCCGTCTTTTTATAGGATTTGAATTCACAATTTTTTTTAAAATAAATTTATCTTGAAGTTAGGGTTCAAGTTTATTTAAAGTTGGGTGCTTGGGAGTTTTTTTGTTTTGGTATTTGTTTTGTTTTGTTTTTTATTTATTTATTTAGTTTTAATTTAAGGGTTTTAATTAGAGCCCACAATTCAATAAGAGGAGATTTTATAAAAATATGAATTTTAAATTGGAATTGGGATATAAAAAGGGCGAGTTCATAGCATTACAAATTTAATAGGGAAACATTAAAGTATGAGAATAAGAAAAAAACAAATAAAAAATTAAAAGAAAGTATCAGAGTAAAAAGTCGGCAATAAAGTTACAACTTTAATCAACTAGTATGCAAAACACCCACAAATCTTATGATCACCTCTCAACTAGCACCCAACAACATCGATCACAAAGTGAAACAGAAATATCGAGAAGCAAAGACAAAGGAAGTCACCCATAGGCAAGGATCAACCTTCTCCTAAAAGGGAAGTCTTTCAACCTCATATAGGACCCATTTCAAAAAAGATCTTCACCTCCCTGACACAGTGTTTCAACCTCGGATATATGACCTTTTTGCTTAGAAGAAGTGCCTAAGTTAGCCTTAGGAAGCTCGATTGAGGTTCGAATAATGAAAAAGGGCCTTAGAGAAGTAGAACGGTCCTTTGGAGCACTAACATCCAAGGTCCCTCAGAAGGAGTCTCACAAAACAACTGAAGGGGTTAATTCCTCTCCCAGCGAAATAAGGCACTCCTCCGCTACCTCCTCAAGAGGAGCTTTCGTAAGAACATCAAAGACATGAGGGGAAAGGTCAGCGTGTTGAGCATAGATACCCCATGGTCGCACCAAACAAAGTCATCGTTGGGAGAGTTATCTTTCTTTTTTAAAATTCTCTGACTACCAAAAGAAACAATAGAAGAACATGAGGTGGCAAATTGCCCAAATAAGTTACAATAAAAACACCTAAAAGGGAGGCCTTCAAGGGGCCTCAAGAAAATTCCACCTTAACAAAATGAGAAAATAATTTGAATAAATCTAAGACTACGCAAACCCTTGTTGTTATGTTACCCCTGAAACTCTCATCCAGCGTCACAAATAATCCCACCAAGTTAGTCCGTTGTTTTACAACCGAGAATAGTCTTGGCTAGAGCACTTGAGCTAGCCGTTGCCATTAATAATTAACAAGTTAATCTTGACTTTTATTTAGTTTCTTTTTCATTCTCAAGATTAAGTTCATCAAAATGATATCCTTTATTTTTATATAATCAATTTTCCCTTTAAAGCCAATCACATATCGAATGGAACGGGTTTCGGCTCGAAGTTTACTTAGAACGCCTTCGGGTGCAAGGTTATTAATTATAATTTATTTAAAAAACTTAAAAGACTCGTAACTTCGTAACTAAGAGCTATTTGTTAGGGTTCTCTTTATAAGAGGCAAAAATTTAAATCGAGTTTCATTTTTATAAAATCAAATAGTGTTTTTCTTTTACTTGAGAAACTTTAAATTTTTCAAAATATAATACAAATAAATTTTAAATAAATTATTTATAAAATTTTAAAATTAATGATTTCAAATTATAATATATTTTATAAAAAAAATTAAACGAAACTTTTTTTTTACACTAATTAAAGTTGAAAATTTTTATAGCTCAATGATGTAGCTTAGCAGTGAGTGCGCTGAGTGTTAGAAGTGGGAGGTCTCAGGTTCTATTTTTGGGGATGTCCACTCTTTAACGTCGTTCTCACACTAAGCTACGATGGACTATTCGTGAAAAGTATCCAAATGCAATGGACAACTGGTTCGATGTTCAATACGATGGGGGTCGGCACATGGCTTTAAAATTATGTTCAATGCGATGAGGCAAGTCCACAACCCATGGCTATGGATATTATTCACCGTTGGTTTGATGACATTTTGTTTATAAAAATGTCTTAATTCAACATTTTTAAGCCTAGTGGTGATAGCCTAGTAGTGAGTGAACTGAGTGTTAGGAGTGGGAGGTCTTAGGGTCCATTCCCTGGGATGTTGACTCTCTAGCATCGTTCCCACACTGAGCTACGATGGGATATTCGTGAAAAGTATCCAAAATGCAATGGACAACCGGCTCAGTGTTCAATGAGATGGGAGTCGACACATGGCTTGAACCATGTGTTCAATGCAATGAGGCAAGTCTACAACCCATGGCTAGGGATACTATTCACTATTGGTTTGATGACATTCCACTTATAAAAATGTCTTAACCCAATATTTTTTAGCTCGACGATGATAGCCTAGCAGTGAGTGAGCTGAGTCTTAGGAGTGGGAGGTCTGAAGGTTCATTCCCTAGCATACCCACTCTTTATCATCATTCCCACACTAAGTTACGATGGGCTATTTCATGAAAAATATCCACGTACAGTGGACTACCAACTCGGTATTCAATGCGATAGGGATTGGCATGTGGCTTGAAACCTATGTTCAATACAATGAGGCATGTCCACAGCCCATGGCTAAAGATACTATTCACCATTGGTTTAATGGCATTCTAGTTATAAAAATGTCTTAGCCCAACATTTTTTTTAGAGTTAATGAAGGAGACTAATTGTTATGAGCCAAAACCCTAAGCGTTATGAGTCAAATGTCTCCACAATGGATCACTATGAGCTGAAGGTCTTGAAGGCAGTGATTGCACCCACCAAGATGATGTCTACATCCACCAAGGTGATGGCTTCAGTGGTGACATCTACAAAAATAAGGGTTCAGAGCCCTACAAATCTGCTTAATGAGAGCCCTAAGGCTGTGCTCGATCTGGTAAGGTCAGTGAATGGGGTAGATGCTAAAGGAATGTAGTCATCTATTCAAAGGGTTAATACAAACTCTAATAGTATTGGTCAATTGTTGTTGTCGAAGATGGGGGATAAAGTTCATCCTACTTTCACAGAAGTTGTCATAAAGCAAGCTAAATCATTCATGCATGTAAAAACCCTTCCTTCGACAGTGTTTGAAGGTAAATGTAATGTCTCTTTTTCATATAATTTTAATAATTATTAAAATCACCCAAATAGTGATTTTAATCATTTGAAAATATAAGGCAATTTAATTAATTATTAAAATAGAACTATCTTGGATAATTATTCGAATTGCTAGAAAAGTGGTTTTAACCATTTAAAAAATTAAGGTAATTTTAATAATTATTCTAAGGGGTGCAAAAGTGATTTTTATCACTTCAATTATTAAAGCAATTTAATTAATTATTAAAGCAAGGACCTAATATAAAATAATTATTTAATTTACTAAAAAGTAAATTTAATTACTAATTTATTAAGGAAAGTTATTTAATTAATTCAAAAATGCCTAAAATGAAATTAAAAAGAATGTCGGCTTGGGAGCTAAAGCAAAGAAAGGAAAAAATATTCTAAAAAAGGGTAGGTGACGCTTATAAGGTATTTTACCTCCCTAAGGTGGTTCGCCCCCCTTTGGAAGGTACAAATACAAGGTAAAGATCACAATTGAAGACATGTTGAAAATTGATATTGTTTCTTCATATTTATAAAAGATATTGAGAAGTATGCCCAATAAGTGTTTGCAGATCTAGAGTTGATTATTCTATAAAAGGTGTTTTTTGATGCCACTTATTGTTAAGGTGGATTTGTTACTTGCCTTATAGTGGGGTGATTTACTTTATGTGCCTGTTGAGAGGGTTTGGTGGACAATTTGATATCCAACTCGAGCATAATAAATTTGATTATTATTTGCATTAATCTTTCCAAGGGTGGTGACTTGTTTGAGATTGAAGGTTTGATGTTTGAAGAGATAAATTCTAAAAACTAAGGTTTTCAAAAATTTAAAGTGATTTTTTATGACCTTTTCATAGAAAGAAAATTTTGAAATTATTTTTATTTGATAGTCATTATATTTATGATTAGTTTGAGTTCTTATTTGCATCATAATTCCAAATATTGAAGAAGTTATGAATTTTTGAAGTTGCAATTGTTTGTAGCAAATAATATTTGTTGAGGGCAAATTTGTAGGGGTTTCGGAGACCTTTTTGAAGGTCGAATAGTATCATAATTATTGGTGGATTTTGCATATATTTTCTAAGGTTTTGACATCATTTGGGGGTGAATTCAAGGCATAAATATTGATTTAATTATTACAGTAATTTATAAACATTAGTGATAGGATTGGACTAGGGTTTGATCACTTTGGAACCCTAACCATTGATGATTCATTAATGATATGACTGTTGTGATTTTTGTATGATTTTGTCTACAATTTGTGAACGCTTGAGCAGGGATTATAGAGGGAAAGAATGACATTAATTCAGCCATTGTGGCGCTAAGGTTTAGAGGGTTGAAACATTCATTTCGAGCTCTTTTTTCTTTGCGACAAGAGCCATTAGTGGCCAAAATCATAAGGTGTTTATTTGTCATTTATTTCAAGTTGAGTTGGAGTTAATTTCTAGTTTGGAGGTACAATTATAACAACTAAGGTTTGCTAATTTTACTAAATTATAAATTATGGATTTTAGAGGAAACTCTTTTTTGGTTGAATCATCCCATTTGGTGACATTATAGTGGTATCAGAACACTGATCTTGTCCACTTGTGAGTTTGGTTATTGGATGCAAGTAGGTAAAGAGATCTTGTGATTATCAGAAAAGGAAAAATCCATGGGTGATCAAAGGTTTACTTCAGAGTAAGTAAAGTTTTTGTAGGATTTGATCAAAGAGAGCCAAAGTGATCTTCAACATACCTTGAATATGTAAATTGCAATCATGTTGAAGACTACACTAGATCCAAGCAAGAGCCATCACCTCAATGGAAAAAGAATTTCAAATAGCAATGAGAGGGTTTCTATCAACCCCCCTCATAAATTCTTCAAGGCTACATTTTTACAGAGAGAACCAGTAGTTGAGATTGAGAAATCAATATGTCATTCACTTAATACACGTAGCCTTAAACTTTGACACACAAGCACTCTTATCATTTCATGATTATTTTGAGATGAAAGATGGATCAAAACCAAGAGTACCAAGCATGCAGACCCATAGACATGCCTGTTGGGCAATGACCCATAGACCAATGAAGCAAAAAAATTAGAATTTGATGGGCAACCCATAGGGGTGCAAGAGGATGATAAAAGAGAAGAGGAAATCAAGGAGCGTGAACTAAAAGAAGTGCAAGGTAAGGATTTTTTATTAATAAGAGATATCTAGTTATCTTCTAATGATTGTATACATAAGAGTTAAGTCACCAAAGATTATACAATTAAGGAAATAGTTTACAAATTTAGGCATGAGAATTCCTTGGTTCAAGTTCACAATTATTGGCACCAAGAGGTTTGGGATCTTGATAATTTTCTTAGTTATACAAAGTTTCTAAATTATAATTTAAATTATTTATGACTAATTCCATGGGAATAAAGAAAGAATCATAATTGTTCGGGGTATGGAGGAATATAGGCATGCACAAGTTAACATTGGAACTAGAGTTTAAAATGGGAGATAATGAGGATATTTTGCTTGGTTTGAGTGACACAAAGGCTCCTTCATCTTCATCAATCAACATGATAGAAGATTATTTTATGAGTATGAGGAAGAAGGATGAAAGGGACAATGATAGGCATGTTATGAGAAAACATGGACAACCATATGCTTGCAAAAGAGGGGACGCTACAACACAATTGGTAAGTTTACTTGGTTCTAATTTTTATCATGCATATGTTGGAAGAGATAGATTAAAGTATGAATTTTATGGCTCAATTTTTTTTGAGACATCTAGTCAATTCCAGCCCCCACATACAAGCATAATATTGCCCTCTCATAATATGTTCCAGTTCATAAAGAGGAGAGTTCATGTATTGACAAATTTTGAAATCAATTGCTCTTAAAATTTTGAATTAACATGGCAGGTACAACAACATATAAAAAGGGATAAAATTCAGTATTGGTGGGGTTTATTTTGTGATGCATACATGTGTGAGGAAGCTAGAAATGGACAACCAAGGGAAGGATATACATCTTACATAAGGGGATCCCTACCAATGGGTTTAGATGATTATGATACATACTTGTGAGGTATGTTTTCCAATCTGGTTATGTTTGTTTTCTCTCTACAAATGGAAGAACTACATTTTCAAAATGAAGAAGGATTGATATGGTATAAAGAAGGTCCTAACACAACTTGGAATGAACAATATGGGAACACGAAGAACTACATTTTCAAAATGAAGAAGGATTGATATGGTATAAAGAAGGTCCTAACACACTTTGGAATGAACAATATGGGAACACGAAGAACTACATTTTCAAAATGATTAAGGATTGATATGGTATAAAGAAGGTCCTAGCACACCTTGAAATGAACAATATGAGAGCATACTTCCTCTAATGCTTTTCCATTAGATGAATTTAATTATGGGCAACCTTGCTAAGTATATTAATTTGGTTCAGTTTTGTAGTCCTAAGCTTCTTCATACAGGGCATAAGTCCATGATGGTTTGTTGGGGAAGCATGGAATTACATATCCCATTAAGGATCAGCTTGGTAATGAGCAAATTAAAAATTCTAAGTAAAGGCATGGTTGTGTATTACTATGACAACCAACATATTTGTATGCACAATCTACGGGGAGAGGTTTCAACTCATAAGGGGACCTTGTGGATAAGTTTGAAGCATGATAAGAGGTATGATAGCTACTCATTTGAGTTTCATGACACATTGAGTTCTTTTGAGCAATATATTAGGTACATGTATGGTAAGGTAAGAAGTTTTGATGGCGTCCCACATATCATGGGAAGAGGAGAGAATGTAAGTATTAATTCTAAATCTTGTCATCATGAAAAATCAAAATTAGGCATGTACTTACAACAGTATCATGAAGAAAGAAAGATTGATTTTTGGTGTACATTCCATCTTTTGCAAGGTTTTGGAAACATGCATGTTTGGGTTCCATTCACAAGTAATAGAAATGGCACATGCACAAAGAGGATACAAATATCATTAATAAGCATTTGGGGTCTCTTGATGAGCTTAAGGAGTGTTACATGCATGTATGGGAATATTGATAAGAGGCAACCTTTGGAAGGGCACATGGCATACACAAGGAGGCCCATATATGTTGAGTTGTGTTAGCTTGAGGCCTCACATTATGGTAAGTTTACAAGATGGTACATGGCTGATTAATTTTTGCATGATTTGAGAGTTATAGCATGGCATTTGGGGGGTCATTACCCTCAGGGTAGCAAGGTAATAAAATTCTATTATATTTTATATTTCAACTTTTAGCCACATATCACTTCCTTGGAGGGTATAAGGGAAAAGAGCTTCCTCATCCACCACTTGGTATTGAAAGGAGTGTTTGACTGAGAACATGTAGAGCCTTTGGAAGGCTATGAGAACACATTAGCACTTGGGGTTAGCTCCCAAAGTATAGGTACAACAAGTTCATGGCTCTGTTGAGGCTTACTACTTTTTAGGAAGTAAGGACATATTTTGGTTGCATTGTGAGACGTGTTAGCAAGGTGGAATGACATTCATTATCGATTTGAGGAATGTCACGCTATGCTTCTTGGTCAAAGTTATTCCACTTAATAGGTACAAGGGCGAGACTTTTTGAACACTATAGTAGGGTTTACCATTTGGACATGGTAATTGGGTATATGAGTCTGCATTTGCTTGAGGACAAGCAAATTTGGGAAGGGAGGATTGTAATTTTCCATTTTCATATATTTTTAATAATTAATAAAATTACCTTAACAGTGGTTTTAATCATTTAAAATTATAAGATAATTTAATTAATTATTAAAATAGAACTATCTTGGATAATTATTCGAATTATCGAAAAAGTGGTTTTAACCATTTGAAAAATTAAAGTAATTTTAATTATTATTCTAAGAGGTTTTATAATTAATAAATTACTTGAAAAGAGATTTTTATAACTTCAATTATTAGAGTAATTTAACTAATTATTAAAGCAAGGACCTAATATAAAATAATTATTTAATTTGTCAAAAAGTAATTTTAATTATTAATTTATTAAGGCAAATTATTTAATTAATTCAAAAAAGCCTAAAGTGAAATTAAAAAGAATGTAAGGCTTAAAGTGAAATTAAAAAGAATGTTGGTTTGAGAGCTAAAACAAAGAAAAGAAAATATATTCTAAAAAAGGGCAAGTAAGGCTTATGAGGTATTTTACCTCCCTAAGGAGGTTCGCCTCCCTTTGAAAGATACAAATACAAGGTGAAGATCATAATTGAAGACATGCTAAAAATTGGTATTGTTTCTTCATACTTAAAAAAGATATTGGGATGTATACTCAATAAATATTTGCAGATTTGGTGCTGATTATTCTACAAAAGGTGTCTTTTGATGCCACTTATTGCTAAGGTGGATTTGTTACTTGCCCTATAGTGGGGCGATTTGCTTTGTGTGCTTGTTGAGAGGGTTTGGTGGACAATTTGATGTCCAACTTGAGCATAATAAATTTAATTATTATTTGCTTTAATTTTTCTAAGGGTGGCAACTTGTTTGGGATTAATGTTTTGATATTTGAAGAGGTAAATTCTGAAAACTAGGGTTTTCAAAAATTTATAGCGAGTTTTGGTGACCTTCTCATGGAAGAAAAATTATAAAATTATTTTTATTTGATAGTCATTAATTTTATGATCAGTTTGAGCTCTTATTTGCATCATAATTCCAAATATTGAGGGAGTTATGAATTTTTTAAGTTTCAACTGTTCGTAGGAAATAATATTTGTTGAGGGCAGATTTGCAAGGGTTTCAGTGACCTTTTTGAAGGTCAAATAATATCATAATTATTGGTGGATTTTTGGCATATATTTTCCAGGGTTTTGATGTCATTTGGAGTTGAATTCAAGACATAAATTCTAATTTAATTATTGTAGTAATTTCTAAATATTGGCGATTGGATTGGACTAGAGTTTGATCACTTTGGAGCCCTAACCGTTGATGTTTCATGAATGATATGACTACTGTGATTTTTGTATGATTTTGTCTGCAATTTGTGAAAGCTTGAGTAGGGATTAGAGGGGGAAAGAAGGACATCAAATTCAACTAGTGTGGCGTTAAGGTTTGGAGGGTTGAAACATTCATTTTGAGCTCTTTCTTCTTTGCAGTAAGAGCCATTTGTGGCCAAAATCACAAGGTATTTATTTTTTATTTATTTCAAGGTGAATTGGAGTTAATTCTCAATTTGGAGGTGCAATTACAATAGCTAAGGTTTGCTGATTTTACTAAATTCAAAATTCAG
Organism: Torreya grandis; assembly: GCA_037957365.1. NCBI lineage: Eukaryota > Viridiplantae > Streptophyta > Pinopsida > Cupressales > Taxaceae > Torreya > Torreya grandis. The sequence continues at coordinate 1,223,516 of JARHVA010001319.1, forward strand.
AAATTGTGGATTTTAGGAGAAACCCCTTTTTGGTTGAATCATCCCATTTGGGGACATTAAAGTAAACCATTAAAAGAACTTCTTGACATAGAAAATGATTTCTCTCACAAAAATCTAATATGTCGGTTCACTAGTTTATGGCCCTTTTTGTTGGATCCATACCAATGGATAATGGAAACATGGGAGTTGAAAGGTAAAAATATCATTTTCCCTATGCTAGAGGATTTTTTGTTGTTTTTTAATCTATTTTGGAAGAAATAAACTCTATTTTTCAAAATTATTGGAGCTGGGATAAGAGCTTTCTTGTTATGAAGCCATAACGTCCATATTTTAATCCGTTCACTAAGGCTTTTGATGTCAAACCAATCTAGGTAAGGTTGCCCCATCTGCCATTTCAGTTTTAGTTTGATGAAGGTTTTAAAGTTATCGAAGATGCTTTGGGCAAATGCTTAATGATTGATGAAAATACTAAGCGGATGCACCATTCCACATTTGCCTGAATACTAGTCAATTTGAATCTTTTTGTAGATTTGCTAGACTTCATTGAGCTAAAGATTCATGACAAAATCTAGAAATAACCCCTCGATTATGAGGGCTTGCCTTTCTGATGTCATAAATGCTTCAATACAGGTCATTTATCTACCACTTGTGGTTTGGTAAAAAGGAATAAGGGAGCATCATGGTGGAAGGATAATTTAGATGATTGTGATAGTGGCGGAAGTGAATCTGAGAATGAAATGGACTTGGATAAGGAATCTGAGAGTTAAAAGGAAAGTGATATCCCAGAAATAGTACTGAAAATGTTTATGAAAAGTTTAGCCCCATGTGAGGAATATGTGGTAAAGGAACCCTTAATGACTAACAACTGTGAATCTAAAGAGAGGTAGGAGATTCAGACTTCATTAGTTGAAGGTGAAGGTTTGCTAGCTAAGATTCCCTTGCTGAATAAAACATCAGGTGAGGCTCTTGAATGTCCATTCCTATTTTACCTGATTTAGGTAAAGGAGGAGAATGGATGAAGGTGAGTTCCAAAAATAATGGAATAGATAAGGACAAAGGATCTTTGAATATGACCCTATGATTGCGAAAGGAGCATGGAGATGAAGGGTCTTTATTGTTTTTAGGCTTAGTTCGAGACTATTTTTGGTCTTTCAGTTTCTACAAACTTTGTTATCTTGGTATTTTCATTTAATAAATATGGGTAAGGAACCCTCCAACCCTTATCAAGCAAAAAATATGAGAAATTTTATTAATAATATATATACTTGTATTATAACATTTTTACTTGTTTAAAATGCAATAAAACTTTTAAAATTTAATACATATAATTTTGTATGTTTTATATTATAATTAATATTTTCATAATCAAATAAATTTATATTATAATTAATAATTTAATATTTAAATAAAGTTATAATTAGTATAAATTTTTGAAAAATGTCAAGAGATATCAATATCAATTAGTCTTTATATTAAATTTTTTTACATTCCATAATTATTAATAACTTTATTACCTTTTTAATAAATTTTTAAGTGATAGATGATAAATCGTGTCAATCTAACTACATTAATGTAATAAACTCGAAAAAAATCATTTTAAAAAATAAAATGAGTTTTAAACTCTATTGTATGATCAAGATAATGCGATTTTTAAATTAATTTTTCCAATAAAAAAGAAAAATAATTAAATAATGATCAATTAAACATCAAATTCAAAATTAAAATTAAAATTAAACACATTCAAATACATTAAACCTCCCAACTATCATTATAAAACAATTCTCAAAATAAATATATAAAATTTAATATATAAAAAATAAATATACAAATATTAAAAACAATAATTTAAAATTCAGTAATCCTCATTATATATAAACTAATTACACATGAAAACGTTATATATAAGTTAATTATACATGAAAACTTAAAAAATGTAAAGAAGATTATAACAAGTTTAGATTGGTGGGGAAGATAATCGCATTATGTCTTGCCTAAACGTAACATTATTAATTTTTTATATATATTTGTTTTTATTATATAACCTTTGTTTACAATTCAATATGTTTATTAGTTCCCAGGTAGGTATAGTATTATAGTTTTTGTCAAAAATATATTATTTTGTTTTGAAAATTATGTATGATAAAAAAAAAAAAATTAATTCAATTTTTTAATATTTAAGGAGAAAATAATAAATATTTATTTGTACAATCAGTAGTTTATTTTTGATAGAAAAATATATTTTTTAATAAAAATAAAAATTGTAATAGTCAATTAGATATTTTAAATATACACATTTTTATAAGTGTAATTTTGAGTATTTTTTAATTACATGTGATAAATAATATAAACAAATAATAAATTTATATTTTCGCTCCATACAACATTTGATAGAATGAAGAGTACCCAAAACCTGTAAAATATACAATCATGACAAAGACTTACACAGTGATCACAACCACCTTAAATACAATGACAACTATAACTTTCACCACTAACACCTCTTTATTTTGTTTATCCTCAAACTCAACCAAAATTTTCTCAAACTCATTTTATTCCCCTTCAAATTCCCTCAGTGTTTTCTTTTATCACATTTACCTCCACTGATGCATTATTATTTTGTTCATCCTTGCTGAATAGTTCTTTATCAAGCTCATTTTACTCATCTTCAGATTCCCAAAGTGGTATCTTTACCCTGGTGTCTTCTTTCAAAAATGAAAAGATACGATTATGGGATTATGGATTTCATGACATTTGGACCTACCAAAACCCCACCTCCATTTTTACTTCCCTTCTTTTTATGAGACAACAAGAATGAAATTCACAAAAATGATTAACGAGACAAGATTTGGAAATTGGAATTGCATGCTTACTTAATGCGTAGTGCATGCTTCAAAAATATTCAATCAAAGTCCCTTCTTAAGAAAGTGCAAAACATCATGTTTACCTAATAATCATGTTTCCATTTATGAGATCTTTAAGTAACATTAATCGAATTCAAAAGATGCAAATGAGACAGTGTTTTTCAAGTATCGGTCTTGGGTTTTGATATATTTAACCAAAAATTGAAACTATTATTTTTATTTATAACAAATCTACAATAAACATCATATCAATTTATGGTATGTAATGAGACTTTTCAAATACCATCTCCGGGTTCGCATACTATGAAACTACAAATAAAATCATTGTTTTCAATTAGTTACTATCATGAAATTCATATACAATGAAACCAATAAACAAAATTTTGACTTTCCCTTCTATCAACTTTACAAGAAATATTAGCCAATTCAAAGTATGAAATTGAGATGTGAATATTCAAGAACTACCTTGGACTTTGCTTGCCATGCAATCAAACATGGTAAAACCGTTGTTATCACTTTTATCAAATCTACAAGAAACATTGGTCCAATTTAGGAGATGTGATTGACATGGGTATTTTCAAACACCCATTTAGGGTTTTGTTGTCATGAAACTTATAGATCAAATCACCCTCCCATTAAATAAAAAGCTAAAAACCCACATCATATGAATCTTTGTTTGACTCAAAAACTCTATACATGGCACCAAATGGAAAAAAGGGATTGCATAATTTAGAATCGATAATCTCTTTGAAACTATGAAAATTGAATAATTAAGTGTCTATAGTGTTAGGTTGTGGAGCTAAAAGCTTCACTGATGCAAACAGGGAAGGAGGTTGTCGGAGGAGGTTGTTGAAGTGTCATAGACACCGGCGTCGATCATGCCAACCGATGTCGACAGAATTAGACAGGGAGAGAAACCGACGTCGATCAGGGATCGGTCGGTGTCAGTCACCTCCAGGCAGACAGGGACCGACGTCGGTCGCCTGTGCGGTTCAAACTACCAGTTTCACGAACAGTTAGTTAATGAACTGAGTGTTTGCATGTTGAGAGCCAATTTTAGACTAGAAGCTGCGGATCTAATTATTGTAATTAGGTGTCTAATTATTGTTTGCATGAGATCTATTTAAGAGACTCATGGGTTGTATTGTAAAAAAGTGCTAGTTTGAGTTGAGCAAAGTTAGCTCCTTCTGTGTGTGAAGTGAGCAAGGGTGTTCCTCCTAGTTCCACAGCAGTGCCAAGTGTGGGTGCTGGTTTTGGAGAATCAGAAGGGTTCTTTAGGTGTGTAGGATCTTGGTCAGCAGGTGTGCATGGCTACGTTAAGAGATCTGCATGGTAAGTAAGATCATTGATCTGCAGGTGTATGTGTGTGCATGATCCAGGTTTGCAAGTGTGCAAAATCAGATTGATTTGCAGGTGTGCAAGATCAGGGAGGACAGCAACACAACAGAGAGCAGGATCAGGTAGGATCTACTTGGAGTACAGTGTGTACTCAGAAAGAGAGCAAAGAGGAAGGCAAGGTAGTCCCTTCCATAAGTAAGGTCTGTTGAGTTGCAAGTTGTTGCAAGTTCAGGGGAGATCTACTTGGAGTGCGTGGAGCACTGGTGTACTAGCAGTAGTGGATACTAACTGGTTGGAGGTGAACACCAACTCTGTGTTTGAGTTGTGTGTTGGGACCGTAAAAGAGAGAGCTTTGAGGAAAGATTTAATGTTTATGCCCTAGAGGTGTGGGAGCCCTAGAGGTGTGTAAGGCAGAAGAACTGTGGCAATCTTATTTGTTGTATTTCCTTCTGAGAGAGTATTAATACAATTGTGTATTGTCTCTCATATTTTGTGTTGTTTCTGAATTCTAGTTACTTGTGTATTCTGGTTTGATTCTGCATGTTAAGTTGCTTGGTAATCAATTGTGTGCTTTTGTATTTCCCAACAAAGTGGTATCAGAGCCTGGTTGTAGGTTCAAGAGTCTGATACCAACAAGTGGTATCAGAGCTAAGGTTGCAGGGAGCAGGTTTTGTGTTTGGTTACAGGTCACTCTCAAGGGTTTCTGATTGAGTGGGAGCATCGCAACTGCAGAAGAAAGTAAGTTAAGAATGGAGGAATTGAAAAGCATGAATGGTCAATTATGGTCCTATGGAAAGAAAGAGCAGAGAAAAGAATATTGTTGGTTAGTAGCAGATCAGCAAGAAGGAACTGAAGAAGTAGATGTTGCAGGTGTTGTTGCACAGGATGCTCTGGTATGTTTCTCGGATAAAGTAGAATCTTGGTTTATAGATTCTGTTGTCTCTTTCCATGCAGCCCCAAAAAGAGGTGCTGGTGAGCCTTGCCAAAGAATTGGCAAAGGGGAAGTGAATATGAAATTGCAGGGGGCCAACACATGGGTGTTGAAGGAGGTCATGCAGGTCCCAGTGTTGAAGATATGGCTAATTTTTTCAAAAAAGTTGGGTGATGAGAGATGCACAAAAACTCTCACAGCGGATGCACTTGAATTAGCTGGTGGTAAGAAAGCAGGTACACTTTATCTACTTGCTTATATTACTGATTTTTCTTCTGTTGCAGAGACGTGGCTTTGTAGGCTTGGTCACATGAGCAAGAAAGAGATGCATGTTTTAAACAGGAAGTCAGATGTCTTTAACATACTTAAGAACTGGAAAGCCTTGGTGTTTATGGAGGAGATGGCAGACAGAGATCAGTGGAAAACGCTGAGTAACTCTGAGCAGAGCAATTTGGACAGGGATTTGATTTAAAAAAAGCTTGCAGGTAAAAAGTCATCACTCACAGGTGAACACAGTTACCAGCGTCGGTCAAGGGGAACCAGCGTCGAACAGATAGGCACCGATGTCGGTCATGTGCAGACCAGAGCCGGTGGTGTCGGGCAAGGTAAGACCGACATCGGTCACGAGGATCGACGTCGGTGGGGTCAGTAGTCAGGATAGGTGCATGGTAATCGACGTCGGTCGGATGCAGACTATGTGGTGACCGACGTCGGTCACTGTAACGGATTTTGGGTAGACAACAAGCTGTTAAGGAGTCTCAAACGCCCATATGGAGGACTGAAGTGGTAAGTAAGCCTCAAATTTGTTGTTCCTCTTCTTTATACTTGTTGCTCACTGCAGAGCAGGAAGGATCCAGAAAACAATGGGAGCATGGCAGGAATATGATGCAGAACCAAGCGGGAGATTTGGTAGGGTTGCCAGCCGAAAGAAAGCACTGAGAGACGAATGGATATCTTAGTTAAAGAATAGAGAAAATGGACACGTGAGACAGAAGGCTAGGACATATGGTCTTGAGGAAGCTACAGGACAGTGGTACAGGGCTGACAGGTGGTACCAGGTGGATGACAAAGCAAGGCTTTAGTCAATGTCAGTATAACCATTATATTTGTCTTACCAGGTGGATGATGGTCGCAACATTATCCTGTTATTGTATGTGGAGGATGAGCTTGGTGCAGGTTCAGACATACAGGGTTTTGTTGAGCTAAGGGTAAGGTTAGTTTAGTGGCATGTCATGAGAAATTTGGAGCAACAAAATTCTTTGGCATGAGAGACATGGAAGATCACAGGTTGATTTTGTCTCTAGTGGGAGCTGATATGAATCAGGTGTTGGCGAGGTTCAATATGCAGGATGCAAAACTGGATCACACCAAGGGCTGGATAGTTTAGTGTCTGAAATCACATGAGGTCTGGTATAGACTTGAGTTTTTCCAAGCAGTGGGAGTTGTCAGAGAGTTAGGAGCCAATTCGGGGAAGTAGGTTCTCAGGTATTTGAGAGGGACTAGCAGCAGGGATTCATGTTATGCAGGGTCAAGACTTCACTACATGGGTTTGTAGGTTAGGATGTGGCAGGTTACTCGGATGACAGGAGGTTCACCACAGGGTTTATGGTGGTTGGTCTTCAAAGTTGATCTTGAAGAGGGATACAAGCTAGGAAACAGATTAGATGGGGTATAGGTACAGGTACAGTGCAGCTATTTATCTCCAAGTGAGAGATTGTTAGGTTGTGGAGCTAAAAGCTTCACTAATGTAAACATGGAAGGAGGTTGTTGGAGGAGATTGCTGAAGTGTCACAGACATTGGCGTCGGTCAGGCCAACCGATGTCGACAGAATTAGACAGAAAGAAAAACTGACGTCAATCAGGGATCGGCCAGCGTCGGTCACCTCTAGGCAGACAGGGATCGACGTCGGTCGCCTGTGTGGTTCGAACTACCAGTTTCACGAATAGTTAGTTAACAAACCGAGTGTTTGCATGTTGAGAGCCAATTTTAGACTAGAAGCTACAGATCTAATTATTGTAATTAGGTGTCTAATTATTGTTTGCATGAGATCTATTTAAGAGACTCATGGGCTGTATTATAAAAGGGTGCTAGTTTGAGTTGAGCAAAGTTAGCTCCTTCTGTGTGTGAAGTGAGCAAGGGTGTTCCTCCTAGTTCCACAGCAGTGCCAAGTGTGGGTGCTGGTTTTAGAGAATCAAAAGGGTTCTTCAGGTGTGTAAGATCTTGGTCAGCAGGTGTGCATGGCTACGTTAGGAGATCTGCATGGTAAGTAAGATCATTGATCTGCAGGTGTGTGTGTGTGCATGATCCAGGTTTACAGGTGTGTAGAATCAGATTGATTTGCAGGTGTGCAAGATCAGGGAGGACAGCAACACAACAGGAAGTGGGATCAGGCAGGATCTACTTGGAGTACAATGTGTACTCAGAAAGAGAGCAAAGAGGAAGGCAAGGTAGTCCCTTCCATAAGTAAGGTCTGTTGAGTTGCAAGTTGTTGCAAGTTCAGGGGAGATCTACTTGGAGTGCGTGGAGCACTGGTGTACTGGTAGTAGTGGATACTGACTGGTTGAAGGTGAACACCAACTCTGTGTTTGAGTTGTGTGTTGGGACCGTAAGAGAGAGAACTTTGAGGGAAGATTTACTGTTTATGCCCTAGAGGTGTGGGAGCCCTAGAGGTGTGTAAGGAAGAAGAACTGTGGCAATCTTCTTTGTTGTATTTCCTTCTGGAAGAGTATTAATACAATTGTGTATTGTCTCTCATATTCTGTGTTGTTTCTGAATTCTAGTTACTTGTGTATTCTGGTTTAATTCTGCATTTTAAGTTGCTTGGTAATCAATTGTGTGCTTCCGTATTTCCCAACATATGGAGCCTTGTAAAATTGCATAATCCATAAACCACTTAGCCACTTCTACAAGCAAACACAAGGACTCTACAAACTGAACTCATACAAAACTGACAAGAACAACCACTAAAACACCTTGCCACCTCGTGTTTATGATGTACATATATGTAGTAGTATAATTAGAGTATTCCATAACTTCAAAATTAGATTTCATGCAATGCCCACATGACAAAATAACTATGAACAAATGCATTACATGTATAAAATCATGAATTACATGCCAACATAGTGGTTTAGGAAGCTGAGGGAATGTATATTCAGGATGCTCATACTATATCAATACATTACTTCAAGAATAGGTTTCAAGCAATACATTCCAACATGACAAGAAATTATGATAATGAATCAAAGTAGAAATTATGAACAAATGCATTGCAAGCATACAACCATGAATCAAAGTGGTCTAGTAAGGTAACTAGATGACTGACATCATTTTTATATTGAACATCCCTACCGTCATCAATTATTTGTATACAACCCTTCCCCATGCTTTGATTGAATAATTCAAATGTAAAAATTGTTGTTAATAAACCATCCAAGGCAAAAGTTTTTAGTGCTTTTCGTAGATTCATAAAAAATACTTATACATGTGATGTGGATGTATCTAAAAGAAGCCACACATCCCTTTGGTAGACACAATAGTCCATCACCTCCATTTTTGCACCTATTGTCCATTATCTTTAGTATTCCCTTGCAATGTCTTCATCTACTCAATGAATTGTATATAAAATGTGACCTTACATTCCACATTTCACCCCAATTTATTTATCTTGTGATATATCAATTCATGTCATTCAACACCAACTTCCTTTTTTTATGGGTCACACTGAATTTTTTTCATGAATTATAATCATTTCTTTCCTTCAATGGAATCATCATTAAGTGCATGCAGTTAAATCAAAGGGAAGTAGTTCCATGTTTCTTCCTTTTATGGACCTTTTATGGTGACTCTTTAGGAGAAATCATTTGTATTAACTTACATTTTCGGTTAAGTTATGGCTATCACTAGCTTCACCTTGTCACAACCTCACATGAATGTAATTTAGCTTCTCAAGCAGTGCTAGAAAAGCCTTTATAATATTTTCCTCCTTTGTTTTCTCCACACAATTACCATTATTGGTCTTCTCTACTTTCTGCTTTGACACTTTAATGACATTCTTGCCATTGTCCACATACAAAACACAGAGTAGATGGCTAAAAAATAAAATTTAAACAACACTTACTGGGAAAAATATGTTACAATCATCAACATATACCAACTAGTTGCCTTGTGTCACATGTTATAAAACACTTTCAACTTATTTATCTTTCTCCCAACTATTAACAGCCTCATGTTATAATATCATTGCCTTTCCTTTTAATAATTCACTCTTAATTAACATCTAAGGGCTTAAATTTTAATGATGTATTGCCTCCCTCAATCATCATTTCATTTCATTTTCTTATATTTTTTTAATATAGTACTATGTGTTATAAAGAACTTTCAACTTAAATACCTTTCTTCTAACTGTTAATGACCTTGTCTTATAATATTAATGCCTTTCCCTTTAATAATGCACTCTCAATTAACATCTAAAGGCCTAAATTGTAATGATGTGTTGCCTCCCTCAACTATTGTTTCATTTCATTTTTTTAATATATTTTTAATGTAATATATAATATATATGTATACAATAATATAATGTGTAATGTATAATATATTTTTATTTTATACTATGTACATATATAATTCAATAAACAATATTATATTATATATAATATATAGTTATATAGTATAATAAATATTTTTATAGCATATATTATAATATGTTATGTATATTTGCCAATAAGATATGGGTGAGTTGGTTAAGTGGTTTGGTTGTTACAAGCTCTATCTAGGTTCAAATCTCAAGAATGGCATATGAGGCCAATTGTGGTTGTTTACATTCTCGGGGTTGGTTGTGACCATTATTGATGCGATTCTCGAGGTTGTTCATGGCCATTGGTGCAATTATTGGGGTTGTTCATGGTTGTTGGTATAATTATTAGGGTTGTTAGTGGTTGATGGTAGTATAGTTGGTATTATCTAGTTACACCCAGTACATGTGGTATTTTGTGTTTAATAAAATGGATCTGGGCCCCGATTGTGTCCTAGACCAGTTTCAAGCTCTAGTAAGGAATCATCACTTAGCAAAAAAATACTATGCATATTTCTTTTTATATATTATTATTACATATAATATTAATTATTAACATATAATATAAATATTGCTAGCATATTATACTATTAGATCGATGATTATGATTCAATAATCATGTTTTGATTATTTATCTTTTATTTTTTTGTAACCTCTATCTACATACAAATAAATTGAGTTAATTATATGTAATTGTAAGGTAGACATGATGGAATATACAATGAAATTTAATGTTTACCACATTTACGGCTCTTGTTATCATCAATTTTAAATATAAAAAAGTAGAAAAAAACTTATTTAAAAGTACACATGAAGCAATCAAACATAGTGCCAAAGTTGACTGACTACATGGCAACCACTATTGAAACCACATAGTGAAAATTAATTTCTTGAACTCAATGGCCCCGGTGTCAATTGGTCAACCATGATTTTTTAAGTATTTGGTAGGTACTTATGTTGTAACACAACCCTTGTTTATATCTTGACATGAATCAGTTAGAATAACTTTGAAATATTTTCTCTTTCAATAAAAATTTGACATACAAAAAGTCATTCCAAAAATTTGAATCTAATTTCACAAACTCCAAAAGCTTGAGAAGTCTGGTATTATCATTAACATTTGTGTCTCTCTTTATTTTGACATAATTTAAATGGCATTATATTTTTATTTTTATTTTTTATTTGGGTTTGAAATGACTTGTTTTAATTATAAGCACATGACATTATATATATATATATAAATATAGACATATAAGTTTGGTATTAGATACTTGAAAATATAAATTTTGATACATCTTTAATGTATATGAATTGTGCATACACATTTGACTTTTATACATACTTTTTTTTTAATTTATTGTCTATCTATTGTCTTGGCCAACAAAAATTGTTACCATACATATTCATGATCTTAGTATGTGCCATAATGCTCCACAATCTCACGTAATATGTTGCCATAATCTATATTTCTATTTTCCCCTCTCTAGATAGTGTTGGCAACAGTCAAATAGTTATGGTTACCACAGATGTCTGCTTCTACCAATAACATTCAGGTTCCCCTAATGGCTAATTTTTAAATTCAAGGGAAATACCAAAGAGTCATCTATAAGTATAAATCAATCCTAAGATCTTATGCTATGGACTAACTTGGTCATTTTTTGGCATACACATTGAGAAATATTTTTGCACACCCTCTAGCCATTATCCAAAAAACATATATATATATATATATATATATATATATATATATATATATATATATCTAAAAAACTATCAAAGGAGAAACCCTAAAGCCAATTTGGAATACAAACACAAGGTCATAGTTGCATTTTGTCAAGTTTCAAAATCCAAAACATTGCATTGCATTCTAGTGGATCACGATTGAGCACACACGCACCTAGTTGGGTAAACTACATTTGGTTTAAACCCTCTTCAAAGTATTGGAACATAGGCAACAATCAAGCAATTAATGAGGAGTGGTTGGGGCTATCCAACCCATCTTTCTAACTCATTTTTCCATGTCAATCTGGTGTTAAAAGTGAATCCTAGGGTTTCGAGGCAAAGAAAAGAAAATCATGATATTCACACATGATCGAGGGCAAGTAAACATTCATAAGTCATGATTTACAAAGGCAAGCACAATGATCTTTGGTAGAAAAAACTAGCACAATCAACTTGGATAGTGCCTACAAATAATGAATAGTACTAGATACCATAAGTGTTTGAGCCTTGCTAGCAACATCTGTGTAGGTTTTGACAGTCAATTTTTTGATTTGACCAATTGCAAAGCCATTATAGAGATATTTAGAGGATTGTGGCAAATGCAATGAGTAATACATATCAGTACACTAACTAAGTGCATTCTCTCCACTCTTTGCATAGTTATTTCTATAAATAGTAAGTGTAATCAATCTCTTCAACATTTTGATTTATATAGTTTATGCCTTATCTTGCACAATTTGAATTTCAATAGATTTATGTTTATTTAGATCACCTAAATCTAAAAATAAACAAAATATTAAGGTGAACCCACTCTTTGTTTGAGCACAACAAACCCTAAGTCTCTTTCCCCTAGGTTTTCATCTTTATTTCTTAGGGTTTCATATTTCTCTTGCATTAGGGTTTGGATAGTAGTTTTAAATATTTGACTTTCCTTTATTTTCACATAATCACCATGGAAAATATAAATAATGTGGATGCTAATAAGGGAAATGATCGCATTAATTTTCAAGATAGATTTGATGATATAGATCAATGACAGCTAATTGAATATCTTAAAATAAATACACACACGATTTATGCTTTATTACATGTAACTAGAGATGAATAGAAAAAACTTGCTAAGGAACCTACATTTGAGGAATAAAATGATGAAATTTTCAATGATACTAATCTACGTTTTAAAGGTACAAATTCTATAATAGATGTTAAAACCACTACTACTCATATACCTACACCTATGGCTACACATGTAATGCCCATCCATGGTATGGGTGAAACACAACTTAATTCTTATGTTTCAATATTCTCACACAAAGTAATTTTGTGTATTCTAGGCTTGTTACTCATGTGACATCATCTATTGCTACTCATTCTTCTATACCGACTGCTCAAATCCTTGTGCAAACTATTCTCAATCTTTGAGCTAAGGTTTCCCAATTGAAACAAGGTTCTTATAGATCATGCCATTCAACTAATTATCAAGCATTATTACAAAAGCCTTTGGTGTCAATTTTTTTTGCATATCATTCACCTACACTATTTGTTGCACCTAATCTTACACCTTATTATAGTAAAGGTGATCCATAACAACATCTTAGAATTTTTCATGCATCATTTTGGACTATGTATCTAATGATAAAATATTGACTAAGTTGTTTCTAATGAGTCTTAAAGACTATGATTTATGATGATCTTATGACCTCCCTTTCCAATTGGTGTGTGCTTTCAATCCTTTAGCTAATCATTTTTTAGTTCACTTTTATAGCAATATCAATGAGAAAGTGTCGTATGCTCCAATTCCAAAACTCAAACACGAACCTATTGAGCCCATTAGTGACTATGTGCTTCATTATAAAATTACAAATCCTAGACCCAACTGATAATAAATTGTAAGACATATTCAATCAAAGGTTACTTACTCTTATACATGAGTTTATTATGTTTACAATATCAATCTTTTGATGACATGTGTTGTACAGTTAAAGATCACGAAGTTCATGTCAGCCATTTTTTGCCCACATATAAAGCTCTTGCATGGTTTGATGAAGCAGTGGATCAAAGGCATAGAAATGGATCCAACATTTGCAAATAGAGAGGATCAAAGCAAGGTTTTCTAAGGATCCAGTAGCAGTGTTCAAGGATAAGCCTGCAAGCCAAAAGCTAAGTGTAAAATATTTTATTCAACTAAGTCTTTACTTGTTCATTCTTTCAGAATTTGTGGGGACTAAGTGTTTCTTTTCTTTTGGGATCCTTTTTGGCTAAGTGTTGAATTCTTTCGAAAAAGTTGTTTGAGATAAGGTTTTTGAAGGGAGAATTCTTTCAGACAAAATGTTTGAAGCAAAAGGCAAGGACCTTTTCTTTTAAGAAATTTTTTTGGGACAAATTTCTCGAAGGGTAACTCTTTAATAAAATGGTTCTTTTCAAAATTCTCGAAGGAATTCTACAACAAAGTGCCCCAAACAATTTCCTCGAAAGGTTCTTTTCTTGAGAAATGGTCCAATACAAAACTATGAAGGAATTGGTTTTTTGGGAAATTTTTTTGAAGGGTTGGTCTTTTCAAAATTCTCGAAGGGTATTTTCTTGAGAAAATGGCCCAATTCAAGGTTTTCGAAGGTTACTTTCCTTTCGGGAAGTGTACCTAAGTTGAGTTTTTGAAGGATCATTTCAAAGAGGCGAGGGGCCATTCTAAGAATGCAATTCCTTCAGACTTTTGTTTGAAATGAAAATCCTGAGAGAATTGCTCAAAGGCAAAGACAAAGTAAGCAATTTCCTTTAGAGAAAGTGCTCCCATAAAAAAGCCGAAGGCATTTTCAAAGTTCCAACGGTCCATTTTAAAAAATCTGAAGGATTCTTTCCCTTTGGAAAAAGGGCAATTTCAAGTTTTCAAGGGCACTTAACAAATTTTTGAAGGATCTCTCTACCATAAAGGTGCCCCAAGCAAAGGTCCTAGAGACTTTCTCTTGTGAGAAAAAAGGCCCAAACAAAAGCTCGGAGGAATTGCCATAAATAAAATACCAAAGGAATTCCTTTGAGAAAGGATAAGTCCATGGAAATAGAGGAAATAAATAGTCTGAAGGAATAACTATTGGGATTCAAATATCCCATGATGGGCCCACAAATGTCAAAATTTGAACCCCTACAACTATCCATTTAGATTTGTGTGGACTTACATCGACATAAATGGATACAAGAAAACCAATGTCCTTAGATTGGTTTTCTATCTATAGGAAAGATTTGGTCCAAGTTTTAAAGCAGGAGTTGGTAGGTGCAATTAATGGAGAAGTCTTCATCTTTTGACATGGCCATCATATTCGATAAACTACCACTCAATGCAAAAGCAACATGGCTTGGTCTAGATTCAAAGATATGGGGATTTCATCTTTATACATGTAGGACATGCAAAGTGAAGGGGTGCACCAAGTTTTAAATGCAAAGATCAAATCATTCGTACTTGGAAAAGACATGCAACTACCTTCGACATGGCTCTCTCAACTCCAAAAAAAGGGAGACTTGAATGCACAAGGGGATCAAGGAGATTTGTAGTGATCTTGGACAATTTATCTCATGGTCAAGTTACTTACACACTTTGAATGCAAATAACTCAAGGACAACAGTGGTGGTTGCAGCCATTTATGACCCCCCTCTCCATTTTCTCATGAGATACCCTTCTCTTCTTAGCCCTTTCTATTATATTAAGAGGTTTTTGAACCTAAGAAAGGGATCCCTCGACTGGTGATAGAGTTACTATGTCAAAATCACCTTATAAACACTCTCTTGAAGCAATAAGATAAACTTTTTTGATTATGGCTTGAAGTCAAGTGTACATTATTGGAGTTTAACTTGCAGATGTATGTCCCTTTTCATCATCTGTAGATTCTCTAGGTATCTTACTTTAATTCTTTTGGTTCTTTGTAGGTTGTGTGAAGTGTTAGACATTGGTACCTTTATTGAAGTGTTATAAGTTTATAGCGTCTCAGACATACCTATTTCTTTCTGTCCTTCAAATTTCAGGGTTTCCCTTCGACCTCCACACAAAATAATTATGCTTGCAGCCTTGAGATAGGATCATAATAGTCTATGTCTTGGTTATTTTCATTATTAGTTGTTAAGGTTCCTAGGCTGAAAGTGGATCATTTCATCTTTGGTGCATCACCATCTTTAGCTTAGGCTTCCCTTTTATGTTATATTTATCTCCCTTTTCCTTAGTTAGCAGTAATTTTTAATGTGGGAAACAAGATGAAGTGAAGCATCTGAGGAACTAGCCTCATTAAAAAGCCTATAGGTTCAACCTCATTATAGGATACCCATAGACTGAGGTTGTTCCAATATTGTAGTTGGGAGTGAGAGAGCCTGAAAAACTCTCCCACAAGGGTGCAATTGTAGCCTACAACAATTCAACTATTTTCTATGAATAAAATCAAGTGTATGTCTAATCCTCCAACATATTCTAATGCCAAGTTTAAAATCAAACCAACTTTCAAATATAAGGCAAATTATAATAAGAATGAGTCTAAAGAAATAGTTAATGTAGTTTCACAACCTACTTACAAGCTTGTCTTATTGACTCCTCAAAGGAGGAAGTTTACATGATTATCAAAACCTTCTCATAAGGTGTTACAGAAGTTACTTGAGTGTAATCTTATATATCTCCCTCCACCAATGGGGGTTGATATGACAAATGCACTACTAAAAGAGTTTTATATAAATGCATATTGTGATTGGCCTAAAGATGTGGCATGCAATATCAATGCACCACTAATAAATGTTTTGGTTTGAGATGTATAAGATACAATATATAATTAAGGACATTACTATTGAGGTCAATGATGTCAATTCACGTAAGAAAAAATTGGTTGCATATCCCTATGCAAAACTTAAGATATTTTTCCATCCTTTTCCAAAGCACGAGGCTTAACAAACTAAGATTAATCTCGAGGTGCATATGACTTACAAAACACATCCTCCTTTGACTCCTTATGATACACTAATTGAGGAGGGTTATCTTTTAGGTGATATTATTGGTACACTTGCAAAAACATATGTATAATGACCTACAATTGCATTTTATGACAATGATACTATTGATGATGATTCTATCAATGTGTCATTATTCATACATGCTTTATTGACACATGCCCTATACATTGTGCTATGGATAATAACACTTCTAAGTGAAAACATTTACACTATGACATTGCTTACTAGTCTTAAATACACACACATAGGTTGATTTGTATAACTATTATAGTAAAAAGATTTAATGGAAAAAGACAAAATCCTTCTTGGGAATATTGTGTTATTACTTATGGGAGGGCCTACAATAGTTACTACTTAGTTCTTATTTTTCCCTGATATCGGGGCATTCAACATGTGGATGTTCATGGATATATAAGATAGTGCAATACCATCTTTGATACATCAATGTGTGAAGCATATCTATAGAAACTAAGTGTTCATGATTTTGGATATTCTTCATGAATCTCCCATTCAACTAGAGACAATTGCTTTGCCATCTCCATCACACCCTACAATATAACCTATAGAGGTTCATCCTATAAAGGAAAATCATAGAAAGGCAATTGATCTTCCTCAAAGACCAGTGCTTCAATGTCAATTACATCAGTGGTCTATTTTAGTTCATCAGATATTACCCAGTGTGTCACATCCTAAGATAGTTTTATAGGTTACTTTATGTGTTGTAAAAAAGACATTATTTCATTATCCTAACATACATTGAAATTCGCAAGTTACTACGGTTTGTAGATACAAGTAAAATACACATGATCATGTTGACTATAATGACTATGTTGGAAATTTCACAACACATAATCACTTCTTTGGTTTGAATATTGATACACATGTTACTACTCACCCATGACATGTGACATTTGCACCAATTAATCTAAGATCTATACAATAGCATTTCGTTGATGGGATCTTCCATTAGTAGGAATATAATTTTAAAAAATACAAAAAATAAAAACCAGGACCTATGCATGACATGCTTTGTTAGTAAACTTTATTAATTGATGTTATTTATCATATACATGGTGAATTACATATATATTATCTATGCACATGCTTTTTATAGTTTATATAAGTGGGATGCAAGATGTACAGGTCACATACAATTAATGGACATTTAGATGCATGACATTCTTTACACCTAGGGCTACCTTTCTACATTGGGGTTATGCCTATAGTAGGGGAATCTTAGTAATTTTTAAGGTTATATATTTATACAATTACTCCATTGATCATATGGAACTATTTAGACTATTTATACATGGCTTGCTCTTGTGTATACTTTCTAAGGTGGTATTCCATATGAATATTGTGTTTTGTTATATTCGATAATGACATAGATTTATTATGTAGACTGTCATTACTTGATCCATGCATGTTTGATGTTATTACTTATTAAATTATGCAATGATTGATGTGTGATACATTGCATGCTTAATGAGTGAATTGCTTATATCTTGTCATGTTTGCGTTAGTTGTGCCAAGTATTCTCTAGTCCATGTCTGTTGTCCATATTATGTTCATGTCAGATGAGAGTCATTTTATGTCATGAGTGTTTGTGTGTGTCATGATCATGATATTATGTGTGTATGTGTACTGATACATATGTGATGGTTGTTTAACTGGGTGCCATGATTTCTATCACGTAGTCTTCTATTGTGTACGATGTCATGATTCCTATCATGCATCTTCTTGATGATTATTTATATGCCTCTTATTATTGCATGCCTAATTGCTATATTTATTTGACATGAAACTTATATGCCTATTACCTTGGTTTAAATGTTTCATATGTGTTTGACTGATCAAATCTCTATATGATGACATATCTTATCATGTTAATATACATGAGTATGTTTTTCTATATAACATGTGATGTGCATGACTATTCATTTTGAGATGAGTGTTTTACATGCTTCATCCCTCACCTCAAAAGGGGGGCATATAATGTGTTTATCTTAAAGATTCATGCTTGACAACCAGATGATTTAGATTCCAGGTCAAACTATATGGTTCAAATGGGACAAATTTGATAGATTGAGGCATATGCGAGGAATTATACAAGATTACGAGGGGCAATTGGGATATCCTATGATATTTTGACACAAACTATATGGGTTAGATTAAGCATATTTTATCAGACTAAGCAAAATGAGACAAATTGTGGCATTCTATATCACTTTGAGGGACAAATAGATCAAATTTGGGGCATGAATATCGTTCATCTAAACACTTTTCTATTTATATTAATGGGGAATGATGGTACGACATAAGCACTTTGGATTTAAAATTCATCTACAAAGGTTAATTCATATTTTCAATTTACATATGAACCTATTTTTAGGTTCTAGCTTTATATATGAACCTATTTAGGGTTCCACTAAAAGAGTTATGATGATATTTTGAGGAGTGCAATTATGTGTTGCTCAAATTCTACCACTTTTTTCATCTCTGATGAGGATTGAGCCACTTATACTTTTCATCCAGTGTTTTCAATAGTTACATCTCCTTAGGGCATAATTGCCCCATTGCATTCTCTAAATGAGTTCAAATGAAAGTTTGGTTCACGTGCTCATAAGTGTATTCATTCCTTAAATTTTCAATATTAAATAGTTCATCAGTCTAAGTTATTTTATATTTTTTGTCATGAATGGACATTTATTTGTACAAATTTCCTTGCAGATTTTGCATGGAACAAGCTGGATATTCAAGGCATACTGGCAACACCAAGTGCAGTTATAACAAGTACCATTTTTTTTTAATCCTTTTATTCTAATTTTTTTAATACTAGAATAAAATGAGGCATTTATTAATACATAAGTTTGGTATTAGGCACTTGATGACATTAAATATTAACATATCTTTGATATGCATGACTTGTGCATACACATTTAACTCTTGTGCACATATTTTCCATATATGTTACCTATCTATTGTCTTGGCCAATCCAATTTGCTATTACACATATTTAGGATCTCCCTAGTATGCGCTATAATGCTGCGTAATCTTAAGCAAGATGTCACCATATTCTAGATCTATGTTTTCCCTCTCTAGACAATGTTATCAATTGTCAGATAGTTGTAGTTACTAGAGGTGTCTGCCTTTATCGACAATGTCTAGGATCCCCTAATGGCTACTCTTCAAATTCAAAAGTATTCGTTGGTTAAGCCTAAGCACATTTCTTATGTTGATTATGGGGGTAAATACCAAAGAGTCATATATAAATATAAATCAATCACAAGGTTCTAGGATAAGAGCTAACTTAGTCACTCTTTGGCATACATATTGAGAAATCTATTTGCACATCCTTGATAGCATTATCCAAAAAGAATATACATCTAAAAACCCCTTAAAGGAGCAACCCTAAAGCTAAGTCTGAATACAAACACAACGTCAAAGTTTTATGTTGTCAACTATCGAATGCCAAAGTATTGCATTGCATTCTAGTGGATCATGATTGAGCACACACACACTTAGGTGGAAGAACTACGTGCAACAAGGAGTGGTTGGGGCTATCCAACCCATCTTTCCAACCCATTTTTCATAGTCGATATGGTGTTGAAAGTGAAGTCAAGGTTTCAACGCAAAAGATAAACTAAATCATAATTTATGCATAGGAGCAAGGCCAAGTAAACATCCAAAAGTCATTTACAAAGGTAAGCACTGTTAGGATGTGGAGCTAAAAGCTTCAACTGGTGCAAACAGGGAGGAGGTTGCTGAGTTCCAGGGAGACCGACGTCGGCAGATTGCAGTGCACAAGACAACCGACGATGGGCAATCAACATCGGCAGGATGTCGGCCGACGTCGGTAACCTCCAGGCAGACAGGGACCGACGTCGGTCACCTGTGGCAATTCCAAAACTGCTTGTTTCACGGACAATTAGTTCGTTGAACCGAGTGTTTGCATGCAAAGGCTATTTTTGGTCTTGAGTTGCGTGTCTAATTATTGTAATTAGGATAGTCTAATTATTGTATGCATGAGATCTATATAATAGACTCATAGGTTGTAGTGTAAACTCGTAGCTAGAGAGTAAGAGAGCAATAAGCTCCTTCAGATTGAGGAGAGCAATGGTGCGTTCCTCCTAGTGCCACAGTACCAAGGTGGGTATTGGTTTGGAGAATCAACAGGGTTCTTCGTATGTGTATGATCTTGGTCAGCATGTGTGCATGACTTTCTATAGGAGATCTACAATGGTGAGTAGGGTCTAGTGATTTGCAGGTAGTAGCAGAGAGCAGGAGATCTACTTGGAGTACGGTTGTGTACTTGGTGAACTGGCAGCGTGTTACTGACTAGTTGGAGAGGTGAACATCAATTCTGTATAGGAGTTGATTGTTGTGACCAAGAGAGAGAGGGAAGAAGGTCTTGAGGTGTGGCGAACCTTTGAGGTGGAAGAAGAAGTGGCATCTTCTTTATTGTATATTCTTCTGAGTGATTATTAATACAATTGTGTATTGTCTCTCAATTCCTGTGTTGTTTCATATTTCTAGTTACTTATTGATTCTGGTTAAATTTCGTGTTTAGTTGCTAATACAAGAAGTAATCATATGTGCTCTAATTGGTAGAGCAAGATCCTGACTAAGTAGGCATCGGAGCATGTTTATTGTTCTAGGTTCCTGACAAGCACAATGATTTGTGACATAACAGACTAACACAATCAACTTGGAAAGTACTAATAGACAGTGGACAACACTGGTTGTTATAAGTTTATAAGACTTGCCGATAACATCCACATGTTTTAACATTTTATTTTCTGATTTGAATAGTTACAGAGCTATTACTAAGACATTTTGAGGATTGTGGTATAGGCAACAAACAATACATATTATAAAATCAACTAAATGCTTTCTCCCCCCTCTTTATTTGATCATTTCTATAAATAATAAGCATAATCAATTTCTCTTTAATATTAAAATTTGCATAATTTATACCTTATCTTACACAATCTAAAATTCAATAATTTTATGTTTATATAAATCATATAAATCTAAAAACATTACAAATTTTATCCCAAAAACTTACATATTTTTAATTGAAATAAAACTTATATATTTTAAATTAAAATAAAACTTATATATTTTTAAATAATAAACAAATCAAATTTTAAACATAATAAATTCTTATGAAATAACTTAAGTTCTCCCCAAATAACCCCTCATCCAGTGAACAACATTTTAAAATGACAAATTGCATACTATATTAAAACTTGAACAAAACTAAAAATACAACGTTTTAAATGACAAATTGCATGTTATATTAAAACTTAATAAAACTAGAAGTAAAAAGTTAATATTTATTTAAAAACATATAATATATTATCCTTATTTATTATTATTTTTAAATATTTAAAATAAAAATAAAAATAATAATAAATAAAAATTAAAAAAAATAAAATTACATTATAAATTATATTGAAAATTTACATACAATCTCGAAATTTGAATTCACAATTATAAAATTATATTTTTTTCTATCTATTGAACTCAAACTAACAAAGAACAAAACAAACAAAACAACACTTCTCCTAAGTGTGAATAATTTTTTTCTCCCCATATCTATCACTTCTTTCGGAAAAAACAAAACTTAATAATTAAGTGAATGAGAATTTAAGTTTTAAACTAAAACATTATTTACAAATGTGAGATTTGAACTTTCCTCTTCATGTACCACTTCCTTTAGTCACAAGATCTCTATAAATTTAATAATTACTACCTTGAAACTTGAACTCAGGTCAACAAACACTAAACTCCGTGGATTTGCCATTTTCCATTAACATAAAATTATATTATTAATAATATTTATAAATTTAATAATTACGTGTTTAAGATTGACCCTTCACCACTAATAATAAATTCCATCGGATATACCACTTTTCTTGAATATAACTATAATAAAAATTTAACATTTTGAAATTTTAACATGGAAAAACATAATAAACTTTAGTCCATTTATCACTTCCTTTTAGTGATAATTAGGTTTATAATTTTTTTTCGATTAAAATTTTGTTTTTTACATAGATTAGGTGTAGAGAATGCTTTTTTGGTTTAGTATTAAAGATTGATGGGTATCTATTTCGCCAAATTTGTTTGGGGTAACATCTTGGTTTTATTTTTTTTTTGTAATTTTTGGGAATTGTATGTTGGTGGATAGCTAGACAACACCTTTAATAATTTTTTTTGGTTTGATAGGATAAAACATTTTTGATTGAAGTTATAAACTAATATGAGACTTAAAAGAGATGGAAACAAAAAAATAACAAACACAAAAGATACCACCTCTCAAGAAAAAATACACTAAAAAAGAGAAGACAATTAACAAAAGAAAACCAAAAGAGTGGAAGAGCAAGCGCAGAGAAAAGACGTTCAAGCTATTAATCTTCAACAAAACCTCAACAAAAACTACAAAAAATAAAAAAAACAATAAAAATTCACTGAAAAAATTCCAAAAATAAAAACAAAATAATTCATCACCCAAAATCAAGACCAACCAAACACTCACTAGAAAAATTTAACCACAAACAGATACTACCCATCGCCCATACAGAAAAAGTAGATCTTCTAAGATCCATTGGGACCAAACTTATAAAGTTAATAATTCACCAAAGAAATTAAATTTTTACACCAAAAAAGCATCAAAAGAACTTGACTTTTTTTTTTTAGGTTTCTTAATAAGGAAAGAAACGGATATACACATACATGTGACCTGTGATAATGCTATCAATACACCTAGTGCAATAAACAATGTGGCCCCACCGCCGAGTGACCTTTATGGCCCCACATGCCCAAAAATATCAATTTGCGGGCCCCACAGGCAAATATCGGTCTTCTCTGGCCACCGGTCACATGGAAACTTTTAGACTAAGCAAAAGGCCCGTAAACCCCACCGACCAACAGCTAGAAAACACTCCGGGAAAGAAGCAAACACTTTAAGCAAGCGGTCACGTGGAAGTAAAATGCCGGTTCGGACATTATAATTAATCCGGTTTGAATCTGTGTACGGGGTTTGTTAAGTATGTACAGCCGAAAAACATTCAGCTGAAAAAACCCCGTCGGAAGGGAAAAATCAGTGGAAAACCTTGCAGTCAAACTTAGCTGAATTGTCATTATCAAGAAGAAAAAACTGTGTAAAATGAACGAAAACCTGTAAATTCCAGGCCTTTGTGAAGTTAAACCCTCACCAGGAAAACAAAATAGTCGAATTCTATGTAGCAATGGAAGGCAGAGATTCATCTCTGAATTTGCCTTTGCAGCAAGGGCTTTCTTCCTTTGCAAGGCCTTCTGCCGCCATTAATATCAACAACAGTAGTAATCTTAATATTAATAATAATAACAATAATCCAGCGGTTCCGGTTTCAGCTTCAGCTTCAAATGCCATTGTAATGCATGGGGTTTCGAATGCCATAATGTTGAAGAGGAAGAGAGGGAGGCCGAGGAAGTACGGACCGGATGGCGGCATGACATTGGCCCTGCCTCCCGCGACGTCAGCCGGTGGAGCGCTTTCAGATATGGTGCTAGCGTCGCCTGGTTCTGCGCAGAGACGAGGAAGAGGGCGGCCGCCTGGCTCTGGAAGAAAACAGCAAATGGCTGCCCTCGGTAAGTGTTGTTTTTCTTATAATTAGTTTTGATTTTGTTTAAAGGTAGTAAAGTTTTGTGTTTTAAAGGAGTTTTTTAGCAGGGCTTTCTATCCTGGAAATTTCCACAAAATAATTGAGAGAGGTAGGTAGTACATTTATTTTAAGGAATTCCTTACATTATTAACCTTTTTAAAGGTAGTAATTTTTGTGCATTTTAAAGGAATTTGTAGCAAGACTTTCTCTACTAAAATTTACCAGATAAAATTTGAGAGATGGAGGTAGTACATTAGTTTTTATAGGTATTTTTTTGCCCTTTTTAGTTTAATTTTTTTTGGGTTAATTTTTTTTTTGAAAAGCTTTTCTTAATTATCTGGTTTTTTAGGTATTCCTTTGTTTTCTTTAATTTCTTTTAAAGCTTGTCTGGATTCTCTGGGAAAAAAACATATGCACAGAGAATCCTGAAGAGCTTTGGAAAATATCTCTTCCCGTGGAAATATTAATTCTGAACTTTCCTTTTCTTAGACTTATTTTTCTTCTTCCGAATGTTATTTTCCGTTGGCCGGCTAGGACTTATCCCTTTACGGTCTGGATTTAGTGCTCTTCCAGCACCGCCGTCAAGCTACACTTCCAAGCACGGGTCATTATCTTCTATGGACTAGTTAGGACTAGAGCCTAGGACCTCTCATTTGCATGCCTGGGTGCTTGACTATTGATCTACTCTTCCCTTTGTGATCCGGATTGTAGATTGCTTTTCTGACATTTTGGGATAACTTGTAACTTTTGGCTTAGTTGCCTCGTACTTGTCTGTTGGAGGTACGCTACACCCCATGAGTTGAATGCTTTATTTTACGCAAAGTTCAACATTTTACCATATTTCCCGGGGCTCTATTATGAAGCCTTGATGCTTTTTTATCATTATATTTATTTTTCATTTTTAAGGCCAATATCTTTGCAGTTCAAAGATAACTTTTGCATAGCTCATTACCGTAGAATTTAGCCCTAAAATGAGAACTTGTGGATCAGCAATTCTCTTAAAGGCTTTTTTAATGTTTATTTTTGTTTTTCTACGGCTGATATATAATGGAATTGTAGGCAGAAACATTCTTTGTTTTAGAATTTATCTCAAAATTGAGAGAAATTGAAGTCCAGCAGTTTTCTTAGGAATTCGTTGGCTTACATAATATCATTTTGATTTTTCAAGGTTGGGAAATTTTTAAGTTCAAATGTATTTTTAGCTACCAGAGCACTGCACCCTAGAATTTAGCAGAGCAAAAATGAGAGATGGAGATAAAGGCAGTTCTGTTATACATTCTTTTACTTTTTTTTGGTATTTTACCATTAAGTTTGTGTAGTTTAAAGGCATTTGTAGCGATTTGCTGCACTTGGTAAGGATTATTCTCATATGTAATTTTTTGAGTTTCTAAGGAATTTGTAGCAGGCTTCTCTAACCTAGATTTTGCCAGGGAAAAATTGAGAGATGGTGGCAGTACATTAGTTTTTGCAGGTGTTCCTTTTTTTTTTTAATCATATGGTTAAGTTTCACTTTTTTATTTTATGATATTTTTCATGGACAAGCTGGGACTTGAATGTTGGACCTCTAATACGCAGGCCTCTTTTTCCTAGAATTTACCTGAAAAAAATTGAGATAGGGCAGTAGTATATTAGTTTTTGTTGATGTTCCTTGTCAGGTCTCTCCACCTTAAAATTTAGTAAAGGAAAATGGAGAGACAGGGGTATTACATCAGATATTGCAGGCATTCTTTTGTATTTTTATTTTTCTTTGGGTTTAAGTTCTCCCACATTTTTGTTATTTTTCATGGATCAGCTATGACTCAAACCTAGGACCTAGCATTTGCATGCCAGGGTGCTCCACCATTGAGCTACTTGTTGCTTTGTGGTACAGTTCTAGAGCGTATATGGTTGTTCTAACATTTTGGGCTAACTTATGGCTTGTTAGTTGTTTCCTCATATGATGGGGTACACTACATCCCATGAGTTGAATACTTTATTTACCAAATGTTCAACAAGATTTGTGGTTAAGGCACCATTATTTGATGCTTTATCTGTATCTGTATCTGTTCAACAAGATTTGTGGTTAAGGCTCCGTTATTCGATCCTTTATCTGTATCTTTATCTGTTCAACAAGATTTGTTGTTAAGGTCCAGAAATGAGATAATTGAGGTTTAGCTATATCTGTAGCCATTATTTTACCTTTTTGGCCATGCTATGTTTAATTTTGAATTTTTAGAGCTGACAAATTTGTAGTTTAAAGGCATTTGTTGCAATTGGCTGCACTTGGTAAGGATTATTTTTTATTATTTAAAAAGCATTTTTGTTTTTTTTAATTTTCATGGAATTTGTAGCAGGCCTCTTTACCCTAGAATTTGACAAAGAAAAATTGAGATGAGGAGGCAGTACGTCAGTTTTTGTAGGAATTGCTTTATTTGGTAAATTCCCCCAATTTTTTGGGTAACCTTAGATTAGTTGCTTTGTCTGTTGTTGTATGCCACCAGCCTCCTTAGTTCAACACTTTTTTTTTTGGGATAGATGACAGCTTTTGACCGGAACTTGGACCGGTCTAGGACACAATTGGGGGCCCAGATCCCCATGTGATACCATCTGTATACTAGATATTGCGAGATGTATACCAACTATTATCAACAGCGGCCACCACCGGCCTCGAGAATACCAACAGCCATTAACGGCCACGGGAATACAACCAACGGCCACAACTGACCTCATATGCCTTTCCAAAGATTTGAACCTGGGTGGGACTTGAAACCACCAAGCCACTTAACCAACTCATTCATATCTCATTGGCCCTTAGTTCAACACCTTATTATGAAAGGACGGATGCTTTAACCACCTGAGTTATACACATTTAATGGTATTATTTTGTTTTTCTGTTATCTCCAATTTTGATTTTGTAAGATCTTTAAATTTTAGATTAAAAACATGCATAGCTAGCAGTGGTCTTTGCCTCAAAAATGAGAGAAATTGAGGACCGTCAATTTTTTTGGTCTTTACCTCAAAAATGAGAGAAATTGAGGACCGGCAATTTTTTTGAAGGCATTTTTTTTCTTTTATATTAATTTTGTTTATTTGTAGTTTAAAGGCATTTGTAGCTAGCAGCAATATTTTACCATTAGCCAAAATGAGAGAAATTAAGGTCTAGCAATTTTTTTAGGGATTCTTTTGCTTTTCTGCCATTATATTTAATTTGGATTTCTCAAGAATGATAGATCTGTAGTTTGAAGACATTTGTTGTTAGCAGAGCTTTTTACTCTAGAATCAGAGATAAAATGAAGATGGAGATATTAAAACAGTGTGACTGAAGCATTCTTTTGTTATTAAGTCTTTATTTTCAGTTTTTTTTTTTTTTGGCTGATAAATTTGTAGCTTCAAGGCCATTTGTAGAATAATGATATGTAGATTTTCCCCAGAAATGAGAGAAATTGAGGTCTAGCATTTTTTTTTTTTTTTTTTTTGCTGTTATGTTTAATTTTGACTTTTTAAGGCCGATAAAATCTTATTTTGAAGGCATTTGCAGAAGGACTTTGTGCCCTAAAATTTACTGCCCCATATGACAACAACTAATTAAGAAAGATGAAGGCAGAACGGTTTTTGAGACATTTTTTTTGTTTTGTTTCCAATATCAAAATGTTTGCGAGATATTTATTTAATATTGCATATTCCCCTTGCTGGGCAACATTTATCTTAGATGATGCCACGACTGAGGGGTATCCTTTTTTGTAAAATTGATCTTGGACTTGCACACAGCCTGATAGTTTTGGGTATGTCGCACCCAGAATTGGATGTTATTTACTGAATTTCAACATTTCAATTCTTAGCATGTCTCTTGGGGATTTGAACCTGGGGCGTTGCTATGAAAACTTTGATTATCTATCTATCACTTAAGCCATACCATTTGAATTTCTTTGAGAGAAAATTGAATTCAAACATGACTATGATTTTCAAAGTACACGAGTATTTTTTTATCTGTGATTTTTTTAAGATTTATTCATGGTTATAATATTGTTTGTTTACCTTTTGATTATCATTTTATTTTTTACTTTGATCTTTAAGCTGTAATTTTTAGAGATGCGTTTTAACTTTTTTTTGCTTGATAAATCTTCAGTGAGGTTATGGGCTGCCTTTATCTTGGTGTGAGGTAGGCTTAAACTATTTTCTTAAGATATGTGAAAATGGGTCACGCTCAAATATACCCCGTAATTTACCACCACCACATAGTATGAGTTATTGTGTTGAGAGGTATTTTAATGTGGGTCACTCTCTCACAAGTGCTACTATGAAGGCCCTGATGAATAACATGGGGTACGGGGATTTGAATGCGGGTCTCCACTACGAAAGCCTTGATGATTTACCAGTTGAGCTCATCCGATTTGACTATTTCATTCTATGCTTTGTTTATTATATTTCATTTATTTGCCTTTTATTGCTACTTTAATTCAAGAGCAGTTTTAGCACTACTGTTTTTTGTGCCAGTCCAATCTTTCTTTGGGGTGTTGCCAGTTCTTGTGAGTCATTTGAATTTCTCAAACATCTACAGCAACATTTTATGATGCATTTGAGGTGGCTTATATAAGCATTTAATAATTGCAAATTATATTTTTCTTCTAATTTTTGTCAGCTTCAAAATTTTGAGCTGTTCATGGCCACTTTTATTTATTTATAAATTTTCTTTTCTATTTAAGATTTTTTATTTCTTTCTTCCCCTTTTGCTATACCCAATGTTGCCTTCTTGAGGGTTATTACCATTTATAGTATATAAGAATTGCAGTTTATTATAAATATTTATATAAACTAATGCAGACCCATGTACACCTTTGTCTGACATGGGTAATAAGAAGTTCTTCCATTGTTTTTACTTACATGGCGATGGACTCATCGGGCCCTAATTTGGGATTTTTAGGCCCTTCCCTTGATACATATCACGATTGATTGCAAATTTATTCATTTTACATTTTTTATTTATTGTTGTGATACTATTTATTGTTAGTTAATAACAACAAAAAGCAAACCTTGTTCTCATAAATGTAGTTGCACCTGTTGGTTCAAAATGTTAAATATGTTTCCAATTTTTCTATTTTCTATTTTATTTATGATATAGCAAAATGTGACATCATGATGTGGCCTTTGTTTCATATGGCTTTTATTTGGGACACTCATACGTATTACATTTTTGCATATTAAAAAATCTCATTTATTGTCTTTGCTTTTTCCAAGTTCTTTATCTGTTAATTCTTGTTTTGTTGTTAATCTTATTTTTATCTTGAATAGCTTGGCTCTCCTTAACGGTAGTTAATTCTTCTATTTCCACTTTAAAAATTCTTCATATAATTTTACTATCGATTTGTATTCATAGATCTGTCGTACTTCTAATTTTATTCTTTGCCCTGTTTAGGCACTCGTTATGGTACAGAAGATGTCTTTTGCTGCATTTTTTGTGGTGTTAGATTGTTTTCCAAGACCTCTCCTGTCATTATCTGCTATTTAATTATTCTTATTTCTAGGTATTTAAACATTTATGGCTTTCATTTTCACCATCCTCTATTTTTGGGCATGCCTCTCAGTTGTATTTGTTCTGAAGGACTTAATCGCTGATGTTTCTTGCTTCCTTGCTTAGCTTCTATGCTTGTTTATGTTTTGCATTTGTATCTTAAGTTGTTTGTAACTACTAGGCATTATTGGTTTCCATCATCGATTTAATTTTGAAGTATATATTGCTGAAGGAAGTCTCCACTTGTGAGTGTGTCCGCCAGTGGCAACTTCCACAACTTTACAAGGTTTGTAATAATAACCACTTATTGGCAATCATCCCCAGCTAGCTCAATGGCTACTTTCAGCTTGAGGGCCTGAGGTCTATAGGTGGCCAGATTTCTATTGCTGCCAGGCACCGGTACATATGATGCGAGTGAAGAGATGTACATCCTAATTCCTTGCTTTGATTATTGATTAGTGACTGTTGTGCATCAGCTGTAGGAGAAGATACATTGTTACACTTATTTTATGCATAGCTACAGGAACAGTATTCTATGTATACTGCTGTACTTCTTGAATTAGCGTCTATTTTCCCTGTTGGAGGTGATAGCCTCTTGTAATTTGGCTCAGGGTCATTTCCCACCAGTCGATAATTAATTACATTTCAATAATGACCTGTAATGATGCCATGGTTATCGCCAATTGTCTTTGACTGCATGTTGCAGTCTGAAAGTGCTAAAGCCTATGGCTAAAGTCAATTGATTTTGACTACATGTTGGAGTGTTTTCACAAATTCCTAATGAACCTGGTTTATACGAACATTATTCTCTTTCGTTCAACATCTTAAGTAAAGATTATTTTGATTTTAATTCATTCTTATATATATATATATATATATCAAACAGTTTGAAGAATGCCTTATTTCACTAATGCTTTTGTTGTCGTTTATGCATGTAGAATGCAATATGTTGGTTATGACACTGTGGCTTTCCCAATATAATGTTGCTAGTTTTTTCTTCAGTCTTTCTGGTCCCTGTGAGATGCTTTTGATCTTTCAATCAGTGGTTTGCTTTTGCTCATTGTGTATGATTTCTTTGTGCAAAATGTATTCATACAAAGGGTATGGCTGGCAGGCTCGGCAGGGTTGGGCTTTACTCCACATCTCATCACTGTAGCAGCAGGGGAGGTATGATGTTATCTTTAGTATTTATCATTCTATCGTTCAAGCAGAGATATCGAAATTATTTTACAATAAGGATTGCAACATGACTGCATCCATTCCTTTCCAATGTCCATTGTGCTGACTTGGTCAGGAAACAACCTATCTTTATCTCTTTTATATTTCTTTGACATTAACATAAATTCTTTCTTTCTTTCTTTCTTTATTTGTTGCACGATGTAGAAGTACCACACCAGATTCTTGTACAGCCTTGTTACAGCAACAGATAGCTCATCTGTACTCCCAATAGCCCGTATCCCCTTAAAGAGTCGATTTTTAGGAATAGAGTTGAAGGCTAATCTATGAAATGTACAGCGCAATATACCTTTTAGCATGAAAATATGGTAATGAAAATATTTTCTATAATAGCTTGTAAGTTTGTAACATGAAATTATGGTTATTGGTCTCACGGTCTTGTCTGAAAGCCGTTGGCCAAAAAACCATTTCTCCGCAGAAAATCATATAGGCACATGTCAATAACACTTGCATAAATATAACAATTTTAAGTGCTGAATCACAGTAGTCCTGTAGTTATTGGGATTATATACATCATCCACTTTGTGAAAAGCATGTTCAATGTGTTGGAAGAAACAACATAGGAAACCTGAGCAAACCACTTCTTTGAAGAGATCTACAGTCAATGAAGCGGAAGGACCTATCCCATGTTTCAGAATTTCAGCCCTGTGTCCTACCCCTTAGGCTCTTTTGCTAGTACAAACTTCCGGATGTCCCTCCTGATTGCTGTAGTATTAAAGATATGGTGAGAGTCGAGGGGAGGAAATGGTCATATAAGCCTGCCCCAGGATACTGTAAGGAGTAGAAACATGGGAAGTACATGTCTATGGATCAATATTGGACGGAGGATTTTTTTTGAGTGAGGATAATGTGCCGAAAAGTTGTAAGGGGATGCATTAAGTGCGTTAATAAGACCATTTCTTCTAGACACAAGTTCTTATTTCTTCCAACAAAGAAGATAATGATGCTCCTGTAGGAATCTTAGGATATGATTTTTTTCTGCAGTTTGTAATACATAATATCCAATTTATTATCTTTCTTGCATCTGCAAAACTCTTAAATTGTTTTGATAGGTGTGTTAGTTGTGGTCGGGGTCCTGCCTACTGTATGGGCTCTACAGACATTTTGCAT
This sequence comes from Torreya grandis, assembly GCA_037957365.1. Classification (NCBI taxonomy): domain Eukaryota; kingdom Viridiplantae; phylum Streptophyta; class Pinopsida; order Cupressales; family Taxaceae; genus Torreya; species Torreya grandis. The sequence continues at coordinate 1,255,405 of JARHVA010001319.1, forward strand.
TGTGCATAAGTAGAATCCACATTGATGTAATCATCATGGTATTCTTTGGAGATCTATATTCTTGTTCTCTTCTATTTGTTACATGGCATCAGAGCATGTTGGCCGAGCTTGAAATTGTGGTTTGGTGGCTATGGTGGTTCCTTGTGCACGTCAACTGCAAAGCCAGCTTCATCAGAATCACTTTGACATCATGGACTGCAAGGCAAATCAAATTAGTTTTAGGTGTGAACAAGAACTTGCGGAATTAGAATGGGCCAAAGAAGGTGGGTGGCAATTGAAAATTAGAAATATCCAGGAGAGATATGTAGCACAAGCATGAGCACGAAGGTAGGCTGCCAGAAACATGTGAGTGGGAAAGAGGCCTATAGAGTTTGACAGCTCAGGTGAAAGCACAAGTGGAGCCAAGAGGGCCCACTTGGATCTGCCGTATCCATTGATCTCATCACAAGTTTTAGGATGCAGATGAGAGCACCAACTGTCGATTGAAGGTGGATAAGTACCCTTTCTAAAAGTAAGAGATAACACTATTTATTAGTGCATGTGGAATAAAACATGTAAAGGATAAAAGAAACAATTATACAATGGACCCAACAATGGCTTGTAGTCCTAGAGTTGTGACGACATTAAAACTGGTCTGGCCAAGTTTTTTTTTAGTCTTATGATCAATGTAACTGGTTCCATTTTCATTCTTTGATGTGTGATTTACAAGTCAAATGATAGCAGCTCATAAAGTTTGATTTCCACTTTTTGGCAAGTTGTGAAAATTGGCAGCAATGTAGACATCAAGAAGACTAACCAGATATTGTCTCTTTGAATCTGTGAGACACAAGGAGATTCCATCAGTGAATAACATCAACAATCAGAACATTCCGGCATGCATGTTGAGGATGACCTTATAAAGAGAGTGATGTTCAGGGAAGTCATTGCGAAGTGCTATGTAACTAGGCATATGATGTTATGATGTACATGGGTTTATAGAGTAGCCGGCTTGTGGTGCACACAACCCTTAGTCATATTGGGTTTAATGGGATTAAGATCATTAAGTTATATAGGCTGGTCAAATGTGTAACATGAGGGTTAAGGGACCCTTCCCCATTGTCATTAGATTAGAAGCTATATGCAGGAGGCTCACATCATTGTGAAGGTATCATGAATTATGAGTAAGTTGTATTGAGTTAGTAAAGATAGAGATAGAGGAGTGCAGCAGGTGCGGCTCTCATAGTGAGAGATGTCTTGGAGTGGTTCTTTGCTGAAGGAATATTGTATGGTGCCTCCCTACCTCAACGTTTTTCTCTATTTTCGAAATATATTGAATTTTAGGGTACAATGGTGCATTATGCTGTGCATTTTGGTTTTATTTCAGCATATTTTTGTATATTGGGCATTCAGTTCTTAATTTGTGGTTTAGAATGGCAATTTGGATAGGTAGATGCTGTCTCGTGGGTCAGAAGATGTTTTACTGGGTTTAAAGGAAAAATGCCACAAGTTTTAGTGCAGATTTCTCTTAGCAGAAGCAATTTTGGATAGGTAGGCGAAGTCTTGTGGGTCAGAAGATATTTTGCTGGTTTTGAAAGGAAAAAGGCCTCACATTTTAGTGTAGATTCCTCTTATCAGAAGTATTTTGTTAGAGTGATTATACCATCAAAAAGTGCACTTCGATAGATTTTTGGCAACATGAAAATTCTGAGCAGTATTGTGGGATATACAACTACGACCTTGGGAATTTGGCCCTGCTTAACTGTTGTGCTGTTATTTTTGCAGTCATGACCCAGACAAAAAAAGGAAAATCTTTGCATCTTTCAATTAGGTAAACAAATGAAAAGCCTTTTTTTTCATTGAGAAGGAAATTTTGAAATGTATTTGGCTATAAGGTTTTTATATTAAGATCTTTAGTAGGAAGGGATTTCCATTGGATGCGACATTTTTCACACTATCTGATTCTTGCATTTCATATATGGGCGATTTCCCTGTTCACTACAAAAGCTACATTTCTGAAGAATACTATTTTCAGAAATATACAGACATACCTTGAACATATCGCAACAGAATAAGAAAGAGCAATATCTTATTTGCATAGACAGTGTAAAGTACAATGCTTGGTACAGGGATGAGTTGTGATGTCAGTGCCATTAACAAGATATTCAACTTTCTATCTATAAGACCAACAAATGCTGGTTAAGACAACCGTCAATCCTAACTGTACATAACCAAAATATGATTAACCCACTACCTAAGCTGACAATACAATAAATAACAATAACACTAAGTCGGCTAACAAAACATTTATTTTATTCATATACTGATAACAATATTGACTTGACAACTGAGATACCCTCCCTTGGAGGGAAAAGCAGTAATGATCGTTGAGAACGGTGTTATGATTTGGCAAAGGCATTTCTGTTTTTAGTCTTTTCAGAATTTGTTTCTAAACCATTTTCCACAATGGTGAAACAGAGGATTGGTGGGAGAGCCCTGAGGGAACAAATAAAAATTCTTGGGAAGAAGCTGACATTATCTCTATTAAAAAGTTGTTGCTATTTACCAAAATGTTGTTTGAAAAAAAATTACAAGTTGGGAAAAGGTAAAAAAAAATTAATAAGAATAATTTGGAGAAAAAAATACAATAAAAAAATAGAAAATAGAGCAAGGAGCGAGTTTGAGCAACTCCTAGCTACAACTACACATCAACAAATTTTATGGCGAGTTTGAGAAGTATTGAGATGGATGAGAAGATTGTATAAATCAAATAATCATGCACTAATATCAAGGCTCTAATCAATAACCAGATCAAAAATATGATGACCGATACAAAGAGGGGACTAGAAGAGAACAATAACAAATTCAATTAAGTTGTTTAAGCTTTGTCCAACTGGAATCACATGAATGTTTTCATGATGATCAGAATCAGAATTTAAATACAAATAAATTTTGAAATGGGCATACAAGTTTAGATTTCAACGATTAAAAAAGACATAAGCATAAAACTTCAAAGTTCAATGACTAAGACCTTCACAATACATGAACAAATACAATTTCAAACAAGTATTGCAATTTTTATGCTCACAAAAAGAATGTCGAAATTGATATTCCTAAGTACAACACTGATTATAAACTTTTTTGTAGCACTGTGACCTCGGCAAATTAATGTAGTTAGAAATGAAAACTGGAAAAACAAATCTCAACAAAATGAAAATTGTAAGTTAGTACACTTTCATGAAGATGAACACCATGAGGGAAGTAATAATGATACAAAAAAGCAGTGATACCAAGAATTCAAATAGTTCAGAGTTGATAACAATTATTCCGCTAAGCAAGGAAGTTCAATTAAGAGTATCACTAATAGCTGTCAACGGAATTTGTCATCACCAAATCCTAAAAATTCAAGGGTATATAAGGAAGAAAGTTATGGTCTTTTTTGACTCTGGAAGTACCCATAGTTTATTGACATGTTGTCAGCTAGAAGACTTGGTTTATTTGTTTATACCATGAAGAACTTTATGGTGTTGATGGTGTCGTGAGAACTTGTCAAGGGAACTGTTATAAGGTCAAGTTGACTATGTAGGGTTATACATGTCAAAAGACTTTTCGTGCCTTACCTTTGGCAGGGGTTGATCTAGTATTGGGTGCTGACTGGTTTCAAGATATGAATACATTTTTGATGAATCTACGTAGTCATTTCATCCTAAGTTGCCGATACGGATACGGGTACGAGTATCGGATACGGGGATACGTCGATTTTCTTTTTTGGTGGTTTGGATACGGCTAGATACGGCTGTACAAAAAAATAAATATATAAAATAAAAAATATAAAAATATAGCGATATAAGCAAAATTGACCACATAATATGCATAGAGGAAACAAAATAACTTCAAATAAGTTATATAACCACAAAAATATATACTCATAATTCAATGCCAAATATCATAATATTCAATAGTCAAACTTATATTAGTTTTATAAATTATAACAGGTACATGGTGCAAATGTTACAATGTATGGACAAAAATAGAGACAAATCAGCGTTCTCATTGTTCACTATATAATATATTTAATATTCTTCTTCGCCTGCAATGTCTTCATCATCATGTGGTTCATTAGAACCACAAGCAGTAGCAGTGCCACTCCCACTAGCTCCACTGTGCAAGTCATGTGAAGCATTGCCTAGCTCCGTGTCAAATAAATAAAGGTATGTAAAGGAGGCATCGAAATCAACAGTCTCTGGGTTCACATCCCACAACTTTGTTGGCCCTTCTTTGTATTGAGGTTGTTTATGTGAGAGAAGCCATAAGTTGGAATGCACATAAACCAAATCCATCGATTTTTTTGCAGCCAACTTATTGCGTTTAACTGAGTGGATAAAGCCATAGCTGCCCCAACTCCGCTCAGCTGAAGAGGAGCTTGCAACCTATTGAAGTCACAAAATGAATTAAAATTTATAAAAAATCAAAAGACTAAAAGTTAAAACTTAAAACAAAACATCGAAAACGTCAAAATAAGGGTAGAGTAAAAAAATTAAAATCATACTTGTGATAGGATTTTTATTGCAAGTGGTTGAAGGTGGGTGGATGCTTGCCCATGGAGGTACCACCAAAAGTGAGCGTCCATCTTGTTCTTCTCACGGATAGCGCCAAGGGAATGACCCACCGAGGATATGAAATACACAAACTCTTCTCTGACTTGGTCTTCTACCTCTGGATCGGGAAAGATTTTAGAGAATGTTGCCTTATATCCCTCGGCAACCTCAACATCCCTATATGGTGCGACCCTCCTGGGCAAAGAAAGAATCTTTGTACTGTAGTATTTGGGTGTCAAGGCAAAAGCAAGAAGATGTAATGGGGTGGTCATTTTGTTCCACTTTTCAATGAGATGAGACTGCACTTCCTTGAAGAACCTCTCTGTGAGATCTTGCTCTTTGGCATTTATGATGGATTTAATGTTCTCAATCATTGAGTCAATTCCATCATAAATCTCACCCAAACATGAATGATCCATGTCCACATATCTCAACATGCTGACAATAGGATTAGTAAAACTTAGCAAATACTCCACACGTTCCTTCATGCATCATCAAGAATCCATCCTTTCACTTTTGTGGCCCTCTCACTGTTTGCTTGCCTCCATACACCTGAAAGGTTGTTGATGACTATGCTACTCAATGCTTCACGCATCTTAACAAGTCGTCTCAAGACGATGGTGTAAGGCAAATCGAGTCTCAGCAACCTAATACAATTATACAAAATTAAAACAAATAATTAATAAACTTAAAATTGTTCAAAAATAAAAAACACTACAAATTACAAACTTATAAAATTAAATTAAGAGTTACTTTCAACAATTGTAATTTTGAGAAAGTCCTAAAGATGGCTTGGGACATGTGATGGCTGGTTATGAACATTTGGATCTCATTCGCCTCTTCATAGACTTGTTTGATCCAATCAATTTGTCCCTAACTTTTGCAACATAAGATTGAGGGAATGAACAGCACAAGGTGTCCAAAATATATGTCCGTACCTTGCCTCAACCAACATACCCGCAACTCTGCAATTTTTAGCATTGTCCATTACAACTTGAACAACGTTTTGAGGCCCCACTACTTCAATGGACTCTATCAAGTTGTTAGCAATGAATTGTGCATCCTTCACTTGCCCCTCACAATCCACGGCCTTCAAAAACATTGCCTTTTTAGGGCTCACTGCAATCACATTAATCAATGGCCTATTTGCCGTATCTTTCCATCCATCAGAAATGGACAACCTTGTTTCGATCCGTGAATCCCTGATGGGCTGCAATGCATCTTCAATGTGTTTTCTTTCTTTTGTCAATAAGGTGGTGCGCACCTTTTCATACCTTGGGGTGGCAAACCTTTTAGGGGCAACATTGATAGATCTCATCATTTTTTGCTAGTATGGTGATCTAACAGTATTAAATGACAATCCACATGCGTAAATACGTGCGATGCTTTGCTCCGCCATCTCTTTGGAGTCATTTTGGAATGCCCTCTCCAATGGCCCTGCGTCTTTTGTTTTCTTGCGACCAAGAGGTGAATCCTCTTCCTTTTCGGCCGCAATGAGTGCAGCAAGAAAGGGGTGTGATGGGGTCACCACATTAACACGAGATGGATCAACAGGTGGTGATCCTTTCTTTCTCAAATGATGTTTTGATCTTTGCCCCATAATGGCATCTGCGTCTTCTTGCGCTTTGATGTATGCAAGGATCTTTGCTTGTGGCAAACCCTTCCCAGGGTTTCCACCTATGCTTGGCCCACCACAAACTCTGATTCCAGTGCTAGAAATCGCACATAAATGAGCTTTGACTTGACTATACGAGCTCTTGAATTTACCGTTATACTCTGAGTAAAGCCAATGAAAACACCATCCACCAGGGATTTGTTTTAATATTGTCATATATTTCCAAAGAGGTGCTTGTGAATCATATTTGGGGGTTATCCCTTGCCCCACTAAACTAGCACTTGCACCCTGAGACATTCTAATTTTTGACAAATTGCTATAGGCTTATAGCTCCTGGTAACACAAAAACTTGCTATTAAAATTTAATTATAAATATAAATTTTAAACTAATTAATAATTTAAAATTTAATACTATACTTTATATTAAAAAATTTAAACTAATTAATAATTTAAAATTTAATACTATATATTTAAAATTTTAAACTAATTAATAATTTAAAATTAAAATTTAATACTTAATATATATCTAAAGACTAAAGTCTAAAATTTAAAAACAAACATATTTTAAATTTTTAACGTAATAATAAAAGTTAAAAAGTTAAAAGAAATAAATAAAAATTTAAAAAACTAAACTATATAATAAAAATTTCTTTATTATATTATAAAACTATATATTTATTATAAAAACAAAAGTTGCATTAGCTAGTAGAGGATTATATTTATAAAACCCTAGGCGTAATTGACTCAAACTTGGGACGTTTAGACTTTAGAGTTTAGGATTCAGGAAGAAAAAAAAAGAAATTTAAAACCCTACCAGCACGTAGGGTGGCAGGATGCGCGCAGTCGCGTAGGGGGAGTCACGCGCAGGCGGGCAGTCGCGGACGCGCGGATTGCAGAGGCACGGGTCGCGGTTATATTCGGGTTTTGACTTTTTTTTATAAAGTGAAAAAAATTAAAATGTTTTTTTATTCTGCCGATCCGCGGGGGATACGGCCAGGGTATGTCGTGCCCCCTGCGGATACGATGGACGTATCCGGCCGTATCCGCAGGGGGCACGACGTACCCTGGCCGTATCCTCGACGGATCGGCCGCGTACCGTACCGTACCCTCGAATCCCCGCGCTCCCAGGGCTTGGGAGGGGCGTATCCGATAACGTAGATTTCATCAGTTTTAGTTGAAAAGGTCAGTGACATACAAGGGATTTGGACCAACCACAAATGAAGTTGGTATCATTCAATTGAATAGAAAATATTATTTGAGAAAAGGCTCTATCATTTACGGCCAAGTGTAATGCTATTCAAGCTTCTGCGATAACTTAAGAATGCACCAGGAGAATTTGTATCTTGGGAAAAGTAAAACCAAATTTATGTGGATGTGCATTCTTTTCCTCCCTTGGCTTTGAGGGTAAAGCATCTCATGAAGTGGGGACTTATTATGATCCTAATTATATTATTATTTAGTATTTACCTGTTTGTATTATGGTTGTGTTTCTTGACACATACCCTTTGGTGTCGATATATTTGATGCCCAACCCTATTGCATTTATCATATCTTCTCTACATTTCATACTTACTAATATAACATATATTATTTTTTGAAAAATGCATCATATATTACTCCCAAGGAACAAATGGTTACATCACTTGAGCAAAAAACAAGAAAAGCAAAGATTTACATGAACTGATCATAATGTTAACACGAAGCATCTCTCCCTACATAGACAAGGAAATAAAGCACCTCAGCCTGTGCCCCAATGGGCAAATGGTTCACGTCTCTTCGAAACCAGTCAAACTTAGTTTGCACAATCAAAGGCAACTCTTGTCCGAAAAGTCTCAACTTCCCCATACAAAGAGGAGAGGCGTCATTCAGAAAAACGGCTTGGCATCTCATCCTCCAAAGAAAGCTGATTGCTGCCAACCATGTCGTATGCCATAAACCCTTGCAACTGTCCCTAACCATCCAGGAATCCCCTAAAAGAGGCCCTTTCCAGAAGAGAGAAGCAATAAAAAGGAAATTGAATTCAGCTTGCAGCCACCCACAAAGGCCTCTTGTTGGACTTTTCTAGAAGATATGATCAATTGTTTCTTCTTTTCCACACACCATGCAAAATGCATCTGTAAAACTAGTCTTGCTCAACCTTGCTTTGATGGTTAGTCCTTGATGTAATATTAGCCATCCTATTACCTTATGTTTGAAGGATGTTCTAGTTTTCCAAATAACTTGACAGCATCTTTGCCATCTCACTTCAAGGTATTGAACCTGCTCTTGTTTGTTCAATCAGGGAGCAATGAAACTGGAATGGCGTACTTGCTGATACAAGTCCTTTGATTTATGGTCGAGGAGGGCTTTCCCTGAGTTCCACTTCCAATCCTGGCAATAGGGGCCTACACTTTGTAAATGCACTTTGAAAAGACATTGTTCAGGAATCATATTACAAAGCTCTTGAAAAGCAATTTTGTCTATTGGTGACAAAACTTGAGCCCTTTTTAAGTCCCTCCAAGATTTCCATTGCTGCCTTCCATTGATCCAAAGATCTCCCCAACAGATTAGACCCTTCCTTGCTAACCATTTACCTGCAAAGAAAGGCTGAAGTCCAACCTGTCCATGTTGCGAGATGAAGGTCCAAATAGGGTGTGCAACTAGATTTCAAGCATTTCGTAGCCCCTCACTTTGCCAATGGAGAAAACTTGTGAGTATTTGCCACGCCTCTGTTTCAAATGTTGGCGATTTCTCTCCATTTCTTGGCATTTCTCGTGGTACAATCGGCAGCTGAGATAGCGGGGTGTTTCTCACGAGATGAGAAACTCCATTTTTCTCGGCGAGATCGCCGTTTCTCGACAAATAGACAAAAAGTGGTCAGTGCATTAAAAATTAATACTGTACACAATTTTTTTATCGCGTTTTCTCATTCTATGCTTAATACACAATTTGTCGTTCACCTTTTGCACAGATAGACTGTTAAGTGAAAACGTGCCTTCGACAGTGATATTGCAAAAGTCTATAAGTGTAGTTTGTGCATAGGGCTGTGGGTATGCTGCTTGTGTAGCTTGGGCCCTGTATATGCTTTATAGTATAACTATATACTATATAGTATATACAATATACTGTATGCTTATAGACTATTGACTGCTTTGATTCTTCAATGAGGGTAAATACTAAATAGTAAAACACATACTGCAATATACATTTACGCAGACTGCAATATACAATTATGCAGTTTTATACTTTATAGTATTTGGCAAGCTACCATATATAGTTACACAGTGTGATTGGTGACAGTATACTCATTGACTACTTTGCAGAGGGTAAAAAGTTGTAAACACAGACTGCAATTTTGTAGTATTGGTCCTATATACTCTTTTTTCTATTTCACATTGATAGAAAATATGCTTATGGTCCTATAGCATTCTCTAAATTCATTTTTCATGTCATTTAACAATGTTTTACATTTAATTTAAGTTTATTTTATGAATTTGTGTATTTAAAGTAGCAATAATGTTGCTGAGAAATGCCAAGAAATTCTCGAGATCCAAGATCCAGTTCAAATTTTGTCCTCCTGTGAAATTGCCGATAACGAGATTTTGAACTATGTGCCATGCGACCAATATTCTCTTAAGTAGTGCTGATCCGGCAATCATAAAAACACTAGCATTGCCAATTTTGTTACAAATTTGGAAGGGCCCCTTAATTTTATTAGTATGGTGTGCATTAAGTATTCTATGTCGGATAAGGATCTGCGAAGGAGCGCCCCCTTCCACTGCTCTTGCAGAGAATATAACATATATTAATTATATTTCTCAACATTTTTTGCTGTGTACCATACAGTGAATTACGAAGGAAGTTCAACAATGGAAGAAGCTATAGCGTATGGCACAAAAATGTTCCAAAAATACATAAAATCATAGAAAGGGTGCGTGTTTTGATTTATGTGGGAAAATTTGTTTGAAGCTTGAAAATTAAACACTAGTGGGAAGGATTATATATAGTGGTGAAGGTGAATAACAGTGGGTAAGACAATTGGCTAACTTGGATGATAAGATTTTAAGGAACGGTGTTGCTCTTGAGACTGAAGGTATACAAGAGGAAATATTTTGTTATGGATAAAGGAGATATAAGTTAAAGATTTCAGGAGGTGGAGTTGGTGGGTAATGGTCCGCTCCATCAAGGTGAGCCTCAAGGTGAGTGAATGACATGTTGAAAGGTTCATAGACAGTTTAAAAACATTCAAAACACAACTTCATCGTCAAACATTCCTAGTTAACTTAAAGAGCTTCTGCAAATGCCATTGTTTGGATGCAAACTGTTTGTGGGATGCTCAAGGTACATTGGCAGGGTAGATGTTCGCCTGAGCATGATTCATGACGTGAATAATAAATATTGTGCATAGGCTCATGTTCATAGGATGAAGATGAAGAGAGCTTGATTTACATGTGTTCATCAACGTATGACACTCTCGTCATAAGTTGGAAATGAATAGTGTCCATGTTTACTTAGTGACCCTTGTGCTTGTCAAGGACTGGTACCAAGATATAGGTTCTGTTATGTATGAATGGGATTACTTTATTCAACTCATGTTTTGCTTTGAGTATCTTGCTGTGAGAGAATCTTCTTGAGAGATTTTGTGTGCATTTACTAAAGAATTTTTTTTAACAGAAGTAAATGTAAAATACCCACAATAATAGAGCAGCGTACTCAGTTTTAGTAAAAAATTATCTGATTCCTTGATTAAGTGCTCATTTTTGTAGTTTTATAGTCGCAACTATCAATGATTACTTTTAGAGTTAACTGTTTGTTGGAAAATGGAATGTGCGACTTTAGAGAGAGTCTAAAATAGTTGATCAAGTTTATTGAAAGTTATTTATCAATTCAGAAGCTCACAGGTTATTTGTTATTGTGCCGTTTCGTGGAACTATTAACAGACATGCAAAAAAATTGTAGTTAGATTTGTGCTGGAGGGTTGTGTTGTATTTTTTGGTAAATGTGTGCGTGTTGGTGATATGAGAACTAGGTGAAGGGTTATTAAAACCAATTATGTCTGCAAACCTTCTTTTTAGGTAACTTAATTAAAAATACCTTTTGAAAAGTTATGTAAAGGAGACGCTTGATACTTTCAGTTTCAACAAGTGGTAAACATGGTGTAGAGTCAAACTTGAATTCAAAGGAGATTTTGATGACATGCAGGACATTGCAACAAAAATAATGTCATTTTCACAACAAGGACCTCGTGCTACTTGCATTCTTTCAGCACATGGTGCTATATCTAATGTGGTTCTCCGTCAACCTGCTGCTTCTGGAGGTGCAGTGACATACGAGGTGTGAATTTTGTTAATTTGTCTCTTTTGCTGTTTATTAGTTTATTGCTTCTTTCATGTTTGTTTTATAGCCTTATTTTTTATGCAAAATTTGATCCAAGAGAAATTTTAAAATTTCTTTTATACTGTACCAATCAATAATTTTTTAATTTTCATGTTGGATTGATGGGTTACACTTACACCTTCTCCTAATCTTTAGTGAAGCATGATATAAATAAATAATTGCAAAGCCATTATCCCTAATTAGACGAAGAGGGAGTCAACTGAAACAGAGTACTGAATTCTTAGACAATAATACTTGTGACAGTATGATTAAATACCAAACTGATGACAAGAATTCTTATATACAATAAAAACAATTTTTCCTTGAAAAGGAAGCTACATCAGAATCAGTCTTGCTGACACCTTGGATGCTCTTTTATGAATTCTGTTAATCTATCACACCTGATGAATCATTCTTAGAATAACTTTTCATAGTCAACATGGCTCCTTTTGTAATTGCTCTGTTGTTCTAGAAGCCAAAACATGGTAGCATGATGCTCTTAACTCTTTGAAAAGCTCACGAGTCCTATTGGACAACAAATGAATTGAGTCTGAGTAAAAGACTTGATTGACATCAAAAACAAAAAAAAGAGAAGCAGCTTAGAACTCTGTCCAAACTCATTTTTTATCATTTCACTCCAATAGGTCAGCATGCAATAAAATGCCTAGTTTAGGGTGAAACCATCTCATTTATTAGTGTCATTGGCAGATTTGTTTGCAAATTTCAATTGTAAATTATCCAAAATTTTCACTTGTGGGCAGTGGCATAGGAGAGGAAGATAGGTAGGCAGAGGGAGTCTTGTGCATCAATGACTACTCCCAAGTTGTATTTGAGGTTGAAGAAGGGTGGTACGAGTGGCATTTGTGCAGTGGCATCTGTTTTGCATGTTTATATTGTGCCTTTAATGTTTTTAATGCGATGGATACCATACTTCATGAACTTTGGACAATGTACTCTATTGTTGCAACTTGTTAGGATATTTATTTATAATAACAAAAGAAACACTCAAATATAATCCACTTTGAGAGAGAAACCTTCAATAATCAGAATAAATAAGGAAACGAATTCAATAATGAAACTTATGATGATTATAGAGAGTCATGCTCAACCATATATATACCCATAATTGGGAAGAGTCACACCCATAATTGGGAAGGGTCACACCCATTTATTCCAATGATGTCGGCCTAACTAAATATTAAGAACTAATAAATGAAAGATAAGGGTTATGCTCTCCATTCCATACCCTTGGTCCTCATAATGATAGGGGTGCAACACAACTTCTAATACAAATCAATTTTTTTTCTTCATGTGGAATTTGCAAAATTAAATCATGTTTTTTTGCACATTTCCATCCTGATTTTGTTTATATTTGGATGTTTAAATTCTTGTGGAATATAAAATAACATTCTTTTGGGAGAAATTTCTTATATTTAATGGTTTTTCAAATTTCGGATTCTCTTCAACTCTGATTCGAGTCCCAAATGATGGGGCATATGAGTCCTGTGGAGTCAAATTTCTAAGTTGCTGGGTTGACTCACGTAGCAAGTTGACCAAGTCCACAATGTATTAGGAAACCTAAAAGATTGGCATGATGACGGACAATAAAAAATGTGATTTGGCTGCAAAAGTTTAAAGTTACCAGGTTGCTCATGAAGCTTAATTTGAATTGATTAACTACATACTTCCATTCTAGCAACCTGGATGGTTACCGACCCATTGTCCAAATTTTAATGCCACTTGCCTTCCAAAAGATACGAGTTGTCGGGTCTTATCAAGTTGAAAATTGACTAAGCTTAACAATGTGTCTGAAACCAAGAAGAATGGTGTGACAAGTGACAGCTAAAAGTATCTTTTGGCTATCAAAAAATTTCAGCTGTCAGATCTTACTTGAAGCAGAAATGAGGAAGTCCATTCTCTGCATTTCAGCTACAAAAAAGGTTTCCGAGCCAATCTCCAATAGAAATTTTGTCAGGTCCACAGTGCCAAAGACTGAATCACACTTGGCATCAATTTCAATGCCAAAAGGGACAAACAATAGTGGATGATGATGCTGAGCAAGAAAAGATACTTAGCAATTTTTGCATGAATTTGTTCCTTGCAGATTCTATAACTACATCTTATGTGTATTTATCCTTTGAAAGCTGGACGGACATTATCTCACCCAGTCATATATAAATAGTGTAATATTAATTATTGCTTTGCAGGACAGTCTCTCATTGTGCATAGCCACAATTTATAAAACTTTAAGAAATAAAAAGTGTTACTAAAGTAGGCCAGCCCCAATTTGAACTGGAGGATAATAATCTTCAAGTTCTGTTGTACTGATATTTTTACCAATTTGGGCTGCATTAAAAAAAATTGCTGGTTACAAAAGGAATAAAGAAAATCTATCTTATTAATGTTTCCTGTTGCTTCTTTATTGAGATCTTATCATTGGCCTGGAAGTAGTGTGGGTATACCATTGTTAGATTGATCCTTGGCTCTGGCATCTATAGAAGTGAAAATGCGTATGACTAGTTTGTTGTTGCTTCTCAGCTTGACAATGTAAGATGTTTAGTTACTGAAGTTTCCATATTGAATCGTGTTTGATCTGTTTGACTGTAGAGACCCAAAAACGAGCCTCATTTTTTTTTGGTTTTCCCCACTAAAATTGCACACAACGCCTTACTCAAGTCAACTTGAAGCATTGAGGCATAGTTGTTCCACATGCATGTACACCGCAGTGAGTTGGTTAAGCATTTAAATTACAGATTACCACTGTTAATCATAGCAGTAAATGGTTAGGTCTAAACCGCAGGCATATCATCTAGTGATTGTCATAACTAAGCTTGTAGTCACGATCAACTGAGCCTGCAGTTATCCATGAGTTGTTTACTATTCTTGTGTGACCATGCTCTGGTTCATTTACACAATAGATAGGCTACACCTTGCCTAATCAGGGCATGAGCGAATAACTGCTCTCAAACTTGTTGAAGGCTCTTAGAGTCATTAGCTCATGCTCTCATTAGGGAAGCTATCCCCTGACTTGAGACATTGTGCTTAGAGGGTCTTATTGTCGTTGTACTATCATGGACGTGAGTCCTCTTGATATTCCAACGATTTATAAACATGGTAACATTACAATTGTTTAAGTTCATTAACTTTGGTTATAATGTGATAATTTATTGACAGGTCTGGTTCAAAGTTCATGTTGAAACTTGTTTATAGACTGCAGATTTAAAGACGTGAACTTCATGTCTTTTATAGTTTAATTTACAACTTGGGCCCGTAGGACTTATGCCATACGTTAAGGCCCCCCCACCCCAAGTTGTTATTTTACTGTTTTAATTCATTAATTTTGTTCAGTTACTTGATTGCATTGAATGAATTTCAATCTGACTTACAAATTGAAATCCTACAACATTTGATCAATTTCAGATTACCATGTCAATAATTATCTAGCATTTACATTTCATCATAATAAATATCATTAGATCATATTAATTGATATTTTCCATCAGTCAATTGCATTTAAACATGCCATTACAAGACTTCGTAAGGTCATATTTACGTATGTCATCAAGTAGTAAGTGCAATCGTACTTAAGTCTTTTGCACACAATACACAATCATGCATCAAATACGATTAGTACTTCTTAAGTCTTTTGCATACAATACACAATGATGCAAAATGAATTCCAACCAGAAAACAAGTCAAAAATAAACACTTGAGTTCTAGCGAACTCTTAGTCTCGTGGACTGAAGCATAGGGAAAACCCCTATTGAAAGAAACCTTTGTTCGTGCCTCACGGTTGCCATACTCATAACCATGATTAGGGCCCAATGTAGTTCTGTGGCACACAAAAGAATACTAAAACAAGAATTTAACCTCTTTGCTTTGTGTATCAACGACTAGTCAACTTGTCGAGGGCCCGCCAAGCATAGTTACCAGGTTTGGAAATCCGAATTCGTTTGGGAGGCCAAAAAAATGCAGAAATGCGGAATTCTTGAAAAGCTTTGGAAAAATCCGGTTTGGAAAAATATATATATATATATATATATATATATATATATATATATATATATATATTACTATCTTTTAATGTAATTCAAGTTTGAAACTTATGCATTTCTCAATTTTGCAACTGTTAAATTAATATTCAATGTTCATTCCTTACTAGATTAAAATATTTTACATACATACATAAATATTTTAATCTAGTAAGGAATGAACATAGAATGTATGTAAAATATTTTAATCTAGTAAGGAATGAACATTGAATATTAATTTAACAGTTGCAAAATTGAGAAATGCATAAGTTTCAAACTTGAATTACATTAAAAGATAGTAAAATGTCCATAGTTTAGAGCCTAAGCTCAAAATTGATACAAAACTTAAGTTTCAAACATTTTCAACATCAAACCCTGCTTCAAAATAAAAACTAGTACTAGCACTAGCACCATCAACAAATCCTGTAACAAGATCATCAACACTATTCAATATTTTCTTCAACACCTTCAAAGGATGGTTCTACTTCTCCAAGATGAAGATTGTCATCTTCTTTTACAAGATTGTGCTCAAGCAATCTTAAATTGCTATGAACAAACACAAGATTTGAGAGCTTTTTGGCTCCTAGTCGGTTTCTCTTGTTAGTATGGATCAAATCATGCGTGCTCCAATTTCTTTCGCACGCAAAAGCACTGGGACACTGACTGTGGACACGCATGGCAAGCTTTTGTAACTCTGGAGTAGAAGAACCATACGTTTGGCACCATAAATGGGGATCCATACTAACAATGTCTTCTTGTGCTTCCTTGAGGGAAAACAAGCCTTCTTGGTTCTTAAATGTAGTCAGCGGCTTTCTCACCTTAGCCTTCTCATTTTGATCTCGAACCAACCTGTCTATTGTTGCCAATACACCATTCTTTACCTCTTCATCTGCATCATGATCCACCTCTTTCAACTTTGGATTCAAATAGCAACCTGTTGCATGTAGAGGTCGAGGTAACATGTTCTATCGGATGTCTACAATGTCCCAAATACGTTGAACTTCATCAACTTCATCTGTCAATACTTTTTTGATTTGTTCTTTTGCTTGCTCCATGCCCTCATACACAAAACTAATACAAGGTTTCATGCCATCAACTAATCTCAACAATTGGACTAGTGGCTCAAAAACCTTTAGTGTCATTTCGGCACCCTCCCAAAATGAACTATCCAAGATAATTCTCTCAATGTCTTTTGCAATGCTTTTCTTAAAAAGCTTAGATTGTGCCCACTCTTCACTAACTACAACTCTTCTCAATGCTGTCCTCTCCTCCACCTCCCTTTGCAAAGTGATAAAATTAGATGCAAATCTTGTTTCAGCTGGGGAGAGAAGTTCACGCTTTGCAAATGAGCGATACAAGCTCAAAGTCAAGCGGTGATTAAGTATGAACTTTGAAATTTGTTTTCTTTCTCTGACAATATTACTCACCCACTCCAACTTTGCAAGATCTTCAAGCAAAAGATCTAAAACATGAGTTGCACATGGAGTCCAAAACAAATGAGGAAATCTGTTCATTAGAAGATCCCCTACTGCTTTACAATTTGCTGCATTATCTGTAATAACTTGGACAACATTTTCCTCTCCAATCTCCAGAATAGCAGATTCAATGCATTTGAAAATGAAATCTACAGTCTTCACATCATTGCTTGTATCAACTAATTTGATAAACATAGACGTTTAGGGCATCGAGTCAATATATTGAGGGGTCTTCGCTTTGTGTCAGACCACCCATCACTTATTACAATGCAACCTGATTTTTTCCATTGCCTTTTCATTTTATCTCGTTCACTAGATATAGATGTCACCTCCTCTTCCAGTAGAACAGTGCTCAGATTTTCAAAAGATGGCATTGTGTACCCTTTCCCAAAATTGGCGACCCCTTCTACCATTGCTTTCGTATGTGGATTTCGAACAACATTGAATGGGATGGCATTTGCATAAAAAAATCGGGCCATCAATCTACCTCATGTTTTTGCTGTGGTTTTCACATATCTTTCAAAGAAGGTTGGGATTGGGACATTTGATGTGCACTTTCGCTAGCTTGGGTAGATGCTGGAGAATACGTTGAGCTAGAAAATGAGCCAAATTGTGTTAGACTACGTTGAATTTTGGCCTTCTTTGAAGATTCAGACACTGATGCAATTGTCTTTGTTTCATATTTGCTTTTGATTTGACTTACAAAAGCTGCATACATGGGGTTCTGCGACGTTATTGGACAAATGTTCACATCTGGGCCTCCAATATAATGGTTTTGAATCCTTGTTGTAGTCCCTGTGATATTTGAGCCACAAAGAGTGCATTGCATGTTTCTAAGATTCACATCTCGCTGAATAATATATTTTTTTTCGAGTGGTTGACTTGCCATGATAATAGGTTGTCCTTTGCAGCTTACCCTGCAGAAGTTTTATAAACATTTTTTATCACACATTTAAAAAACTATAAATTTTTTATTTTAAATTTAACTAAATGACATATATAAAATAAAATTATAAAACTATAAAAAATAATAAAAAATTAAAAGATATCAAAAAAATATTAAATTTAATTTTAAATGACCTATTAAAAAAAATGACAACTTTAAAAAATAAAATATATCAAAAAATTATTATTTCTAATATATCAAAAAATAAAATCTAAATGTTATTTAGATTTTATTTCTAATGTTAATTATAAATATTTATACAATTTATATTTATTTCTAAATATAAATTTTATTTTAATTTTACACAATTTTTTTAAATCAAAAAAATTCAAATTGTTAATAAATTTAATTTAATTTAATAATTATAATATTTATTTTAAATATTTTTATTTTTTATATTTGTTTATATATATATAAATTTATTTTAAATATTTTTAATTTTTTTTATATTTGTTTTTAAATATAAAATTTATTTTATATTTAAGTAAATGTATTATTAAATATTTGATATTATATATATATATATATATTTAATAGAATTTATTTTATTTTATATTTATATTTGTTAAGGTAAAATTATTTTATATTTAAATCGTAATTTATTTTTTATAATATTTGTTTTAAATATTTTTCATTTTTTTAATATTTTTTATCAATTTTAAATTTTATTAAATATTTGTTATTTTTTAAAATGTTAATATAATAAATGTTAATTTTATTAACATATATATTTGTTTATATAATAAATTATATTTAAATTACAATGTTATATTATTAATAAAATTTAAATATGTTAAAACTTAAATTCTTTACGAAATATAAAATTAATTTTATAAATGTAAATTTTATTAATAAATATTACTTTATTAATTTTATAAATTTTAACAACATATAAAATTAATTTTATAAATGTTAATTTTATTAATAAATATTACTAAATAAATATTAATAAATAAATATTACTAAATAAATAAATAAATATTACTAAATAAATATTAATAAATAAAGCCTCCCTGTTGCTGCGTCCATCGAGTCTCGGATGTGATTTGGGCGGTTACCTGCGTCGTGTTCACAGAGTCACCGTGCCTTCCAAGCTCAAACAGTTGCCGTGCCTTTCGCGTTACACTCGCAGTCGCTGGAAAATTACCGTCACCGACTCACCAGACTTGCACTTGCCGTCGGATTGTTTAGTGGCCGTCAGATTTGCATTATGTTTTACTTCTGCTTACTCGCGGAGCATAAATAAAGATTTTTAGGGTTCCCGCGGCTAAACGACCGTCCCTTTTTAGGGTTTCCACATTCAATGACTTGCGCTTTTTAGGGTTTTGTGTTTTTTTAATGTTTAAAATTTTTAATAATAAAAAATAGTCCGAAGACTCCGAACCCGCATGTATTAATTCGAGAGCCGAAAAAAATGCACATTTTTTCGCATTTGGCCCAGATGCCGCTGAACCTGGTAACTATGCCGCCAAGCAATGCTGTTGCAATTACTTGTCATACCCTCGCCAACCTTGACGAGTCGATTGACCTGAATGCATAAAGGCTCAAGACCTCTCACAATATATCTCGTATCTGTAAGTACAACATGCATTAAATACATTCTCAGTACATCTTACAATAAATGCAATAAAAGTACAATTCACAATTAATGACCTGAGTATCCGTAGATCACAAATCCATCAGTACATGATTTAACGATATAACTTTAATTTAGCAACAAGCTACAGCCATCTACTTGGTTAAATCTTGCAACATAGGGATGTGCTTAACTGCAAATGAAACCATCTACAGAGACATACCTGCCTGTTTGTATGCAAATAGTTCACAATTATCATGATCCATCATAATAATGTCAATATAAGAAGCATGTATGATTCTTTCCGATTCCAACCAACTGTTAGATTTTTAAATACCACATTCCATAACATAATCTCAACATGATTATAGCATGATGTCATGAACATGTTAATACATGATCAACAGAAAAATCTTTAATCATTTCAAACAATTATGATGTCATTGAAACAACTAATCAATAGTTCATAACATGGCAGGTTTCAACATAGAATTTAGTCAATTTCGACATTGAATGCAACTCATGCATCTAACAATGAATCATCAACCTTATGCCATATGTGAAGGTACTACGCAGTTATTGCCATATATTTTATATTCAACAAATCATTATGCCACATATGAATATTCAGTTAACCCCTGTTATGTAGTATAGTTATACCAATGAACACTCATCGTTTAAGCATTAATAATCATACTATCCATATTGCAGTCGAGCTTTACACTAAATTCATTGTTTCCAAAAGAAAACCACACTTGTAGTTACCATTGAAACAGGTAAATAAAAAAAACACAAGTTACAAGAAGAGAAACACGTCAAAGTACCCAAGATCACCAAATACTCTTTTTCCAACTTATTGCTAAACGCCCATTGGAAGACAACTTCACATTTAAGCCTTTCAGTCCCCATCCAATCATAATCAATATACAAACAGTATTTTCTTACACAGTTGATAACTATTCCCATAGTTGCATTTTTGCACACAGCCGGTATGAACAAAGGTCAACCCTTTATCTTTTGCACACAACCATACAAAACAAATAACCAATTCGATTTTATACACAACCATACAAATAAGATAGCCAAATTGTATTTATACACAGCTGTATAAAATATTAACCAATTTGATTTTATACGCAGCCATACGTTAAGATAGCCAAATTGAATTTATGCACAGCTGTATAAAATAATAACCAAATCGATTTTGATACGAAGTCATACAATAAGATAGCCAAATCGAATTTATGGACAACTGTAATAAATAATAACCAAATCGATTTTTATACAAAGTCATACAATAAGAAAGCTAAATCAAATTTATGCACAGCTGTATAAAATAATAACCAAATCGATTTTAATACAAAGCCATACAATAAGATAGCCAAATCAAATTTATGCACAACCACTCAAAACACAAGCATGACCCCTTTTATTCAACTGATGCAAAAACATAAGGAGTATTGGAATCATACACAGTTTGAATAATAAAATCCATCATCAAATTTCATAAAACCCTTCGAAATAAAACAACCCTTTTTGTTTGCACTCAGCCATTTCAAAAGAAGACAGTCATTTAACAAACACACACAGCTGTTCCGAAGTGCAAACTGGTTACAAATTGCACACTCAGTCACATCAAGTAAAACAACCATTTCTTGTATTTTAGCAACCATACAAATAATGACAACACTTTTTCAACTGCCCACAATGATTTGAAATAATTCTGCCGCTTATCAAAATACACAACTATTCGAGGAAAGGAAGTGGTTTATTAAAAAATACACAACCATTTTGAAACACAAAACCAGTATACAAGATATTCACATTCTGGGTTCATTTTTTCTCTTACTTGGAATGAGTTTTTCAGAGATAAAAGACGTCTCCAATTTCATACTGTCTTCCTTGTTACTTCCAAGAGCTGTAACCCCTTTTTCCCGCCATGGCTGTGGCTTAAGTAGCCCTCGACCCAGAGTGAAACCCTCGAATCTTGGCATAAAACCATGCAATAGGTTAGACCCATCAAGTAACTACCAGTTACTAACATTAATGCCAAGAAAAATATAGATTTCTTTGAATCTCTTGTGGTTCCCCCATGTTGCATGCAAATAGATCTGAGAAACAGTTGAGTAAAACAATTTTTGACAGCCAGTCACACTTACCACCAAGCCAATATGGACTCTCCAAGGAGGACAAACCAGCGTTAGTGCTTTGCAAGAATTTTGGCAAAATTTCTGCATGGGTTCACGCTCCAGAATCTCCACCTGTCGGCACCTCCAAGAATGATCAAAATGAAAAGTCAACAAGGAGTTATCAACCCTAACCCCAATCTTCACTCAACTGACACCAAACTCCTAGGTTAGGTTAGTTTCGATTTGAGCGCCCAACTGGAATCAAGGTTTTTATTAAACATGATGCAATTTTTTTTTTTGCATTGAGACCAATGTAGTGTTGTTTAGCCTCATGTGGAACCCTACGTTCCCATGGTGGTCTTGCTACTTTAATATCAAAAGAAAACCAAGCATTTTTTAAAGCAAAACCATTACCTTATAACAAAAGCTAAAACTATGCCAAGGTCCTAATAGCCCGAGTAATGCATCTTTGCATTTAAAGCAAAAGGCAACATTAAAACCACTTTTAATAATGCCAAAATTTGCAGGCAAAGAAGGGTGGTAGGAGACTCCCATTAGACTGGATGCCTCGATTGTCATAGCCATGCCAATATTTTTGATTTCGTATTCAGGATTATTCTAACATTGTTGCAAACCAAACTGGAACTTATTAAGCTGAAAACTTTTTTGCTGCATACCGTTATGCAAATTGGATTGCTATTTCTCATGGACCGGGCCACCATCTTGATTGCTCACGGCTATGTTTAGAGTGGCTTTCACAACTCATTAACATATCGTTAAATGTCGTTAAGGTGATAGCCTATGGCAATACATGTGTTATCGACCTTTATGAATACGTGCAGTTATCTATAGTCAAGGCACGACAAACAGTCCTAAAAGTCCTGTCTCGCATACTGATATGCGGTTTCATGCACAGAATACTTACAGGTCAGATTAAATGACAAGCATCAATGACTGAGATAAAGAATAACTGAATCACATTCATTCAAAACAAATACTTTGCGGTTTTAATATGCTTGAAGGTGTTCCAAACTTAATCAACACCTGCCATCATGTAATCCAAGCAAGGTCTAGACAGCAACAAAGGCAATTATGACAAAATAATGAATGAAACAGTTCAACATAACATAAAGCACCGCCATCTAAATGGGTATGTTACATCGATATGCATTTGAGTTTTCCTTGCCAACAAAATTGATCAGAATATTGCAACATCAAATTAGAAGCTTTTTGTTTCCTCGCATACTTCTTGAAACTAAATGAACATATGGTTTGGTAACAAGGGTAAACGTTTAACCAGGTTGTCATAATTGCAACTTATATGACTTCTTAGAAATCTCACATCCAGCATTACAACCTTGCTTTTATGCTTAACCAGAGATTCTTAATTTATTGGCTGGAAAACAGTCTGTAGTTTAGTCTAACATTCTCATAATAGTTTAATACATATAGATTAAATGTTTTGGTTGGAACTTTTTAATTGGAAATCAAGTTTATTTAAATACAGCATGGCATTTGAAAGGCCAAAACAATATTTGTCTTATTTTTATATCATTTTACAATTTTAAAGGATTCTGGCTTATGAACCCTGGTACAGATATGGGCCGTGAATCCCAAACTTAATAGACTGATACTAGAAGGTTCTAAGCTTACGATAATTAAAATAATCCCAATTTAAATAGACTGATACTAGAAGGTTGTAGGCTTACGATAATTAAAATAATGTCTTTCGAGTTTTATTTTGAATTTGTGATGTATATAAGATGTTTAGAAAGAAAGAAACAAAATGATTATGTTAACATCCACAAATGACAATAGAGAAGAACTAGGGTAAGAGGACCCAGGGTATAAAGGTAACTAAAAGGCCACAACAAAGAAACAAAGCAAGGGAGGTTAATGAAAAACGGTTAAAAACATCCAAACAATAGGATGTAAATACAATTTTCCAAGTGAGTTGAGGACCCCCCATTAAACATGGAGTTGAGCAAGATAAAATGTGTGCCTAAGAATGAAAATGGGTCACATGTTTGCAACAAGACTCAAGCTAGAAGAGCCAATGCCATCATCATCCACCAATGCGAAATCGACAATGCAAGACTTGATAATTTCCATAACAAAATGACTTGGATAATGGGGCCCTGCTGGACAATCCCCCCGAAGAAAAAAAATCTCCTAACACCCAAGGTCGAGCAATGCCCAGTGACAGATGAAACTGGTAAAGCGCGCTTATCCCGACAACTCTTACTTTGGGCCAAAGGGGCTAGAAGGCCTTTGACTCTGACACGGAGCAGATTCATGACTCCTAAATGAGAGGGGATGACTCTAACTGTGGGCCGGGGTGCCCTAGTGTTGAGACACAAGAGTAATGTCTCTCTGATTGTCTCCCTTTGTATGTGTGTGAGCAGCATCCAAAGGGTGCTTAGTTCCCACAACTGTTGTGATAATGGGTTGAAAGGAGGTAATCAACTAGCTTTAGGTGTCCCATGTAAGGACCTACACCTGAAAGTGACAATCTCTCGGAGGAAAAGGATCAAACATCTTTGATGAGGTAGCAAAAGGAGGTGGATAGAGAACCACCAGACTCATAGATATGACACCTAAAAATAAAGTGCTTCTCAGTCTCCGTCTCTTGGAGGGAACAAAGACATTGTCCTCTAACCACACAAAACATGGTGATTTGTCTCAACTTGCGACTAGTGGGAGCACATCTTTGACTATCTAAGCGGGATCCTCAACCCATGTGGGCCAAATGATGGTGCCATCCATGATCTTTAATAAACGCTCAGCATAGAAGTCTCACTTTGGGCTGAGAGGTCGTAGAGGAAAAGCCCAAGTGACCTTGATGTACTGTATATGTCCTCACTCATAACTTTATTAATCATCTCCTTTTAGGGATGGCATGGAGGTGCATCCAAGGAGTATCCAAAAGGAGGAAGTTGATTGATAGAGACATTGATGAATTGGAGTGAGCTGGTCTCAGCATACTAATTGCATTGACAGTGGACACCCAGTGCGACCCAAGCAACCAACCTGGTTTGAAGATTGAAGGACCAAATATGGGCATATCTCGCGGGGCAAGGCTGAATCACGTACAAATCTGAGACTGAATATATAAAGTGATCTTGAAGATACTCTCGAAGTAAAGGGGCTTGGGAGAAAACCTGATTGGACAATGGATCATCTGTTGACGCATGTGAGTCTGAACCCTCTCTATTCCCATTAGTGGATCCCACTCCAGGGCCCCAAACCTCAAATCCTTAAAGATTTGTGGCCCCAAACCTCAAATCCTTAAAGATTTGTGGGTTTAATGTTTGTATTAAAGAGGCACATCTTTAAAGGGATATCTTGCAAATGTGTCTAAAAGCATTTTGGCACTCCAAGACATAAAGTGGGACACATCCATTACAAACTTATAGAGCATCCTTGGCTATTTGAACCTCAGTTTTGCTTAAAATATTTATTAGGCCAGCTTGGTGTAGAGCATGGTGCACTGAAATAGCTTTTTCATAGAAAAATCTGAAAGAAGAATCTTAATGTTATTGTAATTTTCCAATTGAAATTCATTGCATTTAAGGCTATTTTATTATTTTTATAAATAGCCAAGGATTTCTTGTGATTGATTTGCTTCAGTGGGATATTGGTTGCAAGTGTTCTACAGAGTTGTTGAGTATCAACGACTATATATATAACAAGCTTCTGGATAGACCTGTGTAATAATGAAAGAAATCTCTCGAACGTTTTGGGTCCCAACATTGGCCCATCATCAGGGGATAGAAATTTTATATAAAGAGGATTACAATATGGCACATATAAAGAGAGCTTGAGAATATAACTGTTTGAAGTCTCTCATCCCTAAAAATGCTGAGTACCCCAAAAAAAACAAAAGGGTAACTAAGATAAGAAATACAACATACAATTGGATCCTTAACAATAAAATATCCCTTCAAGCTATTCAATATCAAAGACTAGAATTAATTTGTTAAAAAATTAATTAATGTATTGATTCTATCTCAACCTCTATCTAGATTGTTTGATTAATCAATATATTTTTACATTCTAGATTAATGCTTTAATTAATTAATGCAAGCCTTCCTCGATTAATTATATAATAACCATGGAGATCAAGCGGAAATTTAATTGATTAAAGGGCCTCATGGCTTGACTCAGAACTAAACCTTCATCCCTGTTCAAATTGTTGCGGTGACATGCTATCTCCAAAGATGCGTTGATTTTTTCTTTAATGTAATTATTTTCACAGGATATCAACTTGATGTTCTCTAGGCAGATGTGGTGCTTGGTTTCCTTTGAGTGCTCTGCCAAAGCCAATTTTGCAGAATATTGAATCAAAGATTATTTACTTGTCTTGGTAGTTACTGCATATGGAATCATTCTACTTAAATACTGATTTTAAAGGTAAACAATGCGCACAGATTAAAGGCTGGGTACCAGATTTGCACATCGTTTGGTTTATGAAATGGTGCATGTTAACATTAGACCCTATTTTTTGTTTCAAAATATATTTATTGACAGAAGCTTCTACATCAGCACAGATATCTGCATCATTTAACCAGATAAAAGGTGGGTGGCTGGAAATTATCTGGCTGCTTATATGCAGCTGGGTCAATTGTTACATGCTATTGATGTATGATCTATAATTTGCTTGTGTGCATGAACCCCGCCTCCCAGCCGGTCTGATATGGTTCTCCTGAAAGGGGGGCAGATGTGGGACCAAATTCTAAGGAGGGGTAATGACTGCCCAGCGGATTAAAGATCTGTTAGCAAACCTCTGGTGATATGGTCTGCCACTGCTTCTCAATGTTGATTCCACAAACATTGGCTGTCTATGACACCTACAGCAACAAATCCACTCACTTCTTTTTTGAAAGGGACATTGTAATAAGACATTTTGGGACTCTATGGCCCTCCTGATGAGTTTGTAATTACCAGAAGTGATTTAAGTATTTATGTTTATTGCAGTCACCAAGGGTAGGAAAGTGTAGCTTAACTTTACACTACTTTTCTCCTCTGGATGCCTTTGTTTTCTCCAGCGTTAGTTAGGATCAGTAGTGTAAGGTGGTCTGGATCTTTTGGACTGTCTTTTCACAGTTTGGAATTGGGCTGCAAGTCTCTTCTTTCTGAAAATCTCATGGCCTTTGCATTTTACTTCAAGTTAGAGGTTCATGATCTGCAACCATCCCCTTAAATTAATACAATCTTTTAACCTTACCAAAAAAGAAACTTGCTTGTGTGCCTAAGTAAGTTTCCTTGTACAATGATTGTGATTTCATACTTTTGGTATCAAAGTACAACTGTTCTCATTTACAATGATGCTTTATAAAAATATTTTCCAAATTTTATAATATTCGATTCTTAGATGACACATATATAAAGAATTCTGAGGTTATGGTTTCTTCTTATGATACTTCATAACTGTTCTTGAAACGGGCACCTTCTGTGTTTGTTGTCCAAGTACTTTGGGAAATGTATACTATTCATAATGCCATGAATGACCTTTGCCTGGTTTCTATAACTGACTTGAGTGTTAATGCAATTAAAGTGTATATAGTAGTTCTCAGTCTCTTGGATTCTTTCAGCTTTTAGTAGCGTTTGTATCCGGTGCTATGATTGAATGAAAACACATCAAGTTTGAGAATATCACCACAGTTTGGTTTCATATGTGGCTTTAGTCTCGTTTTCCATAAGTGTTTGTTTTGTGTGTGTTCAAGGGAAGATATAGCTATAGTTCCTGTTTCTCTTGAGTGCTTTTTCTATTGATGCCTATTGCACTGGGACTTGCAATAGGAACTTATGCTGTATAAATTATGGCTGCAGGGCCGTTTTGATATAGTCTCATTATCAGGCTCATTCTTGCTAATTGATGATAACGGAACACGCAGTAGAACAGGCGGGCTAAGTGTTTCATTGGCTGGCCCTGATGGTCGTGTTTTTGGGGGTGGAGTGTCTGGACTGTTAATGGCAGCCACTCCAGTGCAGGTAACAATTGAGCGAGGTGCTATAATTTTGGTGTTTGTTTTGTTCTGTTTTGTCTATGTTTTTATACTATACATTCGTATGCAGGTGATTGTAGGGAGCTTTCTTTTGGACAACAAAAAGAGTCAAGCCAAGCCAGATAACCCTGAATCTTCGTTTGGCTTGCTCCATACACCTCCTCCTGGAAATCTCGGAGCTAGACATGGAGCTCCAGGTAGTCCTCCATTGAAAGCATTCACTGGAGCTTCAGCTGTTCATAGTGTGGGTATGCAGCCAACTCACAATGTGGCCACTTTTCACTCAACGGGCTAGAGTGATTCCCCATTCTATGGGAGAGCCATTTCATGCCACAAATGTTAAAAATCTCTTTTGTCTGGGGAATAGCTGTAAGAAGGCTTGAATCTTTCCCTGCAGCTAGGTTATTGACCACATTTCTTAGTTTTAAGAACCTAACTACCAAGGGGCATTAAGCTGTGCTGTGGTGCTTATATGCAGCACTTTTGGAATCTTGCCAAAGAGAATGTTGGTTTTTTAAGTTTCTGCCGACTAACTGAAAAACTTAAATTCTTATAGGACAGGTATAGTGTCTGTAGATAATTTCAACCTTCTGAGGCAAGCTGTAAAGTCCGAATTGTATCATTCATGCTTTGGCAATAGACAAAGAACCACTTATTGTTCTTTACAACATGCAGGTACTGCTATTCATGTTACTGTGGAGATCTTTGATGGCTATTGCATGATGTGTGGCTATAGTTTTTATGGTTTCCAAAGTGTAATTGCTTTTCACCGTGCATTATTATCCAGGAATTGTTTCTATCAGCTGTGTTGACTCAGTACTTTCCATGCCAAACATTTATGGTGTTTTCTCATGGTAACTTTCTGAACGTAGGTCTGACTAAGCCGAGTGAAGTTTCTACAGAAGGCTTTATTTGACCCACGATGAAGTGCATTCGAGTTATCTGAAGCTATACACATAGCTGTAAATTTTAAAAGTTGGTTAAGGTTTGTTTGGTGCTTATAACGTGAACGCTAACGTAAATTATCCTCGACCACTAGAAGTAAATGATACTCTACTTGAACTTTATAAAATTGATTGTGACAAAGTGATATTTTCGAAGCCTGAGTTTGCAGAGTTTGCAGAGTATATTGATGGTTATAATAGGTGCAATTCCATGCCTTATTTACTACAAGGAAGAAGGTATTTTGGAATCCAGATCCTTAGTGACAAACCTCTTCTAAACAGTTACTGATGTGCCATGTTGAGAATTGACACGCTGCTGACTATTTTCATTTGGTAAGAAGTTAATAAGCATCTTTAGGGGCTCATTTGAACTCCGTCTTAGGATATTAAAGAGTTAAATCTAATTAAGATTCTTGGTTCATTCTTGTTTAGGAGAAGTTCCAATTTTACGATAATTTTCATTGTTTGGTAAAGAGATTTGATCTGTCAGAAGGAAATGAAAAGGAGTAGGATTCTTAAAACTGGTAAATTGGTTGAAACAAAAATGAAATGTAATCCAGAGCACCATACGTTCCAAAAGTACTTTACCTTTGAGCAAACAATGTTAATTGACAGACAGCCTGCATAAATGCATTTCTTTTTTTTTGGCTCAAAAGGCAATTGGTTAACTGACAAGAAAGGTTTGATGAGCCATTGGTGGGATTATAGATGTTGGAAGAGAAAGTGCTTAGGTGCTCATGCTGCCTACGGGGCATAAATCACAGTACCTCATGATTGAAAGGCATGCACAAGGAATTATCGTGTACGTGGTACCCACTAAAAACTCAAAAGTTGTTACTAGTACAAGCAATTGAAAATTAGATAAATTAATGCCAACGCGATGAACTCTTCTCTAATAACCCAGAGTTGGTTTGAAATCTTCTGTATTAAATGATTATGATGGAAGAGATTTTATTAAATACTAGTATTCAGAAATTACCAAAATTAAAGTTTTCATTAAGTGATTGATCACGTTAGCATCAATACCCTTGTGTTGATAATCATCTAGATGTATAAGAATCAATATCACAAAGTTAGCAATTCTTTTATTTTAAACAAATAAATCAATGAAGTTATTTATGATCTTTAAAGTTTGACTGACTTATATTTGTTGATTATATATATGTGAGCAGGTAATTGCCCTAATAAAACCATTGCATGCCTTAAATATGGTTTTGGTCTTGCCTGTTGTACAGCAGACAAAGAAACTTGCTGTGGTTGTGTATTCATTGCATGTGAGGCTGACTGGAGGCCATTTGGATCAGAAATCCCACTCGCAGATCTATGCTTGTGACTTTGATAGTTTTCTAGAAATACTTCAGAAAACATGAGCATTCTGTTAAATAAAGAATTATTTTGTGAATGAACATTAATAATGGTCGTTGAACATAATTTGGTCATGTGCATATGTGAATAGACGTCCCAGTAATACCCGTTGATGCTTAAATTCTATTACTTTGTTTAGCTTATATGATATGTACATACAGGTGAAGAGGCATTTGCTCTGGTATGCATTAGTTGGTGTGCTAGAGATTCATGGATTGCTGTGAAGCTATTTGTTGTCACTTGTTGAGCTAACTTCTTTGCTATTATAAAGATTGAGATGACCAATATGACCGGTTATGGCATGGCTGCGGCCGTAACACTGAAGTCCCCTTGCAGCTACAAAGTGGTTTTAACAAAATCCGTGTATGGCCGTTATTGTAATTTCATTGTTACTTTTGTCTCCATTAGTTCCCTACCATGTTATGCTTTTGTTAATAATTATGTGATTTAGAGAACTACAGAATTTGAACAATGAAGAATAGTTTGGAAGGTTTTCAGACTTTTGTTCAAAGAGTCTTGTAATAATCGTTTCTTTTTGTTTCTGGTCTATCTTTCATAACTACTGATAGATATGTTGGTAGAATAGGCTAATGGATTAAATAAGCAGTACGCTTTGATTGCAGAGAGACCAAAGAACTATAAGGCATCCATTGGATTTGAAAATCATTGTAGAATTTATTTGAAAGGAAGTTTTTAAAAAGGTGTTGACAATATCATTATATACATCTTGAGCAACAGAAAAGCGACAATATTAGCTAATTGAAATATTCAGTATATGCAGTTGTGGTCTCAGAGGAGATGAGAAAATACAATTCAATGATTGGTACATAATTTATGTAGGGTGCACTAGAGGCGAGAAAATATTGAGGAAAGACGCATTTTTTCAAATGATTATAGTGGAATGCTATCCTTGTGGAATTTTTACCATCACAGACTGAATGGCACTACATCATGGAGATTTTGGCTGTCACATAGGTTGAATGACACTGCATCTTTGAGTGCCTAGTGTTGTCTCAACTTTGACCTCTATTTTCTTTTGCGTCAGTTGTCATGATTGTTTTGTCGATATATTATTGATTGTGGATTGATAGAGGTTTTTTTATACTAGTACTAACATGGATTCATCTGTAAACATGTTTATTATGCTGCGTTTACTAATATGATAACGAGTAGTTGAATTTACAAAACTTAATGCTGCTTATTGCTTGTTATTATGATATAGTTAAAAGGATTTATTTAATTCAATGTTTGATTGAAAAAAGCGTCTTTATTAAAATTTTTTATAGTACACCGTGAATCATACAAAAAAGACGGATGGAAAAGTCATGCCACAAAAGCCAAGCCATATAGAGCAAAACTACCTTGGTCCAATAGGGGAAAAGCGGAACCAAGCAAAAGAAAAAATCTATTAGATATAATCAAATCTTGTATTCACATTACGACCTTTTTTAAACCCTTTTCCTTGAAAACGTTTGTCCAATCTTGTGGATTAACAATAGCCATTGGATCAGCGATAATCATTAGAAGTGCATGGTTACTTTGAGGTTCAGAGGTAATTCCTTATAAGATTCATAAGTTCTAGATTCGTGTGATCTCTTGATTCCTCTCACTATAGCATTAATTGCAGATGTCATCTTGCAAGAGGAATCTACGATAGTAAACCTTCCTCGTGCCTTCTTTAGATTTATCTGTGACCTTGCGTGAAAGAGGATGTTCAAACGACTGCCAACCTTCAAGATTAAAAGATTGATCTTTTTTCTTTTTTGGCTTGTCTGCGTGAGGACATGCCCCTTAGAGATGGTCAATTCGGTGGATAAAATGACATCTAAAGGTAGTGTTTTTATAATCCAAGGTTTGGATCCAATGGAAATTTTCATGATTCATCTGGGTTCAAATTGGGACACACAAATACAAGCATAGATAAATAACCCTTGTTTAGGCCGTTCATCATCCACATTGATGAATCTTGTGTGTTTCCAATAGTTTCACATACCGTGTGAGCCTAGAAGGGAAGAGGGAGATTTGGGAGTTGAATCCAAAATGACATTTTAAAAACTACAATTGTTAAGGGATCAAAATCTAAGGACTAGGGTGTTATAAAGAGCCCAATTCTACTCCAAAACCAAGGTCCCTCTTCAAACACTGATAATCATAAAGGTTAATAAACTGAACTATGAAGAACCCTTTGGAATATAATTGGACCTCACAATCGTTGGTCAAGATAATAGAGATCCAATGATATGCAATTTATCTGATCGAGGTCAAACTCATTAGATCTACAAATCATTGTAGGATCTTTAAGTGTAGAAACTAACTTATTTATCTCAGGAAGAGATCTTCACTGTCGGCACTTCATCTGATTTCTCCACAATGTATGGACTGGGAAAATTTGAAGGCGAAATTGTAGGTGACATTGATTCTAGAGGCGTTTTGGGGTGAGCAAAGTCCATGTAGGATGAACCAACACCTTGTTTCCTCCTATCACTAGCTGCAAATAGCCTTGACAACATACCTTCGCTTAGCTAGAGCCGCTACTGTCCTTGAACAATGCTCTACGCTCATAGCAACATGCTTGCTCTTGTTGCCATCGTGCCTTGGTTGCCGTTGTAGGTTTGAAACCCTAATCTGTTTTTGGATGTCAAAAAAAACAAAGCCAAAATTTCAATCTACGACACTGCAATGCCTTAATTCAATGTTTGGATTTTAGCACTAACCATGTTAAGCAACGTATTACTAGTGCCAAGATGAGCACGACAAAACCATATATATTGCTTGTAAGCACGTGTTAAATGAAAGAATTAATGCTCTGGTGGTAGGTTATGAGATTCTTGAAATATGGTTTTAATATATATGATGATATGATGTTTATTCTAGTAAATATATAAATGTTTTAACATGTGAATCGAGTGTCCATTGGACAAATGTTGTTATGGTAAGAAATGAAAGGAAAAGAGGTGCTCTTATACCCTTGAACAACCTTGTCCAACTCATTGTAGGGACCTCGAATGCATATGTGCCTTGTATTGTGTGATTGCTTGCATGACTAGTGTTGCATTTGTCGTTATCCTTGGGATCCTTTTTATTAACTTAAGAATTAGGTGTGTGGAAACCGTGGTGCAAATATTCCTTTATAAATGTTCCCTAGACAAATAGAGGGAACTCCTTTCCATGTCAATTTTTGGATTCTTGTATTCAATGAAAATTTAAATATGTGAAAAATAATTTTTCTTGTATTTCATTGGCCTAAAAAGAGGCCTCGTGGATAATTGGGCTAAGGGGAGAATTTCCAAAATGCATAAATCTAGAATTTGGATTCTCCAATCAAATCTTGAAGGGAGGATAATGAAGGACACTTGTCCCTTGTGGAAAGTTTGAATAAAACAACACCATCTTTCCTTTGATAAGTAGCAAGAAATCTGCAAATTCTTCATTAGTCTTAATTGTAGCCAAATATTAGGAGAATTAAAATTGAAAGTGTAGAGCTTGGGGAAAAGAGGACAACGAGTTGAGGAAAATTTCTAGAATTGCAACATTAAAGGTAAGTACTTGGAGGATATGCTGACACTATTGTTATATGTGAAAAATGTGGCTATAATTGATTTTGGGGTATAATATTCATGGTTGTAATTAAGAAAGGGTATAAAATTTGTTAAATATGGCAGAGAAATCTAGTGTCTTATGTGTTGCTTGCTGGTTTCCTTGATATTTTCTAAAGAGGAGATCGGGGCTAATACATTGTTGGTTGGTTCTTTTTAATTTGCATAAAATGAAGACAATGTTGAAAGAATTATTACTTGAGGGTGAAACTTGGGGCCCTATGCGTTGCTTACTAGTTTCCCCTCCTCTTCATCTTGTTAAAGAATTTAAAAAAAAATGCTTAGTTTGGATATGATTGTGTTTTATTGCAATTCTACCTCTTGTCCCAAGGTACATAAGACCTATGTTAATTAGGACTGTATGTTACTTGCTCTGTTTGAAAGTCATAATTGTCTTGCTTATCCCTACCAATAATTTGGACTATGAAAGTGTGGGGGTCACCTCTTAGGCTTGGGGGTTGACAAGTATTTAGTGATCTAATGATGTCATAAATTTGGGAGGTGAGTACCCTTTCCTCTTCCTTGGTTGCCATGTTGTGGATGCAAAGGGTTACACTGTTAAAATATTAAAAATAGAATTATCTACAAAAGTTTTAGTGCTGGTGGAATTTTACTTGCATATTTTTGTTGAGTTGTAAAGCTCTGTAAAAAAAGATAAAAACAAACATCTTTATGTTTCTGATTATGCTTAAAATTTATGGCAATATATAAGCTTGATTTTTTTATGAGTGGTATGATTAGAATATTATTGAAGTGTGGCTCAAATTATTGTTCTCTTGAAAAATTGACAAAATTATAACTAAAGTGATATGTGAATTATTGTAAGAGGTTTCAAGTACTATTACGAGTTCTGAGTTCTCAGCTATATAAGTTAGTGTATATAATAAACATAAGAAGCTTTAATAAAGAACAAATACCAGTGTTGAGAAAATGTCGAGTAATGTATCATAATTTTGTTTGAATAAGATTACATTTTTGAGAGGGTATAAGATGATGTAGGCTTCTTCAAAATCATGGAAGCCATTCTTGAGTAAATAAAAATTACATGTTCCTCTATTGTTATAATTACACAACCCTTTCGAAAGCCACTAATAGTACTTGTGTTAATTTCCCTAAGTAGTTGTTTAAATAAATGAGTGCATCTTAAAGAAGTATAGTTTCTTAAATAATATAGGGCATCTAATTTTGTTTAAATAGTAAAGTGAATCTATCACATAAAAGTTAGCTTTTCACTAAAACACTTCCCTAAACAAAGTTACAAAAGCTTTTAGCTTGCAAACTATGTAATAGAAATCTGTAATGATTCTAGCCTTGAAAGTGGCAACACATTTGTGCTTCTTGTTTAAAGTTGTAATAACTTGCAAAACCCTTCCAACTTGAGATGCAATAAAATTAAACACTATTAAATCTCTTTTTAAACTTGAGAGACAAGCCAATTTTACACTGTTAGAATATTCACTATTAAATCGCATAGATGACAAACTTTGTAATGCAAATTAAAAATAAATAAATTGAATGAAAAACAAAGCCTTGTTATTCTCCTAAATGCTTGTTCCTATAAAAGAGAGAGAGATAAAGATGGATATATCTTATATAGAAAGGTTGTACATCTTTTGAGAAGCCTTTGCTCAAAGGGTAACAATAATAATAATAAAAAACTCTCGAGTAGACCCAAATATAGAAAGTTAAGCCCTGTTTGTGGACATAATCTAAAATGTTTTGCACATATATATGCATAGATACACCTACCCTTGTTAAAAAAAGTGGGGGTAGGGCGGGTGATATTTATAATGGAAGAGATAAGAAGCAAAAATAATATTAAAATTTACTTGTGATATTATATGGTTTTTTTT
Organism: Torreya grandis; assembly: GCA_037957365.1. Classification (NCBI taxonomy): domain Eukaryota; kingdom Viridiplantae; phylum Streptophyta; class Pinopsida; order Cupressales; family Taxaceae; genus Torreya; species Torreya grandis. The sequence continues at coordinate 1,290,872 of JARHVA010001319.1, forward strand.
TAAATTAAAAAATAAATATTAAAAAAAAAGAAATAATGGGTTTGGGCAGGTGGCGACACTGTAGCCAACCCCAAAAAGAGGGATGAAGATAATGTTGCCCATCATGGCAACCATGGGAAGCGACCAAGCCACAGTCCCACCGTTGGTGGGAAGATGACAAGGTGGCCCTCTTTGTAAACCAATGGAGGTGACTAGGTCAAGTCCCACTAGGCAGGATGGTGGTTGGGCTGCCCATCATTGGTTTCCTGGTGGGACTACGACTTGGCTGCTTCCTTTCTAAACCAATGGAGGCAGTTAGGCCATAGTCGCACCAAATGGGATGATGGTCAAGTTGGCCACTGTGGGTTTCCATGGCACTTCACAATCGCTAGGCCCTGGGTCATAGTGCTAATGTTAGGACAACAACGGGGCTGCCCCCTTTGTAAACCAAGGGAGGTGACTAGGATATAATTCCAAGGGGGAATGGTGGTCGTTCCACCCACCATGGGTTTCCATGGTGCCGCACAACCGCTATGCTACAACCAACTTCCATGTTTATTTATTTTTGTTATATAAATTTACCTGATATTATTTTAGATTGCTACACAAATGTGTGTGTGTGTGTACATGGGTTCATAGATTTAGTTTGGTATGTCCTCTGCATACATAGAGGTATCAAAAAAATATCTCAAACTATATTACTAAAAGAAGAATATGCGCCCCTTTTTTTGGATATAAATAAAATAAAATAATATTTAATATTATCCACAATATCGAGGCTCTCAAAGTTTCGATAACTGTTCTCCATGTATTGAAGATTTTTTTAGCAAAACTAGAATCTGAAGATAAAGATTGCTTCGACACTTCTCTGATTACATCCTTGCAACTAACAAAGAAGAAGCATTGTGAAGAAATGTGAAGAAAGCTTTGTTGAGAAACCTCTTATAACAAAAAATTAAGGGTTTCTAGGGTTATTTAAACAAATGATCCTAATCAATCAAATATAAGGGCGGGAAAAATTAGATTCTCTTTTGGGGTCCCATAGCTTTTCTTTTTAATTTGGGTATTTCATGTGGATGAAAAAATTATTTAGTTTACCTTCTTGATGAGATGTTCGAAGGGTTAATAATTTATTAAACTATTCAAGAAGGGCATTATTAACTATTCCTTGTATACTTAAATTTAATTGAATTAAGCTTTTCCTAGTCTTTTTAATCATTAAATTATTTAATGAGTTGAGATAGGTTAATAATTATTGTTGAATGGACCAAGACTATTTATGACTATTAAATTAAAAGTTAATTGACTCCCTTTTGTATTAAGACATCATGAAGACTTTTAATTATATCAATCAACCAGTGATTATAAATTTAGAGTGAAAAAACTATTTTGTTTATTACTTGTGACTAGCTTAATATTTTAAGTACCCATCACTAATTGCTTTTCGCTCTTGCACAAGTTGGTCCACAGGGTAAAGCAGTTGGCCGCTAAACATATGAGATGCAGATCCCTATAAAGACTAGTGGTTGATTTAGATAATTCAGGGCACAAAGAAATAGAACTAGTGATTCAATAAGAGCATCAAGCTACACAAGTATACGCTCAACCTTATTTATAGGAGGCCCCAACCAATTTTGGACATTAGATTTTTTAGGCTATCCATTGATTGGTTGGGGTTGTCCAAAAGTGCTTACCCCCTCTTTCCAAGGGAGTTAATGACCAATTTGATTGGTCACAACCAAAAGTACAGGGGCTTATACACCACAAAGAGGGTTCTTGTGATCACTCTATATTAGAGGTTAGACATGATGCTGTAGGGTTTTGGGGACAAGAATCATCTTGTGAAGGTCATCGCTGATCAAGATATACTTATATGGATCATCATTAATCATGATCACCTCAACATGACAAACATGGAGGGAGAGCCATTGCAGATTGTATTCATGATTTCACTTGATTAAAATGACTTAATTTTGTTGTTTCGATAGATGGGGTCGAGGTAAAGTCATGGTTACATAATGTAACTAGATTATTCAACACATGTAAATATTTCAAGAATATTTGGGCATGACTTGCTTACACATATGTTTAAAGGATTGGAATTATCTTGGTGGGAGAATGAGGAAGTTAAGGGTGACGTATATCTTTAAACCCTCACCTAGGAGCATTTTCTACGTTGGTTTAAGAACTCGTATCTTACTAGACACTTCTATCTTTAAAAGATTGACAAGTTTCATGCCCTTCAACAACATGGGGGTATTATTGTAGAATACGATGCTAGGTTCCTCAAGTTCATTATGTTAAGTTTTCATAAAATGAGGATATGCTCATGACTCATTTCATTAGAGGACTCAATTTTGATTTGGCTAGTACAGTTCAAATTCTCAACGCCAGGGCCCTTCAGGTAGTAGTTGAAAAGGCATTGATTGCATAAGATAACATGGGCATAAATCAAGAGGTTCAAGAGCATCATAAAGGGAATATATATAAATAACAAGATGATAGAGTATAGGGAAACCCACCACCTCCCAAAAGAGGCTTTAGGACACCTCAAAGGGCAAAAAAAGGGTCAACAACAGGGCTGACAAAGTCAACAACAAAGGCAAGGCTAGCTACATTTCCCATGAGGTCCATAGAGGGATAGAAAGAGAGTAGGACATAGCTAGGGACATGAACCTCATTAGTAAAGGCATGGACATGACTCTACTTAGTCTCAACACTTTAGGCAAGGGGATGCATTTAGACCATAATCCAATTTTGTGTCTTCTTCAGGGTTAGCACTGTGAGTTGAATGTTTCATTTGTGGAGGACCTCATTTTTATAGAGAGTGCTCCAAAGGATCTCAACTACAAGGAAAATGGTAAAGGTTTTGACTAGATCATGGGTGATATTGATCGAGCTCACATATAATATTATGCAATGGATGATGGTTAGACTAAGCATCAAGCCAAAATAGTAGAGGCAACACGTAAGATCTATAAAATGTTGGTATTAATTATTTTTGACCCTGGTGCTTTGGATTATTGTATTTCACCTTTAGTAGTAAACCATTACAAACTGGTGGATTTTATAAAGTTAGACCTTTGGATGGTTGAGATAGTAACTAGGGCTAAAAGGCATGCTACTTCGTTTATCTATTTTTGTGTGTTAGACCTTGGAGTGTTCCCCACTACTCTAGATTTTCATATCTTGCCCATAGGGTCATATGATGTGGTCTTGAGAAAGGATTCGATAGAGACCCAATGAACATGCATATATTGATATGCCATGACCATCCAATGCTGTAGTGATTTGGGTGCAAAAATGGTTATCTTTGGCCTTTAGAGACTAGTCTCCCTCCACATGATTTCCACATTATAGCTTAGGTGAGACATGCAAAAGAGGTATCAATTATATGTTATTTAGGTGAGCAACAAATTCAAGAATGACACAAATATGACTACCCTAGATTCTCACCCTCTACTGTGTGAACTCTCAAATATTTTTTCAAATTAGTTTATCGGCATGCCCCCTTAGTGTGAGATATATTTCACTATAGATCTAGTAATTGGATCAGAGCCTATCTCTAAGGCTCCATACATGATGACTACACTTGAGATTAGTGAGCTCAAGATACAACTTCAAGAACTATTGGAAAAGGGGCACATATGCCCCAATGTTTCCCCATGGGGTGCACTAGTAATTTTTGTTAAAAACAAGTGTGAATCAATCCACATTTGAATTGATTACCAATAGTTGAACAAAGTAGCCATTACAAATCAATATATGTTTCCCATGATCGATGACTTGTTTGATCAAGTCAAGGGAGCCAAGGTGTTTTAAAAAATTGATCTTAAGTCAGGTACCACCAATTGAGGGCAATAGAGACAAACATACATAAGACATAGTTTTTAGGACTTGATATGGCCATTACGAGTTTGTAGTGGTTCCTTTATATCATATCCCACTTAGGCATATCATGAATAATGTGCCTACTATACTGTTTAATGAGCCATTTTGTTATTATGATACTTGACATGAATTCAATTTATATTTACTTTATAAACATGTGTTTCAATATTTTAGTTCATATTGTAGTTCGATGTATTTCATATAGTATTTGTTTTAGTTCATGATTATGCAGAGTCGATACTGATGATGTCATTTTGTGATCGTAAGTAACAATCAAATGATCGAGCTAGGTTTGTGCTTGAAAGACTTCATCAAAATATTGCATTAGTACTATATAGGTAAATGGGCATAAGAAAAATAAAGAGATCAAATCAATTGTCAACCATTCCCTTTTGTGATGTCTTATATTATGATTATCTAGTAATGTGCGTAATTGTTAATATTATTTGTTTTGAATCCATCATTGACTGAAATCCAATTGTGCCACCATGTTTGCATGAATGATTTATTACAATGGCATGCCCTTGGTTTCTATATTAATAAACATACAACTACAACTGCTACCAAGGTCATAAGCTTGCATTGGTTATTATAAAAGTTAACAAGCATTGGTAATTGTTGGAGACTTAGGCTGCACCCTAGCTGAGAAGGGGAGTGTTCAGGTGTTCTTGCTCAAACCTAGTCCAACATGGGAATGACCCTAGGCTGTGGGTCACCTAATCTTGGGTCAGACCTCTAGGATTTTTAACGAGGCTAGCTCCTTTGATGTAACACTTAGCTCATTTACACTAAAACCTACTCATTATTGGGGTGAAAAGGGGGAGAAAGAAATTGAAAGGGAAACCCTAAACTAATGTTAGTGATACAACTAAAATGTTTATTCATCCACTCTTGCTTAAGCTTCTAAAATACTAATGAGATAGAATAAATGACTGGATATAGAACTCCTAAGTCTCTTATGCATCAATGTTTCATGCAAAAGTTTCTTCAATTGATCAAAACTCGAGGGAAGTTGATGCAGGAGCATCTACATACATTTTCATGCAAGACATGGTTACGTTGGGATACAAGTCATGTTTGAATTCAAATTTCAATTTATTGTATTTTCCCTCCAAAATGTTGTTAATGAGGAGTAATTGTAAAAAAAAGTAAAGGTAAAAGTAAATGTTGGGGCTGTTGAGAAAATAAAGGAGTGGTTGAAAATATTTCAACTTGGGTATATTGTTGAAAATTAAAAACTGTTTCTTGTTTAAATCTTGAGCCCAAGTTGGGCGTAGAAGTTAGGGAGGAGACTCTTTAAAAAAAAGAGAGAGTAAGATATGCATTGATTTAATAAGAGGGAAAAAAGGGAATTCATTCAAGAAGATAAGGGGACGTAGAGAAGAGAGAGAGGGAGCACCTCATTTAGAGAGGAAAGAAAGAGACAACTAGGAGATTAAGAATGAAGGACAGAGAGAATATTTGGATGTGAGGACAAGAAGAGGGAATGAAGTGTCCAAATAAGGCTTTGGAAACCATTGATCTAGATCATGTATTGAATTGTAAGTATCCTTGTTTGTTTAATAAATATGGATGTTGATCTTCATGGTACTAATTATGCAATAATGATTTCATTGTTAGAATTCTGGTTATACAGTATAGAGCCTTGTGTGTGTGTTCTTTAGAGCTTAAGGAGGCAATAAACATTTTATGATACAAGATTAACACATTAAAACCTTTGGAAATTGTTCTAAAAGAAATTTGAAACTTAATGAAATTGTGATAAAGAAATTGAGAATGTGTGGAAGGTTGCAAAAGTTCAATGAACAGGGTGCAGCCCTGTGTGGAAAGACAACTAGGCACGGTTAGAAAAATGAGTACATGTCGAGTTTTACCCAATGAAAACTTATGAAATTTTGTGTGTAGATGTGCTTGGAGTTATGAATCCAATGCAATTTGTTTCAGATCGAATGGAGAAATGTGGAAAATGATATGGTCAAAATACATACCTGAAGTTCTAAAACAATTCAGAAAAACGTGTTCCCAGTCACTATAAAGGCCATAACTCCTAAAATACTAATCCAAATGACTTGATTATTTTTGGAAAAGTTAGATAAAAGTATTTTTGATTTAATCCAAGTGTTTTGATGACAAAAGGAGCTGTATATTTTTAGATATAGATGATTGTGTTTTTATCAGCCTGTAGGTGCTCATTTTTCAAAAATTGTCAAAAAGTCAAAGTTGAGTTTTCCTTACTCTTGAGTGCTATAACTTGGTATAAGGCTTGGATCATATTTATTATGTTTTAAAGACCTTAATAAATTTGGTTTCATATTGAATAAGGGGATAATAATGATTTTGACCTATTGGAGGCACAATTAGGCCTAATAAGACCTACAAGCTTCTAAAGAAGGTAAGGAGTTTAGAGACAAAATTCAATATCTTAGAGTCTTATATATTATATGAGGATTGAAACTTGTTAGATACATTGAATCACATGTGTTTAAACTTATTGGAAGCTTCAGATAGATGCATACTATAGATTGAATACCTAAAGCTCCATTAAGGCTTAAGAAGCTAGTAAGGGTTTCAAGCATCACAAGGAAGATCAGAAAAGAAGATTGCAGAACTAGAAAGAGTATAATATTGCATGAATGGATTAATTGATAAAATCATAAGTGAATATTTGTAAATTGAGTGTGGTATCTATCATTTTGGTATCAGAGCTTGAAAGCTCTTGGGATTTGGTAATTGATCATGTTTGCTAATAAGTTGCTGCAAGGATTGGCAAAATGATCAACATGACAAAGCACTAGAAGACCTTGTTGAGAAAAGGTATGAGTAACCTTTGATATTTAATTTGAGTTTATTGTGTTTGAGAAGCAAACAAGTGAAAAGGAAGTCTTAAAGCCATTGAGGCTTGACAAGAGAGAAGAGAAGCTTGGAAAGCTCAAAAGTAAGGGAGCAAGTGAATGCTCAAGAGGAAGATCCAAAGCAAGGTAAGCTTGGATTTGAGAAATTATTGTTATTTGGTTAAAATAGTGTAATATTGTAGACCATTGACTCAGTCTGAAGCTCAATAAAACCATTAAGTAGGATCAAAAGACTAGGATGCAAAAGGCCTAGGTGAGATCAAGGAGATTGTCAAAAGACCAATCAAGGAGAAAGGCTTGGGTGAGACAAGTGGACCTAAAGGGATCAAGAGACCAAGGTGGAAAAGACTTGGGGTGAATATCTTAGAAATAGAAATATTGCTGAGAAAAGAGTAGAGCAGAAAGGTACATGAGGGCACCAAGAAGAAAACAAGCATCCAAAAGAAGAAAGTTATGACTAGTATTGAAATTGATAAAGAGATTGATAGTTTGAAAAGAGATTTAGCTAATTTTGCAGATAGATATGAGTCTTGGATGCAGATGGACAAGCAAGCATGGGTATGGCCAATGAGGAAGAGGTTGAAGTGGTCAATAGATCTCCTAATGAAGAGGAGAAGGCAAAATGAGATTACCAAGAAGAGAGAAGCCCATAGAGGCAAGAGGATGAGTAGGTTGCCAAGTGAGCAACAAGAGAAAGAGGTGGAGAAGAAGGTTCTCATTGAGAAGAACAAGAGAAAAGAAGAAAGAAAATAGAAAGTGTCAAGAAGAACACTTGAGAAGATGAGAGTGTTGATGAAGAGAGCACTCATAGGGACCTTGTGGTCTCTTATTTTTATATCTAATGTTGTCTTTGCATGGATAATTGCAGGTATGAGCAGCATTATGAAGGTCAAGAGAAAGGCCTCAAAAAGTGAAGAGATTGGGGCAATAAAAGCAACCAAGCACATAAAAGAATGTGCAAACATGAGAGAGGAGATTGCTATTATATACCAAGAAGAAGGAATGCATTGCCAAATGCATGAGAAAGATGTTGAAGACTTTGTGCAAGAAAATGCATTCCATGATGCCATGGAGTACCTTGAAGAAGCAAGCGAAAAACTATGCACAAAAGAGGATAGTGCAATCAAAAAAGCTATGCAAATGAAGAAAACCATGAAGCAGCCCATCAAGGAGGTAAAGGTGAATTATAGTATTGATTTTTCTCATCCACTTAATTATGGAACAGCTATTGAACAGGTTGCAGAATTCCACAAGGAAGTAGTGGAAATCTTTCTTCATGCCAATGAAGAAGAGGGTATAGAATACTATGATGACTTGAAAAACATTCCAATAGAACAAAGGAAGGAAACACACCTAAAGAAAGTGAATGCAAGCAAGGAAACTATGAGGAAAAGTATGGCTAAACATCAAGCCATTGAAAAGGTAAAAATAAGTTCAAATTCTAATTTTGCACATGCATATAAGAGTAAGACTACTGATGTACAGATGGAGATGAAGAAGATCAATAAAAAGCCTTCCAATCTAGCAATAGACCATGGCTATGTGGTACCAAAATGGACCAAGGGATCAACACATGTAACGAAGGACATAAAGCTCAATCAAGATAAAGACTCAAGCAAGAAGCAAATACAAAGCATGAAGGAAGAGGTAGAATGCAAAGTGAGCAAGGCCAGCTATCAAGCAAGACAACAGGAAGATGTCAAAGAGAAGAAATTGGTTGGTGAATTGAAAAAGTGTCATACTAAAGCTATGAAGAAGGTAAGGTATGGATGGCTAAAGATGAGAAAGAAAACTTCTCAAAGAAGATGAAAGGTAAGTCAATTGCTTGCAATGAATGGGATAATGATGTTTTTGAATCATTGAATGATATTTTTATGGAAAATGAGGAATGTAAAATGTCTATGAAAACTAATATTTAGCAAGGAGAGAGTTCCAAATGGATGGATGATGAGGAAAGAGGAGAGTATGTAGCAAAGCAATGCCTCATTGAAAACAAAGAACAAACAAGATGGCTTCAAGCAGAGATTGAAAATAGCAAGGAGACACAAGGTAAGGGTACTTCAATTATATTTGATGAGTATATTGAAGAAGTTGGTTTGTATGAAGACAACTCAAGAAAAGATGAGATGAAGAGTAAGGCTAGTAAAGGACAAGCAATCTTTCAAGTTGATAAGCCCAAGTTTGATGAAGTGAATGGGGAAATAGATGAAACCTCACTAAAGGAAGAAATGAGAATGTTAGAAGAGCTCTTTAGTTCTTCAAGAAAGTTACATACAGGAACAAACCATGATGAGAACACCATTGGTGAGAGTGAAGCAAGAAAAGAGCACACTAAAGAGGCAAAGGCAGTTTTGGCCAAAGAGCAGAAGAGTGGAGGCAGCCAAGAGACTTTATGGTCTCAAGTTTTTACTTCTAACATTGCCTTTGATGTTTTGAATGCTTAAAGTTGTGGAGATGAATGAAGTCCATAGTTCAATGGACAAATTTTTGAACCAAGAACAACAAGAAGATCTAGAAGACATGTATGAAGATGAAGAAGCATGGAAGTGGGAGATGGCAGCTGAGAAAGAAATGAGAAGAAGGACATATCTAAAGAGGAAGAAAAGCAAAATGAAGGACAAAGAATATTCCAAACAAAGACAAGCATTGGTATTGGTAGCAAGACCTTGGGATCCAGGGATAGAGTGAAGACTAAAATATTGAGGATATATCTCATTTGAACTAAGGTTCAAATTGTTTCTAGAGGGAGAGTATGATGCAGGAGCATCTACATACATTTTCATGCAAGACATGGTTACGTTGGGATACAAGTCATGTTTGAATGTAAATTTCAATTTATTGTATTTTCCCTCCAAAATGTTGTTAATGAGGAGTAATTGTAAAAAAAAGTAAAGGTAAAAAGTAAATGTTGGGGCTGTTGAGAAAATAAAGGAGGAGTGGTTGAAAATATTTCAACTTGGGCATATTGTTGAAAATTAAAAATTGTTTCTTGTTTAAATCTTGAGCCCAAGTTGGGCGTAGAAGTTAGGGAGGATACTCTTTAAAAAAAAAAGAGAGTAAGATATGAATTGATTTAATAAGAGGGAAAAAATGGAATTCATTCAAGAGGAAAAGGGGACGTAGAGAAGAGAGAGAGGGAGCACCTCATTCAGAGAGGAAAGAAAGAGACAACCAGGAGATTAAGAATGAAGGACAAAGAGAATATTTGGATGTGAGGACAAGAAGAGGGAGTGAAGTGTCCAAATAAGGATTTGGAAGCCATTGATATAGATCATGTATTGAATTTTAAGTATCCTTGTTTGTTTAAGAAATATGGATGTTGATCTTCATGGTACCGATTATGCAATAATGATTTCATTGGTAGAATTCTGGTTATACAGTATAGAGCCTTGTGTGTGTGTTCTTTAGAGCTTAAGGAGGCAATAAACATTTTATGATACAAGATTAACACATTAAAACCTTTGAACATTGTTCTGAGATAAATTTGAAACTTAATGAAATTGTGATAAGGAAATTGAGAATGTGTGGAAGGTTGCAAAAGTTCAATGAATAGGGTGCAGGCCTGTGTGGAAAGACAACTAGGAACGGTTGGAAAAATGAGTACATGTCGAGTTTTACCAAATGAAAACTTATGAAATTTTGTATGTAGATGTTCCTTGGAGTTATTAGTCCAATGAAAGTGGTTTCAGATCGAATGGAGAAATGTGGAAAAAGATATGGTCAAAATACAGACCTGCAGTTCTAAAACAATTCAGAAAAACGTGTTCCCAGTCACTAAAAGGCCATAACTCCTAAAATACTAATCAAAATGACTTGATTATTTTTTGAAAAGTTAGATAAAAGTATTTTTGATGTAATCCAAGTGGTTTCATGACAAAAGGAGCTATATATTTTCAGATATAGATGACTGTGTTTTTATCAGCCTGTAGGTGCTCATTTTTCAAAAATTGTCAAAAAGTCAAAGTTGAGTTTTCCTTACTCTTGAGTGCTATAAATTGGTATAAGGCTTGGATCATATTTATTATGTTTTAAAGACCTTAATAAATTTGGTTTCAGATTGAAGAAGGAGATAATAATGATTTTGACCTATTGGAGGCACAATTAGGCCTAATAAGACCTACAAGCTTCTATAAAAGGTAAGGAGTTTAGAGACAAAATTCAATATCTTAGAGTCTTATTTATTATATGAGGATTGAAACCTGTTAGATACATTGAATCACATGTTTTTAAAATTATTGGAAGCTTCAGATAGATGCATACTGTAGATTGAATACCTAAAGCTCCATTAAGGCTTAAGAAGCAAGTAAGGGTTTCAAGCATCATAAGGAAGATCAGAAAAGAAAATTGCAGAACTAGAAAGAGTATAATATTGCATGAATGGATTCATTGATAAAATCATAAGTGAATGTTTATAAAGTGAGTGTGGTATCTATCAGAAGTGATGGAATAGGCCTGATTTTTGGCACTAACCGATCGAGGTATCTACTATTGGCTTCAACCAAATGACATAAAACACTAGGCATGACCTACATAACATAAAAAACTACCAATTAGGTGAGATCATGACTTGAAAAGAGAAAAATATCTACCACATATGCAAATAAATTGACATGAACACACTAAATAACATAATGAAATCTCAACATAGTCTTCAATTCATCTCAAGAGATTACAAAGCTTAATCTTGGCAGAGTCTAGTCATGCCCAAGAGAGGGATGAAAATCAAGAGCTCAAAGCTTGAATTTATAGCAAAATGGGATGAGAGAGAGGGGAAGGGATGCGTGGGAGAGTGAAGACGGGGTCATAATGATCAAGTCCAAGATTACCATCAGAAGTATTCATAATAAATGCTTAGAACTTCATCAAGCCCTTCGCTGCATTAATACCATTGTCTTTTCTTGGCATGGAAGTATGGATCATGAAGGTCAAGACCACTATAAGAAGCAACCACCCCCACCATATGAATTTTTTTTGAGATATTATGCATTAATGCCCTTCATTGTAAGGACAAAATCCTCATATTCATGCACCCAACAAGGCCATGACTATAACTACCTTGAGTGACTATAATTACTTGTTTGTCAATGCTAAGATTGTGTCGAAGGATGAGACACCTCTCTGCAATCATATGTCTTCCACCTTAGTGAAATATTTAAGCATAGGTCTTTACTATAGATTGAAAACCAATCCAATTTATTGGTTTTCATGTAATGATTATATCGATGAAGATTTATAGATCACATAGCTTTGTTATAGATTATATTAGGTGTAAACAAACCTATCCTACATCTGAGCTTTAATGGCAATAAGGACTCAATATTAGTAATATTAATTGTATGGATACATCTACTTGACAATATTCGATCGAGATCTAATGGTAATATAACCTTTTGAAATATTTTCTCTTGGTTCAACCTGAACCATAGTTAACCTTTACTTGAAGTCTCTTGGCTTTGAATTTTGATATTGACCATCGATCCTAATTTGGGCTTCTCATATTGTGCCAATTTTTAGCTCTCCATTCGTTCCATGGTCCCCATAGTCAGTCCTGACTAGTTCTTGCACTTTCATCATGTGGTGGCATCGTATTCAATTTGGGGTCCTTATCCTATACACCATTTACCTTATTAACACAACTCAACACATGCCATTGATATTTATCAGTAAGATCAAATGCACACCATTGATCCTTTAGCTTGATACGATCATGACACTTATCAGTCCCTCGCTCAATCTTAGGATCCTCTGACTTTTGACTGTGAGCTAGCCATTGATCTTTAGATGCATGATTAAATGCACTCTATTGGATCTTTGGGACCCACTAACTTTATCCTTACCATCCATCATTAGATATTATCTTAGCTTCTATGATGGAAACACTTGTCATATTTCAGTTTATCCTCATCATCATTTGCTTCTTTGACCTTGCTCACACAATTAGATCTTCATGACACAATTAAACACGTGATGTTGATTTGGTAAGCTTGGTGAATGCATGTTATTGATATTTTAAGTCACTATGATCCTACCACCCATCATAACTTTGTTTAATCTCAAGATCCTCCAACTTTTGACTATGAGCTCACCATTGATATTTGGATGCATGATTAAATGCACTCCATTGATTTTCTTGGGCCCCACTGACCTCATTGATCTTCACTCATCGTTATATCTGATCCAAGCTTATTTTATCTTGAAACTTGTCAAAAACATGTTTATAATCAAGAATATCTGAATCAATATAGTTAATTTACAATGCTTAAACTTGACATCCTCATGCATGTCACCTTCTACCAAATTGCTCTTGCATGATGTTTTAATGATGATCTGGTTCCTCTAGTGTTTAAGTTAGTCATTTTTTATTTAAAACAAGGACACTATGGGGCATGGTGAAAAGAAAGATAAGGTAAAGGTCATCAGAGCTTCGAATGATAGGGGTTGACATTTTGGCTTGTGAGGATAAAATGTTAACATTTCTAGTGAGTCTGATGACTTGGCCAGCCTGCAGGCCATGGAACCCATACACTTTTATGACAAGGTGACTCAACAAAGAAACATTAAATAATGACACACTATAATTAATTGTACTCTTGAGACCTCAGAGACTTATAGTCAATAACTTAACACTAAAAAACACACCAAATAACTAAGGACAAACAAAGGAAAGAACTAAATAACAAGGCACAACCTACAAATTTATGCAAAACACTTATTAGGATAAATAAACAAACTATTAAAAAATTGACCTAAATTTTACTTCATTCCCTTAGGGTCAAATGGGAATGTTATATGATCATTATGGCACCCTGATGTGGAGATATCATATGATGATTTGTGTGCAATCAGACTTGGATCAATAGGTGACAACTTCCTCCTATAGCTAGCATTCTCAGATTACCTAGAAGAGTGAAATGACCATATGGGTTCATCCCTATATGCATGGGTTGATTATGAGGGTAAATAATATAATCATACTCCTCCTAAATATTTCTATCTTACATCACTAACATCATCTCCTCTTCAGTCAGGAGCTATAACTGGTTCTATTCTTTAGGTTCAAGATGATCAGCCATCAAAGCATTTTTGACAAGTTCCTTCTTTTCAAGCTTTGATTGATGTAGAGTTGAGGTATCTAAATTTAGGTACAAGTCTTCTAATTTATCCCAAAAGGACATCTCATATTGGTTAATGAACATGTTGATGCTTAAAATTGCGCTTGATTCTAATCAACAACAATGGGAAGTTTCAAGCTGTGGGATATTGCGGCTTGAAACAACCTCTAGATTTTAGAGAAGCTGGTCTCTTCTTTATATCAAGTGTGGGGAGAAAAGGGATAGAAAACTAAATAGAAACACAAATGCAGGAAATGAAATCTAACTATGGTGATGTGCTTGAGTGTAATTCTGATCCTAATCTTGAGCATAGTGAGACTATATGTAGGATTCAATTACATTTAAGAGCAAACAAGTGCATGATCAATGTAAAAGATTGAAATAATAGAAACAAAGGCTCACAACAGGGACTTCTTTCATCGAGATACAAAAAATGTCAACAAAGGCATAGGGTTCAATCTTCTTATAAGAATCTTCCAATCACATAAGAGGCATAGAAACACGTACATTTATGTAGGACTTCCGATTCAAGAAAATGAGACAAAAGCAAATAACATTCCTAATCACAACTCTAGAAAATCTACAGTATAGACTACTTTTGCAAATGACACAAATAATATCAACCAAGGCATAGAGTTCAATCTTCTTAATTCATTCAGCCACATAAAAGGCACAGAAACATGCACAATTACATCAACTTTACAACTCAAGAAAATGAGATAAAAGCAAATGATATTATTTGGTCAAAAAACTCTAGAAAATAAAACTATAGAAAGTCCTCTCTCACCCCTATTTTGATACTGATCCTCTTCTTTTATAGCCTTGGATGTCTCCTTCCATCTTCCCCTTAGCCACGCAACTATCCATTCTCCTCCCTTACAGGGGACAAACAGACGGCCCCTTTTAATGCCTTGGATGTATCCTGGTCTTATCAAGAAGGGCCATGCTAGAGCGAGCAGCTACTCTGATTGCGACATGTCGATTCATGTCTAACACCTCCTCTCACACCTGAATTTCCTCATTCCATCACCTGCTTAGTCGTGCAACTGTCCATTCTCCTCTGCTTATAGGGTATAAATAGATGGCCCCTTTTAATGTTTGCAGGCCCCAAAAATCTACCCAGTGAACTACTCCATCTACCAGAAATAACTCCCGCCGAGTTTCCCTCCATCTCACTTTGTGGCAACTGATACATGGAACACTCTATTCTATTGAAACGGAAGAGGACACTTAGTCAATTTATTGAAATTCTCCTTGTCACTTAGAAAGCACTGGAGAAGGACACTTGGCACTTTCTACCTAATTTATTGAAGACACACGACATTTTTTGCTTTCTCTTTAGCTATGCTGTAGAACTATTCAGAGTCCATATTAGGCTCTTATGGATGGTGACACTTGGCAGCATCCGTGGATATTTGAAATAACACCTGGGACCCACCACAATTTTCCTTTGATAATGAAGCTTGAAGATGATCTCTCAGAAGTTGACACGTGGCAGCCTCCACTGTTTTTGGGAAGATATGTGGCATCTTCTGCTTCTCCTACTAGGGGTATGTGGTGTCTTCTGCTTCTTTTGGGGATCGAGTAGAAAAGGGGCTCGGTAAGTGACACTTGGCAACCTCCGCTGCTCTTCGACACTTTAAACAAGATGAAACAATGCCTTTCCACCTTCTGAAAAGGTACTTGACCCCTTTGATTTTTGGGACACTCCCTTGAACTGCTCGATGAACCAAAATGGTTCAATGGTTCAATAGTTCAACATTGCGCGCCATTTATACGTTAACTGAGGTATTGAACCAAAAACATTGAACCAAGGCATCGAACCCATCATCTCTCAGATGTCGACACGTGGTGACTTCTGCTTTCTTTTGAAAAAGTAGTTTAGGACCTCTCGCGACTGTCACCTGGTGCTTTTCGCTTGATCTTGCACTTAGCTTATTACAACTCTTTCACTAAAAATAGAAGAAACATGGGCACTAATATGAGACATAGATGCCGACACGTGGTGCATTCTGCTTAGCTGCTATTGGATATGTGGAACATTCTGTGGTCCTCCTGAAAGTTATGAAAAGTGTCTCAAACGATGCCAGTTTGTCGGCTCTATGTTTCACAAAGTGACACTTAGCAGCTTTCACTACACTTCGACACTTAGATAGAAAGAAAACTCATGCTTTGCTCCAAAACTCTGCTGCCACAACCAAGATATACAGGAACCAAAACTGCAGTGCTCAACTAAAAATTTAAATGCAACGTAGAGTAAAAATTTACTCTACAGTTACTGGCGACCCTCAGGACTTTTGAGCCTGCTCAAAAAGAAAACTCCACCTTCTGCTAGATCAAAATCATGAAAATTACAGCTTCAAAAGAGCCGTCATCATGTGTTTAAAACACTTATTTAAAATAAAAGTGAGAAAATGATGAAAAAACAATGCGAGAAAGAGAAATTATTTAACTATAATACATTAGAGGCCCAAGTCAATTGAAATGCTTCAAATAGATTCCATTTATAGGAATCTTTTCAGGTTCTCCTTCCATCGACTCTAGCTCGAATGAATTCTTTTGCTTACATGCATGAATTTTATATGGGCCAATACAAATGCTTCAAATTTGGTATGTTGACCCGGCTTGGCAGCCCTTGCATCTCATTTCAAAACAATTGAGCCTATTTCAAAATTAGGATTCAAAGTTCTTTTATCAAAATAGTCCTTAACCATTCCCTAATGCTTAATCAATGAATCATGGGCTATATCCCTTTTTTCCTGAACCTCCAAGATTTCTGCGAGTCTGACCTGCATGGGGCCATTTTCTTCAATTTCAATTTGTTTGATCAGCTGGAGAGCAGGGATTTCCAAGCTTAGGGGAATCACATCAGACTTTCCCTATACCAATTCATATGGAGACATTTTGATCACCTGCTTAGGCATGATTCTATCAGACCATAGTGATAGATTAAGCACTTTATGCCACTCTTTGTGATGATCAGCCCTTACTCTTTTGATGAGTCTTATCAGGTTCTTGTTGGTTGATTCTGCCATACCATAACCTTGAGGGTAATAGTTAGATAAAGTTTTCAGATATATTCCATGTTTCAAGGCAAAGCCAAATACTTTAGACCCCAAGAATGCTTTAGCATTATCTAAAATTATGGTGCAAGGAACCCCAAAACAGGTAGTGATACTCCTTAGAAAATCTAGGATCACATTCTCTATTGCTTCCTTAAGCGGGACTACCTCGATCCATCTGGTGAAATAGTCTGTGGCAATTAATATCCATTTGTGACCCATACTGGACACTAGATTTATCATTCCAATGAAGTCAATCCCCCATTGGGCAAAAGGTTCATCTGCAACTATAGGACTAAGGGGCATGGCTGCATTCCTCCTCATCCCCACATAATATTGGCAGGATTGACATTTTTTGACCAGCTGATAACAATCTGCAAATAAAGTAGGCTATAAATACCCTGCCTCACTTATCTTTATGGCTGTGGTCTTTGCAGAAAAATGCCCCCTGATATTCCATGATGCATTTCGTGTAGTATTCTCTTAGCTTCACCCTGTTCTACACATCTTAACAATTTTCCATCATAATTTATTTTGAAAAAGACTTATTCAATTAAAACAAAATGAACTCCTTGTATCCTATAATATCTCCTCTTATTTTGAGGGAGTTCTCTTGGATAAATCTCATTTTTCATAAAAAGAATCCTGCTTGTGACCCAAGATTCCTGATCGACCTCTTGTATTTTTAGCACCGTCTTCGCCTTTCCTTCTAAATCTGCTTCCTTGGGTAACATCTTTTCAAGCTCTTGGGTTATATATTGACACAGACCCTTGCTTCTGACTAGCTTGGTGGGTCTGACCTCTACATCATATTCAAGGATCTTAGTGATCCAATTAGCTCTTTTCTCAGTAATTTCCCCCTCCATGATGTATTCCCTGACACTTGGGTGAGCCACAAGTATCAAAATTTTGTTCCCTGATATCATATGCCTAAATTTCTTGAGGGCTTTTACCATGGCATAGGCTTGCCTTTCCATAAAATTATACTTGGTCTCATAATCTCTGAGTGTTCTTGAGAAAAAGGCTATTGGGTGTTCCCCCTCTAGCCTATCGTTCTTTTGAGTCAAGACAACAACAATACTTGACTCTCCTCCATAGACATACATTACGAAGGGCTTGAAAAAATCTGGGTTCTTAAGCACTGGGGCTACTGAGATAGCCCTTTTTACCACTTCAAAGGCCTGCCTTCCTTCTGTAGTCCATTTGAAAACCAGGTCTTTCTTTAGTAAGAGTCTCGTTGGTCTTACCAAGCTTGCAAAATCAGATATGAATTTACTGACAAAATTGGTCTTCCCTAAAAAGGATTGAACTGCCTTTTTGTTTACTGGAAGAGGTAGGTTCATTATAGTTGTGATCCTCTCAGGATCTATAGAAACTCGTTCTTTAGACACTATACGTCTCAATAATTTGCTCTGAGGTACAACAAAGATGCATTTCTTAGGATTCAATGATATCTCAAAATCCTGACATTTCTTGAAGACAGATTCTAAATGATCAAAATGATCATCAGCATTTTTTGAAAAAATAGTGAGGTCATCCAGATAGACAAAAATAATCCTATTTATAAGCTCACCCAAGGCTACATCCATCACTCTTTGAAAGGTGGCTCCTGCATTTGATAGACCAAAAGGCATCTTACCATATGCAAATGTTCCCCATTTGGTAGTAAAAGCAGTTTTGTACTGATCTTCATCAGCCAACCAAATCTGATTGTATCTAGAGAAACTATCTAGTAAAGAAAACCTCTCTGATCCAGCCATAGTTTGTAGAATTTGTTTCATGGAGGGCAAGGGATAGTGGTCTTTTAGAGATGCTCTATTTAGATTTCTAAAACCTACACACAGTCTTACATCTCCATTCTTTTTCCTAACTGGTACTATATTTGATACCCAAGTTGAGTGCTTGATTAGAAATATTATTTTGGAGTCTAAAAGTTTCTGTAACTCATCTACCATTAGAGGCTCAATCTTTGGATTTACTGGCCTCTATTTTTGTCTGATGGGCTTAGACCCTTCAGTCAATTCTATTGTGTGCTGGATAATGTCTCTATTGTATCCATGAAGGTCTTCATAGCTCCAAGCTATGACTCTGTCATATCTCTGGCACAATTTAATTAGTCTTTTCTTCTCTTTCTTAGTTGCAAAATTTCCAACTTTTAGCCTTTTCCTGTCACTCACCTCTATTTCAGAATAGTCTGCTTTGTCTACTTGGAACCTCTTCCTTTTCAGGCTTACATCTTCTGGGTCAAACAAGTTTTCTAAGGTGATCAATCCCTTGGGGAACGTATTAGTCCTCAATTATTTAATCTGATCACCATATGCCTCTTCAATTTTGATTTGCAACTGATCAGCAAACTCATCTGATTATTGTAAGAAAGAGACTACTTGGGCATCATTTTCAAACACTTGCCAATTTTCATCATTGTTTGGAATGGTCAGCCTCACTATAACTTTTACTGACTCATTGTTGACCAATAGGCCAGTTGCTGAGTTAAACTGTGAGCCAATCTAGGCCATCCTATTAGCCTCAGAGTTTTGACTTCTAAGGATTATCTCAATATTGAAAGCTTCAAAATCTTCAATCAAATCCCAAATCCTATGCCTGTAAGATCTCATTCTCACATTTTTGGCTGCTGCCTTTTCCCTAATTTGCTTTACTACTAACTCTGAATCTCTTTTTAATTTTAGGTTCGTTATTCCTTTTTCTTGGCTAACAAGAGCCCATGTACTAAAGATTCATACTCAGCATCATTATTAGTGCAAGCAAATTGGAATCAGATATCCCTCAAAATTTTATCACCATTTAGAGCAGTAAGACAAATTCCTACTCCAGCACCATGTTTACTTCTAGCCCCATCAAAATTCAAAGTCCAAATATCTAAACCTTGAGTAGTAGGTGTCTCTTCCCTTATAACATTTGGGATTGCCTAGTCCTCATAAAAAATGACGTATGTACCTAAACCAGTAGAGTCATAGTTCCCATATGGGTCACTATGCATCATAGCCAACAATTAGCTATTTTCTTCTTCTTGATCATGCCCAGTCCAGTTGCCTAGCTCTTCAATAAAAATCCTTTCTTCTTTATTTAACATGGCATGATCTACTTCTAATCTTGTTGTTGGTTCATTGGTGATATGGTCTTTGGTCAGCGGTTCAGATAGAATTTTCATCTTCGAACCATATCTGGTTCGCATGATGAGGTCGGACTAGTCAAGAGACATATATCCTCCTATTTTTGCTGTAAAGTCTCTGGATAAACATAAACCAAAGATAGGAGGTATATCTATGACAACTATATCTTGGTTGATAATTATGTTGGGACATGTGTATAATTGCAATGGGAGTTATTTGATTCTCCCTATAGTTTGTACTATTTTGCCATCTAGCTGCATAACTCCCTTTGTAAGGGGTTCATATTTTATTTTCAAAGCATCAGCGACTTGTTTGGGCATCATAGTTGTACTAGTTCCTAAATCTATCAATGCATTATGCAAGAGTTTCTTTCAAATTATCAGAGTCAAATAGAAAGGCTTGGCTTGGATTTACTTACTTGTGCTGCATCGTTCACTAAGGCTGTTGTCTTTGGAGGAACTGTATCTTTGAGCTTCTCTTTTCTAGCAGGTCCTTCCTTAATGATAGTACCTTTGGGCATTGCTTTCCCTTTCAGAGATTCTTGTAGTAGTGTCTTCTATTCAAGAATAGCCAAAATATCCCATATCGATACTTGTGCTGGAGTCTTCTTTAATTGATCCACTATCTTGATCGGTCCCAAAGACTAAGCTTTTTGGACATAAAGATACTTTGTTTTTTCCTAGATCTGGGTAGGAATCCCTTGATCTTGCATCAATTGAGGCACTTCTTTCCTAATAGCAGCATTTCTTTGCCCTTAAAATGGAGGATTATTCTTGACTTGACTACTCACAATCTCGGGCTGCTCCACCATTCTCCTCTTTGATCTGGTGTAATAATAAGATTGCACCATTGACCTTTGGGAGGTAGATGCTTTGTTCAAGAAAACTGCGTCTTCATCTTCAATCCATGAGAACAAAGCATGTTTTGGGGCTATTTATTCCTCTTGTTGCAAGGACATTCCTTGCATCTGAGCCACTATAACTAAATTCTACATACTGGGAGACTGGTAGGCTTGATTGTTACTGGTACTGGAAAACTAACCATCCATTCTTCTCTGCTCAGCCACCCTTTCTTGTAGATTACCCCTAGGACAATATCTGAGTGTATGAGCATCATTGCAAGGGAAACACCAAGCATTAGTATCATCCACATAGTTATTCTGTCCTAGAACCACCTCCCTATTTGAGTTGGGAGGAATGGTCTGTGAGGGTGTGGGAACTACAATTAATTGATTCACTGGCTGATGGTTAGTTTGTTTTGGAAGACCTTGATATTGGTTTGGTTGGAATGAAAACCTGTTTCCTTGATAGCCTTGATAAGGAGGTTTGGGGAAAGTATTATGCTATCTCTTTATATTAATTAGCTCGTTGGAAAATGTCCTCAGGATATTCTTGATATCATCCATCTCGAATGACTGAGCAGAGGCAGGTTCTTTCACAGATGACTGAGGGTAAGTGTACATAGACACAGGTGGGCTTACAGCTTTAGGAATTTCTTGAGGTAAGGGCAAAGAAATTTCTAGGAACATAGGCATGGGAGGCCTTGGAGGCAACTTTCCAGCATCTATTAAATGATTCTCAGCTCTAACTGCATATTCATAAGCCCCTGGCAAAGTGTGTCCTCCCAGTGACTGAATCATAATAGATATATCTAAATTTAAAGCCTTGAGATAGAATACTATGGCCATACCTAGTGGTGGTTTAGCTGTAGCAAGGATTCTATCCCAAGTTTTCTAAAATTTGGTGTTGAAGTCAGTCATGTCCTCCTGTGGTCCCCTTTGAATGGTGATTAACTGTTGTAACAAAGAAGACTTATCACCCTTCTCTACAAATCTTTCAAATAATATATCTCCAAGCTGGTCCCATGTAGATATGGTATTTGGGGTCAAAGACCAGTACCATTCTAAAGCCATCCCCTTAAAAGAAGCTGCTAATAACCTTATGGCCACATTTTGCTGTGTGACAACATGTATGGCATAGACATCTGATACATCTTGAAGATGTTCCACAAGTGTTTTTGAGTCTTGCCCACTGAATTTGGGCAAACATTTTAGAGCATTTACTGGGATAGGATCCCAAATGGCTGGTGGTGTTGGGAGGATTAAGGGACTACTAGTGTTCTAGCTTGCATAATTTCTTGGGGGAATAGGGGCTCCCAAATTTAGTATTAGTGCAAAATGGTTAGCTCTTCTCCTTGGACTTATTACCAAAGGTGGCAAAAGAATACCTAGATTTGCAGTAGATTGTGATCTGGTGACTGGTCCACAACTCTGACTCCTTGTAGCTCTCTGGTTCATACAGTCTTGAAAGAAACTTCAAGACTGGTCCCACTGGGCATGCCAAAAACTGCTGATGGTTAAAATTGTGCTTGATACAAAAGAAGAGACCAACATCTCTAAAATTTGGAGGTTGTTTCAAGCCGCAATATCCCACAGCTTGAAACTTCCCATTGTTGTTGATTAGAATCAAGTGCAATTTTAACCATCAACAGAACAAATCACAAGATTAATTTGAACTTCTGCCATCTATCTGCAAGTCATCAAGCTGATTACTCATGTCCTTCACTTTGGTGGGATCATCATAAGGTTCTTTATCAACTAAAGTTTTCTCATTCTCTTCATCAATAGAAAGAGGTGGTTCCTTAATACAATCAAGATACAACTCATCTTGACTTTGCACTCCTTTATTTTCATTGCTTTCCTCATTTGAGCATTAGCATGCTGTTCAACTATATCACTCAAATTTGCCTTACCAAGTTATTCCATCTCATTCAAGATCTCCAAACACAAGTAATACCATTGGTATTCCAATGGATTATTAAATTAAATATTAATAACATCATCGTGGATGTTTCCATCTAATTGGTCTCTTATGAAAAGATCATCTTGTGTTTCATTTGCCTCAGCTCCATCATTATGACATTGTAGCTACCCTTTATCATCTAAACTCTGCTCATGCTTATCTTTTGATCTAATAGAGTGCACAGGGGTCCCAATTTGAATATCTTCTTCATAGACACTAGAAGTGTCCTCTCTAAGGTGATCTTGACACTCAACTACAATTGTATCACTATCCATATCTTGAATGACTGCCCCTCCTTTACCAACTTTGATAGTTTACCCACCATGTTTTAATGATCCAATTTTGATTTTGGTAGACTTGAATGCTTTTAAAGAGGGGAGAGGGTGGGTGGGAAATATATATCATTAGGATGCTTGATGCTTGCAAGGGTATCCTTCCAACTAGGGATTTGGAATGGTTTCTTAGGAAGTTATTGGGATTGAGGGGAGATGTGAAGTGGGGCAGTAGGTACTTGAGTAATAGTAGATGAAGGACTAATAACAATTTTCACACCTACTTTTCTTTCCTTATCCTCCTTTTCAAGGGTGGGAATGATGAGATTAGGAACCATGGACCATGAAGGATTCCATGTGGGTATTATTTTAGGCTTATTGGTAGGTATAATATCTTGAACACAAGTGGATTGCCTTGGGGAAGGAAGGTGAAGGTAGTCTACCTTTGGGGTGATTGGAGGAGGTGGCAGAATGTAGAAATTAAAGAGTGACTCAGACTTGATTTTCACCTCCACACCATGTTCAAGTTTACACACTATATGAGACAAGTATTTGAACAAGTGCCCTCCAACCTGAGTCATGAATTCATTACCCAAAAACATGGCAAAATGAGGCAAAAAATCTACTATGATAAGATCTTGCACAACTAAAATTTTGGGGTAGGCATGGAAAGTGAGTTGAAAATTTATAACAATGCCAAATACTTTCATGAGAGACCCATTCCATTGTAATTCAAAGTCAAAAATAGGTTCATACCTTAGTATCAAGGTGTCTGCCACCGATTTAGGAATAATTGAAAGATTTTCCTTGTCATTAAGTAAACAATTATGGACTAAGAAATATCTTATGATCAGGGAGGCAAAAAAGGAGATAGGGTGACCAATTTAACTGACCATGGTTGGTTTACATGAGTATTTTGATGAGGAATAAGAGCTTGGCATTTAACCCCTTTGTAGTGTCTAAGACTTTCCTACAACTTATCCCTTTCTTTTCTTAATCTCTCAATCTCTAAGTGTAGATAATCAATGCTTGGTGCAGGTGGATTGCAAGGGGTAGCGGGTTGATAATGGGAATGCTTATGAGGATGAGGAGGTTTCCATGGAGATAGAGGAGGCTCAAAGTATGGTGGATGATATTGGTAGTGTGTAGGATATGGATTATATGGTTGGTAAGAATTATTGTATGGGTCATATGGGATATGGTAAGGTGGATATGGGGTGGAGGGCATAAACCTACCTCATAGGCTGCCATGGATTCTTATGCAATATGTGTATTAAATAAAAACCATGACTAAAAAACCTTATTACCTATACAACCATGAGACCACTGGTATCTCTAAACTTGAGATTGATTGCAAAAATTCTAAAGATGCTTGACTTTGCCTAAGAAGATTGCAGATGATGTTGCTAAAGTCTTCAACTTCCAAATTTCCTCCAATATCTTTAGAGCATGATTTTGGGCACTTGAAAGCTTTCCCATAGGGCATGACAGAAACTATTAGAGACTTAGGCTACACCCTAGTTGAAAAGGGGAGTGTTCAGGTCCTCTTGTTCAAACATAGTCCAACATGGGAATGATCCTAGGCTATGGGTCACCTAATCTTGGGTCAGACCTCTAGGATTTTTAATAAGGTTAGTTCCTCAGATGTATCACTTAGATCATTTACACTAAAACCTACTCATTATTAGGGTGAAAAGGGGGAGAAAGAAATTGAAAGGAAAATCCTAAGCTACTATTGGTGATACACCTAAAATGATTGTTCATCCACTCTTACTTGAGCTTCTGAAACACTAATGAGATATAACAAATGACTAGATCTACAAATCTTAAGTCTCTTATGCAGTAATGTTTCATGCAGAGGTTTCTTTAATTGATCAAAGCTTGAGGGAAGTAATGGAATAGGTATGATTCAAGGCACTAACTGATCGATGTATCCACTATTGGATTCAACCAAATAACATCAAACACTAGGCATGACCTATATAACATAACAAACTACCATCTAGGTGAAATCTAGACTTGACAAGGGAGAAAGCTCTACCACATATGAAAATTAACTGACATAAACATACTAGATAAGCATAATGAAATCTTAACACAGTCTTTTATTTATCTCAAAAGGTTACAAAGCTCAATCTTGGCAAAGTCTAGTCATGTCAACGAGAGGGATGAAAATTCAGAGCTCAAAGCTTGAATTTATAATAGAATGGGATGACAGAGAGAGGGGAAGGGATGCGTGGGAGAGTGGAGAAGGGGTCATAATGGTCAAGGCCAATATTAACACCAAAAGTAGTCATAATAGCCACTTAAAACTTTAATGATCCCTTCCCTACATTAATGCCACTATGTCTTTTCTTAGTGTGAAAGTATGGGTCATGAAGGTCAAGACCACTATAGGAAGTAACCATCCCCATCGCATGAATCTTTCTCAATATCTTATGCATTAATTACCTTCATTATAAGGAAAAAATCCTCATATTCATGCACCTGACAAGGCAAGGACTATAACTTCCTTGAGTGGATATAAGTACCTACTTATCAAAGCTAAGATTGTGTTGAAGGATGAGACACCTCTCTATAATCACATGTCTGCCACCCTATTTAAATATTTGAGTATAGGTATTTACTATAGATTGAAAAATAATCCAATTTATTGGTTCTCATATAGTCATTATATCAATGAAGATCTATAGATCGCATAGCTTTATTATAGACTATATTAAGTTTAAACAAACCTATCCTACATCTAAGCTTTAATGGAAATAGAGCCTCATTATTAGCAATCTTAATTGTATGGATACATCTACTTGGTGGTATTTGATCGAGCTCTAATTTTAATATATCCCTTTCACATATTTTCTCTTAGTTCAACCTGAACTATATTTAACCTTTACTTGGAGTCTCTTGGATTTGACTTTTGATATCAACCATTGATCTCAATCTGGGCTTCTCATATTATGCCAATTGTTAGCTCCCCATTATTTTTATGGGCCCTACAATCAATCCTAGTTGGTTCCTATGCTTTCACCACATGGTGGCCTCGTATTCAACCTGGGGTCCTTATCCTACATACTATTGATCTTATCTGCATGACTTAACATGTGTCATTGATGTTTATTAGTAAGATCAAATGTGTACTATTGATCCTTTAGTTTTATGTAATCATGACACTTGTTAGTACCTCACTCAATATTAGGATCCCATGACTTTTAAATGGGAGATCATCATTAAATGTGCTCCATTAGATCTTTAAGACCCACTAACTCTGTCTTTACCTACACATCATTAGATCTTATCTTAGCTTCTATGATGGAGACACTTGTCACCTTTAAGTTTGTCCTCATGATCATCTAATTATTTAACCTCACTCACATCATTATATCTTTATGACATGATTGAACGTATGCCATTGGATCTACCTAGACCCACTAGATCGAGCTATTTCCTATGTGCTATTGATTTGGTAAGCTTGGTGAACTCATGCCATTGATCTTTTAAGTCACTGTGATCTTGCCACATGTTATCCCTTCATTTAATCTCAAAATCCTCTAAATTTTGACTGTGAGCTTGTCGTTGATCTTTGGATGCATGATTAAATGTTTTCCATTGATTTGCTTAGGCCCATTGACCTCATTGATCACCACTTGTCATTAGATCTACTCTAGTATTCCATGATATTGACACTTTTTAACAAGGCATTTAGATTCAGGAATATTTGAATTAAAATAGTTACTTTATGATACCTAAACTTAACATCCTTGTGCATGCCACCTTCTACCAAATTGCTCCTGCATGATGTTTCAATGATGCTTTGGTTCCTCTAATTATTAAATTAGTCATTTTTTATTTAAAACAAGGACACTATGGGGCATAAAAAAGCAAGAAAAGGCAATGGTCATTAAAGCTTCGAATGATAGGGGTTGACATTTTGGCTTCTGAGGCCAAAATGTTAACAATAATGTTTTATCATGTTTAAAATAAAGTCTCATTATTTTTTGAAACCCTTAGAGACTTCGTGGTAAAAGGGTTAATGATTACACTATGGCATATTTCCTTGTTTGGAGAAAGATATTTATACCCATGATGAGTCACGATTTGACAAGGCATTGGACTTTAGTCTTGAGACATAATCATTTATTTTTTAGGGTTTGATTGGATAATGTTTGGTTTGGATATCATTTTGGTCATTATGCCTTTCTTTGACTTTTAATTAGGAGTGATGGGAATTCAGATAGAATGTAGGGTTTTTGGTTTGCATTGTGGCCACAACCATGATGGAGGTGGAAACTATTTTTAGAATCCATACTTGGGAGGCATTAATGTTTTGTTGGTGGCCATAGAATTCAGGAAGGATTATATGGTATTCTGGGACTGTTTCCAAACACATGATAAAAACACAGAGGTTGTGGAATAAGAAAAATACAAAGGAAATAAATCAAAAATAAGGGAATTTTATAAGTAAGTTCATTTTTGCTTACTTATTCTAATTTTATGTATAACTAATGCTATTTGTTTTTGAAGGATATCATAGGTGAGTGTATGGGTTACATTGAGGACCTTAACCCTCCCTATAACTCATCCATTTAAATGTATGTGTTTTTAGTATGCGGTAGTTGCTATTGCATTTTGGATTTGAGCGAGGTTGTTGCTAAGGTGGTAATGTGAGTTGTTTTTAAAAAACTATGATAGGTAGGCATTGGCCTAGTGTATCTATTCCTTAAATAGCATATAAATGACATGTATGCTATTAGAAAAACCACTAATGCTTCCTACATGGATTTGACATGATTCCATGGTGTACCTATATTTGTTATTTGTGTGTGTGTTACCTAGTTCTTATTGTATGTGGTTGACCTTGTATGAAAACCATAGTTGTGGTGGAATTTGATTTATTTTTGAACCCTTGCTTTTATTTACTTTTATAACTCTAAGTTTTATTTGTTGACCTCTTCCAACCCAAAACTGATGGTTAGGATGGATAAGGCTACCATCATATGGATGGGCACAAATTTCATCTTTTTTTTTTTTTTTTTTTTGTGTGTTTGTGCTTAATGAGTGATAATATGAGTACATATGTAGTTGATGATATCCATTAACTATCATAATGAACTTGTAATTGTGCCAATGATTCGTTAGGCACTAAGACAATTTATAATATTCTTGACATTATAATGTAATCTATAAGGACATATGAATATTGTATAATGTTACTTGATGATTATATTGTATTTCTTATCATGAATAATGTAAATATGGAACTTGTTGCATCGATTTAGTGTTTCCTTGTAATGACAAGTTCACATTTTATAGTTATACCAGAATATAAAGTTTTTCTTGGTTATTATGTTGTAGAATGCATTAAAAGGAAGAGAAAAATATCTGTATTCAATTTCCATTATGTCTATATCACTTTATGATTGGGTTAGTTATTTGTTGACATTGCTTACTCAATATGATTGTGTTCATTCTTGAAGGCTATTCTTAAAGTTTCATTCTTGACTTAATGCAATGTGTAGGATTTATGGTTGTTGGGATGTTCTCATTAATTATATATTTCTTATAATAAGTTGAGTTATATTTATTTATTTATTATTATTGATTGTGATTAAGGAGTCACTTAGTGAATATACATTTGACAAAGTATAAATATAGACCTTTTGCTCATTTAGTGAAATTATTTCATTTAATTCTAAATGCCCTTAAATTATGTTGTTTATCTTCATTGCAATTGGGTTGAGATAATTATCTAGGATTATTATTGGTTTTAAATCTTGCGATAAACCCTAGTATGATTTTTTGTACTTGAATTTGGTATTTTTGCTTAGTATATTTCTACTTGGAATATGAGCTAATAGTTGGTTGTTTAATACAATGTTTTTTGCTTAATAAAGTTGATTTGTCCTTGAGTGTCATATTTCTTAAACTATCAAAATAAAAATTTGAATATGGTGCTTTTATCATTAACTATGTTCTCACTTAGTGACTGTGTGGTAAGTCAAAAGGTAAACAAATGAACTCGATCATTTATTGAATGCCTTTTACATGTAATTTAATTGCTTTAGGAAATCTGAGTTCATTTGGGCATGTTTGATTATGTTGGAGATGTTGAGTTATCGATGAGGTAACAAATTGAGCCAACACTTATATAGATGTATCATGCAAATAAATGTGATTGATTCCATCACTCTTTGAATATGTAGACTAAATAATCTTCTTTTTTGGATAATTTGAATTCATTTTCTTGAGCAAAGGAGTAGTTGTCAGAATGAACAATGAGGGACAAAGTCTACTTCTTGAGGCCTATAGCTTATCTTAGTGCATTTGTTTTCTTTCATTGAGTTTGCATGTTGAAGTGAACCATGTTGGGATGTGAGCTAACATAATAAGTTACATGAATCACTTTGATAATATGTTGTATGTTTGAAAATATTATGTTTAGGAAGGTTTACAATGTTGTAGCATATCTTGGCTATATTTGCATTACTGTGCAGTTCAAATAGGAACATGGAAAAGTAACACATGCGATGGTAATCATGGGTTATATTCCTTGAAGCTATCTAAAATATTATAAGACAAAGTAGGAAATAATTAGGTGATACCCTAATTTAATTATTTGATATGGATGTTTTTAATGATATGTGATTTTAGAATTGTGTAATGTCATTGTGATAATTAATAAGTATAGTTGTGTAATGTCTATGACTTCTTAGGAGTGGTCTATGCAAAATAAACACAATCTATTCCATCAAAGAGTATGATATGTTCAGGTTTGCTTTGCATAGACAAAGGTTTTGATTTGGTCATGAATGGGGTGTCTTGGTTGACAAGTAAGTTTTGAAATCACTTGAGTTGTCTATTGATACATCTATCTTAAATAACATTTTAATATTATTCACTATTATACCTATTAATCTTAATTCTTATTTTCCTGAGTATTTGAATGTGAAACTTGTGTTGAGATCCTAATGTAGTTTAGGATTAGTGTGAACAATGGTTTAGACTAAAAATAAGTCACTTTGTTTTTAACCAAGAGACTGAGAGAAGATTTAAGGGTGAAAGTGTCATTGATGCCATAGTTTTTTGTATTGAATTTTAAGGAATCCATTATCAGTTAATTGAAATTGGTACTAATGAATTTATAGAATCTTTGTATTATGTGAGCTATTTTTCCTTTGTCTAATAATAATTTAAATACAATGGTCTATATTTTTTATATATGTAAACTATTTAGGATTATTAATTATATGCATCATGAGAAGAATGAAACCCTAATACCATTTTTTTTATTCTTGATGATTTGTAAATGTGTGACATTAAATGCATGTAGTCTATGACCTTTGTGGATAGTTGGCTTTGTTCAATAAAAAACACACTCTATTCCTAAAAGATTGAAATGATAATTATTAGCCAAAATTGGCCACCATAGGTGAGGTGCAATTCAAAATTTGATCATACAGGTCTGAACTTTGCTGATAGTTGCTATGCCCTTAACCTTTGGTGTGTCTAGAAATATGTGTGGCTGATTTGTGTCTTACATACCTATTTTATATTCTTGTTACATTTCTCTATGTTCCTAGTTAGGTTGGCCTATGGAATAACCATGTGTAAGTAGACTATATATAGGAGGTAGTGGTTAGTATTTGATCATCATATTAAGTATTTTGATCTTATTGCATTATTTTAAAGGTTGGCCCCTCAAAGTGGCTTTGTTATATTATCTAGTATTCTGATTTACTATCAATTATCATTGTGTGATCTCTCATCTTTGCTTATTCTATGAGAGCATCTAAGTAATTTTATTACAAGTGGTATTAGAGCTTTGATTTGGGAAAGTTTCCTATGACATTTTTATGGATTTGGTGAGGCATGACTTCTATGAGCAACAACAAAAAAACCTAACTTGTAATCTGAGAAGAATTAATTTTTCTATCAGCACAGTATTATTTGAAACATTTTTTTGAAAAAATATTTAATAAAAAAATTATAGAATTATTTTTTCCTTTGCACATTTTTAGTCATTGGATTCATCTCGGTGAGATGATCACAATAATATATTCAGTCGGTACACTTTTTTGGTGCCAATTTTTTTTACCCTAGTGTGCAAAATTGGTCATTAGATTCATCTTGGTTAGGCAATCACAATAGTACCATCTCTTGGTACACTTTTTTTGGGGAAAAAATCCTTCTAGGGTTTGTGCATGGCGAGTCCTACTACTCGGGGAAAAAAATGGGGGAAAGAAACTCCTAAGACTCTTTATAGGGATGACATGGAATCTAAAACTTTAGATCTGATGATTTCTCAACCTTAGGCTGACATAAAGGGCTTGGTGTGGCAAGATAAGTTTATTGCATTTCAAACTGATGTTTTAGGGATGCACAAAGAGATTAATAAGGTGCACACTCAATTACATCAAATCATTGTGTAATTGTCTATCATTTCATCTTGGTTACAATCAAACAACCATCCACTTCATCATTTAGGTCCTCTTCCTCTCAACACTAACAACTCCAATCCTAGTGTGAAAGTGATGTTACCAAAAGTGGACATGCATAAGTTTGATGGTAAGGAATTTCTCACTTGGATTACCAAAATTGAGAATTTATTTGATAGACAACAAATTCCTAGTTCTTAGAAGGTGATAATGGATTCTTTGTATCTGAAACCCGAGTAGTTCATTTGGTATCATTGGTTGTGTGCTCAAAATAAAAATAATGGTGCTCCTATTACATGGTCTATTTTCACTGATGAGTTGTTGGCTCATTATTGGAATAATGTCTCTGAGAACTAATTCATCTAGTTAGCCAAACTACATCAAATAAGAACTGTGTAGGATTATATTAATCAATTTTAGAATCTCTCCTTAAGAGTGGAAGACATCACTGAGGAAAATTTGATTGATATTTTTTTGGGTGGAATCAAAGATAAGATCCAATTTGAGGTTAGGATGTTTAACCTATCATCTGTATCAAAAGCTATCCTAAGGGCACGCATGGTAGAAGAAAAAGAGATGGTCAAACGAGAAAATTTCACTACTAGTCATGATCACACCTTTCCAACACTGTTATTTCCTCAACCCACTAGATTGACACCTTAAAAAATGAGAAGTGAGCCAAAGGGTTGTGTTATGGGTACAACAACAAATGGAGTAAATGACATCACTGTGCTGAAAAGAAGTTATTTTACATCAAAGGTGCCAATGAGGATGTTGATGATGAGTAGACAATTGGTGAAGATGTAGAAGGACTTGAGGAGGAATCTAAAGACTTTTAGCCTACTATTTCTTGTCATACCATTTTAGGTATTAGTACTCCCCAAACTATTAATGTGATGGGTTTCTTTAAGAAATAAAAGGTCACTATATTGATTGATTCTGGGAGCACACATAACTTCATCAACAAAAAGTTGGCTACTTGTTTAATCTATTTCATTTATTCCAGTCCATAATTTTAGGTCATGATTATATATGGTGGTACTATCATCTATTTAGGAAAATACCATAGTATTAAGCTGGCCATGGGAGACTACTTATTAGATTCTCCTATGTTTTATATTACCATGGGTGGAGTCAACATTATTTTGGGAGTACAGTGGCTCACCACTTTAGGCACTATTGAGATGAATTTACAAGAATTATTCATGTACTTTCATTTTGAGGGAAGGACACTTGAGCTAAGGGGATCAAGGGCTAAATCTCCACAACTTGTTATCTCCCATTAAATGACCAAGATTATTTGAAAGGGTGCTGAAGGATTTTTGGCTCACTTGTTTTCCATTGAATTACAACCAACTCAACCATCTACACCACCTGATATATAACAAGTGATTGACACCCATAATGTTGTTTTTGGTGACATGCTAAAAGGACTTCCACCCAACCACACACATAACCATGCCATCAAACTTATTCCTAGCAGTACACCAGCCAACATCATGCCATTCAAGTATCCCTATGCCTAGAAAAGTGAAATTGAAAATATGGTACATGAGATGTTGGATGCAAGAATCATTCACCATAGCCAAAGTGAATATTCTTTACCAGTTATCATGGTGAGAAAGAAAGATGACACTTGGAATTTGTGCCCTGACTATAGAGAGATTAATAAGTAAACTATCAAAGATAAGTTTCCTATTCTTGTCATTGATGATTTAATAGATGAATTAAATGGTGCTCTTTATTTTACCAAGTTAGATCTACATTCTAGGTATCATCAAATCTGGATCCATGATGAAGACATACCTAAAATAGCTTTTAGAACTCATGAGGGCCATTAAGAGTATATGGTTATACTTTTTGGTCTAATAAATGCACCATCTACCTTTTAGAGTTTGATGAATACTGTTTTTAGGCCATTTTTGAGGAAATATGTTTTGATATTTTTTGATGATATCTGCATTTACAATAAAAATTGGGGAGACCTTTTACAACATGTGAAATAGGTACTATCAATTCTAGAACAAAATTAGTTATATGCTAAACCTTCCAAATGTAATTTTGGAGCTCTCGAGGTTGAGTATTTGGGTCATATGGTTTCACATGAAGAATTTAAAGTGGATCCTAAAAAATCCAAGCAATTAAAGATTGGTTAGTTCGTAAGACACTCAAGCAACCAAGGGGATTTTTAGGGCTAACTGGTTACTATCATAGGTTTATCAAAAATTATGGTAGCATTTTAGACCCAATCACTTATTTTTTGAATAAAGACTCCTTCCAGTGGACTGATACAACTACTAGGGCATTTGAATAATTGAAACTAGTTATGTGTGCCACTCTACTGTTGGCCAATCCTAATTTTTCTAAGACTTTTGTGGTTGAATGTGATGCATCTGGATATGGTATGGGTGCTATGATCATGTAAGAAGAAAAACCTATTACATTTGAAAGTCACCAATTGAAGGGTAAAAATTGACTCAAGCCCATCTATGAGAAGGAAATGATGGCCATTCTATATACAGTCAAATAATGGAGAACTTATTTCATGAGTCATCACTTTCAAAAAAACACTGATCATGATATTCTCAAATATTTTTTGGAACAACGGTTGTCATTAGAAGAATAATAAAAATGGGTAACTAAGATGTTAGGCTATGATTTTGAAATATTATACAAGAAAGGTAAGGAAAATGTGGTGGCAAATGCACTACTCAGGATGGATGAATCAGTTGAGGGATTATTATGTGCCATAACCATTTGGTAGGTAGATTGGCTAGAGGAAATAAGATTAAAATGGGAAAATGATAGAGCTACCCATGATTTGATTCATAATATTTGATAAGGTTTGGGTGGATTTGAAAAATTCACATGGAAGGGTAATGCATTATGGTATAAATACAGATTATGCCTATGTAAGAATTCTATTCTCAAACAAAAAATCCTTTAGGAACTTCATGCAAATCCACTTGGGGGTCATTCAAGATATTTGAAAACCTATCATAAATCAAGATTTTTTTTTTTGGGAAGGACTCAATGAGGATATTAAACAATATGTGGTTGAACATATGATCTGTTAACAAAATAAAGGTGAAACCATCAAAATCCCAAATATTTTACAACCTTTATCCATCCTAGCCAACGTTGAGAAGAGGTGTCTATGGATTTCATTATAGGGTTATCAAGATTTGATGGTCAAAATGTTATCATGGTTATTTTAGATCATCTCAATAAATATGGTCATTTTTATTCTTTATCACAACCATTTTTTGCTATTAAAATAGCTTCTACTTTTCTCAATATAGTTTAGAAACTACATTGTACTCTTAAGATCATTATCAGTGATAAAGATCCCATTTTCACTTGTAATTTTTGGACTAAATTATTTGCATATTTGGGAACTAAGTTGGCTCATAGCTCATCCTATCATCCTCACTAAGATGGACAAATTTAGGTAGTCAACAAATGTCTAAAAAGATTTTTTTTTTGTTTTATTTATGATAAATAGGATAAATGGGTTCATTGGTTGCCACTTGTTGAATAATGGTATAATACTGTTCATAGTTCTTCCAAAATGTATCCATTTTTGGAATTGTATGGATACCACCCTCCATCCATAATTTCAACCTTGAAGGTATATCCTAAGGTTCATGTAGTTGAGGAACATATTCACCATTACAGGAGGTCCTTGCAAGTTTGCATGAAAATTTAGCCATGGCCCAGAATCACATGAAGCAATAGTCATATCAACACAAGAGTGAGAGGTGTTTTGACATTGGTGATTGGGTCTTTGTTTGCTTGCAGACATATAAGCATATGTCTGTGAAGCAACAAAAAAGGGATAACAAGTTATCCCCTAAGTATTATGGGCCTTATCAAATCTGGCAAAAAAATGGTAGTGTGGCCTACAAGTTAGAGTTTCCTTCATCCACTCACATACATCATTATTTAATGTATCATGACCAAATAAAGTCATTGGACATAGAGTTACTACTCAAACTAAGTTACCAAAATTGGATGAGGAAGGGAGAATTATTCTTGATCTTGAGGCAATCCTTCAAATGCATACTAAGTAACTATGATCTAGAGTGATTAAGGAGTACTTGATCAAATTGAATAATTTACCATGTGAAGATGGAACTTGGGAGGATGAATAATTTGTGCAACAACATCCTGAGTTGATTCAATATTGAGGACAACATTGTTTTGAATGGGAGGGACATGCTACACCCTTAACCTTTAACATGTCTAGGAATATGTGTGGCCAACTTGTGGCTTACATACCTCTTTTATATTCTTGTTACATTTCTCTATGTTCTTAGTTAGGTTGGGTTATGGAATAACCATGGATAAGTAGACTATATATAGGAGGTAGTGGTTAGTCTTTGATCATCTTATTAAGTATTCTACTCTTATTGCATTGTTGTGGAGGTTTCCCCCTTGAAGTAGCTCTACTATATTATCCAGTATTCTACTCTGCTATCAATTATTATTGTGTGATGTCTCATCTTTGCTTATTTTATGTGATATATAATTATTTTGTTTGAACATATAAGTAATTTCATTATAATATCCATCTGAAGGGTCTTGTCTTGGTCATGATTGGTCTTAGAGTAATATGCAGTGTTATTTTTTGTAGATTTTAGAGTCTTTTATGGTGGTATAGTTTAAAAGTGAGTTAAATCACTGAGTCTTGTCATTATGTTATTCAATATGGTCACCTCCAATGTGTTTAACATATATTAAGGTAACTTTGATAAGGTTAAGGTTTAGTTGTGAAAGTCAAGGTAAAACCTGAACCATGGTGAATCAAGAAGATAATGATCCTCCAAGAAGAAATGTGTTCCAAATTAAGCAAGTAGACCAAGGATTAGAGATAATAAGTTGATCACATTATATTTTCAAGTAATTTGGAGAAGTTAAGATATTTTTGGAAAGATTAAGGTATTTCATTTGCTTTAGTCTTATGGTATACTCCAATTTTGTAATGAGACTTACAAGTAAATATCAAACATGAAGGCCTATATCATTGAATAGGGGTCTTTCATGTAATTTAACACTTGTGTAATGTCATGATAATTGTATTTTCCCATACTACTTGTCCAAGATGTCTTAAAACTACTTTTTCTAACATTTCAACACTTTTCTAACTGCCCATTCATCATTTCTAATGTTTAAATAGGGCATAATGAGAAAGTTTCAGGGAAAAAAGGGTGGGAAATGATTTGGAACATTGATCTACCTTTTTAAAAGTCAAGGAAATATCCATAACCACCTAGTTCATTAGCTTGGAAATAGGTTAGGAAGACAGAACAAGCAATTTCTTGAGGAAAGGCCTGTGAAGGTCTATTTGCAAAGGTTTTAAATACATGATAAAATTAAAATCATCTCTAAGGATATTATCAACACCCTCAACCCAAAATCATTGAAAATGAAGTATTTTTAGATCTAGAATGAGCAAAAAGCTATCCCATTTCTTTATCAGGTTTTGTTAGTCTACTTGCAAACTAAAGAAGGCCCAACAATTTGATGTTGGTACACAAACGATAAAGAATATCAAGGAAACTGATATTATGGGAATGAGGGACCCTTATGAAATTATAATTAATGATATGATTTAGGATATTAAGGCCTCTAGCTTTATGAATCATCCTTAACAAAGTAAGATGTCTTAAACCCTCTTAAGACCCCATAAGCTCAATTTTGAGCAATTTCAAAGAATTTGTGAGATCATTGGTGAAAAGATATGATTATGTGAGATAATTAAAGGTCATATTAGTGATATAATCCCATATATTATGATCTATTTCGCACGTGTAAGCATTAATAAGGTAAAAATCTCCATATGATGGTAGGTTACAGACTTGAATAAGAGAGTTTGAACTCTATGAAGATTCAAACATGTTTTTGGTTCAATGTTAGGATATAAATATGTATTAAAATATTTATTAAACTCTAAAATGTCATAAATACATCCCTCAAATCCTACAGAGGCTTGGAACCCTCATAACAATATGAACACCTAGAAAATGCTATAAGTATCTTGACTAGATCGATGTTGCAGGCAAAAAAGTAATGAGACAATACATGTTTTTGTAGTTAATAAAGAGTGATGGGTTTAATTTTAATATATATATATATATAACCCTAAATAATATTAAAATAGTGATTAGAGTTCAATAAAAAGGAATAACATTAGTTTAAACCAAGACTAGTTAAGGATCTTTTAGGCCTGTTGAGACCTAAAGAAGAAAATGTTATATGTAAGACTTAATCCCTAAGAAACCAACAAGAAAAATGGGTTTAATATTGATATAATAGGTATGTGACATACTAATTAATATTTAAAACAAGTATGCAATCCTTATTCAATCATTCTTACTAAATTTGGAAGACAAGCCATAAAACCCTTTGAGTAGGCCTAAACATGATTCAAGGGTGAAAAAGAAATCTACAGACTTGAGAATGGAAGTTTAGGTATTCAATGTTTTTTGAAAAATTATATTTTGATGGATATATAATTTAAGAACCTCAATCTAATCAAATTCTACCAAAATATTCATGGTTGAGTAGTAAGGAAATCGCTGATGTATACAGGCTCAAGTAAGTTATGTAGGTCTATAGATATGAAACAAAGGATTCTTGGTAAGACTTATTGATGTTTTTAGTTGAATAGACATTAAAAAATATTATAGGTTTTAAAAATTTCCCCAAGAGTATTCATTTATACAAAAGGCAATAAAACCCCATGCCAAAACAAATTTACAAAGAGGTTGAGCTCAAAATAGAGACCTACAAGTTGAAGACTGCCATTTGTGTGTTTGACATGTAGTCCAAGAAAGGATATGAGAAGTGTGAGGAACCTTGAGAGGGTTATAATTTTTAAATACTTTATATGAAATTAAAGTCACCAGTTAGATTCATGTTTCTTTGGACGAAGAGCACTTTAGGCCGAAAAGTGCACATACAACCTTGTCATAGCCAAAATAAGAGAGAAAGGCATATTTATGATGTAGGATGAAGTACTCAAAAGTTTTTATAGGTTATAGGGATGATGAGTAAAGATTAAATCCTTATTAAAATCACCAAGAAAGCAAAAACCAACTAAAGATAATGAAATCTCAAGGACCATCAATCAATAAGCCTATAAGTGCGTCTAGAGGCCGATGCATAAAACATGAAGAAGATTACAAGTTTGTGAAGTGATTATAGGAATTAGGAGTATTAATATGTGAATGAGACATTTAAATAGATGCATATTTATTTTTAACTCATTGCAAGGAAGAGAAAGTTCTAAACAGGGGTTGTTAGGGTTGGTCACATATAAATATCCACAAACCCTAGGAAAGGCCTAATTCAAGTCCTAGTGAGTTAAAAAAATAAATTAATTTAATAGATAACTTAAACACCTCATTTGATGTTGAAAAAACCTAAAAAGGTGTTTTCAACCAATATCAAGCAAATTTACACCCTTTAACCCATACAATCACCTCTCAAGTTCAACAAAAGTTTGTCTAAAAAGGTCATCTTCACTATGTGTGAATTGAATGAGAAATAAAATGGGTACCAATGGCTATTGGAGGATTTAATAAGTCCCCCATAATATAATTTTATGGAATTATTTTAGAGATGAAGGATATGTTCTTTATAAATAATCCTTAACAAAGTTAACACCTAAAACCCTACTAAAACCTCTCAAGAAATCTAATGGAGAAAATTAGCCTTATATGTGACTAAAATTAATTATTATGGCCTTAAAAATATTGGATGGTATCTATGCATCTCCTAGGAATCTAATGGAGCAGGACATTTACACATGTGAGGATAAGAGTACAAAAAACTAGTTTAGAAACTGCCTTTTTGAGCCTATTTATAGGATTGGGGCAACAAGTCTTCCTAACCATTTGTAGAGGATCATTGATCCAATAAAAAGGTATTATGTTATTTTAAAATTCATTTAATAAGTTTTAAAAATGATAACACATGCTGCAAATCACTAACCATGCCTAAATGAGGAGTGTGACCATTCTTGCATCAAAAAGGTGGAATTATAGAATTGTTTCAAGACTTCAAGAATCAAGGAACATTAAAAACATAATAATATACATATAATTTCATATATGGAAGGTTTATTATATGATAAAACATAAGCTAGAATCCCTTCTTAGCTGTCAAGGTCATTTGAAGCCTTCATAGTATGAATTTCTCTTGCTACCTTCTTATCAAACAAGTGTGAAGACCATAAATACAAGGTGATCTCCAATGCTTGAACAAATAATCCATGAATTAATACAACACTTTAATGAAGTAACAAGTTATGGTGGAAATATTCAAAGCACGAGCCCAGATCTTTCTTGAGAAATTAGACCCTACAGGTAGAAAGTATAGTATGAGAAGAAGTCTGAAGTTCAAGTTTAACTCTCACATGGTAGAGAAGCATTGTAAGAGGCAAGTCTAACATAAAAAGATATTAAGTAATACAAGTGTTAAAGGGTGAAATTGTAACTACCATTCAAATAATTAAGGCGTAATTCCAAGATAAGGGAGTTAGCTTTAAGAAGCATATAACCTACCAAGATGATGTCCACACTAATTTTCAAGTAGATTTTCATCAACACATGGCCTAGAGTGTTGAAAACAAGAAGACAACACATTAATTATAGACTTGGTGGAAATTTTTTCCTATTTGGTAACTGATTCTATGATTTTATGGTAGTCATGATGGGTATCTCTACACCAATGTCTTCCTCTTCTCTTCTCTCTATTGTAAATGAAGCCTTGAAAAGCATTGTATGCATCCTAAAAGTGGGTATGGCGAAGCCCTGCCAAAATTAATACTTGTTATTGCCTTTGAAATCAATTAAAGCTAAGTTTTACTATCTTCATCTTGTATATAGAAATTTTGAGATGAATTGTTGATGGATGTGAGTGATAGTTATATTAATTCCTTGCATTTGTCCTTTTCTTTCATGCCTCTATGTGAGTTGGTTATCTTTCCATAGGTAATATGATGTGTATCAAATGATTTTTCTGAGTTAAAGTGTAGAAGTGTCACTAGTTTTCTTTTTAAGACCTCATGATCATTCACCTTGGTTATTGTATTAGCCATAACCTTCATACAAAAACACTTGTGTGGGAAGAACTATTTTGGATTTGTGAAAGTCAGGTTGTAATCTTGTCATTTCATAGTGCAATTATAAGGAAGTAGAGGAAAATACATTTGGTGCATCAACTCCATGTTTTATTTCTAGTTTTTGTTTTCTTTTCTCCCTTTTCCTTATAATCTAATTAGGCTAGTAAGTAGTATTGGGTGAAGCATCAAAGGATTTATTCCAATCTACATATTCACTTCATCAATTAGGTCATTCATAACCTAGAAGTGATTTTAGGTTATCATATAAATAATAAGGCTTTAATAACCTTATTAGGGGTAAAATTTATACCAATAATAATTCTAGAATACTTGATGGGACCCAATTTCAACAAGGTTATTCAAAATTTATGCTGGTCTTGGAAAAATTTACAGCTGTAATAGCCTGCTTCATGCAACATCTGGTGACTCCAACAAATGTTTGACTCTTGGTTGCAGACCATTGAAAAATTTTCATGCCAAAGGTGACTACAAGATCAAGGTATAAAGGTATTACTTTTGAGTTTGCTGAGTTACCTCTATTTTTAGTCAATAGAAAGAGATTCTATATGCAAAGAGAAATGCAACTGATCTATAAATAAATCCTAACTTGGAGAATATAAATCCTACTTACACTTTTGATTATTGATACATTAGATATTTGGGGTCATGACCAAGATGGATCTGCTAGAACTATCCAAGGAATATATTACCAAAATAATATCACTAAGGAGGGTTCTAAAGCCTCCAGTCAAGAAAAAACTATGCAATAACCCTAACTAGGTCTTATGTTTTCATATTCACTAAGTATAATGACAAGTAAATTAAATCTAATCTAGTGCTTAACAAAGCTTGTGGCACAAAGTGGGGGTAATAAACATAAAAAAAAACATGTATAGAATATATATACTCATGTCAATGTTTAAATTTTTTTAATGCATGTGAGATAAGTATAAATGATAATCTATAAAATCTTACAAAGGAGGAATAAATTTAGGAATACTTACCTTTGAAGGTGAATTTGTAGAGCCTCAATCCGTCCCTTGGCCAAGGTGCTTCACAAGAGGTTGTTGTGGTATGCAAGGATGACAAAGATAAATAAGCTATAGGATACACAACCTATATACGCATCCAAAAGGCATCTCCAAAAGAAAAAATCTATATCTCTAAAGAAAGTATTAAAACCCTAAGCTATGTTCCTCAAGTATAATGGTGGATAAGTAGATGCACAATATATTCTTCTTCTTCTTCTCTTAATAAATGATGAAATGAATGTGTATATATAGTTGGATCTAACCCTAAACCTTTACAAAAGTTTAGCTGACAATGTCAACCCAATTGACTCTATATCATTATTGACAAAATCAAAATAGTTATTGGTCTAGGTCGACCAGGGGCTGACCTAGATCTTAACTGAGTTTCGTTAATTAAAGTACATGGTTGATGGGGTTGATAGTGTATTGTAAATTTTGGAAAGGGTTTTTAGGATAGGTAAGGGATAATGAAGGTGGAAAATGATTGGAGGGGGTGTAAAAGAGAAGGCAAATCTTAGGGGAGTGTTTTCAAGAGATGGTTATGTAGATAATAAGTGGTAATAAATGGATAACAATATTACAAAGCACCAATGGTCTACCCATCCCTTTCTCGATGCACCCCTTAAGGGATGCACTTAGAGAGATTAAGATTCAATGTGTTCTTTCAAGATAAAAAACATTAATAATTGATAAAGTTTAAAAATATTATGTGTATACATATGCCCCACTTGAAGCTCATCATGTGTCATGTAAGTGCAACATGAGATGGTGCTTTAGGAAAAGAACATAACACCACATAATGCTGAAGCTAAATAAAA
Source organism: Torreya grandis (assembly GCA_037957365.1). Taxonomy (NCBI): domain Eukaryota; kingdom Viridiplantae; phylum Streptophyta; class Pinopsida; order Cupressales; family Taxaceae; genus Torreya; species Torreya grandis. The sequence goes on from JARHVA010001319.1 coordinate 1,333,383, forward strand.
CTGTAGTAAGAAGAAAATAAGATAAATGAAAGGACAAAATTTAAAAACACACACCTTTATTGATGTAGAGGTATGTGGTAAGATTTTCAAAAATAAACATTTCTTGGTTTCGGTCTTCAATATTTGATTTGCACTTCAAATGCTTGGCTTTGTTCATAAGGTTCAATCTTCCTTTTATAGGCTTATTTCTTCATTCGAGGCTTGATGACACCCTATTATTTAATAATTCTATTTATAGGCATATTTGAGACCTTATAACACTATCATAAAACCCTTATAATACCTCATTAATCATCCACCCACTCATTCCATTCATTGTTTCATCTTCCCTCACTTTGCTCACTCTCTAACTTCACATAAGTCATTCCTCTCTTGGCTGAACACACCAAATCTTGACATAGGACTCTTGGACTCAGTATACCATATTTAATGAGTTCTCATGGTTAAAACTTACTTGTCTTGTTCCATCTTATCCTCTTATTCCTTCTTCATCCTTCATTGCCACTCTTTAACTTCAATGGTGACCCTAATTCCTTGTAGCCTTTTTTTTCACCTTTTCCATTTGTTTGAAAAATATATAGGTCATATGGGAAATATAAAACCATATTTCACAACCCTATATCTTTTCATAGGTCCCCATAAAATTTTAAGGTCTAACTCCTTGTCTAGAAGGTACTCCCTTTGTTAGCATCTTCCCAATTAGGCCTATTAGCCTTCTACACACTAGCTTAGTCATCAAAACCATACTAGACCATACAATACCAAAATAAAAACACCTGAATCCTTTCATACATGTCAAAACAAGCAAGATTACAAAGTTTCAAAATTTTCCATCAACTAGAACTCCTTTTATGGGGTTTTTGGTTTCTAAACCCAAGGTTGATGACTACAAGGGCCAAGAGGTTACAAAACCTAGTATATTTTGTTTGGAAGTGTTTAAAATTGATCCATGACCTATCTTAGGTATTTACATCATGCCCATCTATCTAAAGAGTCATTGATTCATAATCGAGTCTGTTCTAGTGGATAGCAACACAAACTCAAAACTCTATGTATTCTTTAGTGGATTGTGCAAAGGTTTTGTGGAACTGTATTCATTCAAAAGGTTAAAAACACTTCACAAGGTTATCCTCAAGAATTTTTTCTCTAATTCAATCATACCTATACTCAAAAAACATAACAATCTCTCTTATTTATAGACACATATAATTCTACATTGCCTAATAACTGAGTGGAAATAGGGGTTTACTGTCTTAATAGGGTTTCCTAACAGTTAGTTACACATACAAGCAATTTTAAGACTTAAACGATAGTCTTAAGGCTTATCTATCTCCTTTCATATTAACACTACACTAACACAATGACCATTCACATAATCTCAAGCATATACTCTCCTTTTCTTGGCATATGACTATGCTATAGGGTCACTAATTATGTGAATAGGGTGACTGAGTAAACATGGTTTTATTTATATATAGAATTTTGCATTGGTGTTTGTCTTATATATTTTCATTCAGGTCACATAAATTGCTATTCCATAAAGAAATTTCTAGCTACATACCATATTAATTGGCACATTGATCCTCTTGAGACAAATACTTTAGGAAACATTAACTCACCATATTTCTTGACATCATAGGCATAAACATGGTTTCACTTTCCTACAAGCATTTATTAAGGTTGTTGTTAGGATCTTAGAGTACAATTGATTACTTATGTATAAGCAACTAAACACAGAATTGAAACCAAAAGTAATAAGTAACTAAAAATAAAAAACAACAAATAATAGGAGATACAAGAGACAACCAATCTATATTAAACTCTTCCAAAAGGAAATACAATGAATAAATCTCTCTCTCCTCACACCTCGCAGATATATAGTAATTCTCCCTCAAGAGTTCTCTCTCTCTCTCTCAATCAATTACAATCAATTCAATTACTGAATTATTCTACATGATATGAGGATCTAACCCTACTATATAGTATACTACAACACTAGGGTTCATGAGCCATGCATTCGCCATGCTTAGATCCACCTCTTAAATCAAAGGCTCAAATCTATTCTTCTAAAAATAGAAAAACTAGAAATCCACAAAATTTGGTGTCGGTCTGAAGATGACTGATGCCGGTCGACCCCTAATCGATGTCGGTTGGTTCTGACTGATGCCGATTATTGTGTAAGCCCAACAACCTCTACATTAGCTCATTAGTGAAGCTTTTAGCTCCATAACTTAAAAATCTCCCAATTGGAGATAAACAACTACACTTGTACTTGTACAAAAACATCCTCTAAACATCTATGGCTTATTTCTCCCTCTTCAAGTTCAATCTTGAAGACCAACAAAAGTTGAATGAAGATTCAACTTCTCCTTTGTTACCGGCTTTGTTAACATATCAGCAGGGTTCTTATCCATATGGATCTTTTCCAACTTCAACTGTCCATCCTCCAATACCTGTCTGATGAAGTGGTACCTAAACTATATATGTTTGGTTCTAAAATGAAAGGCTGAATTCTTTGCCAAATGAATTGCACTTTGACTATCACTGTATAATCTGCAACTCTCTTGCTCCTTTCCCAACTCTTCCATGAATCGAGTCATCCAAATCATTTTTTTGCTAGCCTCTGTGACTGCAATGTATTCTGCCTCTGTAGTAGACAAGGCAACAACCTTCTACAACTTTGAAATCCAGCTAACTACCATTCCACCAATAGTGAACACATATCCTGTGGTGCTTCTCCTACCATCCAAGTCACCTGCCATATCCGAATCTACATACCCATGTAGAGAAGTGTTTGACCCTCCATAGCATAAATGCCTATTGCTAGTCCCTCTCAGATATCTGAGAATCCACTGAACTGCTTTCCAGTGTTTCTTTCCTGGATTGGTCATAAACTTACTGACAACTCCAACTGCTTGGGCAATATCTAGTCTAGTACATACCATTGCATACATCAAGCTCCCAAATACTAAAGCATATGGAACTCTACTCATGTATTCAACATCATCATGTGATTTAAGACACTGTTCTTTGCTCAACTTGAAGTGTCCAGCCATAGGTGTGCTTATCGGTTTTGCATCCTGCATATTACCTCTCCAACACCTTATTCACATAATCCTTTTAAGACAAAATCAAACTATGATTTTTCCTGTCTCTCTTAATACTCATGCCAAGGATTTTATTTGATACTCCTAAATCCTTCATGAAAAATGTGTGAGCTAATTTTACCTTAAGCACAGTAATTTCCTCCATGTGTGAACCTGCAATAAGCATATAATCTACATACAGTAACAAGATAATATAACTACCATTATCCAATCTATTAAAATAAACACAATAGTCAGATTGACATTTACTAAAGCCATGCTCTGTCATAAACCTATCAAACCTCAAATACTATTGTCTTGGAGCTTGCTTAAGACCATATAAGCTTTTCTTCAACTTGCACACAAGTTTCTTCTTACCTTTGACCTCAAAACCTTCCGGCTGATCCATATATATCTCTTCATCCAAATCTCCATGAAGAAATGCTGTCTTAACATCAAGCTACTCAAGATGCAAATTCTCAATAGCAACTAAAGACAATACAGTCTGAATAGAAGTCATCTTTACTATAGGAAAAAAAATTTCACCAAAATCAATACCTAGTTTCTATGTAAATCCCTTTACTACCAACCTGGCCTTATGTCTCATTTGTCCATTCTCTCCTTCCTTTAACCTGTATACCCATTTTTTTTCAGTTCTTTCTTTCTGACTGGCAACTCAACCAAATCTCACATATGGTTTTCTTCCAAGGAATCAATTTCCTCATTCATGCCATGCTCCCACTATTTCCTGGATTCTAGTTCTCCACCATCAGTGAGCAACAAGTAGTATAAAGAAGGGGAATAATGAATTGGAGGTTTACTTACCCTTTCAGACCTCTTTATAGGCATTTGAGACTCATTTATAGCTTGCTGTCCACCCAAATTTTCTTTTGATAGTGACCGATCCCGATCATCTCTGATCGATGTTGGTCTGCACCCAACCGATGTCGATTCTACCTCATCAATGTTGGTTTCCATTGATCGACATCGATTTCCACCTGACCGATGTCAGTCTTTGTGTTTTTCTATGAGTGATGATTTTTACCCACGAGCTCATTTTGGATCATAACCTCTTCCAAATCAAGATTGCCCTACTTAGAATTATTTAGCTTCTTGAGCTGATCACTGTACATCACCTTCTCATTGAAAACTACATCAAAACTTCTAATAATTTTGTTAATTTCTAAATTTCACAATTGGAATCCAAAATCTCCAAAACCATAACTAATGAAAGTGCACCACATAGATTTAGCATCCAGCTTCTTTCTATTTTCTTTATCAATGTGCACAAAAGCTTTAGAACCAAAAACTCTGAGAAATGAAAGATCTACTTTTATACTTGTCCAAGCCTCTTCTGGAATTCCACCATCCAGTGCAGTAGAAGGTCCTCTATTAATCAGGTAAATCACAATATCTACAGCTTCTACCTAAAATTGTAAGGGCAAACCAACATGCAACCTCATACTTCGTGTACGCTCCATTATTGTTCTATTCATCCTTTCAACAACTCCATTTTGCTGAGGTGTCATTGGAACCATCCTTTCCCTGCATATTCCACACATAAAATAGTAACTGTTGAATTTATTGCTGCAGTACTCACCACCATTGTTAGATCTAAGGCACTTCAATCTCAAACCTATTTCATTCTCAACCAAAGCTTTCTATTTCTTAAATGTGTCAAAAACATCAGATTTCTTTTTTATGCAATAAACCCATACCTTTCTTGTAGCATCATCAATGAAAGAAACATAATACTGTGATCCTCCAATAGAAGCTACTTGAGCTGGTCCTCACACGTCTGTGTTAACAAGCTCCAACTTGTGCTTCTTCTTTTTTGACCCAGTTTTGAGAAACCTCACTTTCTTCTGTTTCCCAAAAATACAATGCTCATAGAAATCTAGATCTATGCTTTTCAAATTTGAAAGCTTACCTTTTGACTTAAGAACATTCATTCCCTTCTCACTCATGTGACCAAGCCTATAGTGCCACAACTTTGCATCTACATCTGAAGTAGATAAAATAGAAGGAGAATAATCAGTAATACAAGTAGATAGATAAAGTGTACCTACTCGCTTACCTTTTACTAATACAAGTGTACCCTTGGAAACTTTCCAAGATTCAGTTGTGAGAGTTACTATGCAACCCTCATCACCCAACTTTTCTACAGAAATTAGATTCCTCTTCAGAATGGGTACATGCATGACATCTTTCAACACCCATGTGTTGCCATTCTACAATTTTAGCTACACTTTTCCTTTGCCAACAATTTTACAAGGCTCATCATCCCCTAAATAAACTTTTCCAAAATCTCCATGGACATAATCATTGAGAAATTCTCTATTTAGGGTTGCATGGAAAGAGGCACCAGAATCTAAAACCCATGATTCTAATTTATTATATAAAGAAAATATAAGAGCATCCTGTGCAACAATACCTACAACTTTTGCTTCTTTATTACCTTCATGCTGATTTTTTTTGTTATCCTTCAACCAACAATCTTTCTTTGCATGCCCTTTCTTTCCACAATTCCAACATGTTATTCTTCCATTTCTAGATTTGAATCTACTTTCCATCTTTGACCTTGATTTCCCTTACTTTCCCTTCTCTCTTTACCTTCCCCTATTTTTAACACTTAAAGCATCACCTGATGTTTTCCCTATACTTTTTATATGAATTTCTTCATTCAAGATTACACTAACAACATCAAATTTCAAGATATTTGAAGCAGATGCAGTATTACTAACTGCCATTACCAAACTATGCCAACTTTTAGGTAAAGAGCATAAGATTAAGAGAGCCTTAATTTCATTATCAAAAACTATTTTGACTGAATTTAACTGATTTACTATTTTATGGAAATCATTAAGATGACTAGATACAGATCCACCTTCCTGCATTTTCAAATTAAATAATTGCTTCATAAGATATACCTTATTCGAAGCTGAGGGTTTTTCATATAAATTTGCCAAAGTATCCATCAACTCTACCGTTGTCTTTGCCTATGATAAGTTGGAAAACATAGAAGGTGCCAGGCTCAACTTTATAGATCTAAGAGCTTTTCTATCAAGAACATTCCATTCTTCATCTTTCATATTTGTGGGCTTCCTTGAAACCCCATGCAACGGTAAATACAAATCTTTCTGATATAGATAATCTTCAATTTGCATCCTCCATAATTGATAATTCTTGCCATTGTATTTCTCCATTCTTAGTTTACTTTCTTCTGCTATTGCTTTACTTCCACTCAATCAGAAACCCTTGTGAGTGAATTCTATAATCAACAAACACTAACACGCTCTGATACCAGTTGTTAGGATCTTAGAGAGCAATTGATTACTTTTGTATAAGCAACTAAACACGAAATTGAAACCAAAAGTAATAAGTAATTAGAAATCAAAAACAACAAATAATAGGAGATACAAGAGACAACCAATCTGTATTAAACTCTTCCAGAAGGAAATACAATGAAGAAATCTCTCTCTCCTCACACCTCACAGATGTACAGTAATTCTCCCTCAAGAGTTCTCTCTCTCTCAATCAATTACAATCAATTCAATTACTGAATTGTTCTACATGCTATGAGGATCTAACCCTACTATGTAGTATACTACAGCACTAGGGTTCATGAGCCATGCATTTTCCACCCTTAGATCCACCTCTTAAATCAAAGGCTCAAATATGTTCTTCTAAAAATAGAAAAGCTAGAAATGCATAGAATTCGGTGTCGATCTGAAGATGACCGATGCTGATCGACCCCTAACCAATGTCAATTGGTTCTGACTTATGCCGGTTACTGTGTAAGCCCAACAACCTCCACATTAGCTCATTAGTAAAGCTTTTAGCTCCACAACTCAACAGTTATTACTTTTGGATAATACACCAACTTAACCTTACAAATTGATATGAGTTTAGTCTTACTAGTAAATGATTGAGCATAACTCCTTTCACCAAACTACACCAATTTCCTTAATTAATCTCTTTCTTGATTGTAACCTACAGTCCCTTCTCCACTCTATAAATATAAACAAATACTAACATAATGATCATGGCCTCAAGGGTTTATCTTATAATAGTATAAAAATAAGAACAATCAATATAAGAAGCTTAAACACACACTGTTTCCTTTATCATTTGGATTATCTATTATTACATTTAGAGTCCATTCTTGGCCTATCATCTTTCTTGAGGATTTTGCACGATCTCTCTTTCTCTAGTTTCTCCTCCTCCTTCTTGGATATCTCTCTACTCTATCTCACATTCTCCCATCACGTATGTTGGGTGAATATTTTATCGACCAACTAACTGGTGAGCAAAATAGTTCCTATCACCACAACATAAGAAGATTGGTTATCCAATGTAGTAGGTTTACCACATCCAAAGGGGAAAAATCTCTCCTCTCATTAAGGGGAGGTTACCTATAAATATAAAGAGGCTATATACTATATATATAAGAAGAAAGTAAGACATAGGGGTGGGATAAACCATCCATCTCTCTTTTTTTAGAGATGATGCTAACAAACATAGGAGAAATCCTGGGTGATTGGTGAAGGCACTTCTCTTCTTTTAAAAGAAACATTCAGCTAAGAGCCAGATCCCTTCTTAGCTAGTAAAAATCTTGGTGGAGTGATAGAAGGCACTTCTCTTCTTTCAGAAGTGCTTGTTCTTGCAAATAGCAGGACTCTTTCTGGTAACAAGTGACTAGTAATAGGGTCTAAAGTAACCAGCAATCTAAGATGTAGCACAAAGTCTCCACCTTGACTACCCTAGAGGAAGATACGAAATACAATGAGGGCAAAAAGTTGTCCCAAGGTCTTTTACACAGAAATAGAAAATAAAAACACACACTAAAGACAACTATGACAACACAAAGTCTGAAAGTAGTTGGCTTTAGGATACCTTCCTTATCACCTCCACTAGTTCTACTTGTTAAATCAAATAAATAAGAATGCTTCTAGGAAATAGACATAAAAACAATTCTCTAAAGTAGCACAAGCTATAACAGCACAAAGTCTGCAAGTAACTTGCTTTCTCATTCAATCAAAGAAATATGAACTACAATCTGAGCTCAAAGTCTCAGTAATGCCTTTCAATTTGGGCAAAGTTTCACTTCTGATAAGGGGAAGATCTCCCATCAAATGGTACAAAAGATTACATTAGATAGAGGCCTGAGGGAGGCTTGGCACTTTGTCCCATGGAGTGACCCATTTAGCGCATTAATGCCTTGGATACATTTTTGATTTTGTCAGGAAGGGCCCTGCTAGAGCAGGACAATTGCCTTAATTATGGCATGTTGATTCATCTCTAGTGCCTCCTCCAGATCCTGAATCACTCATTCCATCACCTGCTTATATGTGTAACTATCTATTCTACCTTTATCTCAAAGGGGACAAATAGATGGCACTTTCAATGTTTTTAGGCCCCAAAATATCTACTTGGCGAACTGTTTCACCCACTGGAAATAACTCTTGCTGAGTTTCCCTCTTTGTCTCTTCCTTCTCTTGGCCCTATCCTTCGGATCTTTGAATGCATTTAGGTTTGTACTTTAAGTTTAAAAAATCAACAGACACTTCATTGTGACAAATTTGATGTTTTTGGGCCCGTCATTCTTCTTAGCAACTCTCCCGTGTCTTTCTCGCTTGCTATGGCCATTTTTCACTGTGATACAAGTGAGGACACATGGTGGCATCTGCAACATCAAAATAGGCTTATCAAAATAAGCTTTGAAACTTGTTAGCATCTGGAGGCATGGATGTAGACATGTGGTAGCTTCCAATGCACTGGGATGGGACACATAGCGAGTTCTACGCTTTGAAGCTTCATCTGAAACTATGTCTCAGCATGTGACACTTGGCAGCTTCCACTGCACTTTAAGGCTCAAACCTTTTTCGAAGGGAACTTGCCCTTTAGGGTCTTGAAAAAGGTCTATTTCTAAATTTTGAGTGTCCCTCCGTAAGGTGTCTACCCTTCAGGATCTTCCAAGTGGCCTTTAGGCTTTAATTTCTTTGGTGGGCTGTTGGTCCCTTTATTTCCTTTAGAGAAAATGCCTGAAGGAATTCCTTCAGATAAATTATCTAAAGGAAACCTTTCCTTGGCTCTATGTGTGCCTCTACACTCGAGGGTGCTTCATCCTTTGACATGTGGTGCCTTATGCTCTTTAAACTAGAGACACATGGCATCTTCCACTGAATCTTACCAGAGACATGTGGCATCTTCTATCATTAAGACTTGGCAGCATCCACCTTCTCAGGCCTTCACGACATCACATAAATGTTTAGGGTTCACTGAGGTTTTCGTGGAAGATGACACTTGTCAGCCTCCATCAAGCTCTGTCAAGGGCATGCGACATGATCCGCTACTCTTAGAAAAACATAGTGAAGCCCTCCATGGTTGCCACTTGTAACCCTCAATGGAATTTAGGAAGAAGCTTTATTGAAAGGGACCCTACAGCTTATAAAGAGCTTTGAGAAGTGAATTTTGACATGTGTCACATTTTGCTGAGTCATAATGGGACACGTGGCATGGTCCACATACTTTTAATAGTCACGCAGATGCAGACACATGGTAGCTTTCGCTTCAATTTAGTCACTCGCCTAGGGCCCACCATGGTCTTTACTCAATATAGTGAAATGGAAGGAAGGAATCATGGACATTGACACGTGGTAGCTTCTGATGAGCTTTAAAAGGGACACGTGGTAGCTTTCACCACTTCTCAGAAACAAAACATAATGGGGCTCGATCGATGACACTTGGTAGCATTTGCTTGACTCTTCTTTGCATGCACTTATTTTCTTAACTAAGGCAGCCTTTGAACCTTTGAACTCGTGAACCCGTTGAACCTGTGAAGTGATTCAAGGTTCAACGGTTCAGTTGGTCATTCCTTTGATTTGGCTGAGTCACTTTGATATATCTTTGAACCAAGTGCATTGAACTATTTGGATGTTGAACCCATTGAACTGATGAACCAAAATGGTTCAAGGTTCAACGGTTCAAGCCTTTGAAACTCATTAAGTGATCGGAGCCGTGGAATCTTGAACGGTTGAACTTTGAACTTGTTGAACCTGCTAATCCCTTCACTAAAAAAGCTTGAAAAAAGAGGAATTTGAAAGCTTAGAACAAATTTTTGGAAAGGGAAGAGACAATTTTGGTCTTGCAGAGCCAAAATAGTTTATATGTTGTTCCAAAAATGAGTGACATTTTTAGGGAACAAAAACTGGCTCCAGTTGGAGAACTTCCTTCAGATGAAAACTTGGAATAGCTGAGGGGATTAGAAACAAGAATCTCTGGTGCCTTGAAGTGTGCCATTAGGCTATGGAGTCATGCTACCCAAAAAGAAAGGCTCAAAAAAAAACAAAAATGAAAAGTACAAAGTAGAACTAAAGACTATACAGATATACATATGTACAGGTGAACTTATTTGGTACTTCAAGAATTAAAGTACTTTAGATGCTGCTCATCCTGAGATGAAGAAAAGGGGATGCCATCTTGATAAACCAGTAGGAAACCATTTTGTCCCCAAAAACGGTGATGGGCGATTGGAACTCTCCACCAGGAAACCAATTTTTTGCATCTTCCTCTTGGCCTTTTCTTCTTCTTGCCCCATGGCAAGACGTGGTCTTCTTTCTGAAAACCATAACTCCTTGCTCTCTCTGTGAAGAGTTCCTTTTTCTATCTTTGGAGTACAGTAGTATGGTCCACCACCATAGCTTGCTATTCTACTGGTTCAGTCCAACACATATTTTAATTGTTAGCATCAAACTCTTGACAAACCATCAGCTTAGCATCTCCTTTGGTGTGAAGGAGTTTGATCTCTTCATCATGAGCAATCTTCAATTTGAGTAATAGATATCTGCATCTAGCTATGTTTTTGGTGTTGCTAAACTGCAACTTGCTCCAAAATTAGTGGAAGAATTACTGCCATCAAATTTCAGGATCCAAGCATCATCAGAAGCTGATCTTCCATCAAATTTCTCTTCATTGGAGATGGAATATCCTTTTTCATTTTTACTATGCCCTACTATTTCTTCTGATGCCTTGTTTGGATCAAATCCTAGATTGCCAGCTAAAGGACTTTCATCAACTGAGACATGAGTAACCTCTATGGTCAAGAAGTAATTACCCCTGCCTAATGGCTCAAACATAATTTGAGCTACAGGGGTTGATGTTTGGGTGACCACAAATTTTGCCTTAGATAGGTCCATACTTAGTTCTCCACTAATGTTTAATTGCTCAGGATTGGCTTGCAAGGATCCAAATTTAGTTATTTGAATTTTGGATTTCTTGACATGGATTATGTCAAATGACTGAAATGGACTAGGAAGAGAGGATGGGAGTTCATCCTTTTGGTTTTTAGGAGGGAGATGACTGGTTTGCGAATTTGAAGTAGAAGGTGCATAAATGTTTGATGTACTTACTTTTTTGGCAATCACTGGGTCCTTTGGCTGGAAAGGTAGAGAACTTCCTCATTTGGAAATTGAGATTGCAGGCTAAGCTCACTCCTCAATTCTTTATTTATCAGCTTGTTGGGCTGACTGATTCTCAGACTGGGTGAATACTGCATATGATCCCTCATCTACTTCACCTTTACTTCTGGGTTCATCCTAGTACTTCAGGAAACCAATGTGAGAGTCACCAACTGATTCTTCTTGATCCTCCCTGAAGAGATCAACACCATTTTCTTGCTCAAACTCAGGTTGGAAAGAGAAAGCATGTTCTTTTTTAGATATCCAACTACCGAGTTGGTTGGAAGTGCTTTAAGGGCAAGGTTCCTCAGTGAGGGAGGAAGATGATTTGGTTGCCCTTGACTTCTGGTAGCATTGCCTTGATATGGCTGATTGGGGAATGTCCTCCTTGGTACATCTCTATATAGAGGAGTAGAAGACATACCTTGTGCCAATTGCCTTTTCAAGGCTAGCAATTTGTTTGCTAGCTTTTATACCATTGGGTCAGTGGTGGCTATGGGTGAGTATTCAGAAGATGAAGAGGATTTACCTCTATTCGGGTCTCTCCTTATCTTTTCTACCAAGATAAGGTCATCTTCTACCTCAGTAGCCAAGTCTTGAGCAACAGCAAGGTCTATGTGGCTAGCTCATCTCAGTAGAAAAATCACTTCAAGTAGCTATGATTTGATGAAAAAGCATTTGAGGTTTTTAGGTGTTGGTTGAGCAATTACAGGAATCCTATTCCTTAAATTGTCAAACATGGCAATAAAATCCCTCATAGGCTCATGAGGTTCCTTCTTAATCTGAGTGAGTTGGGCTAGTAAAGCATGCACATCCTCTGCAAGCTTGAACTTGGCTTTAAGTGTGTCCCAGTCAGTCACTGATCTAGCTTGCAAATGATAGAACCAGTCTGCAACAGCACCTTGTAGTGTCTCCACAAAAAGCCTAACTACCAGGTCTTCAAATTCCACCCCTATCACACCACAGGCTATGTTGAAGGCTACAATGTGTTCATCAGGGTGAACTATCCCATCACCAAAGAATTTGGAGAAATTATTTTTTGAACTACATGAGAGTTCATGCAGAGGTGGAGTCAAGTTGAGTGGGCCAAAAGAGTTACCCCAGGGGCCTCGAACTGCCATGATTTAATTATGAAAAATAGGGATAACAAACCTGGGTGGAGTGGCTAGATTGCAAAACAAAAATGGAAAAGGACTAACCCTACTTCAGCTTGAGGCTTCAAACTGTGTACTATTTCCCAACAACTCTAGTTTTGCAGACCAGATAATATAACGGAGGTGGAGGAAGATGGTAAGGCTATAAATGGATGATGGGTAAGACGCGAAATGGAGTCACTAGAGTTTGTAATGGATAAGGGTTATAATGATAATGGGTAAGACATAGGTGATGTTTAAATCTAAAGCTTGAGGCTTCAAATTGCACAAAATTATTGTGTCCCCAGCGGAGTTGCTAAAAACTGTTGGGTGAATATTTTGTCGACTAGTTAATTGGTGAGCAAAATAGTTCCAATGTTATAGGTTTACCACATCAAAAGGGGACAAATCTCTCCTCTCATCAAGGGGAGGTTCCCTATAAATATAAAGAGGCTATATACTATATATAAAAGAAAAAAGTAAGACATAGGGGTGGGATAAACCATCCATCTCTCTTTTTTCAGAGATGATGCTAAAAAATAGAAGAGAAATCTTGGGTGATTGGTGAAGGCACTCCTCTTCTTTCAGAAGCAACATTCAGCCAAGATCCAGATCCCTTCCTAGATAGTATAAATCCTGGTGGAGTGACAGAAAACACTTCTCTTCTTTCAAAAGTGCTTGTTCTTACAAATAGTAGGACTCTTTCTGGTAACAAGTGACTGGTAACAAGGTCTAAAGTAACCAACAATTTAATATGTAGCACAAAGTCTCCACCTTGACTGCCCAAGAGTGAGATACGAAGAACAATGGGGGCACAAAGTCATCCCAAGGTCCTTTACACAAAAATAGAAAATAAAAACACACATTGAAGACAACAATAACAGTGTAAAGTCTAAAAGTAATTGGCTTCAGGACACCTTCCTTATCGCCTCCACTAGTTCTACTTGTTAAATCAAATAAACAAGAATGCTTTCATAAGATAGACATAAGAACAATCTCCTAAAGTAGCACAAGATATCACAGCACAAAGTCTGCAAGTAACTTGCTTTCTCATTCAATCAAAGAAATATGAACTACAATCTGAGCTCAAAGTCTCAACAATGCCTTTCAATTTAGGTAGACTTTCACTTCTAGGGGAAGATCTCCCTTCAAATGGTACAAAATATTACATTATATAGAGGCCTGAGGGAGGCTTGGCACTTTGTCCCATGGAGTGACCCATTCGATGCATTAATGCCTTGGATACATTTTTGATTTTGTCAGGAAGGGCCCTACTGGAGCAGGGTGGCTGCCTTAACTGTGGCATGTCAATTCATCTCTAGTGCCTCCTCCCAAGCTTGAATCACTCATTCCATTACCTACTTAGCCACGTAACTATCTATTCTACCTTTATCTTAAAGGGGACAAATAGACAATGCTTTCAATGTTTGTAGGCCCCAAAATATCTACCCAGTGAACTATTTCACCCACTGGAAATAAATCTTGCTGAGTTTTCCTCTTTGTCTCTTCCTTCTCTTGGCCTTGGCCTTAGGCTCTTCAAATGCATTTGAGTCCATGCTTTAAGTATGCAAAAATCAACATACACTTCATTGTGACAAATTTGATGTTTGCGGGCCTGTCATTCTTCTTAGCAACTCTCCCGTGTCTTTCTCACTTGCTACAACCATTTTCCACTGTGACGAAAGTGAAGACACATGGAAGCATTCACAACATCAAAATAGGCTTATCAAAATAAGCTTTGAAACTTGTTAGCAGTTGGAGGCATGGATGCAAACACGTGGCAGCTTCCACTGCACTGGGATGGGACACATGGTGAGTTCTATGCTTTAAAGCTTCATTTGAAACTATCTCAACATGTGACACTTGGCAGCTTCCACTACACTTTGAGGCTCAAACCTTTCCCGAAGGGAACTTTCCCTTTGGGGTCTTGAAAAAGGTTTGTTTCAATTTTGGTAAGGGGAAGATCTCCCTTCAAATGGTATAAAATATTAAATTATATAGAGGCCTGAGGGAGGCTTGGCACTTTGTCCCATAGAGTGACCCATTCGATGCATTAATACCTTGGATACATTTTTGATTATGTCAGGAAGGGTCCTACTGGAGCAGGATGGCTGCCTTAACTGTGGCATGTCGATTCATCTCTAGTGCCTCCTCCCAAGCTTGAATCACTCATTCCATCACCTACTTAGTTGTGTAACGATATATTCTACCTTTATCTTAAAGGGGACAAATAGACAGCTCTTTCAATGTTTGTAGGCCCCAAAATATCTACCCAGTGAACTGTTTCACCCACTGGAAATAACTCCTACCAAGTTTCCCTCTTTGTTTCTTCCTTCTCTTGGCCCTGGCCTTAAGCTCTTTGAATGCATTCACGTCCATGCTTTAAATTTGCAAAAATCAACATACACTTCATTGCAACAAATTTGACATTTACAGGCCCGTCAATCTTCTTAGCAACTCTCCCATGTCTTTCTCACTTGATACGGCCATTTTCCATAGTGACACAAGTGAGGACACATGGCAGCATTCACAACATCAATATAGGCTTATCAAAATAAGCTTTGAAACTTGTTAGCAGCTAAAGGCATGGATGCAGACACGTGGCAGCTTCCACTGCACTTGGATGGGACACATGGTGAGTTCTGTGCTTTGAAGCTTCATCTGAAACTATCTTAGCATGTGACACTTGGCAGCTTCCACTGCACTTTGAGGTTCAAACCTTTCTCGAAGGGAACTTTCCCTTTGGGGTCTTGAAAAAAGTTTGTTTTTGAATGTCGAGTGTCCCTCTGCAAGGTGTCTGCCCTTTAAGATCTTCCAAGTGGCCTTCGAGCTTCAATTTCTTCGACAGGCTGTTGGTCCCTTTATTTCCTTTGGACAAAATGTCTGAAGGAAACCTTTCCTTGGCTCTATGTGTGCCTCTGTACTCGAGGGTACTCCATCCTTTGATAGGTGGCACCTTCCACTCTTTTAACTAGAGACATGTGGCATCTTCTATTGAATCTTACCAAAGACATGTGGCATCTTTTGCCATTGACACTTGGTAGCATCACCTTCTCAAGCCTTTGCAACATCACAAAAATGTTTGGGGTTCACTGAGGTTCTCACAAAAGATGACACTTGTCAGCCTCTACTGAGCTCTATCAGGGGCACGTGGCACAGTCTGTTGCTCTTAGAAAAACATAGTGAAGCCTTTCATGGTTTCCACTTGTCACCCTTCATAGAATTCTAGAAGAAGCTTTATTGAAAGGGACCCTGCATCTTATAAGGAGCTTTGAGAAGTAAATGCTGACACATGTCACGTTCTGTTGAGTCATAATGAGACACGTGGTGCGGTCCACATACTTTTAATAGTCATGCAGATGCAGACACGTGACACCTTCCACTTCAATTTAGTCACTCACCTATGGCCCACCATGGTCTTTACTCAATATAGTGAAATATAAGGAAGGAACCGCAGACGTTGACACATGGCAGCTTTCAACGAGATTTAAAAGGGACATGTGGTAGCTTCTACCACTTCTAAAAAAAAGCAAAATGGGGCTCGACCGATGACACTTGGTAGCATTCACTTGACTCTTCTTTACATGCGCTTCTTTTCTTGACTAAGGCATCCTTTGAACCTTTGAACCCATGAACCCGTGAACCCGTTGAACCCATGAAGCGGTTCAAGGTTCAATGGTTCAGTTGGTTCATTCCTTTTTTTTGGTTGAGTCACTTTGATATATCTTTGAACCAAGTGCATTGAACTATTTGGACGTTGAACTCGTTGAACCGATGAACCAAAATGGTTCAAGGTTCAACAGTTCAATGGTTCAAGCCTTTGAAACTCATTAAGTGATCGGAGCTGTGGAACCTTGAATGATTGAACTTTGAACCTACTAATCCGTTCACTGAAAAAGCTTGAAAAAAGAGGAATTTGAAAGCTCAGAACAAATTTTTGGAAAGGGAAGAGACAATTTTGGTCTTGTAGAGCCAAAATAGTTCATATGTTGTTCCAAAAATGAGTGACATTTTTGGGGAACAACAACGTACAACTTTCTTTTTCAGCCAAATTCAACATTGGTTATGGTAGTTACAAGACAAAAAATTGTCTTACATTACAACTCAACGTGATGATAGTGGTTATATCACTAAACATGACTCTTAAGTTAATGACTTATACATATAATGAATTCAAACACCCTTTACAAGACTTTTGGCCCTTTTGAACCAATATTATCTCATCTAACCACCTTATACCATGTTATGTTCACTTTTGACTTAGTTCTAATATTTGAATTTTCAAATCATCATTTTTGGAGGGAAAACTCCAAACACCTGTCAAACTCACTCCCATGAATCAAAATAACTCTAAAGACACAATTGGACCTTACAAGGTTCCTCACACACACATCCCAAAATTGACAAACTTTGACCTCTAATAACATATGACTTTCAATAACACAAAATTGATGTCTATTTTCTTGATGTTTTTACATCATACTCCCTAGGAGGGAGAAAAATTAGTGCTATCAACTTTATTTCTTTCCTTCAAATTCATTCTTTGAGGATATTTCTTGCTCAAATTACCACTCCTCTTCCTTTCTTACTCCTTTATTCTCATGAGGCTCTTATATTTCCTTTTCTTTGCCTTATCTATTCTCATTGCCAACTCTTCCTCTACCTCTATAAGGTGTACTAGCTACTACAACTTCTTATTTACTACATGTTCTACCTTTTCCAAGTCAAAGTTTCCTTCATCATCCTCAACTGCAAATAAATGGTTCTTACTCTTCTTGATTATGCTTGTTCTATGGCCTTCTTCTTCATTATTTTCACTTGGTTTATGCACTTCTAGCTGTCTTTGCTCCTTGGCATTGCTGATTCCTCCTTATAATGGCCTCTTAGGAATATTTATCTATATAATTTGCTCAAATAAACTCTTCTTTTTTTCTTCTTATCCACACTTTTCCATTTATTGATGTGGCTCCACATGCCTTTGCCTATATTGCAAGAACATTCTCTCAACCAAGTCATATTCAACACTATACAATGTAGTTTTCCACATCCTTGACTTGTTATTACCATGTAAATCAACTAATAACTATAATGTAACTTGACCAGTTGAATAATTTATATTTTTTATTTTCTCATGCTCCCTTTACTTGCTTGCTAGTGTGTTTGCTTGTGACTTTGCTTGCACAACTCCTTATGCTTCCCTATGATATTCTATATCTGTTTCTTCCTTGAGATCATCCATGATCTTCTCTTGCTATACCTCACTTGATTGCAATCCTTTTGATACACAAAAAATATCCTCTATCATCTCCATTTCCTTTTTCAACATGAGAACATCCACCTCTTCATCAACTTCATCAAATTGGAACACATTGTTCTTCACTTTCTCGGGCACCTTGTTTCACCACTTGTCCTTGGCCTCCCTCATTCATGAGAGTTAAATAAATATCCTTTGCTATATGTCAAGTTTGTTAAGCACTATTTAAGGTGATTTATCTTCTCTTTTCCTTTCCATAATCTCATCCAATAATGCTATTTTTTCTATATACAAAATATCTTCAGTACTTGAATCAACTTCATATGAATCATCATAAAGAACATTAGACACCAAACCTAGAGTCCACTTATATTCTTCCCACTCATCACATTGATTACATAGATACACCATCATCTCTTTATATTTAATTTCCTATAGCATGTCTTCTTACTCCTTGGGTTTGCATCTTGCCTCTTCTTTTATGTCTTCTTGAAGTGTACTTGCAAAACTACCTCTTTGTACCTTTCCCATGCTCTTTGTAACCCATTTTCTGCCTTGTACTCTCTTAGACTGATTTGATTGCTAATCTCACCTTATTCATGTTTCTTGGCTTGGTGTCCTATCATGTCAACTTAAGATATTCTGCCCATTTCTCCTTGATTCCATATTTGTTCTTATTTTCCACTTGTGTTCTTGGCTTACATGACCTCTTACTTGAGGTTCACCTTATCTAAATCATTACATATCCATGACCTTGTACCATATTTTAGGTCTATTATTTATTCTTCCTTATTCAAATATGTATATTATCTTCTTTCCTTTCACATGTATAATCAAAATCAACACTTAAGCATTCATTTACCTCCATATATGACTGCTGCAAGGTAATTTATTCTCTCAAATCTTCATGGTTTTCCTTCATGTATTATTGGTTGGCTATATCTCTTGATTCATCTGTAATTATTGTCAAATCATCATGAAATTCCTCTTCCACCTCATCCTTAGCATGATGAATACCTTCAATCTCTATCATCTTGTCTTCTACAATTGGTTCTCTTTCTTTATCTTCTTTCTGCTTGAAGGGTGATGTACTAGACCCATCCTTCACATGATTCAAGGCCTTATGATTGGAATTAATCAAAATTATCTTCATACCTACATTCAAAAACTCAAAAGAAACATTAGAATATAAAATGAGAGACCACATTGTCTCCATGAATGTCTTTTCCATACTTCCCTTCTCTTTGACTTCTCTCTCAAGTGATTCTCTTGGTAATTTTATCTCCTTGTTGTCCTCAATTATAAATCTCTTCTCAACCTCTTTATCTTTTTTCTCTCTTGGAAAATTATCATTCCTCATGCCTCTATGGGCTGTACTCTCTTTCTTCTTATCACTCCTCAAGACACACATCTTGTGCCTTCTCTCTCTCTTAAGTATCTCTAGTGGCCTCTTTATCTTTTTTATCACACTAAAACCAAGCCATTGGATTACTTGACCCTTTATGAGATTCGACATGAGATATATCTTCTCCAAAATATGCTCCAACTCGCTTATCATATCTTTTACTTCCTCTTCTACATCCATCTTGTCTCTTTAACTTCACCTTCTATGCCTACTTAGATCTTCTTCTTAATAAGCTTACCAATATTGCCTCTTAGATATATTTTGGATCTTATTTCTCTATCTCTAGTCATTTTCTAGGATCTCTCTTATCCTTCTTGACTCTATCTTGGAGTGTTTCCTCTTGTCTTTCTCTCACTTCAACTTCAATGCTATCTTCACTTCACCTTCACTAGTTCTCTTGACTAGCTTCAAGTACTTCTCATTGGCCTTTGGGGATATTTTTCCTCTCTTCACCAACCTGATATTCCTCTATTATGACCTCAATAATTCACATATTCACCATAATATTATCCCATAATACCCTATAATGTTATCTCATACATTCTTCATAGCATGATTTGTTAATCTCAAATCAACATGCTTTAAAGAACTCAAAACAAACTTGAACCAAGAGCTTACCTTGATATGATACCAAATGATGCAATGGTACATGTGAAAAGTTTGAAAATCAATTTTTTTTATATCTCATCTTAAATCTTTGATTTTCACTTCAAATGCTTGGCTTTGTCCATAAGGTTAAATCTTCTTTTTATAGGCTTATTTCTTCATTGTAGGCTTGATAACACCCCTTTATTTAATAATCATGTTTATAAGAACATTTTATACATTCTCACACTATCATAAAACCCTTATAATACCTAATTTATCATCTAATCACTCATTCCATTCAATGTTTCATCTTCCCTCACTTTGCTCAATCTCTAGCTTCACATAAGTCATTCCTCTCTTGGTTTAACACACCAAATCTTGACACAGGGGTCTTGAACTTAGTATACCATATTGAATGTGTTTTCATGGTTAGAAACTACTTGTCTTGATCTATTTTTATGTCTCATTCCTTGTTCATCCTTCATTTCCACTCTTCAACCTCAATGGTGACCCTATATGTCTAGCCCTTTGAGTTGCAGGTTGTTGCAGGTTTGATCGTTTGAGTTGCAGGTTGTTACAAGTTCTACGAACACTGAAATGTCCAGCCCTTAGTGTGATCCAGCTCTGCATCCTAAACCTCACCAACACCTAATTCACATCAGCTCCCACTGGAGACAAAATCAACTTGTGATCTCCATGTCTCTCATGCCAAAGAATTTCGTTGCTCCAATTCCTCATGACATGCCACTGAACTAACCTTACCCTTAGCTCAGAAAAACCCTGTATGTACAAACTTGATAGCTAGCACACCATCCACATACAGTAATAGGATAATGTCATGACCATCATCCCCCTAGTAAGACAAACACAGTAGTTACCCTAACATTGACTAAAGCCATGCTTTGTCATCCACCTGTCAAAACCTGTACCACTGTCCTGCAGCTTCCTCAAGACCATATGACCTAGTCTTCTATCTCACGTGTCCATTCTCTCTATTCTTCAACTAAGGTATCCATTCATCTCTGTGCTTTCATACCTTCTGGAAACCTGACCAAGTCTTCGCTTGGTTCTGCATCATATTCCTTCCTGCTCTACAGTGAGCAACAATTGTAAAGAAGAAAAACAACAAATTTGAGGCTTACTTACCACCTTCAGTCCTCCATATGGGCATTTGAGACTCCTTGACAGCTTGCTGTCCACCCAAAATCATTTACAATGACCGACCTCAGTCACTACACAGTCTGCATCCGACTAACATCGATTCCCATGCGCCTATCCCTGACTACCAACTCTACTGACATCAGTGTCTCTTGTTGCCGATGTCGGTCCTCCTGACCGACGTCGGTCTTACCTACTACTGATGTTGATCCTTCTGACCGATGTCGGTCTTACTCTGCCTGACATCACTGGCTTTGGTCTACACATGATCGACATTGGTGCCTGTCTGTTCAATGTCAGTTCCTCCTGACCGACGTCGGTACCTGTGTTCACCTATGAGTGATGACTTTTTACCTACGAGCTCCTTTGAATCAAAACCCATGTCTAAACTACCCTGCTCAGAAGTATCCAATCTCATCCACTGAACTCTATCTGTCATCTCCTCCAAGAACACCAAGGCTTTCCAGTTCTTAAGCCTATCAAACACATCTGTCTTCTGCTTAAGAACATGCATCTCCTTCTTGCTCATGTGACCAAGCCTACAAAGCCACATCTCTACAATAGAAGAAGAATCAGTAATATAAACAAGTAGATAAAGAGTACCTATTTTCTTACCACCAGCTAATTCAAGTGCATCCGCTGTGAGAGTTCTTATGCATCTCTCATCACCCAACTTTTTTGAATAAATTATCCACATCTCCAAACCTGGGACCTGCATGACCTCCTTCAACACCCATGTGTTGGCCACCTACAATTTTAGCTTCACTTCCCCTTTGCCAATTCTCTGACAAGGCTCACCAGCTCCTCTACCTAGGGCTGCATGGAAAGAGGAAATAGAATCTATAAAACAAGATTCTACTTTATCCAAAAAACCTCCCAGAGCATCCTGTGCCATATCACCTGCAACATCTGCTTCTTCAGTTCCTTCATGCTGATCTTCCACAAACCAACATTTTTATTTTACCTACTCTTTCTTTCCATAGGACCGTAAGTGACCATCTGTGCTTTTCAACTCCTCCATTCTTAGCTTACTTTCTTCTGCCATTGCTCTACTCCCACTCAATCAAAAATCCCTAAGAGTGACTTGTAACCAAACACAAAACCTGCTCCCTGCAACCTTAGCTCTGATACCAATTGTTGGTATCAAGCTCAAGAACCTACAACCAGGCTCTGATACCACTTGTTGGGAAAATAATAGAAGCACACAATTGATTACCAAGCAACTTAACATGCAGAATTAACTAGAATACACAAGTAACTAGAATTCAAAAATAACACAGAATATGAGAGACAATACACAACTTGTATTAAAACTCTTTTAGAAGGAAATACAATAAAGAAGGCTGCCACAGTTCTTCTTCCTTACACACCTCTAGGGCTCCCACACCTCTAGGGCATAAACAATAAATCTTCCCTCAAAGTTCTCTCTCTTAGGTCCCAACACACAACTCAAACACAGAGTTGGTGTTCACCTCCAACCAGCCAGTATCCACTACTTCCATTACTCCAGTGCTCCATGCACACCATAAGTGCTCCACCTACTCCACAAGTACACAAGCGTACTTCAAGTAGATCTCCACTGAACTGCAACAACCTGCAACCCAATCTAATCTTACTTATGGAAGGAACTTCCTTACCTTCCTCTTTGCTCTCTTTGAGTACACACTGTACTCCAAGTAGATCCCACCTGATTTTGCTCCCCGTTGTGTTGCTATCTTATCTGATCTTGCACACCTGCAAATCAATCTAGTTCTGCACACCTGTGAACCTTGACCTTGCACACACATACACCTGCAGATTAATGATCTTACTTACCATGTAGATCTCCTATCGTAGCCATGCTCACCTGATGACCAAGATTATACATACATGAAGAACCCTACTGATTCTCCAATCCAACACCCACCTTGGCACTGCTGTGGAACTAGGAGGAACACCCTTGCTCACCTCACACACAGAAGAAGCAAACTTTGCTCAACTCAAACTAGAACAACTTTCAATACAATCCATGAGTCTATTATATAGATCTCATCCAAACAATAATTAGACATCCAATTACAATAATTAGATCCACAGCTTCTAGTCTAAATTTGGCTCTTGACATGCAAACACTTGGTTCGTTAGCTAACTGCCTTTAATACTCATAGCTCGAACCACACAGGTGATCGACATCAGTCCCTATCTGCCTAGGGGGTGCCGACGCCGGCCGACTTCTGACTGACATCGATTGCTCTCTTGCCTTATCCTGCTGACGTCGGTTGGCCTGACCGACGCCGGTGCCTATGACACTCGGCAACCCTTCTGCAACCTCCTCCTTTGTTTGCATCAGTGAAGCTTTTAGCTCCACAACATAATAGATATGATACCAAATGATGCAATGGTACATGGGAAAAGTTTGAAAAATCAATTTTTTTTATATCTCATCTTAAATCTTTGATTTTCACTTCAAATGCTTGGCTTTGTCCATAAGGTTAAATCTTCTTTTTATAGGCTTATTTCTTCATTGTAGGCTTGATAACACCCCCTTATTTAATAATCATGTTTATAAGAACATTTTATACATTCTCACACTATCATAAAACCCTTATAATACCTACTTTATCATCTAATCACTCATTCCATTCAATGTTTCATCTTCCCTCACTTTGCTCAATCTCTAGCTTCACATAAGTCATTCCTCTCTTGGTTTAACACACCAAATCTTGACATAGGGGTCTTGAACTTAGTATACCATATTCAATGTGTTTTCATGGTTAGAAACTAATTGTCTTGATCTATTTTTATGTCTCATTCCTTGTTCATCCTTCATTTCCACTCTTCAACCTCAATGGTGACCCTAACTCCTTGTAGCCTTTTTAAAAACGTTTTCAATTTGTTTGAAGATTATACAAATCATATGAGAAATATAAAACCATATTTCACCACCGTTTATATTTTTACATGTCCCCATAAAATTTTAAGGTCTAACTCCTTGTCTATAAGGTACTCCCTTTATTAGCATTTTCTCAATTAGGCCTATTAGCCCTCTACACACTAGCCCAATCATCAAAACCATACTAGACCATATGGTACCAAAATAAGACCACATAAATAATTTCATACATGTAAAAATAAGTAATATTACAAATTTTAAAATTTTTATATTGGTTAGAACTCTTTTTATGGGGTTTTTGGTTTCTAAACCCTAAGTTGATGACTACAGGGACCAAGAGGTTTAAAAACTCAATAATTTTGTTTGGATGTGTTTAAAATTGATATGAGACCTATCCTAGGTATATATTCATAATTACCATATATATAAATAGTCATTGATTCATATTTAAATCTATTCTAGTGGATAACAACACAAACACAAAACTCTATGTATTCTTTAGTGGACTATGTAAAGGTTTTATGGAACTGTATTTACTCAAAAGGTTACAAACACTTCAAAGGGATATTCAAGACTTGGATTTACACTTCAATCATACCAAGACTCAACCAACACAACAATATCTCTCCTTTCAAAACACATATAATTATTCATTGCCTAATAACTTAGTGGAAATAGGGGTTTACTATTTTAACAGGGTTTCCTAATAGTTAGTTGCACATCCAAGCAATTCTAAGACTTCAAGGCTAGTCTTAAGGATTATCCATCTCCATTCATATTAAAATGACACTAACATAATGACCATTCACATAATATAAAACATATACTCTCTTTTTCTTGGCATATGACTATGCTATAAGGTCACTAATTACGTGAACAAGGTGATTGAGCAAACAAGGTTTTCTTTGTATTTAAACTTCTGCATTTGTGTTTATCATATATCTTTGCATTCAAGTCACATCAACTACTATTTCATCAAGAAATTTCCACCTATAGACCATATCAATTGGCATATTGATCATTTTGAGACAAATACTTTAGGAAATGTTAACTCACCATCTTTCTTGATTATCATAGGCATAAATAGGGTTTCACTTTCCTACAAGCATTTATTAAGGTTTTTCCTTTTGGAGAATACACAAATTGAACTTTAAAAATTTATATGACTTTAGTCTTACTAGCAGATGACTGAGCATAACTCCTTGCACCAAACCCCACCAACTTCCTTAGCTATTCTCTTCCTTGACTGTAACCTATAGTCCCTTCTCCAATCTGTAACTATACACAAATACTAACATGATGACCATGTCCTCAAGGGTTTATCCTATAACAATATATAAATAATAAAAAATAATGTAAGAAGTTTAAACACACATAATCTTTCTTTTATTCATTTGGATTATCAACTATTACATTTAGAGTCCATTCTTGGGTTGTTAATTTTCTTGAGGAGTTTGCACATTCTCTCTTTCTCTAGTTTCTCCTCCTCCCTCTTAGATCTCTCTCTAATCTCTCTCACATTCTCCCCTCATGTACAAATTTCTTTCTCAACTGACTTCAATGTTGGTTATGGTAGTTACAAGAAAAAAAACTCTCTTACATTACAATGTAATGTGAGGCTAGTGGTTATATCACTAAACATGACTCGTGACTTAATGACTTATAAATATAATGACTTCAAACACACTTTACAAGGCTTCTTGGCCATTTATAAATAATATTATCTCATCTAACCACCTTATACCATGCTTATGGTCTCTCTTGACTTAGTTCTAATATTTAAATTTTCAAATTATCATTTTTTGAGGAAAAAATCCAAACACCTATCAAACTCACTCTCATGACTCAAAATGACTTGAAAGACACAATTGTAATTTAGAAGGTTCATCACACACACTTACATCCAAAAATTGACCAACTTTGACCTCTACTAACATATGACTTTTCGCAACATAAAAATGATGTCTATTTTTTGATGCTCTTGCATCATTTACTTACCTTAGTGTTGTAGATAAAGAAGGAGATACAAGAAATGTGAAGGTGTCTAATGTAGGTAACATTATATGAACCTATAAAAATTAGAGAGAAGAGCAAAAAATTGAATTTTTTGCAACATACACATGTAATATGTGAATAGATTCTCTTCGATGTCAAAATTCTAGAACATTTTACAATTTAAAAAAGGAGCTAGTAGAAACAAAGATATGGTATATAACAATAATTATTCAAAAGGTAAATAATTTTGAATAGTAAATATAAATAGGGTGAAAAATAATTCATTTGTTATTTTTCCTATTATAAGAAAATAGAGCTCTAAGAGACCTAGTTTGAGACCAGAGAGCCATCATGGTGAGGAGATGACCACTGAGATGGGGAGGTTGCATAGTGGTTGCCTTAAATACAACATAATTAAAAAACTATGAATTTCAAATTTTTAAGTATTTTTATTTAAAATTGAGCTAAATATAGAAAATTGATTTGTATGCAAAAATCTAGGCACCATAATTAACCTTAGGAAATTTTTAGGTAGACTAGGGGTAGAATAAGGTACTAGGTGGGAAGAAGTCAGACCAATAAATGCCTAAGACATTTGTGGTAAATGGTTACAAATTCATTACTGTGGAAGAATAGAGTTAATCTTGTTGACTTAGTTCATAAGTCGAGCATAAAACATAGGGTCGACTACATAACAGTGGCCCAATTTAGTATTTTAATAAGTAGCTGACTATGTAGTAATAGGATAATTTAGTTTATAATGAGGATAAGGCTGACTATGTGCCATAGGGCTGACTTCATTTATGGAAGAGGGTTAATATAGTCTAAAAAATGAGGTTGATTGTGTATGACAAGGTTGATTTAGTATGCTAAATCAAGAAGGTGGTTAGTTTAGTATTGAAAGGGATGATCTAGTTGGAAATGGTAATGGTGAATTTAGTATCACAAATAAGATATAGGGATGATTTAGTATTAAATGCACTGATTCTATAAGAAAATTAGAAACATGAGAAACTAAATCAAACTAGCTAATTTAAGTAGTTAATTTATGAATTTTTTAGAATGTATTTCAATTATTTATGACATGGAGATTTGATACATCTTTTGTTGTTTGATATTTTGTAGAGATGCTCAGGGTATTGGTGCATGATAGATGTTTCATGGCTTTCAAATATGCTATATCATTTAACTAACATGAACAGAGCATGATTGGTCATACTGAGCTTCAAAGGCATTATGAAGATGAGGTAGATCTTGCTTAGTGTTGATCTCATTGTCATGTTCCTTAGAGCATGGGAATGGTTAACCAAAATTTTTTGATGGGTGGTGGATTAAGACACCATTGAGATAGGTATCACACTAGAGGATCTCCATGTGTTTCTTGGACTACCTATAGGATGGACACTAGTGATCACTACCACACTATAGGATCTAGAGGAGAGATGAGCACTAGCTTAGTGGGCAATGTGCTCATATAAGATATACCCTAGATTGAGGGTGATTTTTTTTGATGTCTATATTAAAAAGATTTCAAATATATATAAGGTATTGATAAGACTTATGATAATGTGAGTGTTGTTTCACAAGCTAGATGATAAGGTACCGCTATACGTGATAGTCTTATGCCAGTTGATATTGGATCATGGAGAACTCTATGATTTTAAGTCTATAATTTAGGTCTAGCTCATGCATGATATATGTAATTTTATATATAGAGGGTAGAAGACCATGGGGCATATTATTTTAATAAATGCTTAGATATATGAGAGGTTCCCCATGTATTGACTAGTTGGGTTACCTCATGTGGTCAATGATAGGTTACCTTAGGTCATGTAATAGAGATAAGACCATGTAGCTTGGGCTATTCCCTATGTGCCAAATCTATAGACTGTTACATGAGGAGAGATTGTGTGGCATATATATACACACATTGCTATTATATGGCCTAGTTGGTCAACCATTGTTACAGGGTTAGCACAAGTGTGGTATCAAGGGCTACTATACTTCATGGGTAGAGCCACATCTATTGGCATGATTTATAGGATAATTTAGATTCCCACACCCAATGGATCCTCTAATAGTTCCCTCTTATTAGGCATGACATGCTAGAGAGCTAAGGGGGAGAGGAAGAGGAGGAATACTAGTCGATATACCTGTGATTAAGCTATAGTGTGCTAGACCATGGACTAGTCAAACACAATAATAGGCAATATTGGGGCCAATAGGGGGAGATGTCATGGACGTGATTTAGGACCAAAATAGGCACCATAATATAAAAATAAAAAATCACCACCATAACCACACCATAAACATAGGTACTACCAGTGAGAGTAGGCATAAGTGAGGGTTACAACACAGGAGGACCCAACAACTAATCCAGGACATAGCTAGTCCATAGAGGCACCTCTGAGGAGAGGATTACAATGTGCTTGAGTAGGGAATATTGGATTTACATTAGTACAAAGGTGATTGATGGAGGGGGCGATTAATAGATGAGTGAATGGGGAGACTGTGGTTAATAGTCAAGTAGATGAAGAGACTGTGGTTGGTGACACCATTAGTAATGATAAATGTTTTAATTTTGATTTAAGATTTGATGTAGGATACTAGTTGCATTTGTATTATAGTAGGTAGATATATTTTGAGATATATATGTGAGCTGGTGTCTATATAGTTTGGGTTTTGTAGATCCTATGATGAAGGAGGTCAGATGGGGATCCTTTGTTATGGTTTCACACCATGACATTTTGGATGGGGTGTTGGCTCCATATGACCCCACCACACTAAATAATAATATGGTTCTATTTTACCTAACCAAAGTGAGCTAGTTTAGACTAGTGGGGGAGGTTGAGAGGTAATTGTAGGCACATGAGGATGGATTAAAACCACCTATAGGGGTAGGAGAGGGAAAGGCACAAGCTTGATAGGCCTTGGCTTAAGAAAGAGTGGAACACATGGCTACCACTATCTGGATCAGATTGGTATAGGCTTAGGTGGCTAATCTATAGGGATAAGTAGTAGGTTTGAGATCCCAAGCTACCTCATTATAACATAACATTTAAAGGGGACAATTCCAGGCATCTATGGGCAATGTGGCTAGGCCACAAAATAGGCATGATGGAGACCAACCTTAGATATGTAGTTATTTTGTATTTTGTACATTATATTATATAAAACACATGATATATATATTTATTTTTACAATTGGATTTGATCTCATGAGTTGTACTTGGTTGTGGATGTTGATGCATGGATATATTTCTTTCTATCACATGTAATTTAGATTTTTTTGTATATGCTATAGGAAATATATGTTGAGTGTTTTAATTTCTATCACTATGTGATACACATGCATGGTAAAAAAGAAAAAAATTGAAAAATGACTTGGAAAAGTATAACTAATCAAAAAAAAAAATGTACTTCACACTATATCACAATGGGAAATGTGTAATAGCAAAAGATGACTAAACATAATAAACCAAACATGGTAAAAAGGGTAACAATTATTTTTAAACCATGTAAAAGATTTGCACCAAGTTAAAACATATAGAATCACTATCTATTATGTTGGGAAGTATGAAAATAATGTAATAAAATGGAAGATGCATGAAAAAAAAAATGGTATAAAAACAAAATAATTAAGTCAATCAATCATACTAAATCACATTAGAAAGTATAAAAGAGAAACAAAATTAGGAGAATGAAATTAAATTGATCACACTAATTCAAGCTGGGAAGTATAAAAAATTTAAGAAAATTATTGTAATCATATATGCAAGTGGAAAATAAGAATATGTAAGTGAAATATGAATTAAGTAAGCATAAAACATACTATATCAATATGGGAAGCATGTCAATGATGTGTAACTCATAATCAAACATTACTTATCTCAAATTTAACACATGTAATTTCATTGTGACTTGGGTATTGGAATATTTTGTGAGGAAGGCCTAGTCCTATCTATGATCATACATTGAAAATCATAAAGGAAACACCAATGAGGTGGAAATAATTATGGGAATGATTTTAACTGATGTTTTTAATGTGGTAATTTGTAAGAAAGGCCTAGTCTTACCCATGGTCTTATAATGCAACTCATTAATGGAACTCCTAAGGGGAGTGATTAATTAATAAATAATATTTTTCAAGGGGTAATATTAAGGATGTTGTAAATTAAAGAGGGAATGTAGAAAGCATAACGTAGGCATTTATGAGAAGAACTTAGAAAACATGAAGCACACTAAGTGGATAGTGACTATCAAAATACAAAGAACACCTACTCACAATAAGCACAAAGTTGTATAGGCAAATAAGTGAGATACTAAGATTGAATCATGTTGGTTGTGTTGTAACATTAGTTTTCACCCCTAGAGGAGGTTCTTAAGGGTCCCTCCAACTAAGTCACAAAATGGGAACAAACATAGGCTGTGGCTATCGTATAGTGAGGTTGAGCCTCTAGAGAGGGTTGGTTCCCTTGGATATATCACCTAAATTAATCTATTACATGGAAAAGGGAGAGAAATAGATAATAATACATGAAAACATGTAAAAGGAGGTGATTCACCAATATTTGAACACTTATAATTACACAAGACACACTATCAAACACTTTAAAGCCTACAAATATCACTCCACCCACTCTTTGATCAACTTTCACATTAGTGTTTCACAAAAATGCTCTGACTAGCTATTAATCTAGCATGATAGGGCAGTTTTCAACTTCCAAATCAATCAACAAACTATCTATTTCACTTAGAATGACATGTGAAAGATACAAAAACTTCATGAAGGCGATGAAATTTAGACAAAAGCAAAGGAAATCATGCATTTACTTAACCACATCAATGAATTCATATAACACACTTTAATTTAACTTATAATTTGAGGAATTTAATCTTTATTTCATCAAATAGGTGTAACAATACAAATCTTGGCATAGCTTGGGCATGTCAAAAGTGTAAGAGTCTCTCTTATTGGGGGGAATGAGAGATACATAGAAAAATGGGAAGAGAGAGAGGGGAATGAGCAAACAACAAACAATAAATGAGGCCTAACCACTTTTTTATCGATTAAAATTAATCCTTACTCTACAAATCAACTTTCATTAGCTCCAAATAGCTTTAAGCCCTCTCATTGGATTAAAAACACAACCGAAGATAAGAACTTCATTGATGATGAGCCATGATCTACTAAGAAGGTAGAGCCTCTTAAGACTCTAAAAATTCATTTAATTCTCCACTTGAATTATCCAACCACCAAATATCTCTCTTGGATTTCTATGGCATCCTCTACTTGACTTTGTTATAAAGACAAAATCCTCATATCCATGGACCTGACTGAGCCATGAATATGTCTATTTTAAGCAGTTGCATATACATGCTGAAAGTGGATGATATGACTATGTCAAAAGATAAGACACTCCTTTAATAACCACAAATCTGACCCTACTTCAAAACCTAAACATAGGTCTACTATAGATGAAAACCAATTCTCTTTATTGGTTTTCATATAGTCATTATTCCAATGAAGATTTTCCATGTCGCTTGATCTCATTCTAATCAACTAGTTGCCCACTTTTGATCTCTATTAGGTTTAAATAAACGTATTCTACCCCTAAGCGTTATGGAAGATAAGAATCATTGTACACATGGATTACCTTCTAATAATGATGAACATAGTCATGAAACAACATTGCAACCTCAGAAAATAAGTCTTGTGGGTTCTAAAATTTTAAACTAGTGGTCCAAACTAAGCTTAAATAGAAGCCCTCAAACTTGAAATATTTGCTCTGGCTTGACCTAAGTCATATTTGGATCTTGGCTCTATGCATTCACCCATCTAGTTCCATAAAATATTTTGATCTGATGTGATTTCCTATTTGGCATCCTCACCATGTGATTTATCATATTTAAAAATATGATCATCATAAATTCTAACACATGCCACCATCTTGTTCCTCCTAGAACTTGATTGAATTTGATCTATCGATATTTGATTTGAGATTCCAAAATTGTGACACTTGGAAATCCCATGTTCAATATGTGTATCTTACTATTAGTTTTCATCTGGTTACTACTTTTATGCCATGTGATAGCATTGCATGCAATCTATGCTCATTGACTTTTTGACTTGATTCACACTATCAATCTCCTTTGCATGGTTGAATGCACTCCATCGATCTTTAATTTGTAAGATCAAACACATGACTTTGATCCTTTGATTAACTATGATCATGACACTTGTCACCATTATGTCTTATCTTATATCCTTTAACCTTTTGCCCTTGAGCTCTTCATTGATCTTTAACTACATGATGAAATGTGCCCCATATATGTTTCTTGACTTGTTGACTTTAATATCACTCATGTGCCATTGATATTTAATGTTGGCCTCTAAGATCATGCCACTTAGTAGCCCTACGTTCAACTTGAAACCTATTAAGGATTTTTTAAATCCAAATGGATACTTCTTATGGCCTTAACTTGACATCCCTGGGCATGTCCCACGCTGCTAGATCATTTTTGAAGGCTTATATATTGAGATAGAAAACTCATCAAGATACCAGACTTGTAAGGGATATCATGGCATAAAATACATCATCCTCATATAATTATTTAAATTCAATTGACCATCCATCATACACTTATTAAATGCACATCTAAATTGACCTATTCACCCCTACATGATGTGCTATGATGGTCTGTATCCTAATAATCATATTAAGGAATTTTCAAGGTCAACTCATTGATTCACAAGATAAACTAGTATGATATACAATGTTTTGAATGTAGTGGTGACAATTTGGCCTGTAAGGTCAAAATTTTCAATATTTTGGTGACTTAACTAGGAAGCATGCCTACTATGCTTGACAACTAGACCATTTACGTGACTTTTGGACTCATAAATAATGATAAATATGATCCATGACTATAAGAACCTTTTGACATAAAGTAAGATATTTGCTCCACCAAAACAAGGAAGGAAACACACAAAATAAATAAACCTAATATAAACAAAGCAAGAGTGCAAATAAAGCACTTATTTGGGACAAAACACAAAAAAACTAATGTACCATAACAACACTTAGAGGAAAATAAATAGACTAATTATGTACAAGGAACTAAACTCTTCAATAACAATGTTTCATATGTATCCCATTAACTAGGATAGGAAGCTCCTCGCCATCCATCTTTGTAAGTTGGAAGGCATTATGAGATTTACAGCTAGAGATCATGTATGGACCACTCTAAAGAGAGTCAAACTTTGTATGACTTCTTGGTTTAGGTCTATCCTCATCGCACTTGAGGACCAAATCTCCTTCTTTGAAACTTCATGAAGAAGCTCTCTTATCACATGCCCTCTTCACTTGTGCTTGGTGGATTTCTATGGTTAACATGGATTAATTTTGAACCTCTTCTAGCTCCATAAGCTCAACATATCTGATCTCCATTTGTTTATTCTCCAGCAACTCCAGTTGATGCATGATTTCTAAAGTAGGAAACTCAAGAGAAATAGGTTATCTTACTTCCTTACCATATACAAGCTTGTATGGAGAGTTGGATATTGATCTTTTATAGGTTGTTATATCAACCCATAGAGATGATTTCAACTTAAGATACCATGAATTTTGATTATATTCAATATTCCTTCTTATGATCTTTAATAAGGTTTTATTTATTTCCTCATCAAGGCCATTACCTTATGGATAGTAATTTGATAAAGTGATGAGATAAACACCATGTTGAACAACCCATTGTCTAATCCTAGTCCCCACAAAGGACATAACATTGTCATAAATAATGGTTGAAGGAAATCCAAATCTAGTAAAACAAACCTTCATAGAAATATAAAACTTTGGATTCATTTGCTTCTTTCAATGCTACTACTTCAGTCCATCTAGTAAAGTAATCTATAGTAGTTAGTATCCATTTATGTACTAAACTTGAAGGGGGATTAATGAGACCAATAAAGTCCAATCCCCATTGGATAAAGGGATGGTCTATTGCAATTGGTTGGAGAGGTAAGGCTATAAGTTTCACTTTTCCTACAAACATATCACATTATTTTCACTTCATAACCCATGCATGATAATCACCAAATATGCTAGGCCAATAATATACACCTCTCATGATCTTAAGGGCTATGTAAATTATAGAATAGTTCCCTCCACATGTCCATGATGGAACTGCTCAAGCAATCTCTTGTTTGGCTTAGCTCTATACATCTTAATAACATGCCATTGATATCTTTCTTAAACAAAACACCATCAATAAGAAGAAATGGAATTGATTGCAATCTAAAATATCTTCTTGTTGAAGGACTTAGATGAGAGGAATAAATACCATCTTGGAGATATCTTGCCAACTCTTGAAACCAGATGGAAGTTGAGGTATGATCAAATTCAATCTCTTCATCATTTGACACCAAAACAACCCTATTAGATTATTGTGAGTCTTGGGATAGATGATCACAAAGTATTTTAAATATAATCATCTTTGTGACCTTGTTTTCCACATCATACTCCATTGCCTTCTTTCTCCAACCAACTGTTTTCTCATTTATGTCTTTGTTCAAGAGAAACTCCTTGACACTTGGATGGGTAACCATTAGCTGTACCTTATTTTTAGATAACAAGTATCTAAATTTATTAAGAGACCTTATAACTGAAAGTAAATGGTTTTCAACAAAAGAGTACCTTATTTCATAATCTTCCAAACCTTGACTAAAGAAGGATTTTGGTTGCTCTAAAGCCTCATTATTCTATTGAATAAGAATGCCTAAAATAGTGTCTATGTTAGCATAAGTGTAAAAAATGAAATTCTTTATGAAATTTGGGTTTATGAGTGTAGGAGCACTAGCTATGGCCTTCTTGATATATTCAAAACTCTTTACTCCTTCCTTAGACTATCTAAAACTCTGATTCTTATTTAGCATGATTGTAAGTGGCTTAGCTAAGGTGGAAAAATATAAAATATATCTCCTTATAAAATTGATTTTCCTTAAAAATATTTACAAAGCCTTCTTGTGCTTGGGAAAGGAATGTGTAAGAATTGAATCTATCCTTTCAGGATCTATACTCAAACCATATTCTGAAATCACATGCTTGAGAAGTTTTCTTTCATGAACTAAGAAGACACACTTTTTGGGATGTAGAGAAACCCCAAATTTCCTACACCTTTTAAACACTTGAGGTGAAGCATGTGCTCACTTTCACTCTTTGAGAACACTATTATATCATCAAAATAAACAAGTAAAACTTTATCAATATGGCTTTGAAATGACATATCTATGGCTCTTTGAAAGGTTGCTTCAACATTGGATAAACCAAAGGGCATATTTCTATATGTAAATGTCCCCCACTTTGTAGTGAAGGCTGTCTTGAATTGGTCTTCTTCCTTGACCAAAAATTTATTGTAACCATTGTATCCATCTAAAAAAAAAAACTTCTCTAAACCTACAACCAATTATAAAATTTGTTCCATAAATGGAGATGGATATTAATATTTAAGGGAAGCCTTATTCAAATCATGGAAGTCAACACATAGTCTAATCTCACCATTCTTATTTCGTACTAGAACAAGGTCTTCCACCCAACTTTAGTGCTTTATTGAAAATATAATAGCTAAATCTATGAGCTTATGAAGCTTAGATCTCATCAAAGGCTCAATTTTTGGATTGATAGGCCTTTGTCTTTATCTCATTAGTTTAGTTTCAATCTCTAACTCAATGGTGTTTTGAGCTACACTTGGATCAAATCATTTGAGATCACTATATTTTTATGTAAACACATCAACAAAACTTGTACATAGTTTAATGAAAGCTTCATTTTGTGAAGGAGTGCATACCTTTTCCAACTTTAAGTTCTTACTAGATGCAATCTCCACATTGGCATAGTGTTCCTTTTTTGTTGACAAAGATAACTTTTCCTTTCTCAACTCATCATCACTATTGAATATATTTTCAAGTGTGACCAATCCTTTCAAAAAATTATTTGTTTTTAGTTTCATAATATGATCACCATACTACTACAAGAACTTTGATTGGTTTCTTGAGAAAAAATCAACTTCTTGTAAGAACATGATAATTTGATTGTCATCTTCATAAACTTTCCAATTCTCATGGTTTTCTGGAATAGAAGGCCTTAAAACCACCTTAATGTGTGATTATCTTTTTTCACATTTATATTAGTTGGGATACTAAATTTTATCCCAATGGTAGCCAATCTATCTTCATGTTTGTTCTCATATCTTGGTATTGTCTTAATGTTGAAAGCTGTAAAATACTCAAGTAAGTCCCACACCCTATGCTTATAAAATCTAAGAAACAAATTTTTGCATACATTAAGACCTATTACTTGGTGAATTAAAATTTCACTATCACCAAAAACTTGCAAGGTGTTGACTTTCATCTTCCTATCCCACTGCAATCCGTGTACTAGTGCCTCATACTATGCAACATTATTTGAACAACCAAATTGAAACTTAATAAGAAAGAAATAAATTTGATTTTATATATAAATAAACATCATTACAACCCTATTACCATGCTTATTTTTTGATCCATCAAATCATAATTTACATAGACCATCATTAGACTTATCATCCTTCATCATGGCTAGAATTGGTGCACCATTTTCATTGAGGAAATATACACTAAGTCCCCCTTCTTCAATTAGATTATAAAGATCATGATAATTAAAATTAGAGGCCCAATAATCAAGGAAAAAATATGAAACTCCATCTAAGGGTGATTCAGTTTTCACTTCACTATTTTCTAGCACCTCCTCCGAGATGACACAGTTAGTGTTCACAACACTTGACATATATGGCTCTAAATGGAAAGTTAAATATGTTCATACTATATTGTCACCTTGGTACCATACCTAGTTTTGAACATAAAATAGGTCCAATTACCTGATAAGTATCCTCCAATATTTGAAGTAAAGTCCCTTGATAGACACAACAAACTAGGGAGGCAAGTCCACCACAATTACATCTTGTTGAATTGTGACATTAGGACAAGCATGTAGTGTCAAATTTAGATATTTGATAATTCCTCATATGATTAATGGTGATATATCTAGTTGAATTACCCATTTAATGTTTGGTTCATAAATAAGACCAAGCTTATCAGTAATTTTAATAGACATAACAATGCTACTAGCTCTACCATCCACCATACAGTTATGAACCAAAGTGTCATCGAATATCAAGGAGAGGTAGAAAGTAATTTTATTTTATTTTACCTCAATTTTTTCCATGTTCAACATATTATGTACCTACTATACTTTTTACTTAGTTGGTTGGTCTGAATTAGTCAGGACAACACCTTCTTTCTCAACTAGTTTTGGAGGCAATCCAAGAGTTGAAAGCTCTTGAATGAGCATATATTTTTATCTTAGAATAGAGAGGGAATCCCACATGATAATGCTAATGTTAGATTTTTTCATTTGATCCACTATACTGAATTGAGCCCCACTAATTTTTGGCTGTACCTTTTGAACCACTGGTTGTTTAAGAACAAGAGGTACTCGATGGACCTTTCCAACCTTTTTATTCTATTTTTTTGTGTTATAGGGGCAGAAAGTTGATCTTTGGTACTCTTGTAAACAAAATTGGGATTACTTAAAACAATACTCACATCATGAGCCTCATTAATGGATCTTTTTTTAGCTCTAGTTAGAACTATAACTGAACCACTTATTATTGCTAGTCTCAACACCCTAATTGAATGCAACATGATAATCCATTTGTCAATTCATATTAATGGCATTAGGCTGACCTTGAACTTGATGAGTCTCTCTTATTCATACATAAATTGTCTCTTGATATTGACTTCCTTAAAGAGAAAACTCTTCTTATGTCATCTGGGGCATAGTAATGTTTTGTGATACCAAGGCTTGGTTTTGAGAATCATTAAGATTAAATGGCTTCCAACCTAAATCTTAGATCAAATTGTTTTGAGGTGGTGTGGAAATAATAGATATTGAAGTGGAAGGTACATTAGGATCAAGAGATGCATATGGTTTAGATTGAGTTATGGTTTGTTGTGGTTGGTAGGGTGGTCTATTTTATTTAAACCCTTGATAAGGAGGCCTTTGATGTCTAAATTTATAATAAGAGGTCTAATTTTGTTGTTGATAATGACTATTAGCCTAATATTTTTGTATTTTGAGTTGTACTATTTCATTCCCAAAAGATTATAACAAACTTTTTAGCTCTCCAAACTCATTAGCTTTACTAGAAGGGGTTGCAATTTGATCCTTAGGGTATGGAATAAGATCTAAATATGGGATTTGAGGAAATTTATGGGGTGGTATAGAATTTAATTCTAAGAATATAAGAATTGGAGGCCATGGAGAGAGATTATCAACTTGTATCAAGCTATTCTTTGCTCTTATTGCAACCTCATAAACATCTGGTAAGGTAATACCACCCATTGACTATATCATCACACTTATATTAGAGTTAAGGGATTTTAGATTGTAAAAAAAGATATATTATCGGTATTTTCTAATTAATGCAAGTATATTAGTCCATGTCTTTTATAATCTAAGGTTAAAATAAAACATGAACTCATGAGGATCTCTTTGTATGGTAGTCAACTATTCAACTAAGGATAAGTACTCATATTTTTCTTCAAATTATCTGACCAAGGCTACACCTAATTCATCGTAGGTAGAAATGAAATTCATTAGGAGGTTTCTATACCACTATAGCACTTTTAATTTGAAGGAAACAATAAATTTAATGGCTACATTGTATTGAATAACATTTTGATCTAAATAAAGGTTGACAACATCTTGGATGTGCTCAATATGAGTTATTTGATCTTATCTTAAGAATAATGGGATACTCTTAAGAGTAGATACAAGAATGACATCAAAATGGGATAAATTTAGTGTAATACCTCTATTGAATGGAATAAACACTTGGTTTCTGATGGCCATCTAGATAGTGAGAATTGCACTATGCAGGACAATAGTGTGACTATGAGATGAATAATTATTTTGAGGATAAGGTCTTGTCCTAATAAACCTTGCTATTTTATATGGAGTAAAAGGTAACTCAATGAATTAAAGATGAATACCTTTACTAGCTAACCTTGTGGTAACCTTTGAAATGAGAATATTGCCTGAACGATGTTATGAACTCTGTAATCTAAAGAATATTTAGCTTTTGATGATGATGGATGTATTTTTATGATATAAACACTTCTCCTTGGCTCTAAACTTTAGATATGCCAAGGATAATACATACCATTAGGCATGATAGAAACTATTTTAACATTAGTTTTCACCCTTGGAGGGGGTTCTTCAGGTTCCCACCAATTAAGACACAAAATGGGAATAACCTCAGGCTATGGGTATCCTATAATGAGGTTGAGCCTCTTGAGAGGGTTGGTTCCCTTGGATATATCATCTAAACTAATCTCTTACTTGGAAAATGGAGAGAAATAGATAATAATACATGAAAACATGTAAAATGAGGTGATGCACCAATATTTGAACACTTATAATTACACAAGACACACTATCAACCACTTTAAAGCCTAAAAATATCAATCCATTCACTCTTTTATTAGCTTTCACATAAGTGTTTCATAAAAAGGATTTGACTAGATATTAATGTAGCCTAAGAGGGCAGTTTTCCACTTCCAAACCAATCAAAAAACTATCTATTACACTTATAATGAGCTATGAAAGATACAAAACCTTCATGAAGGTGAGGAAAATTAGACAGAGGTAAAGGAAATCATGTTTTCACTTAACCACATCAATGAAATCATAGAACACACTTTAATTTAGCTTATAAATGGAGGAATTCAATCTTTATTACATCAAATAGGTGTTATAGTATAAATTTGGGCATAGCCTGGGCATGCCAAAAATATAGAGTCTCTCTTATTTAGGGGAAAACGGGAGATATATAAAAAAATCAAAAGAGAGAGAGGGGAATAAGAAAATAGGAAAAAATAAATGAGGCCCAACCATTTTTTTACTGACTAACTTTAATCCTACCTCTAAAAATCAACTTTCATTAGCTCCAAATAGCGTCAAGCCCTCCCATTGGCTTAGAAACACAACTAAAGACAAGAACTTCATTGATGATGAGTCATGATCTACTAAGAAGGAAGAGCCTCTAAAGAATCTAAAAATTCATTTAATGTTCCACCTACATTCTCCAACCACTATATCTCTCTTGGATTTATAAACCATCCTCTACTTTCCTTCATTATAAAGACAAAATCTTCATATACATAGACCTGACTGAGCCATGACTATGTCTACTTTAAGTGACTACATGTACCTACTGAAAGTGGATGATATGACTATGTCAAAAGATAAGACACCCTTTCATAATCACAACTCTTCCCTTACTTCAAACCTTGAACATAGATCTACTATAGATGAAAACCAATTCCCTTTATTGGTTTCCATATAGTCATTATTTTAATGAAGATATGCTAGGTTGCTTGATCTCATTCCAATCAACTAGTTACCCACTTTTGATCTCTATTAGGTTTAAATAAACCTATTATGTCCCTAATAATTATGGAATCAAAGAACTCATTGTACATGTGGATTCCCTTCTAATAATGATGAACACAGTCATGAAACAACATTACAATCTCAAAAAATAAGTCCTATGGGTTCTAAAATTTTAAACCAAAGGTCTAAACTAAACTTAAATGGTGACCCTCAAACTTGAAATATCTACTTTGGCTTGACCTAAGCCATATTTGGATCTCAGATTTGTGCATTTACCCTTGTGGGTCCATAAAATATTTTGATCTGATGTGCCTACCTATGTGGCATTCTCACCACACTATTTATCATATTTAAAAATATGACCATTCAGACAAGTGCCACCATCTTATGCCTCTTAGAACTTGATTGAATTTGCTCTGTTGATATTTGATTTGGGCTTCCCAAATTATCACACTTGATAACTTGACATTCAATATATGAATCTTAATACTAGTATTCATTCGGTTGTTACTTTTGCACCATGTAGTGGCCCCATGTGCAATCTATATTCATTGACCTTTTGACCTAATTCACACCATCAATCTCCTTTGAAAATTTGAATATGATCCATCGATCTTTAATTTGTAAGATCAGATACATGCCATTGATCCTTTGATTCACTATGATCATGACACTTATCACCATTACATCCCATCTCTGGATCATATTTAATGTTTGCCTTTGAGATCATGCCACTTGGCAGCCATACATTCAACTTGAAACTTGCTAAGGATTTTTTGAATCCAAGCATCTACTTCCTGTGGCTTTAACTTGGTGTCCCTGGTCACATCCTACACTTCTAGATCATTTTTGAAGGCTTATATCTTGATATATAAAACTCATAAAGACACCAAACTTGAAGGGGATATCATGGCATAAAATACATCATCCTCATATAATTATCAAACTTTAATTGACCATCCCTTATACACTTATTAAATGCACAACCAAATTGACCTGTTTACCCTTGCATAATGTGCTATGATGACCTGGTTCCCAATAATCATATTAAGGAATTTTTAAGATCAACTCATTGACACATAAGAAAAACTAACATGATATATTTTGAATGGTAAGGGGGAAAATTTGACCTGTGAGGTCAAAATTGTCATCAGGTTGTATGAACAAGAAAATTAAAATGGACCTACCTTCTCATAACATGTTCCCCACTCCTTAAGATCTCTTACATAGCCATCAGTCTACTATAAAGATTGGGTAATGTTGGCTAATTTTGGCCTACATACAAAATTTTTCCTAAATGGATAAATATTTTTGAAGTCTTGGTGTGGAAGAAGAAGATCAAGTATCATTTAAAAGCATTTGAAACACTTTAAATAAGCTTAAAATGTAATCTGGTGATTCTTGGAAAACATGCTTGACAATAGGTCTAGAATTACAAGTGAAAGGACCCAACATGTTTCCATGGTGTTCATGTATTTAGGGGTAATGAAGTAGGTTTTGTTAAAGTATCATTAGTTCATTAGAGCTTTGAAGGGAAAAAAAGGACTTACACAAACCTAGAGAAGCCAGACCATGATCACACATCATACAAGAATGAATAGGTCAATTTGGTTACGTATTTGATAAGTATAATTAGGAGGTTGTAAATGGTTGAATAATTACATGAACATGATATTATTTATGCCATGAATACCCTCTAAAAATTTAGTATCTTGATGAGTTGTCTATCTCAAGATATAAGCCTTCAAAGTTGAACTAGCAGAGTAGGATGTGCATGGGGATGTCAAGTTAAATCCACAAGAATTAGCCATTTGAATTCAAATGCTTCAAAAAATCTTGAGGTTAAACATGGAGAAAACAAGTGGAAAGATCTTAGGTACCCAAATCAAATATCAATGGCACATAGGTGATATATTGAGTCAGTGGGCCCAAATAGATCTATGATGCATATTCAATCATGTAATGAAAGATCAATGATGAGCTCGAAGTCAAAAAGTTAGAAGATCCTAAGATTAGATGTGAGATTGAAAAGTGGCATGATCATGGTAAACCAAAGGATCAATAGTACATGCTTGATCATTTGATCAAGATTGATGGCATGTGTTCAACTATGCAAAGTAGATCGACAATGTGCATAAGGTTAACAACCAATAAGCCTGGATTGCATGTGAGGGCACCACATGGAAAAAACATGTTAACTAGATGAAATTGATAGAATATCTTAAGGATAAACATGGGGCTACCAAGTGGTAAGATCATCAAATAAAAATGTAGATCAATAATAATGATGAAGGTCAAAACTATAAGATTTTTGAGGAAATCAATGGAATTGAGTTGATCAAGTCCCAAAAGGCACAAAGTGAGGACATGTGTCCAAATCAACAAATAATCATATTTTTAATTTTCATAAACAATGTGGAAAGGATGCCACATAGACAAACATGTTAAATCAAAGGGTTTTGTGGAGTCAGGTAGGTGGATGCATAAAACCAAGATCAAATATGATCCAGGTTAAACTAGAGCATATATTCATGGATCAAGCATCAACATTAAATCTCAATAGAGGTAGAATAGGTAATTTAGGGCCTAATATAGATAAAAGGCTGACAACTAGCTATTGGGATGAGATCAAGCTCCTAATGGATTTTCATTGATGTGATGACTATAGGAAAACCAATAAATTGGATTAGTTTTCATCTATAGTAAACCTATGTTTAGGGTTTGGAGTAGAGGTAGATATAAATGGGATATAGATGAGTGTCTTGTGTTTTTCCATGTTCATACCCTTAACAAATAGGTAATTATAGCCACTTAAAACATACATTGTCATGGCTCTATTAGGTCCAAAAATATGAGAATTTTGTCCTTATAATGAAGTCAGGTGGAAGATGGCATAGAGTTATAAGGAGGATATTTGGGGATTGAAGAGTGTAGTTAGAGCATTCAATGATTTTTAGGGGATTTAAATATTCATCTTTCTTAATGATCATGACTCAACATTCTAAACAAATTCTTGTCTTCTAGTGTGCTCTCAACCAATGAAAGGGTTTGGGGGATATTAAGACAAATGAAGGTTAATTTGTCGAATAAAAGACTAGTCCTAATTTGATCGAAATGTGGTTGAGGATTAATTAAAGGGTGGTGGAAATTCATAAATGAATTGTAATGATGTGATCCTTCTCTCTCTCTCTCTCTCTCTCTCTCCCCCCCCTTTTTTCCTATATCTCCTCCCCCCCCCTCATTATAGCTTTCTCTCAAATTTTTTACTCTCACAAGGACTCTCTAATTTTGAAGAGCAAGAGACTCTTATTTGATAAAGATAGACCCTATCAAAATTTATATGAAAGACCTCTTGAAGCAATAAAGACTTTCTTTACCTATCTCTTGCCTTTGAATTGTGTTTAGTAAGCTTGTGTATTATGTCATTGTGAATGGGAATCTTTCATATGCACTGTCCTTATTTCTTCCCTATTTTTAGGGTATTTTAAAGTTAGTTTCAGGTTTAGACATGTCTTATTTCTACCATTAATGGATTCCTAGTGTGAGTCTGATACTTCCTCTTAGTTTCATTCATTGCTTGGTGATCCTAGTTCATGAAATACTTATGTAATCATCTAGATTGTGAGATTGTGTGAGCTAGCATTATCTTATGATTTTTTAGTGTTTATTTCATTCTTATGTGAGTGTTTCATTTAAATTTGGTGCATAATTTTTTTAGATTTTTTAGTAAATCTATCCCCCCTTTCTAACCCTTTTACAATTATAACCATTAGTTTAGGTGATCCATCAAGAGGAAGCTGACCTTATTTGGAGGATTAACCCCATTACAGGATACACACAACTTGGGGTTATTCCCATTATATAGCTAAGTTGGGAAA
The DNA here is from genome assembly GCA_037957365.1 of Torreya grandis. Taxonomy (NCBI): domain Eukaryota; kingdom Viridiplantae; phylum Streptophyta; class Pinopsida; order Cupressales; family Taxaceae; genus Torreya; species Torreya grandis. The sequence continues at coordinate 1,377,703 of JARHVA010001319.1, forward strand.
ATCATGAAGAAACATCTCCAAGGGTAAAAAATTTGTATACAATAGTTTTTGGTATGCCCAGTGGGACTCACTTTCAATGAAGATTAGTCAGGTTGATGTTGGTTCGAACAATTTGAAATAGTTATAGATTTCAAGAAACAACATCTGGCCACTCCAAAAGTAATAATCAACATTCTAGTTCAGAACATTAGCTATCATGTTAAAGGTGACCATAAGATCAAATTATAGAGGCATTTCTTTTGAATTTTTTGAATTACATATTAACTCAGTAAAGAGGTTAAAATTTGCCAATACACATCCATTTAAAGGAATCTTTCCTCATACACCAATTTCAAAACCTACATCTATTGGATAGTTGTCAATTATGTCATAGTGATGTCATGGAGATATCCTAGTGAGTGGATGAAGTGATTTGATAGTCTATTTGATAATGAAAAAGTGTACAATGTGCCTATTCTAGTATGCTTGAAAGAGGCTTGGTTGATCTTTAGAGTTTTCTTGGTTTGAGATGTTAGGGATGAGTCTAAATTATTAAGCATGTAAAAGAGATCCTGTAATAAGTATTTTATGCTTTGAGATCTTGTGTACATAAGTGGCATTCATTCATTTATTCAATGTGTTCATCTAGACATTTTGGTCTAGTGGTAAAAAATCTAAGTAGGCAATTTGATGATGTCACCATTGCCATGTGGGAATGAGTCAAGGGGAGTTGGTCATATAGTTATGATAATATTAGTACCTAGTTATTATGAATTATATCTTAAGTCATGTATCAAATCATGATTAAATATATGAGGGTAAAAAATTGGCTTCTTAGTCATAATTTATTATTTTCCCATACTTAGCCAAATTTGCATGTGGCTAGAAAAAGTTGAGTAAACATGTTGATAAGGTCAACATTTGCATGCACAAAGGTGTTAGGACTAATTGATCATATGGGTTTTTTCATTTTTATGCCTATTTTATTTGTGATAAATTTAAGATCATGTGATAAAGCATGTCAAAATATATGCATATGCAAATTTGGACTCCCAAGCAGTTTGATCATGTTTTTCCATAGCCAAATTTGTGTGTGATAAGAAAATTTGAGTAGGAATTTTGATGATGTTATATCTTGCATGTGTGAAGGTGTCAAGATAAACTGATCACATGGGTTTGTTTAGTTTTGATGCTAGTTTATTTGTGCTAAATTTTAGATCATGCACTAAATCACAACAAAAGTTATGAAGGGGCAAAGTTGGTCTCCCAGAGAAATTCTAAGCATAGTTGGCTCTGTGATAGAAGATTTTGATAAGGCATTTTAATGGCATTATATCTCATATGAATAAAGGTTTCAAGAATAGTTTGATACACGATTGGATTCTATTATGTAAGGAGATCATATGGTCCAAATTTGAGATCATGCATCTAAGCATAGAAAAATTTATTAAGGTTCAAAAATGGCTACTCAGGGAGATGAGCAAGGTTCCCATAGTCATTTCTACATAAGTTAAAGTTTGAGAAAGATCAACGGTACATATTGCTCCAAGGAGTTAAGAAGTAGAAATATGAGGATAGGTGCATGATGTTTAATATCTGGGCAATGGTAAAGGATAAGGATCCAACAATGAGTGGGTGTTCATATAGATTGATTAAATAGTGGGTGTTGCTAGTTAAAGACTTGACTAATCTGTAGAGATTGATGGATCATGTTGAATAAACATTTCAAGATTGCATGAGATGAGGTTAATTTTTAGATGTTTAATGCTTGAGTAATAGCACCTATGCATTAAATTTTGGACAAGATCAATGATATGAGATTGATCCAAAGTTAATAAGACATGAGATGATTGTAAAGTTTTTGAGGTTTAACTATGACCGTTACCATTTAAATAATTAAATTTAACATAGGAAAAAACTAGATCTCTATATTTTTTCCATATCTTTTGATAAAAGTCTAATTCACTATTGTTTTAAAAATAAAAGTTTTAGAGGAATCTAAGGCACATATATAAATATAGATTTGAAGATCTGAAAGTGAGTACAATCAAAGATATTGAGCCTATAAGTTGACTGAGTGTTTGTGCTTACTCTACAAGTGACCCAAGAAGGATAATTGAGCTTATATAGATACTATTTTGATGTCTCTTGATGAATTATCTATTAGGGAGTGTTTTAAACTCCATGAGGATTCTCTATGTGGTTTTTAGAGGTGTGATCAATCTATCTTGAGTATGAACAATGCTTAAGAATTTGGCTATTATTTTTTCATGATGTTCCTATGCACCAGGTTAGTGTTTGAGTTATTTGAGCATACATAGATGTGATCTAAAATGACTATGATCATTTGAAGATGTTAAAGGGGACATAAGGAGTGGACCCATGTATTTGAAACTAGTCTTGTGTTCTTTTTTTCTCGATGGTGTGCTGAATGGTTGAGTAAGTCTCCATGAGACCTATAATAGCTATAAGGGCCTTATTAAAAGGTGTAGCTACTTAAGGGTGACCCATAGATGCTATGGCCAACTTATGTAGATTGTATTGAGATATGTCTTCATGTGATAGTTTCCTTAAGGGTTAATGCATGCCTAATGACCGACCAAAATGGTGGTTATCATGATTGATCTATAAATAGTGAAATCAAATATGATGATTTTTAGACTTTTGAGACTTGAATGAGGGAGAGCGAATGTGGAACCAAGTGAAGGTAAGAACCTTTAAAAGAGAAGGTACATGTCAATAAAGACTAGTGGAGAGTGAAGAAGATCAAAAATGCTTGTTTGAGCAAGGTGTTGAAGATGATCACATAGGTCATTGGACTTAATAAGCCTAGAAGAGGCATAATGATTGAGTATACTCAAGAGGCTATTTAAGAAAGGCTTATGTGTGTTAATTGTGGAGAGAAGGAGGGGTAGAGTTCCCTATGGATGAGTTGATGAGCATATTAGTTTGAGGACTATTTTTTGACCTGTTGGTCATAATTTTGTTGGAAGAATATCACTCTTACTGTTTGAGTATGAGCGAAGGGAAGGTGAAGATTGTGTGAGCTTGGTGGTTGATCTAAGGGGCAAATTAGTGTGTGGAATGTGTGTATGATCATCTAGTAATATTATTGAGGCTATGACAAATTTTTTGCTATGAAGGATGCATTGAGTGTTTAGAGTTGAAGAGTGGGTTAGTTAGGATATGTAATGTGTCCTAATTGATCTGTGTATTGGTTTAAGTATGTAATATGCTTTGGCCAATAGGGAGTGTTGAGTGAAGGTGTAGTGTGATAATCAAAATTCCATCATCAGGTGTTGAAGACATCAATTCAAAGGTGGAGTTGTTTATAGGTGTTGTTGTGGCTATTCAAATACTAAGGGCATTATAGTCTCCTTGCAAGGTGAAACTTGCTAATAGTCTAGTTGTTGTGGCTGCTCAACTAGATAGGTGTAGAAGCTCCTTATGGGATTGCAATCTCACAAAAATAAGGAATGGTAATTCCTTGATCAGTATCTGCTAGTCTAAATTGGTTCTTATTTTATAGGATAGTAGTCTAATTGCAGGTTTTAGTGGGTTTTATTCCCTAAGAGGGTCTCCCACATATGTCATGTGTTATCTATTTGATATTGGATTGTCTTTCTTGTAAATTGATATGAATGATGTGTATGCTTCATGAATTCTTTTGGTAATTGATTAAGGACTTGTAAATATCAAAATTGAAGTTAGATAATTTGGGTTCACTGATTCACCCCCCCTCAGTGATTGTAAATCTAATAATTGGTATCAGAGTGGGTCCTTTAGAGGAAGCCTAATAACTTGAAGGTGATCCTAAGTAGGTACAAATATGGATAAGTAGTTAAAGAAATAAAATCAATAGTTGAAGTCTCTGATCAAGTCACTTGAAGAACATATATGTACTTTGAATAAAAATGTTAAAAAAGATGAGAATGTTATCAATGATCTCAAGGTTTAGGTAGTAGATGCCAAGAAAAGTTTGAGATCCAAAGAGGAAAGTTTTTCAAAAGAAAAGGACACCATGTTTGATAAAGAAGCTTATCATAACTATAGAGAATATGACATCGAAGAAGAAGAAGTTGATCTAGAATCTAAGCTCATAATTATACTTGGTAAACTAAAGGAGTAGAAGAAGAGGAATCACAAGATGAGGTATGTGATCAAAGGTCTTGAAACACAAGTTAGTTCTCTTGAGGGAAGTTTGATAGAGAAAGCATGTAAAATAAAGGATGACATGGATAAAGAAGCTAAGAGTGATAAGGAGACTATCCAAGTTCTCAGAGGTTAGTTATTGGCTATAATATCAAGTGTAAGAGCTAAAGAGGATGAGAGCATTTAATTGGAAATGGAGATAGGTTCATTGATGGATGAGCATGAATAATTTGTTTTTAAGATAAGCAAGCTTGAATAAGATTAAAAAAGTTAGATTAGGTCAAGAGTAATGAAAGAAGGTTTGTTAGACAACCAAATGCTTCAAGGTATGCTAATTTATTTCATGGTCATTGTTATACATGTAATAAGTATGGTCATAGAGATAAGGAATATAGAATGAAGTCAGTCAAGTATGAACATTCATGGAGCTATGATAGGAGTTTTTGGCCAAAGATTGATCATAGTTCAAATCTATTAAAAGGTATTAATAATGTTATTTGTTTTAGTTTTCATAAAAGTGGACATATTGCTAGATTATATCCAAATAGTGTTAATAGGTCCTCAAGGTATGTCAAAGGAAATAGATCTCCTAGAAGGTTTGAGAAAGAATAAACTTAGGTATGTAAACCAAAGGTAATCATTGAAATTCTTCTAACCATAAGGTTGATAAGAAAGTTTCTCTAGAAAGTTATGTTTCAAATTAGGATAAGCTCAAGGATCAAGTAGGTAAGATGGCTAAAAAAGCTAAGAAGGGTCAAACTATGGTATGGAGACTTGAGACAGTAAAGACTAAGAAGACTAACCCTATTGAGTCAAATATTCTTGATGGATTATTTTCTGAGGAAAAAGGATCATAAATAAAGGAGAGTCAAAAGTTTCTATTGACAAAATTTATTGACAAATCTAAAAAAAAGAATGAACTTAAGAATTCAGTTAAAGTCAAGTAGGATTGTAAGTCAGATAAAGATATGGAGATATGGGAGTCTCCTAAGTTTTGGGAATTTTAGTGTTTCTATGTCATAGGGGTGTCTCTATCTAGGCTTCAAGGAGACACTTGTCAGTCAGAGGAAGCTTGGTGGCTGTTAGATATTATTTGGTGAGAAGGTATGAAAACAAGGTATGTTTGTGAATTATTTTTATATATCTATCTATTGGAGAAAAGAAGTATGTGAAGAATCTCAATGGTTCTATATTGAGAAGGAGTTATATTATTGATCATGGTTTAGATGTTCTAGGATAAATTTGTGTATACGATGGAAGTTGATAGTGTTATGAAGTTGAGGTATCCCTATATGAGTATTGATTTTGATTGGAAAATATTTGAAGACTTGTTAAAGATGTCATGTTCCTGATGAAGCATGAAGTTAGGGGGAGATTTTCAATTGGTTAGGTCATAGGATTAGAGGACTGAGTAGTTAAATTTGAATAAGAAGGTGTGGAGAAGCAAGTTTGTGTGCTCAAGATGATAATGTCAATTAGAGGTCGTTGGCTAAGAAGGAGTAACAAGATCATGAGATTATTCCAAAGATTTATGAAGGAGCTATAATACAGGGTTAGAATGAGTGTTTTTAAATGGCTTAATGAGATTGATGGTGATGTACCCTAGGTGTTTTATGGTTTAATGGTATGTTGAAGCCAAATTGAATATTTCTATGCCCCTAACCTATCACATGTATTAGGATAGGATTAGCTGACTTGTGGCTTAATTATCCCTCTTTGATGCTATATCAAATTTATCTATGCATTAATTTGGTTAGTAGGTCAGCCTATGGAGTAACCATGGCCTAGATAGACTATATATAGGAGGTAGTGGGCAATTATTTATGATCATATTGTGAATTCTTCTCTTATTGAATCTTGTGGAGGTTTCCCCCTCAAAGTGGCTTGTCTATTATCATATATCCTGATATATTTTAGTCATATTTTGATCTATTTCTGACTATTCTACTTTATTGTTGAAGTAATTTCATTAAAAGTGGTATCAAATCTATGATTTGGGCAATCTTTTGGGTGAAACCCCTAATTTTTTAAATTTGGATATATATAAAACATGATTGCTAATTTCTCTAAATGTTTTTTACTGAAGGTGAAAAATCATTAAATTAATTTTCCATTAAAATTTTAGATCATTTGGATTTGTTCTATAAAAGTTATCGCCATTTTAGGTTTTTTCATAAAATTGCTCTATAGTGGGCAATTCAAAGAATTTTTTTGAGTTATTTACATTTTTTGAAAGCTTAGAAAAATTTGGATAGGGTATGTTCTTTGTATGTTTTTATTTGAGGTTGACATAAGTCCAAAATCTCTTGGTTAAAGTTGGGTCAAAAGTGTCAATCAAGGTCGACATCATAAAGCCCTTTTATGGCAGGTCCACAAACTCAGGGCTGAGGAAAGGGTGCTAAAACTCAAGGTAAAAATACTAACAAGGAAGAGATGGAGTCAGAAGGGGAATGTACTAGATCCTTTGTACTAGGGTTCTCTGAGTTAGATCACAAAGTGAGCCAGCTTGACTATAGTGTGTAAGGCATTCAATGTGAGGTGCAAGGCATACAATCTAATATGAAATCCAAACAAGATAGTTTGGTAGATATCATGCTGACTTTGAAAAATAATCAGTCAAATTATCTAAATATCACTATTTCATAACCCCACCAGGGTGGTTCTCCTAACTAGTCTACTTCAAATCCAACTACATTGCCACAAAGGAACCTATTACCAAAGGTGGATATGCACAAATTTGATGGAAAAGATCCACTGAATTGGATCAACCAAATGATTTTTTTTTTTGATCTACATCAGATCCTAGGTGGATAGAAGGTTACCATGGCATCCTTGTATCTTGAACCTGATCAATTTATTTGGTATCGATGGTTATGTGCTCAAAAGAAAAGGATGACTCTCAATGTCACCTAGTCAGTTTTTACAGAGGAGATACAATTACATGATGACAATAGTGTGATAGAGAATTACTTCATCCAAATGGCAAAATTGTGATAGATTGGCTCCGTCAAGGATTATATTCATCATTTTTAGAATCTATCCTTACGTGTGGAGACAATTTCTGAGGAGAACTTGAATGACCTATTTTTGGGTAGACTCAAGGACCACATTTAACATGAAGTATGCATGTTTAATCCACTTAAGATTTTTGATTTTATTATCATGGCATGCAGAGTTGAGGAAAAATTCATAGCCAACAAGAAGCATCCATTCATTCACTTCAAAGATTGTAGCATATCAATACCAACATTTACTCCAACTACTAGATTTACCCCTCAGTAAATTAAAGAGAAGCATGTAAAAAGATTATGTTTCAGTTGTGACAGCAAGTGGAGAAAAGGACATAGATGTGCTGAGAAGAAATTATTCTACATTGAGGTATCCAATGAGATGGAGAAGAAGAAGATGCCTCTAATGATGATGAGGAAGAGATAGAGGAGGTACCTGAAGCTTCCCAACCTATAATCTCTTGTCATGCACTTATAGGTATTCTCACTCCATAAACTCTTAAGGTGGTGGGTTTTCTCAAGAAACAAAAGGTGACAGTGTTGATTGATTTAGGGAGCACACATAACTTCATCAACCATAAGTTGGCCACTTGATTTAACTATTTCATATACCCATCACCAAAATTTTAGGTCATGATTGCAGATGGTGGCATAATTAATTATTTAGGCAAATGCCATAGTATTAAGCTTGCTATGGGTGAGTACAATCCTGATTCTCTTATGTTTGCTATTCCCATGGGTATCACAGACATTGTTTTGGGAGTACAATGGCTCACAAACTTGGGTACCATTGAGATGAACTTCCAAGAAATATTCATGTGCTTTCATTATGAAGGTAGGAAAATTGAACTACATGGATTATAGGCAAAATCTCCATAATTGATTAGTTTACATCAGATGACCAAAATGATAAAAAAGGGGGTAGAGGGAATTATTGCATGATTATGTTCCATAGAAGTTCAACCTACATAGGCATCTACACATCCTAATCTATAGATGATTCTTGATGACCACCCATCTATTTTTAGGGCCATGCCAAAAGGACTACTACCAAAAAGAGAACATGATCATGCAATTCAACTACTTTTAGGGAGTTAACCACCAAATATCAGACCATATAGATATTCATATGCACAAAAGAGTGAAATAAAAAAGATGGTCCATGAGATGCTGGAGGCAGGGATCATCAAGCACAACCAAAGTGTATATTCATCACCAGTGGTCATGGTGTGGAAGAAGGATGACACATGGAGGATGTGCCCAGATTATAGGGAACTCAACAAGTACACCATAAAAGATAAGTTTCCTATTCCAATAATTGATGGTTTATTTGATAAGTTACACGGTGCTAATTATTTCACAAAATTAGATCTTCGCTTGGGGTACCATCAAATTAGAATAAAGGATGAAGATGTTCATAAAACTACTTTTATAATTCATGAGGGCCATTATGAGTTCTTGGTAATGCCCTTTGGTCTTAAAAATGCACCATCTACTTTTTAGAGCTTGATGAACACTTTTTTTAGGCCTTTTTAAAGGAGTTTTGTGCTAGTTTTCTTTGATGACATATTGATTTATAGTCAGACATGGGAAACACATCTGCAACATGTGAAATAGGTGTTGATAGTTTTGGAGAAGCATCAGCTTTATGCAAAGCCATCCAAATGTGCCTTTGGAGTACAAGAAGTAGAGTACCTAGGTCACATTATTTCCCATAAAGGTGTCAAAGTTGAGCCCTAGAAGATCAAAGCTATGATGGAATGACCCATGCCAAAAACTCTAAAAAATCTCTGAGGGTTCTTAGGACTAATAGGTTACTACCAAAGATTTGTGAAAGGTTATGGTAGCATAGCAGATCCATTCACTAAATTAATAAAAAAGGATGCCTTACATTGGAATGATACCACCATTAAAGCATTTGAGAAACTAAAAGTAGTTATGTGCACTGCTCTAGTTTTGGCTATTCCAAACTTCTCAAAGACATTCATTGTTGAATGTGATGCTTCTAGATCTAGGTTGGGAGCAGTACTAATGAAGGAAAGAAGACCAATTGCATTTAAGATTCATCAATTCAAAGGTAAGAATCTACAAAAACCTATCTACTAGAAATAAATGATGGCTATTCTTTATGCAGTAAAATAATGGAGGCCCTATTTGATAGGTAGACACTTTAAGGTGAAAACGGATCATGATAGTCTCAAATAATTTTTTAAGCAAAGATTATCATCTAAGGAACAACAAAAGTGGGTAACCAAAATGTTGGGTTATGATTTTGAAATCATCTACAAGAATGGTAAAGATAATGTAGTATCATATGCACTATCTAGACAGGATACATCCATAGAAGAATTACTTTGTGTAATGTCCATGTTGCAAGCAGATTGGGTGGATGAAGCCAGGTTAGAATGGGAGAAAGATAAGGATACACAGGTTCTGATTTAGAATCTCTAGCAAGGTACTTTAGCCTCTAAAAAATTTGAATGGGAAGGTAATATCCTATGGTATAAGGGTCGGTTATACTTGTGCAAAGATTCAGAGCTTATGCATAAGATTCTTGCAGAGTTGCATGCATCTCCAATTGTGGGACACTCAGGGTTCTTAAAAACTTATCACATAATTAAGAAAGAATTATTTTGGGAAGGAATCAAGGGAGATGTACAAAATTTTGTGGCAGAATGCTTGATATGCCAATAGAATAAAGGTGAGACAGTTAAGACCTCAGGTCTGTTACAACTGTTAGCAATTCCTATTCAAACGTGGGAGGAGGTTTCTATGGATTTCATCAAAGGGTTGCCTGGTTTTGAAGATAAGAATGCTATATTGGTCATTGTGGATAGGCTTACAAAATATGCCCATTTTTGTGCTCTCTCACACCCATTTTTAGCAAGTACAGTAGCAACTATTTTTTTGCAGGTAGTTCTAAAATTACATGGAACTTCAAGAATAATTGTAAGTGATTGTGATCCTATTTTCACTAGTAATTTATAGACTAAACTATTTTCCTATTTAGGTACTTAGCTAGCTCATAGCTCATCTTACCACCCCCAATCTAATGAACAAACAAAAGTGGTTAACACATGTCTAGAGGGGTATCTCCATTGTTTTGTATCAGATAAATAAGAATGATGGGTTAAATGGCTACCACTTGCAGAATGGTGGCATAACACATCTTTCCATACCTCTTCTAAAATGTCTCCATTTCTAGCACTATATGGTTACCATCCACCTTCCATCACTTCTTAATTAAAGGTGCAAACCAAGGTTTAAGATGTGGAGGAGCACATTCAGCATCAATAAGAGGTTTTGGCTAATTTGTGAGAGAATTTGGCCTTGGCACAAAATATGATGAAGCAATAAGCAGATCAACACCGTAGTGAGCAAAATTTTGAGGTCGGTGACTGAGTATTTGTACATTTGTAACCTTACAAGCAGATGTCCTTGAAGCAACAAAAAAAGGATATTAAACTTGGTCCTAAGTATTATGGCCCTTATCAGGTTCTATGAAAAATTGGAAGTGTGGCTTACAAGCTCGAGTTACCTCATTCATCTCACATACATCTAGTATTTCATGTTTACTATTTGAAGAAGGTCATTGGATAGAAAGTTTTAGTCCAGACAAAGCTCCCAGAACTAGATGAAGAAGGATGAGTCATTTTGGAACCAGAGAAGATCCTCTAAACATGTACTAAGAGGTTGAGAACTAGAGAGATTAGGGAATATCTAATCAAGTGGAAGAACCTGAGTAGTGAAGATGCAACTTGGGAAGGTGAAGATTTTCTACAACAACATCCAGAGTTGTTTAACGTTGAGGACAACATTGGTTTGAAGGGGAAGGGCATGTTATGCCCCTAACCTATCACATGTATTAGGATAGGATTAGCCAACTTATGGATTACTTATCCCTCTTTGATGCTATATCATATTTCTCTATGCATTCATTTGGTTAGTAGGTCAGCCTATGGAGTAACCATGGCCTAGATAGACTATATATAAGAGGTAGTGGGTAATTGTTTATGATCATATTGTGAATTCTACTCTTATTGAAGCTTGTGGAGGTTACCCCCTCAAAGTGACTTGTCTATTATCATTTATTATGATATATTTTAGTCATATTTGGATCTATTTCTTCTATTATACTTTATTGTTGAAGTAATTTCATTACAAATATTTTTGAGTACTCTCAGTTTTCTCAGTTTTTGGATTAAGGGCAAGCATGCTTAAAATAAGATATAGGAAGTCATGGCTCCCAAAGGTGTGAAGGCTCAAATATTGGTCCATAAGTGTGTGATGGGTGTCTCTAAGTGTGTAATTAGTTTCAAAGGTGTGCATTGACTAGAAAGAGGTTTGCTGACCCTATTTGTTTTGAAATTTTGGGGTTTTAGACTATTCTAGAAAAGTGGGTTTCCTTGTGAATTGAGGTCTGAGGCTTCTTAATATGTTGAATTGGCCAAATGGGTGGTCAAATAAATCTTCACATAGAATTTAAGGTTTGTGGTTCTCAAGTTATTCAAGTTTTTGTCAAATTGGAGGTGTAATTGGCAAGTTGGTTTGTGAAAGAAGTATATTGCAGAGGAGATCTAGGTGATAAAAATTGGTGTTTTTGATGGGTCATATGAGAGTGTTATAGATATGAAGTTTTAGGTCCTGAAGATTCATCTATTGAAAGATGTGGGCTCTTCAAGTTCCAGGTAGGGCTACAAGGAGATTAGTCATCCTAATGTGAAGAAAAGTGCCTTTTGCTCAGTTTATCCAAAATAAAAAGGTATGTTTGATTCAAGGTGAGTTCTCAAGTTGTTTTATATCATGTTTCTTGTTTGGTGATTTGCATGAATTTTTATTGGTAGTCCTTATGGTAGCTTGAGAGAGAAGGATAGTTAGCATATGTGGTGGTTCTTTATGGTGTGTGGGGATTTGAGGATGCTCAAAAGATGAAATTGCTCAAATTTATTAGGGGGAGTACATATTAGGTGTTTATTTATGTGTTCCATTTTATTTGAGAGGTTTTGTGTGTTCTTTCTTCATTGGTTACAGTGCTTGGTTGAAGAGAGTGTTGGCATGGAGCAAGAGAAAGTTTGTCAAGGTAGGAAGAGGTAGGCTCAAGGTAAGGGGGAGTTTGTATCATATTTATAATATGGTCCTTTCTTATTTTATGGTACTTTTATGTCCTCAAGATCAGTTGGTGCCCACTTTATCATTGTGTCGAAGGGGGAGAAAGATCTTATTGTGGGAGTGCTTTAAGAGAGAGAAGGTGAGCTGTATTTTGCTATATATGATGTTTGTTGACATTAATGACAAAGGGGGAGATTGTTAGAGAGTTTTCAATGATGTCATGGAGATATCCTAATGAGTGGATGAAGTGCTTTGATAGTCTATGTGATAATGCAAATTGTTCAATGTGCATGTTCTAGTATGCTTGAAGGAGGCTTGGTTGATCCTTAGAGTTTTATTGGTTTGAGATGTTTAGGGATGAGTATGAAGTATTTAACATGTGAAATAGGTCCCATAAGAAGTATTATATGCTTTGATATCTTGTGTGCATAAGTCGTATTCATCTAGTTCTTCATTATGTTCATCTAGACATTTTGTTTCAATTATAGAAAATCTGAGTAGGCAGTTTAATGATGTCACCATTGCCACATAAGAATGAGTCAAGGGGAGTTGGTTATATGGTTGTGATCAAATTAGTCCCTAGTTATTATGCCCTAGATATCAAATCATGAATCAAAGTGTAGTCAAAGATATGAGGGTGCAAATTTAGCTTCTCAATCAAAATTCATTATTTTCCCATAGCCAAATTTGCATTTGGCTAGAAAGAACCAAGTAAGCATGTTAATAAGGTCATCATTCACATGCATGGAGTTTTTAGGATAAAATCATAATATGGGTTCATTTATTTTTTTCCCTAGTTTATTTGCACTAAATTTTAGATCAAGTAATAAAGTGCATCAAAATATATGCAGATGCAAAGTTGGGCTCCCAAGCAATTTGATTGTGTTTTTCCATACTCAACCAAATTTGCATGTGACAAGAGAAATAGAGTAGGCATTTTGATGATGTTATATATTGCACATGTGAAAGTGTCAAGAGAAAATGATCATATGAGTTTGTTTAGTTTTGATCCTAGTTGATTTACACTAAGTTTTAGATCATACACTGAAGCATGACAAAATTTATGCAGGAGCAAATTTGGTCTCCCACTTAAATTCTAAGCATAGTTGGCTCTATGATAGAAGATTTTGAGAAAGCATTTTAATGGCATTATATCTAAAATGTGTGAAGGTTTTATGAGTAGTTTGATACATGGTTAGATTCTCATATGCAAGGAGATCATATGATCCAAATTTGAGATCATGCATCTAAGCATAAAAGGTGTTAAGGTTAAAAAATGGAAACTCAGGTAAATGAGCAAGGTTCCCATAATTGGTCATTTCTACACAAGTTAAAGTTTAATCAAGATCGATGGTGCACATTGCTCCAAGGAATTAAGAAGTAACAAGATAAGGATAGGTACACAATGTTTAAAATTTGAGCAAAGGTAAAGGATAAAGATCTAATGGTAAGCATGTATTTGTACATATTGATTGAATAGTGAACATTTATAGTTAAAGACCTAACTAATCCACAAAGATTGATGGAGCACATTGAGTCAAAATTTCAAGATTGCATTAGATGAGGTCAACTATCAGATATTTAAAGTTTGAACATTTGCACCTATGCATTAAATTTAGACAAGATTGATGGTGTGAGATTGATCCAAAATTAAGAGGCCATGAGATGATTGCAAAGTTTTTGAGGTTTAACTGTGACCATTGCCATTTAAATATTTGAATTTAACATAATAAAAAACTAGAGCTCTATATTTTGTCCATATATTTTGATAGAACTCAAATTTGTTATTGATATAAAAAAAAAAGTTGTAGAGGACTCCAAGGTGCATCTAGAAATATAGATTTAAAGATTTGAAAGTGAGTATAATCAAAGATATTGAGCCTAAAAGTTGAGTGTGTGTTTATGCTTATTCTAAAAGTGACCTAAGAAGGATAATTGAGATTATATATATACTATTTTGATGTCTCTTAATGAATTAACTATTGGGGATTGTTGTAAAATCCATTAAGATGCTCTGTGTAGTTTTTAGAGCTGTGATCAATATATCTTGAGTATGAACAATGGTTGAGAAGTTGATTGTGTATTCATTCATGATGTTATTATGCACCAAGTTAGTGTTTGAGTTTTTTGAGCATACATAAAGGTGAGCTAAAATGACTGTGATAATTTGAGGATGTTGAAAGAGATATAAATAATGAACCCATGTATTTGAAAGTGGTCATGTGTTCTTTTTCTGCTCGATGGTGTGCTAAATGAGTGAATAGGTCTCCATGAGACATATAAGAGCTAAAATAGCCTTATTAAAAGGTGTAGCTACTTGAGGGTGACACATAAATGCTATGGCCGACCTATGTAAATTGTATTGAGCTATGTCTTCATGTGATAGTTGCCTTGAGGGTTAAGGCATGCCTAATGACTGACCAAGATGGTGGTTATCATGATTGATATATAAATAGTGAAATCAAAGGTGATGATTTCTAGACTTGTGAGAATTGAATGAGGAAGAGAAAATATGGAGCCAAGTGAAGGTAAGAACCTTTGAAAGAGAAGTTACAAGTCAGTGAGGACTAGTAGAGAGTGAAGAGGATTAAAAATGCTTGTCTGAATAAGGTGATAAAGATGATCACATAGGTCATTGGACCTAATGAGCCTAGAAGAGGCAGAATGAGTGGGTATGCTCAAGAGGCTATTTAAGAGAGGCTTGTATGTGTGAATTATGGAGAGGAGGGGTAGAGTGCCTTATATATGAGTTGATGAGTAGATCAGTTTGAGGACTATGTGTATGGCCTGTTCATCATAATTCTATTAGTAGAATAGTGCTCATACTATTTGAGTGTGAGTGAAGGTAAGGTGAAGACTATATGAGCTTGGTGGTTGATCTGAGAGGCATATCAATGTGTGGAGTATGTATATTACCATCTGGTTATGTTCTTGAAGCTATGATATAATTGTTGAAGTGAAGGATGTATTGAGTGTGTAGAGTTGAAGAGTGGGGTTAATTAGGATATGTAATGTGTCTTAATTGATATTTGTGTATTGGCTCAAGTATGTAATGTGCTTTGGACAATAAGGAGTGTTGAGTGAAGGTGAAGTGTGATAATCAGATTACCATCATCAAGTGTTGAAGACATCAATTCAAAGGTGGAATTGTTTATACATGTTATTATGGCTTCTCAACATCTAAAGGGGTTTCATCCTCCTTGAAAGGTGAAACTTGATAAAAGTATAGTTGTTATGGTTGCTCAGCTAGACAGGTGTAGAAGCTCCTTATGGGATTACAGTCTCACTAAAATTAGGATTGGTAGTTCCTTGATCAGTAAATTTCTAGTCTAAATTGGTTCTTATTTTATAAGATAATAGTCTAATTGTAGGTTTCAATGGGTTTTATTCCCCAAGAGGGTTTCCCATGTATTTCATGTGTTATGTGTTTGATTTTGGATTAAGTTTCTTATACATTAATATGAATGATGTGTATGCTTCATGAATGCTTATAATAGTTGATTAAGGACTTGTAAATATCAGAATTGAAGTTGGATAATTTTGGCTCATTGATTCATCTCCCCTCAATTATTTTACCTCTAAAAATCTCTACAAGGAGATCTTTGTTGGCTCCTTTGATTGCCATGGTAGCCTGTAGAGATTTTGCTTTTGTGACTTTCAATTGTTAGAGTCCTTTAGACCTCCAATAGTATGATCCTATTCTAGTATCAACTCTTAAAGTGTCCCTTATTTCCTTGGATACCAATCTACAAACCCTTATGAAAACCTTAGAGATATAAATAACTTCTACAATATTCATGACATAACTGAAGAAAATGTGGCTATTAAGTTATTAGCCATCTCATTTAAGGGTAAAGCCTTAGACTGGTATAAAAACCTTACTTCCAACTCTATAACATCATGGGATCAATTAGGTGATGCCTTGTGTAAGATATTTGAGGACAAAAATAACCACTTATCACTTGCAAAACAATAAACCACAATCAAAAGGGATCCTCATGAGGTCATGCGAGAATTCAATACAAGGTTTCAAAAGACATGGGATAGAATCCTAGTCTTTATTAGGCCTACTCCTAAATTTGTTTTTTGTTGACACTTAGATTCGCACCCTTGAGGAGATTCCTAAATCTCCTCATCCAAGTGGCACCATGGAGACATTTCTCTTACTATGGGTGACAATATTGAGAAATGAATCTCTAGATAAGGGGCTAGCTCCCCTTGATGCACCTTTAAATCTCTCTCTAGCATATCAATTATGTATGAAACAGGTTAAGGAAAACAATGAAGAAACCAAATAGTGATGCACCAATGTATAATGTCCTCTCAATTGACTAAAACTACTGCTTGAAGACCAACAAGGTGATTCTCACACAAGACTCACAACTTAGGATTCACTATTACATCAGTGTTTCATATGCTAGATTTGAGAAGGTATATGATTATTAGGAAGGGAATTAAGGATTTAAAAGAGGTATACAATCATGAACCACTTCTAGGATATCTCTACACTTAGAAAATAATACTAGCAAAGACCTGCAACAATCTTCCTTCTGCAAATTGGTAGACCATCAAGAGTACAAGCTAGAAAACATAATCTTTCACTAGATTAGACCGAAAAGATTCAAGTCATTACTCAATATTATAGCATATGAGTGGCAACAACACTTGTATATTTATTCAAGAGTTCCTCAAGTAACAATTTGTCTAGAGTTTTCCCAATAACCAGTGGAGGCTACTAAAACAAGCCAAAAGATTGCATATATATATATAGCTTTTGAGAGAGAGGTCAAGCAAAGGAAGTTCAAGAGTCACTTGTACATGTATCCATATATGAAAATAAGTTACAATTTAATTTGGGAGAGAGGTGGGTTGAGCTACATCATGTCAAGAGGTCTACTTGTTCGAAACTAGTCATAAGAATGGTGAAAAGTGGCATAAGACCTTCAGAATTGACACAGAAAATTGTTTCTATTGAAAATCATCTATGAGTGTTTGAAACTAAAAATAGAGGAGCTAACACATATCACTACTAAGGGAAATGGGACTTATGGCAATAGTTAGAAAGTGCTTTTCCTAACTACCAGCCATCTTTTGGACTTCTGTGTTTGTTGATTTTATGGAAGCTCTTTGATTTGGTCAACTACTAGTAATGACTTAAACTGTCAACCTGTCTATTTTGATTGGTTTGTCTGCACCAAAAGCTTATAATTCAACCATTTTTTACTTCCATTTTTTGATCTCATGTTCCTGCCAAGTCTTTTGACATCAATGACTATTTTTCACAGTTTAAAGTTGACATTTTGTGGGCCATCATCCTTCAGGTATTTTTTTTAGACTTTTGTTTCCCTCAAACTTATTGTCTTCTTGTTTCCCTCAGATAATATTTTTGAAAGAATTTATTCCTCAAACACTTTTCTCCTTTAGAATTTTTGTCTCGGCACTCTTCCTGAAAGCATTCATTCATGTTTTTTCCTTGGCAATTCCTATAGACAATTTTCTTGAACACTCTTTCGAGCCTTTTATTTCCTTTATATTATATAAAATGTTTGAAAGAATTTGGATTTCACCTCTTTTAGAATTTTTAAAATGGACCATTTGGTTCTTTGAAATGTTCCTTTAGGTTTCTTGAAGTGGACCTTTGAAACTTTGGAATGACCATTCGATAATTTAAAAAATACCTTTTATAAAAGGAAACATACCCTTCAGGGAAAAATGAATCCTTCAGCTTCCTAAAAATGACCCTTTGGAAAATTGAAAAAGACCCCTTCAAAAATATTGAATCACTCTTCACAAAAGTTGCAAGTGCCTCTCAGAGAAGTTACAAGTGACCTTTACAAAAATATGGAGGTGCCCTTCAAAAAAGTTGAAGTGCTCTTTAGAAAAGTGGAAAATGACCCCTTCAAATGGAAAATATATCTTTCAAGGAAGTTTTTTTGGATAATTTTCTTGAAGGAATTAGTCTTCATATTCAGGAAATCTACCTCAGACAAATTCTTTGAAAGAATTTAGCACTTGTCCAAATGAAAAGTTTGAAAGAAATAACACTTAGTCAGAAATAAAAAACCCAAAAGGATTACTATGCAAAGGCTTAACAAAAGACCCAAACTAAACTTTTGGAAAGAATTAGACTTGTACATTTGTTGTGGGCTTTGTCAAAGAACACTTCTCTTGAATAAAATCTACATACTAGTTAAGCCATAGGTATAGACTTAGGTGGCTAAGTTTTCAAATAAGGGTGCCCAATTATGGCCCAAAGGGCCAAAATTTGGTCAAAATTTTGCTTTACTACTTAAAATATCTTAATAGTGACATTTTAGTAATGACTCATTTTATGGGAGGAAACACATTACAAAATGCTTATAAGGTGGCAATCAAAGCATAAAATTTTCTAGTATAAGTTGGCAAGCTTACACCTAGACCACAAATGCCTTCATTCATTGAGATCCAACCACCTCCTATTTCTATTCCTCCCCTTACTATCATTTCTCCAATGCCAACAATTACTACCATACCTATGCCAAAATAATAAAAGGATTCCATTAGTCAATATAGTGACTCTCACGAAAGCAATAATTTCCAAGAGCTTAAGAGCACATTTCAATCCTTTAGAAATGAATTGGTAAATGTTAATAGGTAGAAAGCCAATTTTTGTATACCTTATCAATATCCATATCATCCTTAGTAATAGTCTTATCAAGCAAATAGGCCACCCTATAAAGGAAATTTCCAAGGAAAAGGGTAACCTAACCATGCTAGGTAAAACAATTATAACCCAAATGCTACAAGCACCTGTAATACCTTTGTCCCTATTCAAAAAATAATTTCTCAAGAATTTGAAGGCACCATGTCTTGGAATCAGTCTTTTGGTTAATCTATTATTTTAAAAACTGAGTTTAATCAGGCCTTCAATGAACAATGGCATCAATGTGCTAATTATGGGTACAATCAAGCTCTTATGGCTCATAATGCAGAGGTACCTTTGATGACAAAACTAGTAGAGCCTCAATAAGGCTAGGGGCCCAATGAAGGACTAGTCCAACTAGATTCTAAAATGGTTAATTAAGAGTAGGAATAATTCTATTCAATCAATCAATAGGCTAGTTATAGATAAGCATACATACCAATGGCAACTAATACAAGGTTTAAAAGAAGGAATATAGATGGTAACCAGGAAATAGTCAAATAGATTCTTACCATTACTCTTTTACTCTCAAAGACAAAGGATCCTAATACTAATCCAAACGTCCAAATAAATCCAAAAAATTAGAGTCAAGGGAATGCCTTTGTACCCCAAATCTCACAAATTCAAAGTATAGTTATGGCTCACAAAGCACAATCAAAGGTTGGTGGTTTTCCCATCAACATTGTTGAACAAATGGAAAAATCTAATGTGAATGTGCCAATGTGGGACATGTTATCCATGCCTGGATAGATGGACATCCTTTAAGAAGGATTAGTAAATATCAATGTTTTAGACAAGCCACCAAGCAAAGAGAATGTAGTTCTCACAAATGTAACCAAAGGACCTAATGAAAGACAATAAAAGAAGGTGAATAAACCTCCTTTATACATTTATATGATCATTGATGACTCCTTAGTTCACAATTTCATGGTTGATAGTGAATCAAACACTTCAATAATACCAAAGTCAATAGCAAATCAATTAGTTTTGAAGTATGAACCCTAATCTAAGGGAGTTTTGTAGCTTGATAGATCTTACACCAAACCATCTAGTATCATCAAAGGTCTAAACTTGAATCTGCATGCTTATCCTAGTGTTTTAGTGGCTCAAGATATGTTGATTTTATGTGTGCCTCCTCATTTTCCTTTATACTTATCTAGAGACTTCATAGCCAAAAATTGGAGGTTATGTAGTAGTAGATTGGTCCTACATGGCTTTTAGGACAAGGTATGGGACCAAGGTATCCATCAAAACTAAACCTATTACACAATTACACATTGAGATTTATGGTCCATATAGATCAAACATCAATTATGCCATCTTTAATGAAGATTATCACCTTGTTGGTCAAGAGAGAAACACTCATCCTGAAGTGATACCTAACATGTTCTTAGATGAGTTATGAAGTGACAATTGTTGAAGAAAGAGACATGGGATTAAACTACTTTCATGAGGAGAATGAGTCCATGCCATCCCTAAATAGGCCTCAAGAGGACTCTAGTGGTTTGTGGAAATTTTTCTTTGATGGTTTAAGGAGTAGGCATGAAGTAGGTGTAGGTGTTATGTTGATCTTCCCCTTTAATTATAAGTAATTCTCCTCTTACATGTTTCAATTCAATTTTTCTTACAATGAAGTAGAATATGAGGGCCTTATTCATGGCTTTTAATGGGCTAGTAAGAGAGGGATTAAGCAATTACAAGTATATAGAGATAGTGATCTAATAGTGAATCATCTCAAAGGCTAAAATATCACAAAGAAATCCTTGATGAAATACTAAAGCATAGAGTGTGGGATATACTTGAAGACTTTGAGGCTTTTAACATCTAATCAATGCCAAGGAACCAAAATTAACATGCTGATAGGTTGGCAGCTATGGGAGCTCAATTTGACTTCCCAAATGAATCAAAAAAATTCAAAGTGTAGCCACATGTCAAAGTGGTGGTAAGACCATCAATGCCAAATAATGAAGCTCATTGGTAGGTATTTGATAGTGATATAATTTTTGTCAATGAACAAGATAAATTTCAGCATTAATATGAGGAACAAATTATTTATCTGAGAACTAACAAGCTCCCTAAAAGGTTGGTTATCCTTGAAGGGATTTTTAATGAGGGAGATCATATGAGGAAAGACAATGCAGTAATGTCAACTAATGAAGATAACTTTCAAAGAGTCCTTATCCTCAAAGACAAACTCCTAAAGCTTGGAAAGGTAAGTACTAGGGCTAAAAGGAATGCTTTCATTAAAATTTGTAAATAATATGCAGACATCTTTGCTTTAGAATATAGTGACCTGAGAGGTTTTGATCCCAAGATAACCCAATATATCATAGAATTGGAGGCTAATGCCAAGCTTGTTAGGTAGAATCAAAGGCCTATCAACCCCACAATTTAAGAGCTTATAAGGAAAGAGTTGAACAAGTTGATTGAATCTAAGATCATCTTTCCCATTAAGCATTCCTCATGGGTAGCCAACTTAGTGCCCATAAGGAAGAAGAATGGGGAGATTAGATTATGTATTGAATTTAGGGATTTAAACAAGGTATCCTTGAAAGATCATTACCCCTTACCATCCATGGAGTAACTCCTTCAAATAGATACTAGTTTAGAATGCTTCTCTCTATTGGATGGGTATTCATGATACAACCAAGTATAGGTAAGAGAACAAGATCAATATAAGACTAATTTCACCATAAATTGGGGCACATATGCTTATAAAAAGATGTGTTTTGGCTTGTAAAATACTAGGGATACTTTCCAAAGATCAATGGACATGGCTTTCTAAGGATTGTTGAATCATATGGTGCTAGTCTACTTGGATGAATTGACAGTTTTTTCCAAGAAGGCTAGTGAACACTTAGATCATCTGAGATTGATCTTTGAAAGATGTAGAGAGTATGGGATCTCTTTGAATACCAAGAAATGTGTGTTTTTTTTTCATGAAGGAAAACTATTATGACATGTTATCTCAAAGAAGGGATTGGTCATAGACCCTAATAGAATAAGTGCCATCCTAGACTTATCTTTTCCAAAACACAAGAAGGGATTCCAGAGATTCCTTGGGAAAATAAACTTTTTAAGAAGGCTTGTACGTAGTTTTTTTTGACTTGATCAAACCTATCACTACCATGTTGAAGAAGAACCAAGTGTTCACATGGTCAAATGAAGGTAAAGTAACATTTGAGGCTATCAAACAATCCATTGCATACGTACCCTCACTCATGAATCCTCAATTCTCAAAATATTTTATATTATACACCTTTGCCAATATTGACAACATATCAAATTTGTTGATTTATAATAATGGTGAAGGACTTAATAATCCTATTGATTTGTTTAGTCAAGGGCTTTAAGGATATAAGATAAGGTATAATTGCTTAGAGAAGCAAGTTATTGCAGCTTTGAGAAGCCTCAAAAAGTTCAAACCAATGCACTCCAATATTAGGATTCATCTTACAATGTCTCATTCTAGAGTGAGGGATTTTTTCCTCAATAAGGACTTAAATGAGAAGAGGGATGGTTAGATTACCAAGTTCATGGAGTATGTGTGGAGATTAAGGTCACCAAGCTAGTAAGAAGAAAAGGCTTATGTGAGCATACAGTTGATGACCTTTAGGAAGATAAATATATTGTTTTGGTGATATAAGACAAATTACAAAAAAATTCACCTCTACCTCCCACTAGCTGACTCTAGGACACAACTCATTTTTTGTTAATAAGTGAGTGCCTTCAAAGTATAGATAGGGAAAAGAGAAGGTATTTTAGAATTCAGTCTATACCTTATGCATTGGTTAACTAGGTTTTATTCAGAAAGGACCTGAAGGGAGTGCTTATAAGGTGAATTGATGATAATCAAGGGACAAATCTTTTGGAAAAATTCCATGATGAACCTATAGGAGGCCATTTTTTTTCAAGGATTATGGTAAAAAAGTGATGAGAGTTAGTTATTACTAGACCAGTCTCTTCAAGGATGCCTATGCATGATTTATAAAGTGTCAAAAGTGTGCTCTCTTTTTAGGTAATCAAATATTGGTATCCCTTACTCTCAACCCAATTTAGGTTGAACAACCCTTCATGAAGTGGGGTTTGGAATTCATAAGAAAATCAATCCAACTTTTAATGGGGGACAAAAATAGGTACTCACTTTTATTGATTACTTCACTAGGTGGGTGAAATTAATTGCTCTTAAATAAGCCAATAAAATAATAGTGTTGGACTTTTATCATAGTATAGTAACTAGGTTTGGTGTACCAATCATAATAATTTTTGATAATAACTTAGCATTTATTGGCATGAAGACATGTGAATGGGCACTTCAGCTAGGCATCTAACTTAGTACATCCTCCAATTATTACCCCCAAGGAAATGGAATGGTAGAGTCCGTAAATAAGAACTTGATAAGGATTATCAAGAGGATTATGGAAGAGAATCATAGAGTATGGTACACAAAGCTGAAGATAGTCTTATGGGATGATAAAGTGACTCTCAAAGTTTCCATTGGTAATTCACCATATGTTTTTATATATGGGAGGGAAGCCAAATTGCCCATTTATCTTGATCTACTTGCCTTAGAGTTTTTCCATCAACTTGAGTTGATGGAAAGTGAACCTATAGACATGGGGATGGTAGAGCTCATGGAGCTTGAAGAAGCCAAGGAGCTTGCAATGAAGACACTATAGTCACATCAAGATCAAGTCAAAAAAGCCTTTGAAAATAGAGCCATAGCAAGGGAATTCAAATAAGGGGACCTATTCCTCAAGTAAGATGAAAACAAGGCCATGCTAGACAACTATATCAAGTTTGACAACTTGTGGAGTGGTCCTTGCAAGGTGAGACTTGCTAAAATTCTAGTTGTTGTGGTTGATCAACTAGATAGGTGTAGAAGATCCTTGTGGGATTGTAGTCTCACTAAAATCAAGATTGGTAGTTCTTTGATCAGTAGATTTCCATTCTAAATTGGTTATTATTTTATAGGATAGTAGTCCAATTATAGGTTCTAGTGGGTTTTATTCCCCAAGAGGGTTTCCCATGTATGTCATGTGTTATGTGCTTGATCTTGGATTATCTTTGTTGTACATTGATATGAATGATGTATATGCTTTACTAATGATTATGGTAATTGATTAAGGAATTTTAAATATTAGAATTGAAGTTGGATAATTTGGGCTCATTATATCACCCCCCCTCAATGATTATACCTTTAACAACTTCTATAAGAAGATCTTTGTTGGCTCCTTTCATTATCATGGCAGCCCCTAGAGCTTTTTCTTTTTTGGATTTAAATGGTCAGATTCTTATAGACATCCAATAGTAAGATCATATTCTAGTAAAAAATCTTAAAAGTGTCCCTTATTTCATTGGAAACTAATCTATAACCCCTTTTGAACACCTTAGAGACATAGCCAACTTCTGCAATATTCATGACATAATTGAAGAAAATGTGGCTATTCATGACATAATTGAAGAAAATGTGGCTATTAAGTTGTTGGCCATCTTATTCAAGGGTAAAGCCTTAGACTGGTATAGAAAGCTTACTTCCAACTCTATAACATCATGGGATAAATTATGTGATGCCTTGTGTAAGATATTTGAGGATAAAAGTGATGAATTATCACTTATAGAGTAGTTAACCACAATCAAAAGGGATCCTCATGAGGTCATGCAAGACTTCAATATAAGGTTTCAAAAGACATGGGATAGAATCCTAGTCTCTCTTAGGCCTACTCCTAAATTTTGTTTGATTTAATACTTAAAGGCTCTTAATAGTGACATTGTAGTAATGATTTAGTCTATGGAAGGAAACATGTTTCCAAATGCTTATGAGGTGACAATCAGAGCATAAAATTATCTAGTACAAGCTGACAAGCTTACACCTAGACAACTAATGCATTTATTCCTTGAGATCTAACCACCTCTTATTACTATTCCTTCCCTTTTTATCATTTTTCCTATGCTAAAAATTGCTGCGATACCTATGCCAAAAGAAGAAAAGGCTTCCACTTGTCAATCTAGTCACTCCCATGAAAGCAAGAATTTATAAGAGCTTAAGAGCATATTTGAATCCTTTGGAAATGAATTGGTAAATGTTAATAGGTAGCAATCCCACTTCAATAGACCTTATCAAGCTCCATATCAGCCTCAATAATAGTCTTATCAATAAAATAGGCCACCCTACAAAGGAAATTTCCAAGGACAAGGGTAACCTAACCATGCTAGGCAAAATAATTATAACCCAAATGTTACAAGCACCTTTAATACCTTAGTCCCTATTCATAATAAAATTTCTCAAGAATTTTAAAGTACCACATCTTAGAATCAATCTTTTGGTCAATCTATTATTTCAAACACTGAGTCTAATCAAGCCTTCAATGAGCAATGGAATCAAGGTGCTAATTATGGGTATAATCAAAATCTTATGACTTAAAATGTAGAGGTACCTTTGATGACAAAAATAAAACAACCTCAACAAGTCTAGTGGCCTAGTGAAGGGCTAGGCCAGTTGGAAGCTACAATGGTTAATTAAGAGTAGGAAGAATGCTATACACTCAATCAACATGCTAGTTTTAGCTAAGAATACATACTAGGGGAAACTAATATAAGGTTCAAAAGAAGGAATATGGATGGTAACCAAGAAATAGTTAAAGAGATTCCTACCATTACTCCTTTAATAACAAATCTAAAGGAACCTACTGCTGATCCAAAGGTCCAAATAGCTCCAAAAAATTAGAATCAAGGGAATGCCTTTGTGCCCCAAAACTCATAAATTCAAAGTAAAATTATGGCTCCCAAAGCACAACCAAATGTTGGTGGTTTATCCATCAACATTGTTGAATAAATGAAAAATTCTAATGTGAATGTGCTAATGTGGGACATTTTGTCCATGCTTGGCTAGATGGACATCTTTCAAGAAGGATTACCAAAGATCAATGTTTTAGACAAGCCACCAAGCAAAGAGAATGTATTTCTCACCAATTCAACCAAAGGACCTAATGTAGGGTGATAAAAAAAGGTGAATAAAACTCTTCCCTTATACATTTCTATAATCATTTATGACTCCTTAGTTCACAATTGCATGGTTGATAGTGGATCAATCACTTTAGTAATGCCAAAGTCAATAGAAGATCATCTAGGTTTGAAGTATGAGCCCTAATATAAGTGAGTTTTGTAGCTTAATAGATCTTAAACCAAACCATCTAGTATCATCAAAGGTCTAAACTTGACCCTGGATGCTTGTCCTAGTGTTTCAATGGCTCAAGATGTGTTGATTCTATATGTACCTCCTCATTTTTCTCTATACTTATCAAAAGACTTTATAGCCAAAATTGGATGTTATCTAGTAGTAGATTGGTCCTACATGGATTTTAGAATAAGGTATGGGACCAAGGTATCCATCAAAGCTGAACCTATTGCACAATTCCACATTGAGCTTTATGGTCCATATAGCTCAAACATCAATTATATCATCCTTGATGAAAATGATCACCTTGTTGGTCAAGATATAAACAATCATATGTTCTTGGATGAGTTATGGAGTGATAATCATCTAATCAACCATTTGAAAGGTGTTGAAGAAGAGACATGGGAGTCTACTGCCTACATGAGGAGAATGAGTCCATGCCATCCCTCTTTAGGCCTTAGGAGGACTCCAGTAGTTTGTGGAAATTGTTCTTTGATGGTTCAAAGAGTAGGCATGGAGTAGGTGTAGGTGTGATGTTAATATCCCCATTTAATGATAATTAATTCTCCTCTTATGGGTTTCAATTCAATTTTTATTTTAATGAAGCATAAAATGAGGGCCTTATTCATGGCCTTAAATAGACTAGTAAGAGAAGGATCAAGTAGTTACAAGTATATGGAGATAGTGAGCTGATAGTGAATCAAGTAAGAGGCTAAAATATCATAAATAACCCCTTGATGAAATAATACAATCATAGAGTGTGGGATATACTTGAATACTTTGAGGAATTTAACATCCAATTAGTGCCAAGGGACCAAAATTAGCATGCTAATAGGTTGACAAATATGGGAGCTCAGTTTGACTTCCCAAATGAATTGAAAAAATTCAAAGTGTAGCCACATGTCAAAGTGGTGGTAAGACCATTAGTGCCAGATAATGAAGATCATTGATAGGTATTTGATAGTGACAAAATTTTCCTCAATGAACCAAGATAAGTTTCTACATTAATATGAGGGGCAAATTATTTAGTTGAGAACTAACAAGTTCCCTAAAGGGTTGGCTACCATTGAAGGCCTTTTCCATGAGGGAGATTATATGAATAAAGACAAGGAAGTAATGCCAACTAATGAAGATAACTATGAAATCATCCTTATCCTCAAATATAAACTCCTAAAGCTTGGAAAGGTAAGCACTAGGGATAAAGGGCATTCTTTCATTAAACTCTGTAAATAATATGAACACATCTTTGCTTGGGAATATAGTGACCTGAGAGGTTTTGATCCCAAGATAACCCAACATACTATAGAATTGGATGCTAATGCCAAGCTTGTTAGGTAGAAGCAAAGGCCTATCAACCTAAAGATTGAAGAGCTTATGAGGAAAGAGTTGAATAAGTTGATTGAATCTAAGATGATTTTTCCCATCAAGCACTCCTCATGGGTAGCCAGCTTGGTGCCTGTAAGGAAGAAGAAAGGGGAGATAAGATTCTATATTGACTTCAAAGATTTAAACAAGCTCTCCTTGAAAGTTCATTACCCCTTATCATCCATGGAGAAACTACTTCAAATAGTTACTAGTTTAGAAAGCTTCTCTCTTTTAGATGGGTATTCAAGATACAACCAAGTATTGGTAAGAGAAGAAGATCAATATAAGACTACCTTCACCACAAAATGGGGCAAATATGCTTATCAAAAGATGCCTTTTGGCTTGTCAATTTTCGGGGCTACTTTTTAAAGAGCAATGGACATGGATTTCCAAGGATTATTGAATTAGATGGTGTTGGTCTACGTGGATGACAACATCATTTTATTCAAGAAGGCTAGTGAACACTTAGATCATCTAAGTTTGATATTTGAAAGATGTAGAGAGTATGAGATCTCTTTGAATCCCAAGAGCTGTGTTTTTGTTGTTCATGAAGGAAAACTATTAGGACATGTTATCTCAAAGGAGGGATTGGCCATATACCCTAATAGAATAAGTACCATCTTGGCCTTATCTTTACCCAAACACAAGAAGGGAGACCAAATCTTCCTTTAGAAAATAAACTTTGTAAGAAGGTTTGTACTTGGTTTTGCTAACTTGGTCAAACCTATCACTACCGTGTTGAATAAGAACCAAGTGTTCACATAGTCAAATGAAGGTAAAACAACATTTGAGGCTATCAAGCAAGCCATTACCCAGGTACCCTCACTCATGAATCCTAACTTCTCAAAATATTTCATATTGTACACCTTTGCTAATATTGACAACATATTAGCTCTACTGATGTAGAATAATGGTGAAGGACTTGAGCATCCTATTGCTTTTTTTAGTTAAGGGCTTTAAGGATATGAGGTAAGGTATAATTTTTTAGATAAGTAAGTTATTTAAGCTTTGATAAGCCTCAAAAATTTCAAACTAATGCTCTCCAATAGAAAGATTCATCTTATGGTGTCTCATTCTAGAGTGAGGGATTTTCTCCTCAATAAAGACTTAAATGAGAAGAGGGCTAGTTGGATTACCAAGGTCATGGAGTATGACATGGAGATTAAGGTCACTAAGCTAGTAAGAGGAAAAGGATTATGTGATCATATGGTTGATGACCTTTAGGAAGATAAATATATTATTTTGGTGACATAAGACAACTTACAAACAAATTCACCTCTACCTCCCACTAGCTAGCTCTAGGACATAACTCATTTTTTGCTAACAGGTGAGTGTATTCAAAGTATAGATAGGGAAAAGATAAGGTATTTTAGAATTCAATCCATACCTTATGCATTGATTAACGAGATTTTATTTATAAAGGACTTTAATGGAGTGATTCTAAGGTGAATTTATGATAATCAAGTGACAAATCTTTTAAAGTAATTTCATGATGAACATGTAGGAGGCCATTTTTCCCTAAGGAATCTAGTAGCAAAAGTGATGAGAGCTGGTTATTACTGGACTAGTATCTTCAAGGATGCCTATGCATGGGTTAGAAAGTGTCAAAAGTTTGCTCTCTTTGTAGGTAAGCAAATATTGGTAGCCCTTCCTCTAAACCCAATTTAGGTGAAATAACCCTTCATGCAGTGGGGTTTGTAATTCATAAGAATGATTAGTCCACCTTTTAGTGGGGGACACAAATGGGTACTCACCACTATTAATTAATTCACCAGGTGGGTGGAAGCAATTACCCTAAAATAAGCCAATGAAATAATAGTGTTGGACTTTTATGATAGTATAGTAACTAGGTTTGGTGTACCAACCATAATAATTTTAGATAATGCCTTATCATTTATTAGCATGAAGACAAGTGAATGGGCACTTCAGATAGGCATCTACCTTAGTACATCCTCCAATTAATACCCCCAAGGCAATGGATTGACAAAGTCCATAATTAAGAACTTGATAAGGATTATCAAGAGGAGTATGGAAGAGAATCATAGAGTATGGTACACAAAGCTAAGGATAGTCTTATGGGATGACATAGTGACTCCCAAAGTTTCCATTGGTAATTCACCATATGTTCTTATATATGGGAGGGAAGCCAAATTACCCATTTCCCTTGAACTACCTATCTTGGAGTTTTCCCATCAACTTGAGTTGATGGAAAGTGAACCTATGGATGTGAGGATGGACGAGCTCATGGAGCTTGAAGAAGCCAAGGACCTTGCAATGAAAACACTAGAGTTACATCAAACTCAAGTCCATAAAGCCTTTGACAAGAGAGCCATAACAAGGGAATTCAAAGAAGGGGACCTATTCCTCAAGTGGGATGTAAATAAGGCCAAGC
The DNA here is from genome assembly GCA_037957365.1 of Torreya grandis. Classification (NCBI taxonomy): domain Eukaryota; kingdom Viridiplantae; phylum Streptophyta; class Pinopsida; order Cupressales; family Taxaceae; genus Torreya; species Torreya grandis. Next base: position 1,407,567 of record JARHVA010001319.1, read on the forward strand.
TTGGAAATGATACCAAGTTTGAAATCTTGTGGAGTGGTCCTTACTTGATCCCTAGATGCAAACAACATAATAATTTTTAGGTTGCCCAACTAGATGGAGAGGTATTACCCATCCCAGTCAATGACATTCATTTAAATATTTATTATTAGAAGAGTTTGTAGCTATTGTATAATATTTTATATATTAGAGTAGATTTTCATGTTTCCCTCTAAGTGCCTTGTGCAAATTTATTTTCTATTGTATGGTCCCTTCCCTAAGTGCCTTGGGCACATTATTACTTTTGTTTCTTTTGTCCCTTTTACTTCAAGATATTTTTTTTGGAAAGGGGGTAGACTTCTATCATTTTCATGATCATTTGGGAAGGAAATATTTGAGACCCCATGCCTAATGGATAGTTTAAGGTAATTATCCTCTTCCATAGTAGGCAGGCAAACCCAAGATGTCATCAGAAATGTTGGCTAGTTTTGGCCTACATATAAAAATTTACCTAGATGGATCAATATTATGAAAGTCTTGATGTGGAAGAAGAAGACAAAGTGTCATTTATAAGCATTTGAAACACTTTAATAAAGTTTAAAGTGTAATTTGATGATTTTTGGGAAGTAGGCTTGACAACATGTCTAAAATTACAAGTGAAAGGATCTATAAGGTTTTTATGTTGTTCATGGCATTTAGGTAGCATGAAGTAGGTTTTATCAAAGTATCATTAGTTCATCAGAGATTTGAAGGGAGAAAAATGAATTGCATAGGCCTAGAGAAGCTAGATCATCACAAAGGAATGAATAGGTTAGTCTTGTTACACATTTGATAAGTTTAATTGGGAGCTTAGTCAAGGTTAAAGAATTGCATGAACATGATGTTCTTTGTGCCAAGAATACCCTTTACAAATTTGGTATCTTTATTAGTCATTTATCTCAAGATATAAGCCTTCAAATTTGAGCTAATAGAGTGGGATGTGTGTAGGGATGTCAAGTTAAATCCATGGGAAGTAACCATTTGAATTCAAATGTTTCAAAGGATCTTGAGGTTGAATATGGATCCAAAAAGTGGTAATATATTAGGTACTTAAATCAAAGATCAATGGCATGTAGGTGATAGCTCGAGTCAATAGGCCAAAATATATCTATGACATGTATTCAATTGTGTAATAAAAGATCAATGATGAGCTTGAGGTCAATAAGCTAGAGGATCTTAAGATTAAACATGAGTTTGACAAGTGGCACAATCATGACCAAAGGATCAATGGTGCATGTTTGATCAAGCTGATCAAGATTAATGACATGCAATCAATAATGCAAAATAGATCAATGGTGTGCATAAGTTCAAAAGTCAATAAGCCTAGATTACACATGAGGCCATCATGTGGTGGAAGCATGTTAACTAGATAAAATTGATAGAGGGTCCTAAGGATAAATCTAGGTTTACCAAGTGGCATGATCTAGAAATCAAATTGAAGATCAATGGAAATGATGAAGGTCAAAGCAAGGATATTTCTAAGGAAATCAATAGATTTGAGTTGATCAAGTTATAAAAGGCACAAAGTGAAGGCATATGTCCAAATCAACAATCATATTGGCAAGGATGCCACATAGGTAGACACATCAAATCAAAGGGTTTTGTGAACCCATGTAGCTAAACGTATAGAACCAAGATCAAATATGATCTAGGTTAAACTAGAGTGGATATTCCTAGATCAAACATTTCCATTAAAGCTCAATAGAGGTAAAATAGGTCTTTTAGGGCCTTATATAGATCAAAGGTTGGAAACTAGCTGTTGGGATGAGATTAAGCACCTAACAAATCTTTATTGATATGATGACTATAGGAAAACCAATAAGTTAGATTGGTTTTCATCTATAGTAAACTTATATTTAGGGTTTGGAGTAGGGGTAATATAAATGGGATATAGATGAGTGTCTTATCTTTCACCATGGTTATACCCTCGACAAATAGGTACTTATAACCACTTAAAATAAGCATAGTCATGGCTTTATTAGGTCTAAGGATATGAGGATTTCATCCTTATAATAAAACCATGTGGAAGATGGTGTGGAGTTCCAAGGAGGATATTTGGGGATTGGAGAGTGTAGTTGGATCATTCAATGATTTTTAGGGGCTTTGAATATTTATCTTTCTTGATCGATCATGACTCAACATTCCAAAAAAATTCTTGTCTTCTAGTGTGCTTCTAAACTAATGAAAGGGTTTGGGGGATATTGAGACGAATGAAGGTTAATTTGTTGAATAAAGGACTAGTCTTGATTTGATAAAAATATGGTTGAGGATTCATTGAAGGGTGGTGGTAGCTCATAAATGCATTCTAATGACGTGTTCCTTCTCTCTCTCTCCCCCTTTTTTCCTATATCTCATTTTTTTCCCTTCATTGTAACTCTCTCTCAAATTTTTGACTCTCACAAGGACTTTGATTTTGAAGAGAAAGAGATTCTCATTTGATAAGGCTAGATCCTATCAAAATTTGTATGAAAGACCTCTTGAAGCAATAAAGACTTTCTTTACCTATCACTTACCTCTAAATTGTGTTTATTAAGCTTGTGCATGATAACATTGTGAAGGATAATCTTCCATGTCCATTTTAAGGTGTTTTCAAGTTAGTTATTGGTCTATATTTATGTTATTTCTAATATTAATGGATGCCTAGTGTGAGTCTCATAATTCCTCTTTGCTTAATTCATTTCTTGGTGAACCTAGTTCATGAAATATTTATGCAATTAGCTAGATTGTGAGATTATGTGAGGCTAGCATTATCTTATGATTTTTCAGTGTTTATTTCATGCTTATGTGAGTGTCTCATTTAAATGTGGTGAATCACCTTTTTATCTTTATTAATAACCCTATCCCCCTTTTCTAACCCTTTTCCAAGAATAATCATTAGTCTAGGTGATCCATCAAGAGGAAGTTAGCCTTATTTATAAGTTTAACCCCATTATAGTGTTAGGTTGTGGAGCTAAAAGCTTCACTGATGCAGACATTGGAGGAGGGTGCTGAGTGTCACAGTCACCGACATCGGTCAAGCCAACTGACATTGGTCAGGTTGGAGATAGGAAGATGCTAATGATGGTCAGAGATCGGCCGATGTCAGTCACCCCCAGGCAGACAGGGACCGACGTCGGTCACCTATGCGGTTCCAAAACTGCTAGTTCATGAACATTTAGTTAACGAACCAGTTGTTTGCATGTAGAAGGCCAATTATAGACTTGAAGCTACAGATCTAATTATTGTAATTAGATGTCTAATTATTGTAATTAGGTGTCTAATTATTGTTTGCATGAGATCTATATAATAGACTCATGGGCTATATTGTAATGTGTGCTAGAGTAAGAGAACAAATATTAGCTCCTTCAGAGTGAGGAGAGCATGGTGTGTTCCTCCTAGTGCCACAGTACCATGTATGGGTGCTAATTTGGAGAATTAGAATGATTCTTCATGTATGTAGGATCTTGGTTGATAGGTGTGCAAGGCCACATTTGGAGATCTACATGGTAAGTAAGATCATTGATTTACAGGTGTATGTGTGTGCAAGATCTAGGTTTGCAGGTGTGCAGAACCAAATTGATTTGTAGGTGTGCAAAATCAGGGAGGTCAGCAACACAATAGGTAGCAAGATCAGGAGAGATCTACTTGGAGTATGGTGTGTAATCGATTGGAGAGCAATAGAGGAAGGCATGGTAGATCCTTCCAAAGTAAGATCATTTGAGTTTTAGGTTGTTGCAAGTTCATGGGAGATCTACTTGGAGTGCATTGTGTACTCGATTGAGTATGTGTGTATACTCGGTGTACTAGCAGTAGTGATACTGACTGGTTGGAGGTGAACACCAACTCTGTGTTTGAGTTGTGTGTTGGGACCGTAAGAGAGAGAGAGTGAACTCTTGAAGAGATTTACTGTTTATGCCCTAGAGGTGTGTAAGGAAGAAGACTGTGGCATATTCTTTGTTGTATTTCCTTCTGTAAGAGTATTAATACAATTGGGTATTGTCTGTCATATTCTATATTATTTTTGAATTCTAGTTACTTGTGCATTTTGGTTTAATTTCGCATGTTAAGTTGCTTGTACATGGTAATCAATGGTGCTTCCTAATCCTAACAGTGGAGTCAGAGCATGTTTGTTGTTCTAGATTCCTGACAAAGTGGTATCAGAGCTAAGGTTACAGGGAGCAGGTTTGTGTTTGATTACAGGTCACTCTCAGGGGTTTTTGATTGAGTGGGAGTATAGCAATGGCAGAAGAAAGTACACTAAGAATATAGGAATTGAAAAGCATGAATGGTCAATTACGGTGTTATGGAAAGAAAGTGTAGGTAAAGAAATATTGCTGGTTGGTAGAAGATCAACATGAAGGAACTGAAGAAGTAGATGTTGTAGGTGTTGTTACACAAGATGCTCTAGGATGTTCCTTGGATAAAGTAGAATCTTGGTTTATAGATTCTGTTGCCTCTTTCCATGCAGCCCCAATTAAAGGGGTTGGTGAGCCTTGTCAAAGTTTTGGCAAAGGGGAAGTGTTGCTGAAATTGTAGGTGGCCAACACATGGGTGTTGAAGAAGGTCATGCAGGTCCTAGTCTTGAAGATGTGGCTAATTGCTTTAGGAAAGTTGGGTGATGAGAGATGCACAGTAACTCTCACAGTGGATTCTTGGAATGTTACCAAGGATGCACTTGAATTAGCATGTGGTAAGAAAGTAGGTACTCTTTATCTACTTGCTTGTATTACTGATTCCACTTTTGTTGCACAGGTGTGGCTTTGTAGGCTTGGTCACATAAGTGAGAAGGGAATGGATGTTCTTAAGTCAAATGATAAGAGTTCAACTTTGAAGAGTAAAGATCGAGATTTCTGTGAGTAGTGGGATGCTACAAGAAAGGATTGTGTTTATTGCAAGAAAAGGAACACTGATGTATTTGATAAACTTAAGAACTAGAAAGCCTTGGTGTTCTTGGAGGAGATGATGGATAGAGATCAGTGGATGGGACTGGATATCTCTGAGCAGGGCAGTTTGGATAGGGTTTTGATTCAAAGTAAGCTCACGAATAAAAAGTCATCACTCACAAGGAAAACACAGGTACTGACATTGGTTATGGGAAACTGGCATCAAATAAGCAGGCACCAACATTGGTCATGTGTAGACTAGAGGATTCGATGGCATCAGGCATGTGGAAACCAACGTCGGTAGGATAATCGATGTCGATGACCTAGATAGTCGCATGGAACTAACGTCAATCGGATGCAGACTATGTGGTGATTGAGGTTGATCACTAGAATAGATTTTGGGCAGATAACAAGCTGTCAAGGAGTCTTAAATGCCCATATGGAGGACTGAAAGGGTAAGTAAGCCTCAAATTCATTGTTCCTCTTCTTTATACTCATTGCTCACTGTAGAGTAGGAAGGATCCAAGAAATAGTGGGAGCATGGCATGAATGAGGATGCAGAACCAAATGGGAGATTTGGTAGGGTTGCCAGCTGAAAGAAAGCACTAAGAGATGAATGGAATCCTTGGTTAAAGAATAGAGAGAATGGATACGTGAGATGAAAGGCCAGGTCACATAGTTTGAGCAAGCTGCAAGATAGTGGTACAGGTCTGATAGGTGGTACCAAGTGGATGACAAAATAGAGCTTTAGTCAATGTCAGTATAACCATTGTGTTTGTCTTACCAGGTGGATGATGGTCACAACATTATCTTATTACTGTATGTGGATGGTATGCTTGGTGTAGGTTTAGACATACAGGGTTTTGCTGAGCTAAGGGTAAGGTTAGTTCAGTGGCATGTCATGAGGAATTTGGAGTAGCAAAATTCTTTGGCATGAGTGTGTTCTAGAGACATGGAAGATCATAGGTTGATTTTGTCTCTAGATGATTGTGTGAAACCAGTTAGCACACTGATGGGTTGGACAATTCTATGAATAGTGTCTTGATTCACATGATGAGGTTAAGTACATGTATACTGGACTTGAGGTTGCCCAAGTAGTGGGAGCTGTCAGAAAGTTTGGAGCCGATCTGAGAAAGAAGCACTGGAGGGCAGTTTAGTGGATTCTCAAGTATCTGAGAGGGACCAGTAGCAGGTCGACATGCTATGCAGGGTCAAATTATTTTCTACATGGGTTTGTAGATGTGGATGCGGCATGTTACTTGGATGACAGGAGGTGCACCATAGGATATGTGGTGGTTGGTCTTCAAGGTTGAGCTTGAAGAGGGATACAAGCTAGGAAATAGATTAGACAGTGTACAAGTACAGGTATAGTGCAGCTATTTATCTCCAAGTGAAAGATTGTTAGGTTGTGGAGCTAAAAGCTTCACTGATGCAGACATTAGAGGAGGGTACTGAGTGTCACAGTCATTGGCATTGGTCAGGCCAACCGATGTCAGTCAGGTGGAGACAGGAAGATGTCAATGATAGTCAAAGATCAATCAATGTCGATCACCCCTAGGCAGATAGGGACCAACGTCGGTCGCCTGTGTAGTTCCAAAACTGCTAGTTCATGAACAGTTAGTTAATGAACTGGTTGTTTGCATGTAGAAGGCCAATTATAGACTTGAAGCTGTGGATCTAATTATTGTAATTGGATGTCTAATTATTATTTGCATGAGATCTATATAATAGACTCATGGGCTGTATTGTAATGTGTGATAGAGAGTAAGAGAGAAAATATTAGCTCCTTCAGAGTGAAGAGAGCATGGTGTGTTCTTCCTAGTGCCATAGTGCCAAGTATGGGTGCTGGTTTGGAGAATCAAAAGGATTCTTCATGTATGTAGGATCTTGGTTGGCAGGTGTGCAAGGCCACGTTTGGAGATCTACATGGTAAGTAAGATCATTAATTTGTAGGTGTATGTGTGTGCGAGATCTAGGTTTGTAGGTGTGTAGAACTAGATTGATTTGTAGGTGTGCAAGATCAGGGAGGTCAGCAACACAATAGGTAGCAAGATTAGGAGAGATCTACTTGGAGTACGGTGTGTACTCGATTGGAGAGCAATAGAGGAAGGCAAGGTAGATCCTTCCAAAGTAAGATCATTTGAGTTGTAGGTTATTGCAAGTTCATGGGAGATCTACTTAGAGTGCATTGTGTACTCAGTTGAGTATGTGTGTACACTCGGTGTACTGGCAGTAGTGATACTGATTGGTTGGAGGTGAACACCAACTCTATGTTTGAGTTGTGTGTTGGGACCATAAGAGAGAGAGTGAGCTCTTGAAGAGATTTAATGTTTATGCCCTAGAGGTGTGTAAGGAAGAAGACTATGGCATCTTCTTTGTTGTATTTCCTTCTGGAAGAGTATTAATACAATTGGGTATTGTCTCTCATATTCTATGTTATTTCTGAATTCTAGTTACTTGTGCATTCTGGTTTAATTCCACATGTTAAGTTGCTTGTACATGGTAATCAATGGTGCTTCCTAATCCTAATAGTGGAGTTAGAGCATGTTTGTTGTTCTAGATTCCTGATATATAGGATACCCATATCTTGGGGTTGTTCCCATTGTGTAGCTTAGTTGGGGAGAGCCTGAAGAACCCTCCCCAAGGGTGAAAACTTCATCTACAATATTTTTTGTGTGAGAAACTAGGTATCACTTATTTTTTTAATCTCATTTTCCAATATAATAGCCTACTGTACACCAATGGACCTCGAATCTATCATGAGGATAATTATGGATTTTGATAATTTGATTAGAAAAAGGAGATGTTCTTTGAATCATGTATTTTAGTTTGATTTGACTTTTGAAATTTATATGTTACCTTTTGTATCATTGCATTTTTTTTAAATATGTATTTTAAAGTTTTATGGATTTTAAGATTCCTCTACTATATAGATTTAGAATAACCAACATGAGGGATTAAAGTGATACACATGAATGAGCTTTAAACTTTGGTTAAAGGAAGATAAGTATACAAAGACATGACATACTAAAAACTTAGGCTTACCAATGAACCAGTTTTTTATCTCAAGTTTCAACCATGTGTATGCTTAGTTTACAAAAGGATATAATAGAATAAAAGGAGATCTAAAGAGGATCAATAAAATAGAATTACAATGAGATGATTGGTTTGCTAACTGATCACATGGTAAAGAAGGATTATTAAGGGGAGTAATGTTTATATAACCAAGTCACAATAATAATTATCTATGTTATAGAGATAAGGTAACAAACACTCATCAGAAAAGACAAGACATCCATGAAAAATAAATGAAATCTTTTGTATAAGCATGTAAAAATAATACATAAGAACAAAATGATATAAATGAAACCATATACAACATAAATAAAGATCCATGTAAGATAGATAAGTGAAGAAAAATTTAACATAGATTCAAATGATATAAGATATAAATAAAAGTGGATAACAAGTCTAATACAAAATCATAATGAAGATGAAGGTGAAGGAATGCCATGCTGTGTTCATAAATAATAATAAATCTATCCACAAATATTATCCATAACATTTGATATATCTGTATGAAGATAGATTCTAACTACATCAAGAGTCTCATTGATCCTCAGGGAAAGCTATGAAAATACCTCTCATCAAATCTCCTCTATAGAAAATGTGTTTATAGCTAAAGGGTCATGCTCATTAGGGCCCTCATGCATAGAATAAGCAAGAAGGGGAATAAATTCTAGAATAGGAATGGTATCTATGGGACAAGGAGTTGACACCACCAATGGAGAAATAACTATAGATGGGGGATAATATATAGGTGGCATGGGAGCCATAAGTGAAGAAGGAACCATAGGTGGAGCAGGATAAATAGGTGAAGGAGGAGCCTTCTTATATGGATGAATTTTGGGAGGGAGAATAATGGGTGTAGGAATGGTTATAAGGTGATCATTAAGAAGTTACTAGAGGATGTGATAATGATTGATGTGATGGGTACTGCATTGGTTCCAAAAAGAATATACCTCTCCATATTTGGGAATATACTCAAATAATAACTTGGGAGGAGGTATAGCCATGTATTTTGATTGAGGAAGAGTAGGACACAATGTGTCAATATATTATCAAATATTTTGAAAATGGGTGAAGTGATTATCTATGCTATGGAAGCAATATATACACTTGTTAGTAGACTTTATGGGTATACTAATATAAGGTGTAGAAGTAGGAGCTAGGGAAAGATGGTATAACTGGTAGTCTCTAGTTCAATGACTAAAAACTATATGAATATCATAATGAGGTTGATTATCCATTGGATGGGCAAGGGATCAAGCTGTGATAAACAAAGAAGGCCATCATCAAGGGGAAGCAAGGTTAGTAGAGAGACTAGGATAGGATTTTCTGAAGGAGAATTAGAATTAGATACAAGATGAGGCTCAACTAAAGGTAGAGTAGGAGTAGGATCTGGACTAGGCTTAACTAGGGAGAAGTAGGACATACAAAAGGATTAAGGGTAGTAAAAAGTATCTCTTGGGGAAGTAGGCTATAAGGATCTTGATATCTAGAAAAATTATAGGGATCAATCATAACATGATTCATAAGCATGATCCTAAGAGGATCTACCAAAACTAGAGGTGTGTCATGTGAATGCTCCATCTCTACCTTGCAGACAAGATAAATAATAATATAATTAGGAATTATATAAGACATAATATGATAAGATGAATGAAAAGATTGAAACAAAGAAGAATGATAATGAAGGATATTGACATCTCTATCTTGAACAAGACCTCATAAAAATGAATCATCTAAAATATAACCATCATAATAATTGAGTATATGAAGGTCAATGGTGCAGGTGCATATGGTATTTTCATTAGAAGTTGCATGATGAATAGAATGCTGAGTCTTGGTTAAGACCACATGTATATTGTTGATAGGTGGGTAGTGGGAACATGGATTCAAAGATGGTGTAAGATATGTAATAAGATGGGATAAATCAAAAGTTTTGATCTTAAGGTTGATTTTATCTAGTTCATCATCATTGTAGTCTAAGAGGTTAGGTGGTATGTTCCTGATGAGTTCAGGGTGACCATGATAACCTTAAGTAGAGTTGATAGGAAAATTGAAATGTTTAGATTCTTAGAATGAAACATTCAACAAGGGTTCAAGGGTTGTAATTTTGAATACACCACATTATTATAATCATTCAAAATTTTAAGGGTTGGTGTCTCTTTAAATCCTATAGATAACACCATTATGTGGAAACTTGACACATTGGCAAGTAGAAGAGGTGACATCTGTCATGTGATGAGTCCAAGGCCTATTAAATAATATATTATAGGAAACAAGAAATTTGAATATCATAACCTTCATGTGAACAATGACAAGAGGGATTGTCATAGGGATCCACATGTAACCTAAAGGAGGAATTTTCCTTCTATCATAACATTGATACGTACTGCATGTGGATTTAAGATTACACTCAGAATATCTAAGAGTTTTAATGAAGTTAAGGGAGGTAACACAAGTACCTAGCCTTCATCAATAAAAGCATGCTTGACTTAGATATCACTTATTTGAATGCTTATAAAGAGTAGAAGATCATCCACATGAAGTAAAAACTCATCTGGGATCACATAAGTAATAGGGAATTTGAGGGAAAAATAAGTGTCCATTATTTCATCAATGTGTATAGACATATCTTTGCATTTTTGCAAGTTACTATCTTTTGACCTAGATAAGGTAGCTTCATGTCCTACTATGGGAGGATGAGGTATGTTAATTTTGAATAATAGTTTCATTAGGTAGTTATGATGATGTGAAGAAGTTTGCATGAGTTCAAGAAAGGGTATTTGAGAAGGGATATTAGTAAGTTTCATGATAGGGTCATATTCATCATAACCCATGGGGGAATTATTAGATAAAGGTGTGTAATGTTGGAGGAGTTCCTAGGAAGGAGGATTAGAAGTGAATTCAAAATTGTGTTGATAATATGTGGTTGATTTAATTTTGGGACAAATTGATTGATTAACTTTAGATGATGGGGTAGTTGATTTAGGTTTCTCTAGTGATTGGTTTGATGAAGTATTATTATGAAGAGTATTATTGATGGGTGTAGATGTTGGGTGATTTATATAAATAGTGTAAGAGGTGTTATCCAATTGATTTATTGGAATTGGTTCTTGAAAAGAGATAAGGTCCTCTTTCCCCAACTTTTTTAGGTGAGATAAGGAAGAATCTTGGATAACATAGAATGTTTGGTGCATGTGTGTAGGCTAAGAATCAAAGAAGGAAACTACCCTTTGCATATTAGTCATATTTACCAAATTATCTTCATAGTTTGGTCGATAAGACTTTCAATGTTGTTGGTGGAAGGAGTAGGATTGTCATAATTATCCTAATGATTATGAAGAGCATCATTGTAGATGGGAAGATGAGCATTAGCCTAGTTCAAAGCTTGATTTTTATTTTGTGTTTCATGATATTTAAAGGTTATATCATAGGCTTGTTGGCATTTACGAATGATTGAATTGTGATCATAATTTGGACCAAGGAAGAAATACATAGCTAAATTACATAATTGCCTACAAGTCTCATGAGAGTGACCTCAACTGGCATGAAACCAAAAAAATTTATTTGGATCATAACATGATTTCATCAGATGAGTGGGGTCAAGATCTCATGGGAAAGGCCTTGGTAGATGCTTTTAGAACTCTGCTAAGGATAATGGCTTATGAATATTAATGTTGTTTATTTGGGATAATTAAGGATTAGGGGTGTTTTTTAGAGGGGGATATTACTTTGTAATGGGGTTGGAAGTAATGACTTGAATATTGTGAATGGTCTCATAAGAATTAGTGACACCATCATCATTATCATGACATTTTTTATTTTTGGGGAACATGCAAGTGCTCATGAGAGGTAGGGATGGATCAAACTAATGCATGAGAATATATTGTATTTGGCTTGGTCAAGGGCCTCTTTCAAAGTTCTTGGAGAGAGAGTCATAACCTGATATTGTACTTTGGATGAGAACATTAGGGACTAGATGAAAGAGATTATCATTTTCCATGTTATGCTCACACTTATTAGACAAGGTATTCCACCATTTGATGAAAGCTTGTGTGGTTTTAGTTTCAAGTTACTTGCAATTGATAAAGTGAGCCAATGTATTCTTAGGGAGGTCACTAGTTTGAAACTCTTGTATAAGGGAATTAACTAGATATTCCAAGCTAGTGATAGAGTGGGATTTGAGTTGATTATACCAATCTAAAGTGTTTATGGAGAGATTTTTTGATAATATCTTGGTAACAACAAAAGTGTTTAATTTGACCTAATCTTTGTAGAGATTACCAAACATTTTTAAATGTAAGGTAGGATCAAGTGACCTATTATAACTAATGTTAGGTGTGATACCTCCTATTTCTATGTTAGTAATTTTAGGCATAAGAGGTTAATTTTGAAGATGTTTAATCATTTTGTTAACAAGGGGTGGTTTTGGAATGTGGTTTCCATGTGAATTCATAAGGGGGGTGGGGGGAATTTTGATTTTGTGCT